>CM072998.1:59656653-60282230 GCA_037038555.1 Rhynchonycteris naso | reverse complement strand
ATAACAAAATATGTAAAATAATTGAGTATTGGGGTTAAAAAATAAAGGAGGCAAATATTGCCATCTATAACAATGTGTATGAACCTAGAAAATATTTTAATATCCAAAATAAGTAAGTGATAAAAAGCTAAGAATTATAATTCTTTACACATAGATGAGGTATAAAACTAATATTCATGTACATAGGCAAAAATAAAGTGATTATTAGAAGGAGGAGGGTTGGAGATAGGAGAAATAAGGGGGCCAAAGATATGGTGATGGAAAGTGTTTTGACTATGGGTGATGAGTACACAATGCATGATTAGTTCACACACTATGGAGATGTATACCTGAAACCAATGCGTTGCTATTGACCAAGGTAACCAGATTAAATTAAATTTTTAAATAAATATTTTAAAATTTATTTTTATTTTATTTTATTTTTTTAATGAGAGGATGGGAGATAGGGAAACAGACTTCCACATGTGATTTGACTGGGATCTACCCAGTAACTCGATCTGGGGCCAATGCTCTAATCAACTGGGTCTCAATTCCTCGGCCAGTGCTTTAACCAATCAAGCTACTGGCTGCAAGACCTAAAGAGAGAGAGAAGAAGGAGGAGAAATAGAGGAGAAGCAGGTGATTGCTTTTCGTGTGTGTTCTGACCCTAAATCAAACCAGGGACTTCAGCATGCAGGGCTGAAGCTTTATTCACTGAGCCAACCTGCCAGGGTCAATTTTTTTCTAAAGTGGCTCAGAAAGAAGAAAAACAATGCTACCCAGTTTAGGTGGTGTAATCAGGTAAGAACTCTCGGAATGAGCGATATTGAAGTCGTGGCCTATAGTATATTAAAAAAAAAAGTTTTTAACTTGGCCAACAAGTTTTATTATGCAGTAAAAATAGTACACTGTTCCACATAATACTTTTGTTCCATATATTTTACATTAAAGAATATATTTTTAGGTCTTGGCCCGTTGGCTCAGCAGTAGACTGTCGGCATGGCATGTGGAAGTTTGGGGTTCGTTTCCCAGCCACAGCACACAGGAGAAGCGCCCATCTGCTTCTCCACCCCTCCCCTTCTCCTTCCTTTCTGTCTCTCACTTCCCCTGCAGTCGCCAAAGCTCCACTGAAGTAAAGTTGGCCTGGGCCCTGAGGACAGCTACATGGCCTCCACTTCAGGTGCTGGAGTGGCTCCAGCCACAATGGAGCAACTCCCCAGATGGGCAGAGCATCGCCTCCTGGTGGACATGCCGGGTTCATTCTGGTTGGGCGTATGTGGGAGTCTGACTGCCTCCTTGCTTCTAACTTTGGAAAAAAAATACAAAACAAAACAAACAAAAAAAAAGAGATATATTTTTCTACCATGTTCTAGTTGCTAAATTTATAAGCATGGTATGGTCCTCATTAGAAGATCTTTACTAATTATCTAAATATGCCTTTAATTTCAGAGGTAGCTGAAAAGACAACTCTTCTTCATTAGATTACATTTTGGAATTTAGGTATCATCTACTTTTAAAAATGTATGAACAGATAAGAAATTTGTCACAACTTCTGGACTGAAATTAATACCAGCACTATCCTATATTTTGAGAAATTATATAGATATCCCAAAATAAAAAGGAACTAGTTGTATTTCTAACAGATATATTGAGTTTATATAGTGGAGTTACTTCTATATAATATTTACATAAATATAGTTACATGACCATTTTTTATGCTAGGACACTAATATATGAATACTTGAATTTATTTAATCCTTAGAGTAATCCTGTAAAATATGTACCACTGTTACCACCATTACTTAATTGAGCAGTTAGAAAAATTACTTGACTCAAAGTCATATAGCCATTATGTGTTAGACCTGGGATTAAATTTAAAGATTACTGTGTCTGAGTTTTTTAGCAGAAGAGGAACACATACAATAATTCTAGAGACCCAGATATTGCATTAGAAGAGTAGACATGAATAGTATAACAGAGAGGTCAAGAACCCAACAACTCTACTCATTAGTAGCTTATATAAGAGCATTAATCTGAAAGAAAGTAAAAGAGACAAATTTAATTTACTATTACTTATCTAACCTAGATGTATTTTCAGATACTGTAAATTTCCCAATTTATTTCTCAAATTTGAAATAAATTATTAACTTACATTTTATATTCTCTACCATCTCCCCACTGGATATGGATTTATGTTTATTAAAATTTCCACACAGGCCTTTATTTTTTAATTATATTATTATTTATTAAGAGGCTACTGTTTTCCAACTATTCTGATAGATATATGAAAGAGTTACTTAAATAGGGTCAATATGCCTTACCAGGTGGTGGCGCAGTGGATAGAGCGTGGGACTGGGATGCTGAAGACCCAGGTTCGAGACCCCAAGGTTGCTAGCTTGAGCGCGGGCCTATCTGGCTTGAGCAAAAGCTCGCCATCTTGGACAAGGTCGCTGGCTCCAGCAAGGGGTTGCTCGGTCTGCTGAAGGCCCACGGTCAAGGCACATGTGAGAAGGCAATCAATTAACAACTAAGATGTTGCAATGAAAAATTGATGATTGATGCTTCTCATCTCTCTCTGTTCCTGTCTGTCTGTCCCTATCTATCCCTCTCTCTGGCTCTCTCTCTGTCTCTGTAAGAAGAAAAAAAAAAAAAAAAAAAAAAAACAGGGTCAATACTAAAAGCAATAGACCAATGATAGAGACATGCTCAGGTTGATCTATGATATTTGAGATCATTTTCTTATTCAGCCACAACACTGAGATTAAGTCAAAAAATTTAAATACTTCCCTACTATTTCACATTATTTTAGTAGTCATGAGAACCATGTAAAAATGAAGTTTTATTTAATATATTAAAGACTGAATATCCAAACTCCTAAAGGGTAAAGTCTAAGTTAAAATATTTAATTTCACAAAACAATTTCACTTTTCACAAAGTTATGTGATTACATGGAGGTTGCACTGTAGTTTTTCACCTTTAGAAGCATTGTTAAACATACATTTTACACTATCAATTAAGTTATATGTTACTTAATTTAAAGAGAGTCACTGGAAATATAATGCTTCTTGTGAAGCCCTTTTACTCATAGAATTTTGCCTTTATGGAGTAAATAAGTGATAGTCACTGGTTAGCACTGTGATTATGCTTTCTACATGAGCTTTGAAATTATAGTTAGTTGATTATGTTGAGAAGATTTAAAATGTCAGAAAAACAAACTAGGAAATAATAACCCAAGAGAGACCAGACCACAAATTAACGTGAGAGCAGTTAGTTGTAGAGTGTAATTGAGGGAATCTACCCAGTGAAAAAAGACAGCTTTGCTAAAACTAGAATTGGTAGTCTATGTAAGGATATGTTCAATATAGGAAATAGTACAATGATGTTAAAAGAATTATCAATTTTATTTCTTAAGCTATTTGGCTATAATTTTTTCTTGGTAAGGAGTCTGATATTTATCTATTTATCCATGGATAGACACTTAGGTTGCTTCCATATCTTGGCTATTGTGGATAGTGCTGCAATAAACCTGGGGACACAAATATCACTTTGAGATACTGATTTTATTTCCTTTGGATATGTAGCTACAAGAGAAATTGCTGGATTGTATGGTGCAGTCATCTGTTGCTTAACTATGGATATATGTTCTGAGATATGCATCACTAAGCAATGTTGTCATTGTGCAAACATCAGAGAACACTTAACACAAACTTAGATAGTACAACCAACTATATTCTAGGTTATATGGTCTAGCCTATTGCTCCTAGGCTATAAGCCCTGTACAGCATGTTACTATACTAAATGCAGTAGGCAATCATGACAAGTAATAATTCTTTGTGTATCAAAACATAGTAAAGCTACAATAAAAATACAGTATTAAAGGTTTAAAAAGTTATACCTGTATACAGTACTTCCCTTGAATGGAGCCTGTAGGACTGAAAGTTACTCTGGGTGAGTCTGTAAGTGAATGGAGTGAAAATGAAAATCCTTAGACATTACTATCCATGCACAACAACAAAGTTTATAAACACTCTTCCACAAGTCCTCCATTTGCTTTCTTCTGATAGTGTCAGAAGTAGTACATTGCAGCTGAATTAATTGGAAATATTAGGAGAAACTGGCTGGATAAGGCATAGGTCACCCTAATAGTGATTGTCAGGAGAAAATGAAAGATAGCCTGAGGATCACTAAAAATAAGAAATCAAGATGGAGAGATAAAGGAACATACAGGATTGTCATGAAAATATGTTTTTCGATATTGCATGTTATAGCAGTGGTCAGGTTAAAGGACTTTGTTATTTTCATAAAAAAATAAGAGGCTGTTTAACATGGAGAGAGTAGAATTGAGGACTCAATATTTTGATTTTGGAAATTGGTATGCTTTTTTGTTTGTTTGTTTTAGTGACAAGAGGAAAGATATTAAAACAAACTTCCGCACGCACCTCTACCAGGATCCACCTGACAACCTCCATCTGGGGCCAATGCTCAAATCAGTCGAGCTTTTTTTAATGCCTGAGGCTCAGTTGCTCAGACCAACTGAGCCATCCTCAGAACCCAGGGCCAATGCTCGAACTAATCAAGCCACTGGCTGTGGGAGGAGAAGAGGGATAACACAGGGAGAAAGAAGAGGAGAGAAGTAGATGATCACTTTACCTCTATGCCCTGACCAGGAATCAAACCCAGGACATCCATACGCTGGGTAACACTATCCATGGAGCAAACCAACCTGGGCCATGCATGCAAGTTTGATATAAAATCATCAGGTTTAGGGATTGGAAAGCAAGTGGAAAGCAGTAAGAGACTAAAGAGGTTAGAAAATAGTGGACTTAAAAAAGGAAATATGAATGATTGTACATAAAAATTACACAAACATTTTCAGGTATTGTTGACTATCCATTTGAAATTTGAGCCCTGGGTTTAATTGAAGTCAATCAGAACATCGAAATTCAGGTGCTAAGTCTAGATATCGATTAACTGTCATATGATGTTTAATTAGGGTTGTGATTTGTTGACACTGTCAGAACAATATTTAAGTGAAGATATTAAGAAATTTGGTGATCATTTTGTCAGTTGTATTTATAAGTACCAGAAAAATAATATAGAAGTAACACCGGATCATAGATGATCTTAATTATTTTAAAACTTAGTCTTTAAGGCAGAAGGGAAATCTTAGATGCTATTGCTATATTTTAGTATATTATTAAATTTGCTTTTTATACACCATGATCTCTGTGTCTCATAAACATATAAAACCTTTTTTAAAGTTATCATTTACTTCAGTGAGAAATGTATCTAAAGTAAGATTTAAGACTTATGATCTTGGAATAAAATTTAACATGGGTTTAATTTGTAGTGCCACTTAATAGTTATGATATCTTAGACAAATTTAAATTTTCATATAACCTACAGCCTATAAAATAATTACATAATATTTTATATCTGGCATAAAAAGTGTCAATAAATATTATCTATATTGATATTATTGCTGTTGTTATGCTTTCTCATTGTTAATAATTATGTAGTTACCAGATTTTCTTTGTCAGATTCAGCATGTTGCTTTGCCTAAAATTTCATAGAAAAATAATGAGGCTCTCACTTGTGTATTTACATGGTATTTTCTTCTTATACCTATAAAGCTATCTATATCATGTAAAATTTGTACTTGCAAATTTCATACCTGCTCCTCATTCTGTATTTTTTCTCAGTCTATAATCCCCCCCAATAATTTGAATAAAAATAATCCTATCAATTATTTTAGAAAGTATGAATACTTTAGCCTTTATTTAATTATCATAATTTTGGGGTTCTCTGCAAGACACATTTTTACCCCTTTTTATTCTTGAAACTTTTATATCCTTATTTTTATAGGATTCCATTCTGTCAACTATTCTTTCTTTCAATTTATTTGTTTTTCTCAGTCTCACTTGCTGGTTTATCATACCATCACTCATTTAAATACTGATTTTTAGGGCCATGGCCAGTTAGCTCAGTAGTAGAGTGTCAGCTTGGCGTGCAGAAGTCTCAGGTTCTGTTCCCAGGAAAGGCACACAAGAGAAGCACCCATCTGCTTCTTAACCCTTACCAGTCTCTTTCCCCTCTATTTCTCTCTTCCCCTCCTGCAGTCAAGGCTCCATTGGAACAAAGTTGGCCCAGGAGCTGAAGACGGCTCCATGGTTTCCGCCTCAGGCACTAGAATGGCTCTAGTTGCAATGAAGCAGTGCCCCAGATTGGCAGAGCATTGCCCTTTAGTGAGCTTGCTGGATGGATCCCGGTCAGGAACATGCAGAGTTTGTCTCTCTTCATCCCTGCTTCTCACTTCAGAAAAACACAAACAAACAAACAAAAAATGCTGGTGTCTAACAAGTACTCCTTACCTCTCTTGTTTTTCTCTACAGTGTCACCTGACATTTGCTGAACACATTATCCTTTAAAGAATTTTTTAAATGACTTGCTTGATCCCCATTCTACTATTTTTATTAATAACTTTTGGGTGGTGCTCCAGGAAATCTAGTGGAAAAATCTGAAAATTTTGACATCCAACCAAAGTCTATTGGCTGTCTCACTAAATCTAATCTCACACCATTTGATAGCCTCCATGTAACATTCTTAACAAGCAAGTTTTTTTTCTAATAGTTAAAACATAAGAAGTATTCAACAAACATTTGATAAATAATAAAAAGAAACAAATGATCCTGTTTAATAAGGAGATAATGTAAGACTTTTAAAAATGACTATTGAATACAATAATACACTTCCTTTTGACATTACCATTGTCAACTTAATTTAAAATTATCATTAAATAGGAAAAAGAAAATATGTAAGTAAAAACCAATTAGAAAATACTCTTTGTACCACAATATCAACTTGCTGTGAGTTATTTATGAAAATCCTGAAACATCAAGTTTCTAGCTTACTATATTTTTAATATTGACATTAAGATTATTAAATAATCTAATAAATATGATTTCATCCTAGTGTGTCTACAAAATTGTAGACAACTAGTTTTTTTGTGAAACCAAAAGAATGTCAAAATGCTGCTGAATGTCACAAACTCTGGCGCCAGTTCTCAAGATGTTTAACTTTAAAATGTACCCTTAGTAAACAAAAGAAGTTAAGAAATTTGGCAGAAAGTTAAGTGCCTACAAATGCAGATGATCATTTTCTAAAAGCTTCTGGTAGTGTCAATTCTTCTCTGACTTCAATGTAATATGGAGTTGATCTTTGTTATTTTATGTTTCATATCTAATAGCTTTCTATCTATACAGAATGTGTTTTGAATCCTGTTTAACAACTAAATATATATATAAATTGTAAATAAATTTGGCTATGTTTATTGTCATTTATAGTCTAGATAACTGTTTTTTAAATAAACTATAATTTATTGCAGTTCAACTTTATTTTTTGGAGAAGGCATTGAATGTAATTAATTTATATATTTTTCCAAGAGAAACTTTTGTTTGTTTGCAGTTATAACATATTATGCATCAAGTAATGGAAAGTGGATATATATTGTAAGATCAGAAAGGATTTATTTTGTTTGCTAACCATTTAATCCTGGGCAAGTTACTTAACTTAAAGTCTTGTCTTAAATATTTGCTAATATATGTAAAATGCAGTTAATGAAGTAGCTGAAAAAATAGAAAGTAATCAAGTAATGGAAAAAATTATTATGGTGGGACGTACTTATAGAATGTTATTATATTACCTTAGTTTAGTGATGGTGCTCCAGTTGACTATAATATATTTATAAACTATTTAGATAGCCTTCCGGGGTCATGAAAGATAAAACAAATTATAAGGTATTTAAATCAATTAATGATCAAATAAATATTTCAAACATGTTCAATGTGCAGGACAAATTATTTCTATTGTATATAAATTAGAAATTAGGTAGTAATTAATTTCATAATAAATATAAATTTTACTTGGTTAGTGAATGAGACATAAATAGGTATACACTTATAATAAAAATATAATAAGCCTGACCAGGCAGTGGCACAGTGGATAGAGCATCAGACTGGAAAGCGGAGGACCCAGGTTCGAGACACCAAGGTCGCCAGCTTGAGTACAGGCTCATCTGGCTTGAGCAAGGCTCACCAGCATAAGCCCAAGGTCACTGGCTCAAGCAAGGGGTCACTCAGTCTGCTGTAGCTCCCAGTCAAGGCATATATGAGAAAGCAATCAATGAACAACTAAGGAGCTGCAACAAAGAAGAATTGATGCTTCTCATCTCTCTCCCTTCCTATCTGTCTATCCCTCTCTCTGTCTCTGTCACAATATATATATGTATATATATATATATATATATATATATATATATATATATTTATATTTATATTTATATATAATAAAAATATATTTGCACACCTTTTTATTGATCAATATAAAAGCAGGTAAGAAGGTAGAAGTATATAAGACATTTTTACAAGGTGATTTTCAAACTATTACTCCTCCATCTTTACCCCACCATACTTATTCTATTTAACATTTTAAGAATCCTTGAAAAAACTGATTGTATTTCAGGAGAATGATTCTACACATGTACAGAGGGAATATAGATCATGATAAATTAAAATTTACATATTAAACATGAAATATTCTTAACCCAGTATAGTTTAAATTCTTGTTCCTTAAAATTGTAGATGTGATAGTGGATTTTGTCCCATTATTTTGGAACAGGTTAATTGAAAACATACTCCAGGATTACTGAGACAAATCTTTAAAAAGTCTACCTCCCTAATGGTTTGTAGAACTTAATGTGAAACACAATCCTGGATTTTCTACATTAGATTGTTATGGGAAGCAAAGAAAACTTTCTGTTTATTGAAGCAAAAAGGTAATATCTAAGCCCAATCTAGCATCTCAATTTTTATATTGACATGTATCTGCTTATATTATTTATTTTGGGTAATATATTTTATATATCTAATAGCTTATATGTTTGTTGAGGAAAAGTGTGTTAAATATATTGGCTTTTTTTCACTGAAAAATACATCAACTAGATTATGTACTGAATATACATTCATAATATTGAATACAGTATTATGATTACAGATATAGTAAATTTATTATCTTCTTACTAAAGGTAATCATGCTCAGTGAAAACTCAGTGAGCAAGTGAGCTTTTGAGTTAACACTGTCATGTGTCTTACACATATTTTTTACATAATTAGATATTTATGGTAATTAATTGTAGTTTTATTTATATGCTTCTATGCTCACTAATTCTTATAATTCTTCAGATGCTTATATCTGAATAAACATACATATTTTTCTGCTCTATGAGTCTGCAGTTATCAATTTAGAATGTTTAGCACAATCGTTCATTGTTTCAAAATTTCATGGAAAACTTTTTAGTGAAAAACATATATCAAGTGTTTTTTAGTTTATCAAGTTCTTCAATATTATACTCTAAAATATTCTTCTTACTTGGATATATATCATATTTTAGCACTACATCTATAAAGATAAATCGTCTCTTTATCTCCATGTTGATAGACCACATAAAGTGATGAGGTAGTGAGACATATGTAATCTGTTTGTTTATAGTTAATTTTTAAACATATGCTTTTGTAAACATCTTCAAAGAAATAATAATAGACTTTTATGGCTTTTCTACTGCTCAACATTGAGTGCTTAGTTTTTAATAGGTTTGATTTAAGGTTAATTTAATCATCTACAGCTTTAGGATTTATAATAATTATGAAAATTATACTGTATGCATCTGTTGTTACTATATATAAAGTACTTTAAAATGCTAGTAGTTGAAATATCTACTAGTTATGTATTAATATAATCTTAAAATACTAACTTTGTCAGTTATGTTTAATTATAATGCATATTCATAAAGTGCCAATAATATGAATACAGCCTAAGGATAAGTTTATTTTGAAGCAAATAATTTATTTCTCTAAATTAACTTGTACATTTATACATTATTTTAAGCATGTTTCTTTAGCAAAAATTATTCTAAGCGTTTAGTAAAAAACTTCAACATCTAATAATAGAAAAAGTATTATGCAAAAATAAAATTTAGAACAAACTTATATCTGTTAAAATAAAATAATCTATCTTGACCAAGAAGTGGCACAGTGAATAGAGCATCAGCCTGGGTTGATCAGAAGTCAGGTTCAAAACCTCAAGGTCTCTGGCTTGAGAGCAGGGTCATCCAGTTTGAGTGTGGGCTCACCAGCTTAAGTGCAGTGTCACTGTCTTGAAAGTGGAATCATAGACATGGTTTCTGGCTTGAACCCAAAAGTCACTGGCTTCATCAAGGTGTCCCTGGCTTGGGTGGAGCACCCTACCCTATCAAGGTACACATGAGAAAACAATCAATGAACAACTAAGGTGCAGCAATGAAGAATTGATGCTTCTCATCTCTCTCCCTTCCTGTCTGTCTGTACCTCTTTCTCTTCTGTATCTTGCAAAAAAAAAAAAAAAATCTGAAATAATGAATGTCAGTGCAATTTTTAGATAATTATAAAATGTTATAGTATCACTTACTTTTAAGGGCAGAGATTATTAATTCTGGTGAAACATGTTCAAATTCTTCTCTATCACTTTCTAACTATGTAATCTTGAACAGCTATTTCAACCATTTTAAGTTTGAGAATTATCATTTATAAAAATGAGGAATGTTGTAAATTCTACCACATCAGGTTTTTATTAGGATGAAATGTGATTGTGTGTCTATCTATCACCTTATCCCTACCCCAACCCCTGTCCTCCTCAGTGTGGAAAATTCCGATAGCCTTTTCTAATATTTGTTTCTCCCTTTTTCTATGAGAATGGACATTCTAGCTTTTAGGTATTTTGGTTTTTTCATGTGCTAATAATAGTATAATCATACTTGTATACTTGTAGATAAAGGTGGTAGACTAGTGTAAAACACATCATAAAGATGTTTATCTAATGATTCAGGGCTGATAATGTATTTATTTTTATTGCTGTCATAACAAATTACCATACATTTAGTAATTTAAAACAACAGAACTTCTCTTTGTCTTAGAGCTCTGTATGCCATAAATTCAACAGGTCTCACTGGGTTAAAATCAAGGAATAGGCAAGCTCTGTTAGATTTAGAAGAGAATTTATTCCCTGGCCTTGTCCATCTTCTAAAGTAGGCACACATTTCTTGCCTTGTGGCTCCCCTTCTTTAGGTTAAAAGCCTATAAATCATTCAAGATATTTTCCTCAATTCAAGGTCCATAACTTAATCACGTCTACAAAGTCTAGTTTCCATGAAAGGTAATATATCATATACACAGGTTATGAGGATTTGAACATAAGTATCTTTAGAAAGGTTAATTATTATACTTACCACAGATAATCACTAAAGACAGTTATGAAACACTGCATTATTATCTCAAAGTGTATTTCCGTGCATGTAAATTCTTTGATTCATTAAATACATACAATGCTGACTCAAGGACCATTAAGTTTAAGATAACTGTGCATTTTCACTCTTCATCTTGAGTTACTTTTGCTACCAGGCAAATAAAACTATTTTAATGAAGTTAGCTATAAGATGACTTTAACTAAGAAGGCTTAAATACTGAGTGGTAATCATCAGGATATTTAAAAAGTTGTTCAGAGAAAAGGGTTTTGTTTAATAAGGAAGATTACCTATAAATACTAAGAATTAAAATATCTATATATATTAACTTCATATTCCATGTTCAATTTTCATAGCAGTGAACACACACACACATACACATAGTTATATATAGTTATATACAAGAATATATATGTGAGTACATATGTTTATATTCATAGCATTTAACTTTTTCAAGATTAACAAATTTATTATAAAATATTTAAAAATTTTGCAAAGGTATATTTTGAAAATTAAATTTCTAACTTCTATGGCTTACATTCTAGAGACATTTAGAATTTTTATTATTGTTAGAGTCATTTGATTATGTTAGAACATTTTACTCGCTCATGACAATGCAGTTAAAGTTATAAAAGTGAAAACAACAAAAAAGAAACATTTATATTTTTTGCCATTCAACATAGTCACTAATACAGTCCAATCTGAGAGCAGCTGAACTTTTAAAAAAACTTCTTGCATAATTTAATCAAGAAATCTGTTTGTAGTCACCATATAATTAAAGGTTCTGAAAGAAAAATAAAGTCAGATGGTTCCATATGTCTGTGGGTCCACTTTTATATACATATCTCACAAATCCCATATTTATTGTCCTTGGGTTCAATCTTGTATTTTTCACAAGCATCTCTTTACTAAATGTTATAAACACTTTCAAATTACTTTTGCTCTCATCTGAAATTTTGATTTTATATGTGATTTACTTTAATGAGAAGAGTAAAGGACTTGAAAATGTACACAATGGTTATATCTTTTTCAGTATAATGCAAAATATTTTTCTTAGGTCAACAGGAATTGTACCTACAGCTGTTCATGGTCTTTTTGGTGATCACTTTGTTTATGCAAATCTTTGATTTAACCAAACAAAACCAGACAGTCTCTCCATTGAACTAAATGTTGTTATTCTATAACCCACACACATTTTTATAAACAGTGCATGAACTGTCTTAAGTAAAGAGTTGTATCTAAATGTGTATAAGCTTGTGTTTTTAAATTTATTTTCCTTTTGTACAGAAAACATCACAAAGAGTGTTCAGTGATTAAAATAAATATATTTCTAATTTTCACATTTCTGTTCTTGGATTTGAAATAATTTGTCTTTTTTAACAATTGTTGAACCATTTTCATGTTATTTTTCCCTCCCTAGATTATTCATTATAAATAATGTGAAGACCTGATAATTAAAAGGAAAATTAAAATAACTACTACTGCCAGTTGGTTTGAGCATCGTCCTGAAACAAAGAGATTGCCAGTTTGATCCCTGATCAGGGCACATACAAATGTATATTGATATTTCTGTCTCACTCTCAAAATCAAAAACATTTAAAATAAAATAAAATTACTACTTTTAATTATAATGCAGTATCAACTGTTTTGTTGTCTACACAAGATGTAGCTATATACATAAGGACTGTATAAATCAGTATATTTGTAGGTCTAGATGCATGCATTTTATTTTTCATGCTTTTAAATATATTTATTAAATGTAAAACACATACTATCTATTGGTTAGTAAACCTGTATTAATATTACTTTACATATAAACAGAAGCAAATTTTTATTTCCTACAATTCTAAATTATAGGTTTCTGAAGGATGCTTATTAAACTATGGGCTGTGTATAAAGAAATAGAAAGAAAAATTTATTTCAGAAAGCGAGGTATTTTCTTGGTAGCTTGTTCACTTTTGGCCATTTTACTTTTTTTAATCCATAAGAAATACATTTTTTTTTCCATCACTAGTTGCTTTCTATACTCATTGCATGATTTTCACATGTAACATGTTTGACAAGATGGATCTGAAGCTCTTATGTTGTGGTTCTCAGGTACAAATTACTTCAAAAAGATTTGAGTATGTTTAAGCATACTCAGTGGGCTGATGTGGGTAGTCAGGCAATCTGTAAAAGAGGAGATATAGTGATAACACACTCACTCTGTTGGAGGTACTTATTCATAACCTAGTGTGCTAATAAATATTAAAATATCAAGAACAGTGTCAAAGTGGTAAATACAGAAACAGTCCATTATTTGACTACTTAAACAGTTAAAATTTGTTTTATTTATGTATATATGTATTTTTACATGATATATGCATGTATATTTATTTTTGCTTTGTTCATCTTGCCATTCTACCACAGTCTTGTGAGGTACTTGTCACCCTTCTTTTATCCTGTTGGAACAGCTTTTCATGCCTTCTTCGTGCTTGAACCTTAGGATGGGGCCAAATATATAATTTTTAGCATAGTATTTGATTTAAATGGTAGATATGCTATCCAGTCAGTGGGAATATCATCTGATCAAGGCCAAAGGGAGTATTTCTTGATATTTTCCTTGCTTTTACAATTGAAATTATAAGAATGTGACTGGTTTCTTTTTGTTGTTGTTTTTGACAAATGGAGAGTCTACATCATAATAGAGTGGGAGCAAAATGAAGAAAGAAGTAAAGCAAAATGCATAGAGAATAAAAACAAGCAGAGAAAAGAAATAGAAAGTACAGAGAATCTTAGTGCCATAGTATGAAAACTCTACCTCCTGCAATACCTAAAATTGACCTATTTTTGTTGTTGTTATTGTTTGTTTGTTTGTTTTTTGTCAAATAGCCAATGTGTTTTCTTTTTAAAAGTTGCATAGTTGCCATGATCAGTTAGCTCAATGGATAGAGCTTCTGCCTGGCATATAGACATCTTGGGTTTGATTTTAGCCAGGGTATACATGGGAAGTGACCATCTGCTTCTCTCCCTCATGTTCCCCATCTCTCTTTTCACCGTCTGCAGCCAGTGGCAAGACTGCTTCAAGCATCAGCCCTGAACACTGAGAATAGCCTGGTTAATTTGAGCATTGGCCCCAGATGGTGGTTGCCCAGTGGATCCCGGTCTGGGCACATGTGGGTGTAGTTCTATCTCTCTTACTTTCACTTAAAAAAGTTAGATAGTTGTGTTGTTTTCAGAAGTTCAAAACATTCAGTTTTTACACTATAAGTTGTAAAATTGGCTGAATTAAATTAGATTGAGTTGTTAGAGTTATGATATCCCTGTCTGAGAAGTTACAATTATTGCAAAGTAGTTGGTTAAACTATTAATTACTTGTGCCTTGAAATTTGAACTGTGTGCCTACCAAATGTAAGTTCTAAAAATTCAGAATAAAATCAAGATGCTAAATTTTGTTGGCTATACCTAGAGACCTTCAGACAGTTCCAGCAAGTATGAGAAAAAAATATATAGTCACACTGGTTCATCTGAAGCAAAAAATGTATTTTTTCTGAAAGTTCATAACTTTTTATAGCCAACATGCCAGACCAGCTAATGTACAAAGAATCACATACATTAGTGAATAAAAATTTAGTAATTTGTTTTAAATTTAAGTTGTGTGATAGCTGTTATCAAGAATATAGATAAAATTGGGATTCAAATATTTTCAGGGTAATAAAGAAATTTTGTTACCTAAGAATACATATGAAACACTTTGCTTCTGCTTGAGGGAATCAATCACCATACACTTAAATAATAAATATAAACTTAAATAATAAATATAAACTTAAATAATAAAGTGTAACTTAATGGTATGCATCTTCTGGTCATGGGGAAAATTTTTTCCACTTTAAAGCCAGTGAAAACAAGGATGAAAGCCACTGAAAACTTAGAGGAATAGAGGGAAACACTAGGACCTATTGGTCAGAAACATAAACATTTAAAATATAGCTGTAATGAATTTAATGTTGGTTATTACCCTACAAATTACCTAGGACTTTAAAATACTGGCTGCCATTTTAGGTTTTTTCTTTTTCAAGTTTCAATTAGTGTTGACATTCAGTATTATTTTATATTAGTTTCAGGTGTACAACACAGTGGTTAGACGATCATATAATTTACAAAGTAATGCCCTTGGTTTTTCTAGCACTTACTCTATTAGATAGAGAATGGACCAATTGGTGCCAGTGGGGAAGGGGTTTGGGGGACTGGGTGAATAAGGTGAGAGAATTAAGAAATACAAATAAACAGTTATAAAATACTCTGAGGGTTGTACAGCACAACATAAAATATATAATCAATAATATAGTAATACCATAGTTTTTAATGAGTTTGAATTGTTAGTTAAATCCTCAAACCAGTAATCAAGGCCCCCAAATTTTTAAGTTTTTTTACAAAACAAATGGCCCCCAATTGCTGTGGCAGTAAGTATTGGGATACAAAAACTAACACTTGTTTCAAAAGAAATCTTTTACTACATCTCATTCAGTAAGTCCGTAGTAGGTAAAGACAGATCCAACCAGAAGAAGTACAATTAGAAACAAAGTTTTGTGATTGTCTCAATTCTAGTCACATATCATGGACTATTATTAATTATGATTTTGTACTGTAATGGCTATAAAATATAGCCAAGAATTTCATGTTTCATAACCTCATGAGGATGATGTGGTATTTCCAAAAATAAGAATTACACTATTAAAATAAAAGAAGTGAGAATTTGTCAGCATAATACACAAAAAAGCTATGTAAACTCATTGCCTTCATATATATATATATATATATATATATATATATATATATATATTCTTTTATACATATATGTATATAAAAATTTTTATACATATATTTATATATTCTTTTATACATATTTATATATATTCTTTTATATATATTTTTATTTCTAGTTTTTATAAATACATTTTGATCAATTTCTTTTGTTACAGAGAAATCAAACTAACAATGTTTTAGAATATGAAATTCACTTAAAAAGAATTTTGAAGATAAGCCATTGGCTGGTTTGCAGCAGCTCTATGATACCAGAAGTAGCACATATAATTTTATTAGTCATAATATTTTTAGCAATACAAACTCAGCTGATAATGAGACAAATTGAAATAAAAATATTTCTTAAGTTAGTTTTTAAAAGTAGAAAAACTATATATATATATATATATAATATATATATATTATATATATATAATTTTTTAAAGCTTATATTTTAAAAATTAGATCCAATTTCTGTATTTTTTAAAACATTTATTTAAGGAAGGAGAGAGACAGAGAGAGAGAGGAACATCCATCTGTTTCTGTATGTGCCCTGTTGGGGGATCAAACGGCAATCTCTACACTTCAGGATGATCCTCTAACCAACCCAGCTCTCTTGCCAGGGTAAAAATATTTTGCTTTTTAACCTACATCGACTATCTAAGTTTATTTTATATTTAATCTATATAACTAAATATGCATTTGGATAATAATATAAAGAAAATTTAAATTTCTTTTTGCAATATCATCCTTACTTCAAATAATTATATTTTCTCTATTACTAATAACTAAGAGATACACTCAGAATATACTTACATTATGCTCTATTCTCATTGTTCAACAGACATCCAGATAGCAGGAGTAGATCAGTAATAAAAAACCAAGAACATTGGATCAAAGGCTTAATAAAAAATTAATTCTCAAATTTAAATATTATACTTTCCTAATGTCATACCTTACTAAGGCTTATAAAATTGATATTCTTCTTCTCTTTATGATTAATATTAAAATTAAACTTAAAATTTCCGATTATTCAATGTAGCTTTTATTTTTAAAAGCCATATTTTTAATTTTTAATTAACATTAGCTAAGAGATTGTAAAGACAGAAAGGAAACTTATCCTTTTATACACTCCATTACATATTTTTTTCCAAGCACTAACTAGTTCTCAAGTAAAAAATTTTGACATTACCATTTCTCACACTTAGTTTATTCTAAATTCACTGATAGTTGGGATGATCATCTTTGTAAGCTAGTTGGGTTTACCCAAAGGAAGAACAAACTCTAATACTTTATGGGAGGAAATTGTGTTGCAATTAATAGCCAGGAGCCCTCCTAAATTAAACTCTTACTTCCCCTCAGAAACTGGTAGTCTTCCATATTGAGAGACTAAAACCTCTTATTTTTAATTTGTATTTGTCCTTACATAATAAGTAATATAGAAAAATCCTATGTACCATTTACTCAGTGTCCCTTAATAATATCTTACAAAACTATAATGCATTATTCCAACCACAGTATTTACATTGATAAAGTCAAGATACGATTATATTGTGGGTTTGTTATTTGTTTTATGTTATATTTGTACTTTGCAAGAGAAATAAGAAAAATGCAATTACTCCATGTTCCTGAAAAAGGAAGTGTTATCCTTTCTAAGTCTTCTCCTTAGTATCCAACCAATAAACAATGACTGGGTTCTGTGATTCATTTAGAGTCCATATATGCCTGTACTTCTAAATGTATTACAAAAATAAGAATCATTAAGCTTGACTCATAACTTAAATTAAGTAAATTTCTCCTCTCCTTTTTAAATACAGGGGGTCCTCAGGTTTTGACACAGAAGATGGTCACTTCTGTGTGCTCTGACCGGGAATCGAACCCAGGACTTCTACACCCTCACACCACCCGCCGATGCTTCACCGCTGAGCCAACTGGCCAGGGCCCATTTTTTAAGGTTTTATGAGAGTGAGTGTCGTAAACTTGAAACATTGTATGCAAGACCTCCTAACTGAAGGACCTCCTGTACTATATGAGAAGGGGTAATACTGGTATGTCAGTGTGTGACAGGTATTTGCTGTATAAGTCAATGAAATTGAAAGTAAAATATGGAAGGGTACAAATGTAGCCCTGCTATCTTCTTATTTTGAAAAGTAAAAAAATATATAACAATATTAAGATAAATATCTATTACTCTATTATTATAATTTATTTCTAAATAAAAGACATTTTATTACCAAAATGCATATATTCAGAATAAACAACTGATAGTAATGATACAAAATAGTTAAAAACTTTATACAGATAAGTATTCCTTCCATGTGATGCATCTAAAGTTTTTAATAAAGAAAATCCACAACATAAAATTTTATGATAGTATATTGAAAATCCACAACATAAAATTTTATGATAGTTTATTAAAAAACCATGGTATACAATTTTGTTTTTTTATGGACCATTGATATAGTAACTATTTTGATGCAAATTGTTAAATATGGCGATCTGTTTATTGCAGTGCAACTTAAATAGAGCACATCATTTACCTTATTTGTATATTTCACTTTAATGAGCATTATAAAAATTGAATTTTACATAGGTATTTTAAATATTTGGAAGTACTATTCAAAAATTATTTTATCAAGTCAGAATATTCTAGAAAATTTAAGATAATGTAAGATTTAGCACTGTCCAGGATTACTATGTTATTAGTTGATTTTAAGCCAAGTGTTTTGCTAGTGAGGGCTCTAGACAAGGGAATTAAGTGTGTAACTAACAGGTGACAACTTACACTTTGGTTGGGCAGCACAGGCTCTGACTGCCCAACAGAATTAGTTAAAAATTTAGCTGAAAGTTGGATCATGAAGCTTTGAGAGTTAAACTAAAAATAAGCATCGGTTCAAGGATGTGCAATAGTAAATTACTAGGTAGATTTAGTTAGACCTTATTCAAGTACATTCTATGTGTAAGCTCCCATTCTTCTGGAGTTAGAGGTAAAGTGGGGGCAACAAGAAATGATCTCTGGATATTTGCAATCCTAACATTTTAATGTGACTTAGGATGCTATATTGCCCCAGCATTAGAACATTAAACATCTCCATGAAGGGAGAAATCAATATTATAAAGACTAAGATAATTACACTTTTAGAAAAAAATACCTAGAAAATAAATGGCATGGTCATACAACTTTTGAAGAACTATATAAGTTGGAGGTTACAGTTGAAAAAACAATAAACTTGGGGGAAAAGGTGACAAAAACCAAGGGAACTTGAGACAAATTATATATAAATTGTTTCAGGGGTGTTTTTTTTCTTTTAAATATTAATAGATTTTTTTAAATACAAAATTACCATGTTTGTTTAGGGAAATCTCAAAAAATGTACAGAAGGAAAATATTAAATTATCCCTTATTTTCTAACCTAAAGTTAACTTCTGTAAAAAGATTCCTGTGTTTATTTGTGTTTCACTTTAGGAGAATAATTTCAAATGATTCTTGAATTTCTTTTATACAAATGATATGCTAGCCCACGACACATACACACAAGAGAAAGACTGTTTAGGGCAGGTTGGAAACGCAAAAGTGGTGACATATATATCAGAAATGAGAAAGAGAAGAGACAGGCATATAATAAAACCTGAAATCTTTTAACCATGTTAGTGTATCAGTGTTCATGCTTAGATGTATACTTAGACTGTAATTGCATCACACATAATCCTTTTTAGAGATGTGCTCACACTTTACCAATTATGTTTGTAAAAATGTTCACCTGTAAAACAAGTAACAAAGCCTGATCAGGCGGTGGCGCAGTGGATAGAGCATCGAACTAGAATATGGAGGACCCAGGTTCCAGACCCCGAGGTCGCCAGCTTTAGCGCAGGGTCATCTGGCTTGAGCACAAAGCTGCCAGCTTGGACCCAAGGTCGCTGGCTCCAACAAGGGGTTACTCAGTCTGCTGAAGGCCCATGGTAAAGGCACATATGAGAAAGCAGTCAATGAACAACTAAGGTGTCACAACAAAAAAATGATGATTGATGCTTCTCATCTCTCTCCGTTCCTGTCTGTCTGTCCCTATCTATCCCTTTTCTGACTCTCTCTCTCTGTCCTGTAAAATAAATAAATAAATAAATAAATAAATAAATAAATAAATAAATAAAATTTAAAAAATAAAAAAAAACAGATAACAGAATAGTAAAATATGACATAAATTTTAGAGATTAGGGGATAAAATTATCTTGATTATTATAGTTATTTTTATAGTGATAATAAAGGTAACCCAAGAGGTATGTTTAGAAATTATCCAGGTGTTACCCAGTTTTTAAATACAACATACTATAAGAAAAAAATTTAGTCACGTGTCTTTGTACATTTAATATCCTTGATAAACACCATCTGGTCTTGAGGATATCATAAATAATTCAATTTCCTGGTTAAATATTTACTCTTTAAAGCATCTAGTGGTGCAGTTACTCTTCAGCTAAACCAACGTAATCATTTCCTATTTTGAACTAAATTTTCTGATGTGATATTTTTAAATTCTTGACAAATTTTATGGTAATTACTATTGTTGACAAGTTAAGACACTTCTAATAAAATTAAAACAGCAGCATAGTATACCTATTTTGTAATAGAGTGTTTTGATGTTACAAGCACTATTGTTATACTTTAAATATAAAATTTTTATTTTCTAAAGAACAGTACTGCCTGACCAGGCGGTGGCGCAGTGGATAGAGCATTGGACTGGGATGCGGAAGACCCAGGTTCGAGACCCCGGGGTCGCCAGCTTGAGCGCGGGCCCATCTGGCTTGAGCAAAAGCTCACCAGCTTGGACCCAAAGTCGCTGGCTCCAGCAAGGGGTTGCTCAGTCTGCTGAAGGCCCGTGGTCAAGGCACATGTGAGAAAGCAATCAATGAACAACTATGGTGTCGCAATGGCAACGAAAAACTAATGATTGATGCTTCTCATCTCTCTCCGTTTCTGTCTGTCTCTATCTATCCCTCTCTCTGACTCTCTCTCTCTGTCCCTATATAAAAAAAAAAAAAGAACAGTACTGAAGATTTTCAACTGGGTAATACTTTTATGTAGCCACCAAATAATTAATAAATAATGCAATGATAAATAAGACTCAGTCAACTATTGAGACTACTTGGAAATATAAATATGCAAAGATCACTGTCCTGAAGACTTTCTCTTTGTAATTTGAGGTAATCAAAGTAATGCTTACCTCTTGGCTATAAATTTTCCTGAGCCAAATATTAGAACAGGAATAATTATGCATGATAAGACAAAGTTATTTAAATTTTTAAGGAAATGTTGAAGGAAAAACATAAGAAGATGATAAGCACCAATATTTTCCTCCAAACATTATTAATTTTATCAGAGTATCACCTTGGTAAAAAGGAATAATTATAAATCATGAATACTAAAATATAGTGATTTGATTGCAGGAGAGAAAGGGGGTGAGGGAAGTGGAGGAGGGTAGAGGGGGATAAATGGTGATGGAGGGAGACTTGACTTGGAGTGATAAACACAATAAAATATAAGATAATGTATTGTAGAATTGTGCACCTGAAACCTATATAATTTTATTAAGCAATATCACCCTAATAAATTTATTTTTTTATAGGGACAGAGAGAGAGTAAGAGAGAGCGATAGATAGAGACAGACAGACAGGAACAGAGAGAGATGAGAAGCATCAATCATTAGTTTTTCGTTGCCATTGTGATACCATAGTTGTTCATTGATTGCTTTTTCACATGTGTTTTGACTGCGGGCCTTCAGCAAACCAAGCCAGTCTTTGCTGGAGCCAGCAACCTTGGTTCCAAGCTGGCGAGCTTTTGCTCAAGCCACATGGGCCCCGCGCTCAAGCTGGCAACCTCAGGGTCTCGAACTTAGGTCTTCTGCATCCCAGTCCGATGCTCTATCCACTGCGCACCACCTGGTCAGGCTAAATTATTTTAAAAAATAAAATAAAATATGGTGATTCACACCAAACTTCTAGCCGAGTATTCTGATTGTTTCAATGTGGTAGTCACCATTCTTGAACTGGTGCTAGTAAATAATCCCCAAACCAATGAGTTCACCCTTCCCATAGGAGCAAAGCTGATAAATAAATAAATGAGCATAGTAAAAGTGTGCTATATGTGAATTAGAAGTTTGAATAATGTAAGGATGGTAACAAAATTCATGATGATAGTAGATAGTAATATACCCAAGGTTATTGACTCAAGTGTTTTGTCCTTTGGAAAACATTTTCTGATAACTTTTAATCAGTGATTAATTTCCTTTCTTGAAATTACTATTCAAGTTAATATTTATCATACACATTCTACTTGATCATATATGATCTTGAACTATAAGGTAGTTTGCCTTTCAAAATTAATTGTAAGCACTCCTGAGAATACAAATCATCTTCTACACTTTTTTTCTGATAGGGGAACCCAAAAGTAAGAAATTTAACTTCAATAATAAGTAGCTTTTGGTTGTAATGAGTAAAAAATATGTAAGGGTTAGAAGATAGTTAATCTGCTTGTTAGTTGTCTCTCTTAATGGCTTCCTGGCCTTTACTTTGAAATGTAGCAAAATGTTTACCTTTGCAAGAATGTCAGGGAAAGTTTATATTGGGGATGGACCTGACAATTAGGGGCGTCTAAATCACAGTAGTTGTTTGTAAAAGCCTAGCAATAGAATTTACTGTGAAAAGTTAAGGCCTAGAAATTAATTAAAACTTAGTTCAACAATATTTAATTATTACTTTATATGCTAAGAAAACAGAAAAGTGTTTTTTGGTTTTGTTTTCTTCTCATATAATTCTCAGAGACAAATGGTCCCAGGGGTGCCAGGTCCCAGCTGTTCTGGAGGACAAATGACCTCAGTTGTCTTGAAGATTTACCAAGAACACCAGATAGGATCATGCTGATTAATTGTGTATTACATCAGAAGTACTTGTAGAGGATATGTTTCTGCAGCTGAACTCCCACCTCCTGAACGTTGTTACTTGACTAACAGCATGAACTTTTTACTTTTTTTCTTTTTCCCTGAACTCTATAAAAATTGCCAGCACCAAGAGAGTATTAAGACAGCTTTGTGGACAGGACTCTCCTACCTTCCAAGGTACTGATACTTCTGAATTAAAGACACTCATATATACTCGCTCTGGTTTGTTTCTTTTGATTGGCTAAATGAAACAAGCCCTGAATCCAGCCTGGTCTAATAACATTTTCTCCTACCCTTAATTACCAGAAATATTTAATAGAAACTTTTCTAATGATTTGAAATGGGTAAATTTATTAAATAATAAATATATGTGATAATATGAATTGTAGAATTATTTTTATGAAAGAGTATTGAGCAAGAACTATATTTTTAATTTATTTTTTGAATATTATTGATTTTCCCTATCAAAGTATTTTATCACATCTCAATTTTTGTTAGGATAATTTGAAAAATTTTAAACATATTTAATTAGATTAAATTTTTTTAACTTGTTGAGTATGAATATTATTTCTTATATTGTCACACTTATAAATGTTAATGTTTCATTATATATATATACATACATATACACATATTATATATCATAGCCATATGTATGAACATGTATATCCATAAATTTCTATGTATAGATACATATATGCTTATATACATGTATGTGTACATATTTTAAACTGTAGCAATTACAACCACTTTCTCTAAAATGACATATTAAAGAGAAACATTATTTATTGTAATAATACTTTTCACAAACACTGTATAAAATTATTGCTTTGGGGAACCTGAGATATTTTATATGTGAATGTAGTATTTTTGCAGTATTAACTAACAATGTAAAAAATGTCATGGCATAAAGCAACAAACATCTATTTCTCATTTATGAAGTTGTAGATTACCTGGGATGACCTACTTTTTTTTTCAAGCCTGCAGGGTCACTGGCTTGAGTGTGGGATCATAGACATGACCCCCTGGATGCAGGCTTGAGCCCAAAAGTTGCTGGCTTGAGCCCAGGTCGCTGGCTTGAGAAAGGGGTCACTGGCTCTGCTGTATCCCCTCAGTCAAGGCACATATGAGAAAACAATCAATGAACAACTAAGGAGCCACAATGAAGAACTGATATCTTCCTGCCTGTCCTTATCTGTCCTTCTCTGTCTCTCTCTCTCTCTATGTCACACACACACAAAATAGTCTTAAGGTAAAAAGCATTGATGAATAAATCAATAACCAGAGAGAATGAAGAATGAACAATATTATACTGTATGTACCACAGCTAACTGCAGACACTCTTTTCTCCTCTGTTCTAAAATTGAACTATAATCAACAGCCACTCATCCCCTAATCAATTTTTAAATCACAAAAGCACTATTGACTAATATAGTACAGATACCTAGTTTACATTCTTTTAAATGTTAATCACTGATAATCTTGGCAGCCACATGTTTAATCTTTTTGATTCAAGTCAGCAATTTGCCTGATGGTTTTGTACCAGTATCAGCATGTAAATAGGCTAGAAATGCCTGGGGACACTCAACTGGGCACTAGATAATTTCTGACCAGAGACATTGTTGTGGTTTGAACATATCTTGTAGTTCTTTCTGTTTGTTTATTTGTTTAATGTTTATTTTATTGATTTTAGAGAGAGAAGTAAATAGAGAAAGAGACAGGAATATCAATATGTTCTTTTATGTGCCCTGACCAGTATTGAACCGACAACTTTTGTGCTTCTGGACAATGCTCTTACCGACTGAGCTATCCAGCCAGAGCCCTTAAAGTTCCTAATATGTCTGCAAGAAGCACTTCAACAACAACTATTGAGAACCTTCAAAAACAAGGCTAATTACTCACAGATCTTAGAAGGTACATGGTCCGCATGTGTCCACAAAGTGAAGTGATAAGGAGAGAAAGAGACAGAGAAAGAAAGAGAACCCAAACCTGAGGTTCTGTTTGTATTGGGGTTGAGGATTCGGGAATGCCTAGGGTTCCACAGATGCACTTTTATTTGTGAATTTAAAACATAAGTGGAAATTAAAAAACTGAAAGTGTAAAACAAGTCCACTCAAATGGTCAATTATTTAAGTCAATTAGGGATTTCTAAGAGGGATACTTCATTGGTGAGGCAGCCTACTTCTTTTTCTTGTTTGCAGCTGATAATGTGTTTAATCCAGATGAATGTCTTTGAAATGGATGCCTAGGCAATCGAAACCTTAATGTCAAGCACCCAACATTATACCCAGTGACTGATAATTTCTAATTTTCTAAATTTTACTGCTGTGTTCCAAACAGAATTTTAAACTACTGCACCAACACCTTTCATTGCATTAATGTGTAGTGTAGGCACTAACCGTATCTTCAGGTGGATTGCTAAAATACTGAACTGTTTGTTCCTCTCTGGTACTTCCTTATTTAGTCAATTATCATTCAATTAAGCAAATATGACCGTATCACATTTGCATACAGTTCAGAACTTTTGGTGTAATATCTGAAGTTCTTCATTCTCTGATTCTTGCTTTCTTCTCCAACTTTCTCACCTCTCCTGATCCAAGTGATAATTACTGTATTTACAACTACTGCCCCTTTCTTCTCTAAGTTTCCTCAGACTTTCATATATGTAATTATTTTTTTATCTGCCTAAAATTCTATTATTCTTATTCTTCTTAAGAAGCATTTCAAACTACTGCAACCAAGTCCAAATTATTGTACTACACAGTTTTAAACTTATCTATTTCCTTCATTTGTTTGAAATTCTCTTGACCAAAATTGTTTTCTCTAATTTACCATTGGAATATGGCACAAATAAATTTGAAGTTTTAAAATGCTTTGATCTTTTATTACATATATCTGTTTTTTTTTTTCTAAAAGTAATTAGTGAGTTATCACAAACATTTAAGTCTGTAGACAGAATAGACAGTTATCAGGACAGGGAAAAGGGAAGGGTAACTGAATAAGTGATTTAGTTTTCCTGAGACCATAAAAAGAACACAAAAGCTAATCAGGTGTCTAATGGTTACAAGTAAATGACAAAACAGGCCCTTAAAACCCTGTCTATTAGCCCTGATAACAGGGAACAAAACCTTGAAGCTAAGCGTATTTAACTCTTAAGACCCCAATAGTTAATGTGTTCAGGCCAGCTAAGTTTGCCTACTTGTTCTTTGTGCCAAGTATATATAGCTCTACCTAATAAACTGCTTGCTTTGTTTGAATGTTTCATCCTGTGTCTTGCCTGAATTTTTTCTTGTGAGCATAACAAGAACCAAGGAAGTGAGAAATGTCAGGGACTCAGGTCTTTTCTGGTGACGTCCTTCTGGTGCTATGACTTAGATCTCAGTGAGTTCATTCCCTTCTATAGACCTTTCTACTTCTGTTTCTTGTTTTTCTGGGAACAACTGTTGAAGTGTAATTATGGTAATTTGATTGGAGTTTATATGCTGAGTTGTATCCACTGACAAAAATAATAACAGTTTATAATGAGTTTTTGAGTTCTCCTGAGTTCCACTCATGGAAGAGCCACTTTTTTCTGCTAGTCCAGTTTCTGGACATTTCATGTGAGTGAAAACTTAGCAGAGGTGTCTGGAATATTCCCAAGTCATTCAGGATGCAGGGAGTTCATAGGAACTTCTGTTTCATTTGTAATTAATTGCTTTGGCTTGTCTGGGGATGTGGATATAAGGACAGATCATCTAGCACTCTGAAGCCTCCTGGGTGTTTTAGACATTTGGGAGAGAAACTGAAATATATAGGAAGTGAGGGATAACCAGAATAGTAATAGCTGCTGGGAGCCCTGCTCACAAACAGCACACTAAATCCTTAGTCTTTCTGTCTGTGAAGCATGACCTCTAAAAGGATAAGTTTAAGCCATAAATTGATTACTGTATTGCTGTACCTTTCCTCCTGGTTTGGCTTTTGGAAGCTTTATCTGCACTTGTATCCACCTTGCAGAGCATGTAAGCAGGGGGTTATTGCATCTACGAGGCTCGAGAGAGGTGACTCTGACAGAGACATCATCTATTTCTGAGATATTAACCAAGTTTGGATAAAAGTATTTTCACTATTTTTTGCATATATTGGTACTGTCAGTCCAAGTATTGGGCAGAGACCATTAACTGACAACATTTCTTGGCATGAATTGTAGGCCAGCCAGATCAATAGCTCACAGCAAGAATTAAGAATTCACTCCACTCTCTGAACTGGGGAGGAGGGTAGTGCTAGAATTTTTTTCCACTTGACCTTCTGTTACTGCTGATGTGAGTTTTCCAGTTCTTTTTTTCTATCCTACTTCAAATAGTTTCAAATTTAAATCCAGAATCTTCCTTAGCTTCAGCTTCTTGTAACTTTACATTGTTGCCTAGCAACAACATCAGCAGCCTCTTCTGAGTGCACATTAAGGTCCAGGCAGCTGGAACCTGGTGGCCTCTTGTACGCGCCTCAGTCTGGGAGCAGATAAGCCACGGCCACATCACTGAGGTACAGTTTCCTACTCTAAACACAAACAATTGACTGCACCCCGGGGGGCATACAGGCTTTCACAGGCATACAATAAAATAGAGCCTTAAATACGAATGCTCACAGAAATAGGAAGACTTATATTAAACTAATTATGAAATAATAATTTTAAAGAAAACCTCTATAAAACTAAAGTAATTTAAAGACATTGCAGGAAGCACAAATGGTTCCCCTACTAAACTGATTTGTAGGAATAAAATCATTACAATTTTTATTTCAACAAGAAATTTGGTAGAAAAAAGGGCTAACCATCAGTAGGGCTGTCGTTTATTTAAGACTAGGGTGCATCCAGAAGAAATTAAAATTCCTTTTAAAGGTCCTTTACAGGAAAGCCAGAGATAAAGATCAAGGAGGTAGATTTGCTTTATAAGAATAGAGACACAAAGTGCTGGGCTGGAATTGAGGGTTACACAGTAAAGCTACTTAATTCTAAAAACCTATAACTGAGAAAGACACCCCTTTACAGAAGATATATAAAACATAGGGCGAGAAAGAAGGTACACCCAAAATCTCTCATGATCTCCTCTTTTCTCCTTCAAATAAGTAATCAAGGATCAATTTCAAAAGATATGTCTCAGGAATTCATCCTTAAGAATTGCAATAAATTTGACCCATAAACTTTAAAACAAAGGATTAATATTTTTCTGTAATACAACATGACCTCAATATAAATTAAGAGATTGAGAGGTTTGGTTTATAAGTGGTAGTTTAAATTATAACACAATCTTACCACTAGATCTATTGTATAAGAGTAAAGAAAAATAAAAAAGAGATGTCATATGTACAGGTCTTTATAGCACTAAAAATAACCATGGGTTATATAAAACTTATAAAATAGACTTAGACCCCTTGGCAGTTATGGAATCTGTCCCTAGGCATACAGTAAAAAATCTTGTGCTCCTATCTATGGTACCACAGGAGACAGTGGTCCCCGCAACCCTGGGGGAAGCTCTACAAACCTTTTAGGAGATGGGAAACTAAGGTTAAATATAATCTCTTGGGTCTTTTTCTTACAGGAAGCCTTGAGATCATTTGGGGTAGTAAGGTTCCAGGTCCCATTCACCATACAGGACTTAATAACCATTAAAAATAGATTAAATAACTTCATAGATGATCCCACAAAATTTATAAATAAATGGAAAAAAATAACCTTAACTTTTGTTCTGTCATGGAAGGATGTTAATTTAGTCCTCCAGGAGACTTTAACAATTTTTGAATGTGCAAGCATTAAGGAAAAAGCATTAGCTTGCACAAATGAATTATACTTATGACATAATTACCCATTGAGAGTCATTACTCTATATAGACCCTTACTGGGATTATGACACAGAATGTAGGAAGTGGTCAAGGAACCACATGATTTTCTGTTTTTTACAGGGAATCAAAAACTCAAAAGAAATGTTAATTGTAATGAACTAACAACCTTTGGTTGACCAAAGGTCTCAGAAGAACAAAAGAATCATTTAGAAACGTTACAGAAGGTTATAATCAAACATACTAACCTAGACTCTGAGGATACTGTAGGAAAATATTGCAATAGTATTAAAGACAAATTCATGACACAGTTGGCTCCAGATATTAGAAGGAAATTACAAAAATTAGAAATGGGACCAGTGATTCTTATGAAGGGTATGTTAAGGCCAACTTTCTTATTGTTCTATAATAGAGATAAAAAAGTGAAGGAGAGGGCTTTAGAAAAGAGAAGCCACAAGGAGAAGAGATAGATTCAGTTAATAACCACCCTATAGACCTGGACAGATAGCTCAGTTGGTTAGAGCATTGTATGGAGGTACAGAGGTTGCTGGTTCAATCTAGGTTAGGGCACAAAAACACAAGTCAATGTTCCTATCTCTCTTTCTCTCCTTTTCTCTCTAAAATCAATAAAATAAACACTAAAGAAAAAACTTTAAAAAATAGCCACCCTGCAGAGTTAACGGCCTCAACATCCACAAAAGAAAAAAACCCAAGGGGACTACTTCTGGTAATTGTCATAATGTGGAAAGCCTAGAAAGGAAAGCAGGAGTGCCCTGGGGATGGGATCCTCCTGAAAACTATGACACTTTTGCCAAAAGTATGGTAATTGGAGGAGAGGCTGCCCTGGATTGCTAGTAGCTTGCAACCTCTATGCAATACTCCCATCTTACTTGTTAAGTAAAAGAATAAAACTTATAGATTGGTTCAGGATTTAAGAGTAATCAATGAGGCCATTAATCCTATACATCCAGTAGTACCAAACCCTACTATACTCTTGAGACAATTCCTCTCCAAATGCAATAGTTCTCTGTACTAGACCTAAATGACAGATTCTTCTGAATCCCATTAGATCCAGCATGCTAATTTTTATTTGATTTTCAGTGAATAGATTCACAGGGATATAAGCACCAACTAACCTTGACTGTCCTCCTCATGGATTCAAAACTAGCCCACATTTATTTGGACAGGCATTGACAGAGAACTTAAGATACCTATCTCTTGAGGAAGGTGATCAAATAATTCAATATATAAGTGACTCATCTACTTGTCTACAAAAGAGCTAGGCTGCAGACATTTAATATGGACCCTGAATTTTCTAGCAGTTTATTCTAGCAGATAGGGGATATAAATATATAAAGAAAAGGCACAAATATTACAACAAAAAAGTAGAATGCTTAAGCCTTATATTATAACTCCTGGAGGAAGAATATTATCCTCAAATAGAATACATGCCATTTTAGGCCTTTCTGAACCCACTACTCAGAAATAGCTCCAAATATTCTTAAGATTAATAGGATATTGCAGATTATAAATTCTAGGACATGGGGAGAAGGTCATACCTCTCTATAGGGTATTAAAGAAGGGCAATCAATAACAATCTACTAGTTTATATTGAGGAAGAGACCAAGAAAGGGCTTTCAAACAACTAAAAGAAGCTCTTAAATAGGTATCAACCCTAACTTTATCAAATTTTGAAACCTTCCAATTATATATTACTGAAAAACAGGGAATAGCATTAGGAAATTTAACTCAAGCCTTGGAATCCATCAAAAGGCTTATAGGCTATTTTTCAAAATAATTAGATTCAGTAGCTCAAGGTGGGCCTCATTGCCTTAAGGTAGTATCAGTGGCAGGATTGCTTTTAGAAGAAGCACTTGAGATATCATTAAAACAAGATATAACTCTATATGTTTTTCATCAAATTGATCCATTATTTACTACTAAAGGAACACACTAGGTCACCAATAATCACATGTTGAGATATCAGGTTATCTTAATAGAAAACTCACAGATAAAGATTGAAAGTTGCTCCATCTTAAATCCAGCTACCTTGATGCCAACCCCATACACGAAAGCTGTACATAATTGTTATGAAATTATAGATAAAGACTGGATCTAAAAGACCAATCATTTCAAAATCTGGATGAAGTTTTATTCTCAGATAGAAGCAATTTTATAAGGGAAGGATTATGTTACGTTGGATATGTGGTAGTATATCTTCATTCTACCTTCAGCTTTTCTTGAGCCTTTATATTTAAAGGCTTTATATATAATGGCTCAAGCTGTGTCCCCAATTAACACAATTATCAGAACTAATAGCCATCACAAGAGTCCCAGAATTAAAAAAAGATAAAAAATTAAACATGTACACTAATTCTAAATAAACATTTTTAATATTACACATTTGTGCAGCTATTTGGAAAGAGAATATCTTAATACAAAACAGGGACCAAGAAAATATGAATCTTTTATTTTCTGACTCTTAAAAGCTATTAAATTACCCTAAGTAATAGCAATAATTCATTGTAAGGACCACCAAAAAGGAAAATATATAATTGTATCAGAAAACAGGTTTGCTGACCACACTGCTAAAAATGTGTCTGCAGCAAGAGAACTAGTAGTGAATGCTCTAATACCCACAATGAGCTTACGTCAGTTTTACCTCAATACATAAGGGAGAGGAGCAAATTGTTTAAACAGTATAGATATACTTAAAGCAGAATGGGTAGAGGCATTTTTTAAACAAAGCCCAGCAACTCTATGCCCGGGCCAAACATAAATGGAATTTCTGGTACAACATCTGGAAATGAAGCTCTTGGTTTATCTCACCCACTGAAGGAGGGAGTAAGCAGTCCTGACACCAGAGAAAATAAGATAACCCAGGTGTTCCACAGTTATATAAAAAATTTCAAAGGGGAACTTTGCAACCCTATCATCCCTGATAACAGAGGGATACAAAGTCTTGAAGCTCAAAGTATATAACTCTTAAGACCCCAATAGTTAGGGTGCTCAGACTAGTAAATTTCCTTTTGCCAAGTTTATAAATTTTCTTAATATACTTAATATATATTACTTTAATTGAATGTTGTCCCCTGTGTCTCACCTGACTACTTTCTTCTGAGTATGCCAAGAACCAAAGAGAAAGGAACCCCAGGGACTTAGGTCTTCCTTGGTCACAAGTCTACAAAGGAGCTTATAAAATTGAGAAATTACTATGTTCAAAAAGTTAAGCAAAAATTATTTACTCAAAATAAAAAACCACTAATACAAATATAGATCTATTTCCTACAATTTCTAAACATAAGTTGATTTATTAAAGAGGTAACTTTTTCTGAAATTGCATAAAACCTAAAAGTTGCAATTTGAAAATAGAAGTGAATAATTATTTAAGCATAGAGTTTAGAGCAGAGATGAAGAAAATCTAATAGAACAACAGGCTTACAACAAAATCCACTGAATTAAAATTACATAACTAATGATTGTCTTAGAAATTTAAAAATCCTCTGTGTTATAGAATAAAATTGAATAGGACATTCTATTTCATACAGTTGCACGGGTATATAGATACATAATATAAGTCTCATAAATCTCTTGTAATTAGCCTTAGTAAATGAGTAAAATAAAGTGTTAGTGATTTAAAATATATATATATATACAAAATATTTTGATTGTCCTTTTCTTAGAAAAGATATATTTGAAAAATTGTATTAAATATTTTAAATGAGATAATAAATATGTTTTGCCTTAAACTTTACCGTTTAGCCTGACCAGTCGGTGGCGCAGTGGATGGAGCATCGGACTGGGATGCAGAAGACCCAGGTTTGAGACCCCGAGCTCGCCAGCTTGAGTGTGGGCCCATCTGGTTTGAGCAAAAGCTTGCCTGCTTGAACCCAAGGTCGCTGGCTCCAGCAAGGGGTGGCTTGGTTTGCTAAAGACCCGCGGTCAAGGCACATGTGAGAAAGCAATCAATGAACAACTAAGGTGTTGCGACGGCAACGAAAAATTAATGATTGATGCTTCTCAACTCTCTCCATTCCTGTCTGTCTGTCCCTCTCTCTGATTCTCTCTCTGTCCCTGTAAAAGAAAAAAAAAAATTACCGTTTATAGTTCTGTTCTTTTCAGAACTACCTAGCCAAAAGGATGACTTGATTTATTAAAAACTTTGTTTAGATAAATAGTGGAGCCATTAAACAGAAAAATAGATATTCTTTTGCCCAGAATTTAGAAACCAATATTTAATAAAAAAAATTGTAATGTCTTAATTTCTATGTAACAGCTTTGAGAAAAAACATAATGATGAAAATATTATTGTTACTAAATTATAAGGGTCCCCTTGTCTGCATGCATCAAAGATAAATAAGATGCAAAGATCAGTAAGATGAGAACAGAAGTTTGTAACAAAAATAAGTGAAGTTTATTTAAGGAAATTACACCAAACACAAAATATAGGTAAACTTGTGTTCTAAAACCTGGCTCTCTGATGGGCCACATGGAAACTGATTATATTGGTGATTAGAGTTGGGGTAGTGGGCCCTCCTGATTTGTTGCGGCCAGACTAGGAAGTAATTGATCACTGTGGTAGGTTCTAATGTCAACGATGTCACCATTATGTCTAGTTTCATAAACATGTGATCAGTAGGGTCTTTCGGCTTTCATGGGCCTGGGACTGAAACACAATTGAGGCAGTGGTAGGATTCAGCTGATTTACACTGGTTGAGGAGAACTGATACCTAATATTTTGTTAAGTTCAGTGAACTGGTTGTTAAAATGGCACTTGTAATTAGTGTTCTCTCTAATGTGGGCGCTTGAGCAGTCACCCAATGTGGAAATCACAAATTTAAATTCCTTAGTATTTTTTAAAGTTCATCTTTGCAATAGAATATTCTAAGCATCTATAATAATGTTCATTCCATCCATAGGTGAAAATAAGTTTAAGTGAGGATGCCAATCAAGAAGCAATATGAAAATATCTTAGATAACAGTTTTATTAGTTGTTTGTCATATATTATTTAATATTTTTATTAATATTTTAAAACTCATAGCATAATTTAGTTTTGTGTATTTCTTTTATTGTTCTTATTTAAGTATTAAATGCATAAAATAATAAACTACCTTTTGATATATTGCTTTTTATACTTAACATGGTCATTAGGGCACAGAACCAGTTGTTATATTACTTGAATCCCACCATTGAACTGAGGTTAAGATGTGAACTTCAGTTTGACTGACACTCTGATACTGTGGTCAACAGACCTGAGCCTTTGCTCTTCAAAGTTTGATGTTGAACAGAATCTGATGTCTTACAGGCTTAAGGAAGGGAGTAGATGGACAAAAAGCAGAAAGAGTCATGTTAAATATGTGGAGTTTTTTCATGGTTACACAGCCATGACCTTTTCTCAGAAGTTTGAGTTTGAGTGAGAAGCAAAGAACCCTGCTCCACGTTGAACTGGCTTTTTTAAACCTTATCTTGCCCTTTTTCTAGCTTGGCAGTAAGAATGCCCAGATATGTCATAACCTAGAAAGATCCATTAAAACAGCAACTGCCTTGAGCTACTTCCATTCTCAAGAGAAAATACTTAAATGTAAAATTACTGTGTAACCCAAGGTAAAGGAAGGATGAAGAGTTGATATTTAATGATTTTATGATTTTTTTATGCCATTCATCACATTCAACTAAAAGGAAGCATTTTCTTTTTCTCTCTCTTCTTAGTTAAAAAATGTTTTTTAGAGGACGGCAAGATGGCGATGGAGTAGGCGGACGTACCAACTTCCAACTCCCAGAACCAAAGTGGATTATAACTTAATTTTAAGAATCATCATCTGGATAAACCAACTTTGAACTAAACTAAGTGACTCTTCAACCAAGGAACACTGAAGAAGCCACATTGAGACTGATAGGAAAAGCAAAAATGTGAAGAGGGCTACCCAGCTCCTCAGAGAGAATGGCAGTCCAGAGAGACCTGCATGGTGGAGGAGAGTTTGGCAGGGAGGGAGGGACCTGGGTCGCAGGAACAAAGCCGAAGCCTTCAGTCGCAGAGCCTAGAAGAGGCGTTTGAACAGTATTGAGCTGTGAAACAAGTAAGGATACTGTTTGTGAAAAAGAGACAGTTTTCTCAGACCCAGGATTCTTCTTAAAGGGACAGCGCAGAAAACCTCTCTCACAACCACTCACCCCGGGCTCCGGGGAACAGGGACAGAGGAGAGGACCAGAGCAGCAGGAAGAGAGTGTGGACTGAAGGCACAGGGACAAACACTCTGAGGGACAGCCACCCTAACCCCTGGGCTAAGTCATTTCCCTAATCAAAAACAAATATTTTCCCCTGGAACTAGCAATACCAGCAAAGGGAGACAGGACACCAGCCAAACAAGCTCTCCTGTGGCACTTAGAGCAGAGCTGCTTAGACGGAGGGAGCTTCCAGGACTACAGTATGGAGTGTTAGGATCTGAGCTTCAGTGCACCCACCCACACTGCTGAGGGCTTGCTGGAGGGATGGTGGCAGCAGGAGAATGAAACCCGGTTCTGTCGGCGGGGGCGGAAGCCCAGCCTGCGTGAGCTCGGTCTAGCCCAGCAGGGGTAGAGCAGACACGCAAAAGCAGTCCGGCAGCTGCAGACCCGCCTGCAGCCCCACCTGCGGCGGGGAGGGGGGGAAGCGGGAGGCCAGGAACAAGCAGAGATCTGCTCTGCGACCCTGGACCCTGTGCAACCCGGCCCTGACCCCGGGAGCGGGGCTAGGACCAGGGACAGGTGGAGGCTCACGGCTAAGCGCATACCAGCAGCCGCTCCCGGCCAGATAAACCGTGGTTTGCAATCCTGCACAGGTGGGCCCTGGCCTCAGGGGCAAGGCTAGAGCTCTGGATGGGCAGAGGCTCACTGCTGAGTGCATGGCAGCAGCCCCTGCCAGCCTGAGAAACTGTAGCGAGCAGGTTCTGACCGCAGGGGCTGGGCGGAAGCCTGGGAACCAGCTGGGTCCGCAGCTGAGCAACGGTGCTCACCTCTACCCTTGGTGCTAAGGCTTATGGCTTGAATGCAGTGCGCAACCCAACCTTTGGGAGTGAGGCAAAGGTCCAGTCATGCTGAAACTTGTATCGATGGGCACCAGAACACAGCCCCTCTGGCAGAGGAAAAGCGGAAATCACAGCAACAGCCGCAGTGGGCAAGTGCTGGCAAAGACCATACCCAACAGCCCTAGGCAACGGCAGAAGGGGTGGTGGGCCTGCAGACAGACCACACCTAGAGAACACAAAGGCAACACCCATTGGACTCCAGTGGCCACAACCTTCTTATACACAGACAAAATGAACAGGCAGAGAAATGCAATCAAAATGAATCAAGAGAAATCCCCAGAGAAGGACCTGAATGAAGCAGATATAACCATATTACCAGATGCAGAATTTAAAATAACGATAGTTAGAATGTTCAAAGAAATTAGAGCAACAATGGATAGTCACTACGAACACCTAAATAAAAAGATAACAAGTATAAAAAAGGAAATTAAAATAATAAAAAAAAATAAGACAGAAATGACAAATGCAGTATCAGAACTGAAGACCACAGTGGAAGGAATTAAAAGCAGAATGGATGACGCTGAGGATCAAATCAGCAAGTTAGAGGACACAATAAACAAAAGCACAGAGCAGAGCTGAAAATAGAAAAGAGACTCAAAAAATGTGAGGAAACTCGCCTGACCTGTGGTGGCGCACTAGATAAAGTGTCGACCTGGGAACACTGAGGTTGCCAGTTCAAAACCCTGCACTGGTTCGGTCAAGGCAAATATGGGAGTTGATACTTCTAGTTCCTCCCCCCTTTCTCTCTTTCTCTCTCTCTCTCACTCTCTCTCTCTCTCTTTCTCACTCTGTGTCTTCTCTCTAAAATGAATAAAATAAAAATAAAATAAATTTTAAACTCAAAAAAAAATGTGAGGAAACTCTAAGGGAGCTCTGTGACAAGATGAAGAGAAATAACATTCACATCATACGGGTTCCTGAAGAAGAGGAGAAAGAACAAAAAATAGAAACTTTGTTCAATCAAATTATAGCAGAAAACTTCTCTAAATTAAAGCGGGAAAACATTTCACATGTTCAAGAAGCACAGAGAACTCCATTAAAGAGAAACCAAAAGAAATTTACATCAAGATACATTATAGTTAAAATACCAAAGCTAAGGGATAAAGAGAAAATTTTACAAGCTGCTAGTGAAGAAAAGACTATCATCTACAAAGGAGTACCCATAAGGATGACATCGGACTTCTCAACAGAAACACTTGAGGCCAGAAGGGAATGGCAAGATATATTCAAAGTAATGCAGAACAAGAACCTACAACCAAGATTACTCTATACAGCAAGGCTAACATTTAAAATTGAAGTAGAAATAAAGAGCTTCCCAGACAAAAAAAAAAACATCAAGGAATTCATTAAAACAAAACCAATTTTGCAAGAGATACTAAGGGGCTTGTTGTGAACAGATCAAAGGGAAAAAAGAATATAGCAAAAGAAGAATACAGCTTTAAAGAATAAAATGGCAATAAACAACTACATATCAATAATAACCTTAAATGTAAATGGATTAAATGATACAATCAAAAGACATAGGGTAGCTGCATGGATAAAAAAACAGGACCCATACATATGCTGTCTACAAGAGACACACCTTAAAACAAAAGATGCACATAGACTGAAGGTAAAAGGATGAATAAAAATATTTCATGCAAATGGAAATGAAAGAAAAGCCGGGGTAGCAATACTTATGTCTGACAAAATGGACTTTAAAACAAAGGCTTTAGAAAGAGATAAAGAAGGACACTACATAATGATAAAGGGAACAATTCAACAGGAAGATATAATTATTATAAATATCTACGCACCAAATACAGGAGCCCCGACATACATAAAGCAGACTTTGAGGGATATAAAGAGCGAGATTAATAGCAATACTATGATAGTAGGGGATTTCAATACCCCACTAACAACACTGGATATATCCTCAATAAAAAAATTAATAAAGAAACAGCAAACTTAAAGGATACACTAGATCAACTCGATTTAATAGATATCTTCAGAACTTTAACGCTAAAGAAGTAGAATATACATACTTCTCAAGAGCACATGGTACATTTTCAAGGATAGACCACATGTTAGGACACAAAAATGGTCTCAATAAATTTAAGAAGATTGAAATCATATCAAGCATTTTTTCTGATCACAATGCAATAAAACTAGAAATTAACCACAAAAGAAAAACTGAAAAATGCTCAAACACTTGGAAATTAAATAGCATGTTATTAAATAATGAATGGATTAACAATGCGATCAAAGAAGAAATAAAAATGTTTTTAGGACCGAATGAAAATGAGCATACATCAACTCAAAATTTATGGGACACAGCAAAAGCAGTACTGAGAGGGAAGTTCACTGCACTACAGGCATACCATGAGAAGCTAGAAAAAGCTCAAATAAGCAACCTGACCCTGCATCTAAAAGAACTAGAAAAACAACAGCAAATAAAGCCCAGGACCAGTAAAAGGAAGGAAATAATAAAGATCAGAGCAGAATTAAATGACATAGAGTCTAAGGAAACAATACAGAGGATCAATGAAACCAGGAGCTGGTTCTTTAAAAAGGTAAACAAGAGTGATGAATTTTTAACTAGAATCACCAAGAAAAAAAGAAAGAGGGCTCAAATAAATAAAATTAGAAATGAGAGTGGAGAAATAACAACGGACACAACAGAAATACAAAGTATTGTAAGAAATTACATTGAAGAACTCTATGCCCAAAAACGTAGACAACCTAGGTGAAATGGACAAATTTCTTAAATCATATAATCTTCCATAAATCAATCTGGAAGAATCAGAACACCTAAACAGACCAATTACAGCAAATGAGATCAAAACAGTTATCAAAAAACTTCCAACAAAGAAATGCCCTGGGCCTGATGGCTTCACAAGTGAATTATATCAAAAATTCAAAGAAGAACTAACTCCTATCCTCCTCAGTTATTTCAAAAAATTCAAGAGGAAGGAAGACTTCCAAACTCCTTTTATGAGGCGAGCATATTTCTGATTCCAAAACCGGGCAAAGACAACACAAAGAAAGAAAATTATAGGCCTATATCCCTGATGAATTTAGACGCTAAAATTCTCAACAAAATATTAGCCAACCAGATCCAGCAATATATGAAAAAAAAATCATACACCATGATCAAGTGGAATTTTTCTGGAGAGTCAAGGCTGGTTCAATATTCGCAAATCAATCAATGTGATTCATCACATAAACAAAAGGAAGGACAAAAACCACATGATAATTTCAATAGATGCAGAAAAGGCATTTGATAAAATTCAGCACCCATTCATGCTCAAAACTCTCAGTAAAATGGGAATACAAGGAACATTTCTTAACAATGTAAAGGCCATCTATGACAAACCCACAGCAAATATCATACTAAATGGACAAAAATTAAAAGCAATCCCCTTAAGATCAGGAACCAGGCAGGGTTGCCCACTTTCACCACTCTTATTCAACATATTCTGGAAGTCCTAGCTACAGCAATCAGGCAAGAAGAAGAAATAAAAGACATCCAAATTGGAAAAGAAGAAGTAAAACTGTCATTATTTGCAGATGATATGATATTGTTTATAGGAAACCCTAAAGTCTCAGTCAAAAAAATACTGGACCTGATAAATGAATTCAGCAAGGTGGCAGGATATAAAATTAATACCCAGAAATCAGAGGCATTTTTATATACCAACAATGAACTGTCAGCAAAAGAAATTAAGGAAACAATCTCCTTCACTATTGCAACCAAAAAAATAAAATACCTTGGAATAAACTTAACCAAGGAGGTTAAGGACTTGTACTCAGAAAATTATAAAACATTGATAAAAGAAATCAAGGAAGATACAAACAAGTGGAAGCATATACCGTGCTCATGGATAGGAAGAATAAACATCATTAAAATGTCTATACTACCGAAAGCAATTTATAAATTCAATGCAATACCAATTAAAATTCCAATGACATACTTCAAAGATATAGAACACATATTCCAAAAATTTATATGAAACCAAAAAAGAACACAAATAGCCTCAGCAATCTTAAAAAGAAAAAATAAAGCAGGAGGTATCACTCTTCCAGATATCAAGGTTTACTACAAGGCCATTGTACTCAAGACAGCCTGGTACTCACATAAAAACAGGCACATAGATCAATAGAACAGAACAGAGAACCCAGAAATAAACCCACATCTTTATGCTTAATTGATATTTGACAAAGGAGGAAAGGACATACAGTGGAGTAAATACATCCTTTTTATAAATGGTGTTGGGAAAATTGGACATCTGCCTGCAAAATAATGAAACTAGACCATCAACTTACACCATTCACAAAAACATACTCAAAATAGATAAAATACTTTAATGTAAGCCATGAAAGCATGAGCATCTTAGAAGAAAACATAGGCAGCAAGCTCACTGACATCTGTAGCAGCAATATATTTGCCGATTTATCTCCACTGGCAAATGAAATAAAAGGCAAGATAAACAAATGGGACTATATCAAACTAAAATTTTTTGCACAGCTAAAGACAATAAGAACAGAATTAAAAGACAAACCTCACAATGGGAAAACATATTTGACAACACCTACAATAAGGGGTTAATAACCAAAATTTATAAGGACCTTATAAAACTCAACACCAGGAAGACAAACAATCCAATCAAAATATGGGCAAAAAAAATGAATAGGAATTTCTCTAAAGATGGCCAATAGGCATATGAAAAAATGCTCAACATCATTAATCATTAGAAAAATGCAAATTTAAAAAAAAAAAAAAAAAAAAAAACACCACAATGAGATACCACCTCACACCAGTCAGAATGGCGTTCATCAGCAAAACAACACAGAATAAGTGCTGGCGAGAATGTGGAGAAAAGGGAACCCTCCTGCACTGCTGGTGGGAATGCAGACTGGTGCAGCCACTGTGGAAAACAGTATGGAGATTCCTCAAAAAATTAAAAATCAAACTGCCTTTTGACCCAGCTATTCTACTTTTGGAAATATACCCTAATAACAGCATAACATTGTTCGAAAAGAAGAAATGCGCCCCCATGTTCGTGGCAGCATTGTTCACAATAGCGAAGATCTGGAAACAGCCCAAGTGTCTGTCAGAGGACGAGTGGATTAAAAAGCTTTGGTACATACATACTATGGAATACTACTCAGCCATAAGAAATGATGACATCTGATCATTTACAACAAATGGATAAACCTTGATAACATTATACAGAGTGAAATAAGTAAAACAGAAAAAAACTGAGAACAGCATGATTTCATACATAGGTGGGACATAAAAGTGAGACTATGAGACATGGACAAGAGTGTGTGGTTACGGGGTGGGGAGAGGGAGTAACGGGTGGGAGAAGGGGGAGGGGAGGGGCACAAAGATAACCAGATAGAAGGTGACATAGGACTATTTAACTTTGGGTGATGGGTATTCAACATAATTGAATGAGCTGGAGATGTTTTCTTTGAACATATGTACCCTGATTTATTAATGTCACCTCATTAAAATTAATAATAAATAAAAAATAATACAAAAAAGTGTTTTTATTCAATTATAAAGCAAGTGAAAAAATGTTATTACTATTATTGAATTATGCAACAGAACAAAAGTTTGAGTCGAGAAAGCAGAAGTAAGAAAAGCTAAAAATGCAGTGGATTTCATGAGGAAAATGCCTATGAATAGATAAAAATGAGAAAATGGGTAAGCAGAGAAAGCATTTATAATTCATGCAAGTCTCACATCTTTGCAAGGCATGATGAAAGAACGACAACTGGCTAGATGAGCAGATGAGCATCACACTACAGCTCAGCTCTGAGAAGGTCTCAACCAGATTAGCTGAGATGCAGATGCAAAATTGGTCCATTGAGCATCACAAATTAAATAAATAAATTTAGCAGAATAGTTACAAATTAAACAGAATAACACAAATTAAACAGAATAGTCAGTCATAGACTGGAAATACCTTGAAAAAGCTTGGTCTCTTATTTAATAATGCACTGGCAAATTTTGAAGGCACTGCTGCTGAGTAACTGTTGGATAAATGTAGACCTCATTGTTTAATGGCAATTTTTTACTTACAGAGAACTAAATGATATATTGCCATGGTTGCCCTTGGGTTGTTTATTCATTAATTTGATAAGCAGAAACATAAAGAATTTGTCAGGTTTGCATATTGAGGGCCATGTTCAACCTTGACTCTGTTGTTTTAAAAATTAAAACTATTTGGTTTTCTCACATCTCTCTTATACAAAACAATAGTCCTTAAGCTTATTGTTTTGTTTGTTTGTTTGTTTGTTCATTTTTAATTTTATAGACCACTTTGCAGAGGCAATAAAGTCTATGGACAAACCATAGATGTATTTCTTTTTGTAATATTATTACAAGAAAACAATCTTTCAATTTTAAAACTTTAAAAAATGCTTCTTTTGGGGAGAAAACTAATTGAATATGGTTTGTTTTATATTAAATATCTAAAGTGCATTACTCTTTTGTAAGCTAAAAGAAAAAATATTGGTAAATTATTAATATTAAACTGCAGATGATTTGATGAATCCTTGTGTTGGCCATTGTTGTCAAGAGTTCCCTTTAAGAAGCATTTTCCAAAATTATGTTTTTTGATCATCAATTAGCCTATTGATAATACAATCTCACAGGTAAGATCCAAGTTAATTTTTACCTTTCGTTAAATAAAAAATTACTTAGAAAAAAATATCAAGATTCAATAGAGGGTTACCTTACAAACATTTGCCATTCTTTCAGATTTTACACCTTGTTATGACATTTTGTTAAGGGAGAGAGCATAAATATGTCTTTTATCAATGCACACGTGGTCTTATTTAGAATGCAAATCATGAAGATCATTGTCTTGTGTGTTGATGCTGTAAACACAGAGTTCTGAATTTAGTAACAAAATTCATGGAAGGGAAATAAAATATAGGCACTATGTAATTATACATTTGTTCTGGCATAGTTCAAGCTTCATTTTAATTTTGGTGAAAGATTTGAAAACATCACAGGCTACAAATAAAAATAGGACTGACATTTATATCATGCATTTTATATTAGCTACATTGTTTAAGTTACAGAAAGTACTGCTGGAAAGTCAATTATGGAGCTCACAGGCCATACAACCTGACTAATTACACTATACTGTTCAGACCTCAGCATTTCCTGGAATAATAAAAATGCTAAGAACAAAATAGAAAATGTAAATGATCAAAAGAAAGATTAAAGACAATATTCAAAATCCTCATCAGACATCTATATTTCTCTTAAAATCATGCAATTTCTATTTAATTGTATATCCAAATAGAAACAACTGAAAGTAATTGAAAATGTGTACTTTGCTTTTAAATGTTAACATGTAAGGTGGTTATGTTAAAAATAATTGTTTTTACTGCATTGTTTTAATTTTTTATAGTCTTAACTTTTATTATTAAGCTTTTCACTGACTGATTTTGTGTTCATTCTGGAAACAAATTTCAAATCTATGGGGTTAAATTGGGTATTCATTAGAGTTTAAAAGTGGTGAATTATCTGTTAATGTTCTATAAATTTTAACTTCAGCCTTTAGAGAAGAATTTTTATCCAAAGTTATTCATTTTTGCTACATTAGCGGTCCAGGACAAGTCTTTCCAAAATGTGCCTCTATAACATGTGAATTATTTTAAGCCTATTAAGACTCTGCAGGCAATCAAGACCCTGCAGGTCCATAATAAATTTTTACCTTTCCCTTAAAGAATTTAAATTAGGAGCCTTACCTATAATAACAACTATCACTAGAAATAACTTTTTATAACCTATTCATCAAGTAGGAAAAATTTCTAATAACTGAACCTCTGCTGTTCTTATTCTCCTTCAATGACTTTTTGAAGCCCCAAGATGCTTTACTTCATTCTTAACTCAGAGTACCATCTATACCTCATTTTAACTTTTTTCTCCTCGAAGATTTTATGCATGTGGGGTCTCTCACATATGTGTCATTCTCAATGTACATGTATAATTAAATTTGGTTATTTTTCTTGTTAATATCTCGTGTAGATTAAATTAAACCTTGAAGGTAAAGTTTCTCCACCCCTCCCCAAAATAATAAAATTAAGCATGCCATTAATTTCAGTGTAATTGCTCTATAGCCGTGATAGTGAACCTATGACATGCATGTCAGCACTGACACACGTAGCTATTTTTGATGAAACGTGGCCACATACCAGAGAAGTATGGGGTCACATGCAGAGAAGGACGTTTCATCCTTGGCTCCTGCATGGCCACGTGCAGTAGCCGAGGATAAAACATTTGCTGTAGTGTAGACACTCTGTGCCAGAGGTCTGTAGGCCAAAACAACAGAACTCCGCACAGAGCATCTAGTTCTGGAATTTCCGGGTAGGCCGCTTTTCTCGAAGTGACACATCACTGAGTTATGCTCAGTTTTTTGGAGAATTTTGATACACCACACTCAAAAGATTGCCCATCACTGATCTATAGTATATTAATCCAATTGCATTTATATGTATAGGGTCTTCATCAAATTGTGGGCACTTTTTGAAATTTTCTGTACTGGTCATGTGCCCTCAACCACTTGATCTTTCCTTTCCCTTAAATCACTGCCAGGACATGGTTCTTACTTCTTTCATAATCTCTAAAAAGCACTGTATGAATTCTTTTCCTATGTCAACTCTTATTTGTCTGATGAGACTTATTTCTAATACCAAATTACTAAAAATTTTATTCTTAGATCTCATCAATTACTATATTTTTATCCAATTATTAAGTTATATACCTTTTAATTTTATCATTATTACATTGTTTTGTATTTGATCTGCTTTTCCTAGAAACATACAAATTTCTCAGATGCAAAAATCAGACATTGTTTTGAAATCTCAGGGCTTAGCATAATTAAAACTTGAACACACAAAATGAATAATAACACCTATTCATAAATGGAAACTTCCATGTATCTTCAAAATGATTGTCTCTTGTGAATAATATCAATAGGAGTATCCAAAATTAGCCACAGAGATGACATTTGCCACCAGTGTCATTATAAAGACAGTATCTCACTACAGATAAAATATTTTATTACTAATCACACATGTTAGTCAATAATCACTGACAGTGAAAATGTCCCTTGTCATTTAAGGAAATCAGTTTAGTAGAATATTTAATTAAAATATTACGGCATGATCATAAACAAGTTCTTGATCTTGGGTAAGCTTTCTACCAATTTTTCTTTGAGTCATGTTTAAATATACAGTAGGAAATTATTAACTTCTCACATCCAGGATTAAGTTATTACTATGGTACAATCAAATATTCCACAAATCTACACCATTATAAGTCCACTTAGTCATCCTGATACCACCCTATTACTGTACTTTGTCTTGATGCATAACAAAATAAGGATATTAGATTATTTATATATGAAATATATTCTCATGTGTGTAAGATTGTTTTTTTCTAATATTTTTAATATTTGAGTTATAGGTTAATTAAAGAATATTATATATAAAAAGAACATTAGAAATAATATTAAATAGTCAAATTCTCCTGCAGCAAATTTGGAAAAAAAAGCAAAATAGCCTGACCAGGCAGTGGCGCAATGGATAGAGCATCGAACTGGGATGCAGAAGACCCAGGTTCGAGACCCCGAGCTCGCCAGCTTGAGCGCAGGCCCGTCTGGCTTGAGCAAAAGCTCTCCAGCTTGGACCCAAGGTCGCTGGCTCCAGCAAGGGGTTACTTGGTCTGCTGAAGGCCCCCGGTCAAGGTACATGTGAGAAAGCAATCAATGAACAACTATGGTGTTGTAACGGCAATGACAAAAAACTAACGATTGATGCTTCTCACCTTTCTCTGTTCCTGTCTGTCTGTCCCTATCTCTCTCTCTCTCTGTCCCTGTTAAAAAAAAAAAAAAAAAGCGAAATAAATTACTCCACATCTTTTGTTTTATATAGCAGAAAGGTGACAAAGAAATTTAGGACTGAAAATGAGACATTTCTATAAGGAAATCTTTGCTGAGATAGAAATTACAATAAGCGTAAGATTTGTTTGTTAGTTTGTTTTGTTTGTTTGTTTTTGAGAAAAGTCAGTGTGAAGCACTTTTATTGCAATAATAAAACTTGAAACTCATTTGTATTGTAGTGCAGGGAAAGTAGGTGGGGGTTAGGCAGCAATAATTTCTTTGAGTAAGTCACTACACAGAACAGCAAAAGAATGGAGGTGACGGGATGAAGATCCAGGAAACTTTGAGATCAGCAGGTGGGCATCACAAAACAGAAGATTCTGAAGCTGTGATAACAGCATCATGATCTTAAGACAACACTCAAGTATTTGTCATGATGGCTGGGCTTTCTTTGCACTTTTAATGTAAACTTTTGATTAAAGTTCTTAAAATTTAGAAAGTGGATTTTGGATAGCTATGAGATTATAAAAGTCTTGAATATCTACCTATTAGGAAAAAAAAACAAAGGATAGTGAGGAAAATAAAAAAACAGGCTTTGAAGAAATATTTTGAGGTCTCTACTGGCCCAGGGACAAGTCTATGCTTTTGTTCTAACTATCATTTATTCACATGTAACAGACACCTCCAAGACTAAATTTTTAATGTAGCAAACAAAAACTAAAAATTATTCTCTAAAATAAATTCTAATAAAAATAATATATTTTAATAAAACATACTGCTGCACACTTACTGTATACCAGGCATTGACATTGTAGATGAATTGTTAGATTGCTTCAATTAAACCTGACAAGAATATAATGAGCCTGGTTTTAGTTCTACATTTATTTTCATTTTGTTGTTAAAGCCATTTCTCATAGGTCTATACTATTTTATTACTTTCTCAAGCAAGATTATGGCATTATCTTGACTTTATTCTTACCTACGTGAAATAATTTATTAAATATTTTCTAATGTAATTAATGCAAATGCTAACATAATTTTGGGGGTGGTGGAAAATAAAAATAAATGCACTGCACACTCTATTTTATGTCTTTCTATCATCTCACAGCTTTATTATAAAAGGAATGTCATGTAGAAAGCATTGTTTGGGTTGGTAGCTAAAACAGGATTGGAGCAGTACTTGCAAAGCAAAGGTTCCAAAGGCAATTTGGGGTGCTTGATAACATGTATAAGAAAGTTTCTACTGTCTATATTAATAGCAAGTAATTTTTGAAGTTGTTTCAAATTACTTCAGTTTTAGAGGTGAGTTGAGTTGGAAAGAGTATGAAGTTAGGAGTGAGTCATCTTTTCTCACTATCAGGAATGATTATTGGAAGAGTATTGAGCCTTTTAATGATAACAAGGTGAATATCCCCACTTTGTTACAACTGATACACTATGTCAGATGACCACTACTTAAAGCTGTTAATCAGCTAATAAATTATCCTTTTTATTTTACCAGCCATTCTCTGTTTTGTTTACTTTACAGAATTAATAATTCCTGAGATTATTTCATTGTAAATTTTTATTTTTATTTTGTGTGTGTGTGTTTGTGAGTGTGTGTATTTCTCCCTATAGGTAAATAAGCTTCATTAACACAAGGATTATTCTGCCCTTGTTTACCACTGTATCCTTAGTGCCATAGCCTGACATACATGAAGCATCCAATAAGGAGATGTTAGGAACGTGTTTATTGTTACACCACTAGTAAGGGGCTAAAGCAGGATTGTAATAGCAGCACTTCAGTTGAGTGTGTTGGATAATTGATTCAGGACACCAGTTTGTATCATAAGTTATATTGAGAGAGTTTGAGGATATCTTATGTCTCATAATTTAGGTTTAATCATGTTTTACTCCTTTCATTTTGAAATTTCTATTTTTATTCTTTCTCTTTTATTTCTCACTTTTTTTTACTATACATATATATATTATACCAATCTCCTTAAAGGATTCAAGGCAGCTATTTCTACATTTTCCAATTCTGGCAAGATTTTACTCTGATGTGTGCTTCTAACAAGTACTCTATTATCTATTCATGAAATTGGGTGACAATGTATTTACTTGAGTCTAGACAGGGTTGTTACTCAGTTTTGAGTTATTGTTTTTTTTTTTTTCCCAGAGAGCGGCTCTAAGTGTAGTTTGATTTGAATGCAGAGCAAGTAACAGATATTAAACAATTTAAAATTATACTTTTAGTATAAATACATAAACTGTGGTAACTGATTTATTTGAATTAATGTTTACAGAGAAAATATAATACTCTTAAGGACACAATTTTTATGTCAGGCCATGTTTATGTGATCTCTAAAGCATTCCACTTCAAAGAGTCAAAGAGTTCTTTGTAAGTAAGAGGCAGGCAAATCATTTCATTACCAGGCTATTACATCAACACATCAGGATTCCTTCTGAATGCAGACTGTTGATATTCTTCTGTCTCCTTTCCAGCTGGCAGTTTTGAACACTCCACTGAATTTTTCAGTTTTTCATCACTTCAATAATACACTCTATTTACCATGTCACATTTTTTAAATCTTTTCTGTATTACAAACCAAAATGACATATAGACAAATTCTCTCAACCTTATACTACAATAATATCTTTGATTTTTCATTAAAGACATTAAAAATGTCATATTTTCATTGTAATACCATTGTACCATTTCAACAAAATAGCATTGCCTCTCTCAGGTAAAGAAAAAAGATTATTGTGAATGTTTATTATAATACACTAACAATGTAGGAGACAGAGGATATCTCTCCTTTTATAGATATAAAAAAGAAAAGAAAATAATATCTGCCTTAATAATACTTAATGCTTTGTTACAAAATAAAAAGCATTGGAAAGACAACTAACTGGAAAAATGGTCTTTTGAGGTTTGGTTTTCAGGTAATAATTTTGGGGTTTGGGGGGGTTTCTTTTTTTTTTTTTTTGCTGAGTTTGTGCATTGTTTATCTTTTTAAAGAACTATATTTTTTTCTAGAAATCAAATGTCAATAATAACTTTAGATGTCAAAACATATTATGTTGTATTTCCCTCAATGACAACAATCGTTACCCATCACCTCCAAATGTTATTATGAAGGTGCCAAATAAGGGTCAGTAAGTAGCCAAATTTATTGTAGGCTACAGTTTATTGACCTTTTGAATGCTATTTTTAAAGTATTTTAAATTATAAAATAAAAACTATATTTTAACATAATTCCTATAAACTTTGTAAAAAATGTAAAGTATTATATAAAACATCTTTTAAGTGTCTAAATTATATATTTTAAAATATAATGTATAGAGAAATATCTTTGTCCTTTCAAAAATCACATACTTTCTATATGAGAAGAAAAACAATAAAACTGTTCAGTGGCAAATGTTGAAGCAAACTTTATGATTTTAAGCTAAAAGAAATTCTACTGAAAAATATACTCAGTGGGCACGCTGTTCCTAAATGTTAATCTGGAGATTGGGGTTTAATAAAATATTATTCTTTATTTATTAGTAGTATTTTATAATAATTTTCTATAAAACTAAATACATTTTGTTCAATCTAGTAATTAAAATGTGGGTCTTTTCCTTGGGTGCTTTCATATCTTCAGACTTAGCACAACCAGCATGTTGGGTGTTTTTCTATTTATCTTTGTTTTTATATTATAGCTTATTGTTATTATTATTATAATTATTAGGTAAAAATCATCCACATATTTTCAAGTAATTCATTAGAAACTGTATTAGAGAACCTACACACATATCTCTTTGTTACATTAAAATGACTATCATTTTATGTGGGTATGTTCTATTATTTTATAATCACAGCATGTATTGGTTGTTAAATATAATTTTTTGTGCAATTGAGTTTATATAAAATTACCTACGTCAAGATTACACCTAGATGTGGTGGTTAATCACAAGTCTCTTGTTATATAAAGAAGGAGAGAAATCAATAAAAGCTGTTGTCTATATAAAGGATATTATAAGGTTGAAATTACATTTTCATTCTCAGAAAACAAGCTCAGTTTGGTAAAATTGGCAATTTCTTTGTATTTCTGGGAATAGGGTCAGTGTGGTGTAAGGATGCCCGTTTTGTTTCTTACACAGCTCTGCATTTTTTCTGTGTAGTTCCATCAGTAATTTACTTTCTGCAAATTTTAGGGGGGTTCTCTTTTAGAATTCCCCAGTAGCCTTAGTGCCCAGGATTACGGCAACTTTTATTTTTTTGTGAATTTCTAAAGTTTTTTCAGGAAAACAAAAAGAATCTGGATATGTTAAATAGCTGACACCTAGGGTATAAAGTTCTATTATTTTATAAAATATCTTTTTTTCATTATTATGTGATTCTAAACAAGTTTTACTGTAATCTAGTGTTCATATAATGTTCAACTTACCGTAGAACAATATGCAAATATTATTGTTTTCTTTAAATCAATATTTTGTGAAATTGGTACTTAAATCTGTAAGTAAAAAAATGACAATAGAAGTACAATTTACATAACAACTTTCTGCCTAAAAGTAAAGATAAAATAAAATTATTTTTATGTTGAATACATAGAAAAGTTCAATACAAAAAAACAATATATAATTCTTTATATTTTCTTAAGTTTGACTCCCACTTTAATTCAACAATCTCAAACTGCTGAATGCATGTAGAGATTATACACTGAGTCATGTGTAAAAGTTTGGTGTTTTGAGTTTAAAACCATGTTCTCAACCCATAAAGGCAGTTGGGTTACATAAATATATATATAATGCGATGATAAGTGATATTTCTGTTTTCCAACTGAGTATACACAACTTTTTGGCTAACTTTATTATCAAATATTAATTTTTACATATTTTATATATATTTATATAGTTTTTACTTTATTTTGTTGTTTTATTAGTTGTTGGGTATACACTAATGAAGTACAAATACCCTAACCACATTCAATTGACATTTCTTCATTGCAAAGGCACTGTATAATGGGACTCTTAATCAGCTATGTTTGGAGTTAGATACTGAAATTTGTTTCACGGCTCTAAACTTTTAAGATATTAAATAACCCCCAGTTGTGGCCTGACCTGTGGTGGTACAGTGGATAAAGTGTTGACCTGGAAACACTGAGGTCACCAGTTCAAAACCTTGCACTGGTGTGGTCAAGGCACATATGGGAGTTGATGCTTCCAGCTCCTTCCCCTTTTCTCTCTCTCTCTCACACTCTGTACTTCCTCTCTAAAAAAAAAAAAAAAATGAATAAAAAAAAAAAACTTATATAACCCTCAGTTGTATTTATGTATTTTGAATCTCATACCTTAAATTATGTGGAGCTGGCAATTTTAATTATAGTTTCCAAATATGAGATTCATAAGTGTGTAAAATAGAGAAGCTAAAGTTCAGACTCACAATAAATATTTAACATTATTATAAAATGAATTATTGAGTTTAGATTTTATTATTTATTTTACCCATATAGCTCTTGCATGGTAAGATATTAATAAATCTATTAACATAATCTAGTTTTCATAAAATTTTACTTTTTTTGCCAGTGAACTTAATTCATGATAAATATTTAATAAGGATTCATTTCTAGATAATCTCTGCCTTTAGACTTTGATTCTGTCAAGTTGTTTAATATTAAATGTTTAGTAACTTTTTGTACTTTTTTATTTATTTGTCTATTTTTTAGCTTTATTTTTAGAGAGATAAAGGAAGGGGAAAAGACAGAGCGAGACAAAGAGGAATAGAGAGAAAAACATCAATTTGTTGTTCCACTTATTTAAGTTGTCATTGGTTGAGTCTTTTTTTTTTTTTTAAGTGGGAGAGAGAAGAACAGACAGGAAGAGAGAGAGAGAGATGAGAAGCATCAATTCTTCATTGTGGCACTTTAGTTGTTCATTGACTGCTTTCTAATATGTGCCTTGATGAGGGTTCTCTATCCAATTCAGTAATCCCATGCTCAAGCCAGTGACTTTCGGCTCAAGCCAGTGACCTTTGGGCTCAAGCCAGGTCATGTCTATTATCCCATGCTCAAGTCAGTGACCTTGGGATTTTGAACCTGGTCAGGCTTTGGTTGATTCTTGTATGTTCCCTTACCAAGGATCAAATCCACAACTTCAGCATTTTAGAATTATGCTTTAACCAATTGGTTACCTGGTCAGGGCTTTTGCTTCTTTCTAAACAATGCTATAAGTTTCTGGTTATGAATAGCAAGAAAATGAATTTACACATTTTCTAAAAAAAAATCACTTTAAATATGTTTAAACTCTTGAAAATATTTCATAATCTGAATGAAATGCACTGAAAAATATTTTTAAACCTGATAATACATATTATCTTGTCAGAGTATTAAGAAAACAGGCCTTCTTTGAGAGTTTTATAAACACCTCACAAGTTATCAAAAAGTTTTAGCTTGTAAAAGTTAAGATTAAAATGTAAACAAGATGAGAAGTCAATAGCATTCCTCAAAAAAGCATGTAAATCAAATCTAATTTAAGGTCTGGACTGTAAATTCCACTGACAAATATATGCCAGGTTAAATTGGAAAAAGATGTTCTGACAAAGGAGCCAAATGTAAATCAACTCCATATGAACTTAATATTTTAAGAATCTGAATAAATATAAGACATTCAAATTAAATACAAGAAGAAAACTAATGTGGTTTTGAGTAAAAATAATATTAAAATTATTAACTATGATCAATATAAATTTTTTATCAAACTAGATATTTTTATTAAGTTTATTAAACACAATAAACTGAGTACAATGATTTGTGTGATAAATATTGCTGGAAATGCTAAAATCAACAATCAGTGTGTTGTGTCATCCATGGTATTAAAACATGAAATAAGAAATAAGGTAAGTTTAAATAATAACTCAAATAGAGCCCTGGCTTGTTGATTCAGCAGTAGAGCATTAGCCCATTATCCTAGCATGTGGAAGTCCGGGGTTTGATTCCTGGTCAGGGCACACTAGAGAAGCAACTATCTGCTTCTCTTGCCCTCAATCTCCCCATTTTCTATCTCTTCCCCTCTAACAGCAAGTAGCTCAATTGGTTTGAGCACTGCCAGGGCACTGAGGATAGCTCATTTGGTCTGAGTCACTGGTTGGAGTGCATATAGGAGTCTGTCTCACTATATCTTCTCCTCTCACTTAAAAAAAATATCAAAAACATAAAGAACAATCTAACTTTGTTATAGTCATTGTCTTTTTAATATTACTTTAACTTTGATTTTCTAATACTTTTTAAAACTTTTAGCCATATTAATAATCAAATTTTTGTTTTCTCATATTTTCATTGCTTATTTAAGGATATAGTCTTCATTAAATGAGATAAAGAGAGCTTTGTATTTTTTTATTAGAAATACTACTGTAAAAAGTTACTGAAAAATTTCTCTAAAAAAAGAATGTTTCTTGACAATTCAGTGGAACTTGGTGAGAAAAATACATATTCTTATGTTTACTTTGTGGAAATTTTTTAATAACAGATTATTACTTTATTTTATTGCTCAATGGGAATATTTATGCTTTTTTTCTATTTGAGCCAAATTTGGTAAATTAAATTTTTGTTTGAATTATGCCTATTTCTAATTTAATATCATTATTTTTATAATATTTTCTTTTAAAGTCTTATCCTTATATACAGTTATGTCTACTTTTCATTCTTAACATTACATATCTCTGTCCTCTTTATTCTTATTCAGGTTAATAAGATTTATATTTGTTTTATTAGACTTTTCTAACAATATGTTTAGATTTGTTGATCTTTGCTGTTATACTTTGTTTCCCCACTTCACTGATTTTAGATCTTAATTTTATTAAATCCATCTTTACACTTTCTTGGGGTATATTTATTATAATTACTGTTATATTCTTAACTTGGATGATTAACTTTGTTTTAAGTCATTGTTCTTAAATTATTCTGCTAAGATCTATAAACTCTGTTATTATTTCATCTTAATTTATATGCATGTACTTAAGAAATTTGTTTGAGACCCTGGCTGGGTAGCTTTGTAGCTAGAATGTTATCTTAGGGCACCAAGAACATTGGTTCAATTCTGAGCAAGGGCACATATAAGAAGTGACCAATGAATGCACAACCAAATAAAACAAGTAAGTAGAATGATAAGTCAATGGTTTCTCCCCCCTCTCTTTCTTCAATCGATGAAAAAATTAAGGAAAAAGAAATATAACTAGAGGGCTCATATAAAACTAATATCAAAATAGCTCATATTTTGAATTTGTTCAATACCAATTCCAATTAATATATGTTCCCTGTCCTGATCATGGTATATCTAATAAATAGGAGGTTAAGAAATGAATTATATTGTATTAAGTAAGTATGAGGGCATGAATAAACAAATTATACAGTAAAATAAAATACAAATGGACATTTCTTAACTCAAATTAGAAAACTTGTAGTCTTCCAAAATAAGTTAACATTAGAATAACATTTTGCATTAATAAAAATATTTGTAATGTAAAAAAGTTGAGGACAAAGGGAAGTTCTTAGAAGTCCATGCTGACAACTTATATCAGAGCAGAATAAAAGGGTAGAGTACTACCAGTTTTAGAAAATATAAATAATTTAATGTTTATAGACAATAAATACTGGTTAAAATATAATATCAAGACAGAGAACTTAATTGATTAACTAGACTTTGGCCAAATTATAAAGGCTCTTAAATGTCTTGTTGATCACTTAATTTTATCCTGAAACTAACTGACATATTACTAAAATATTTTAAGTGAGTAACATATTGATAACTATTTAAGAAAATTCTAGTAGATGTGTAAAATAAGTTGAATGTAAAGAATTTCAATAATCTGGCCCAAATTTATTGATTAATATGCATAACTAGAATGTAACAAATGAATTAAAAAAGGGCACCTCTCAGTGGTGGGGGCAGAATCTCTCTTCTTCTTCTGCTCATTCTTTTCAAAACTTTCTGGCAGGAAACCCCTCCTCCAGCAAACACTGGCAAAACAATGGCCCTTCCCAAGCAGAAAGGTAATTTGCATTTTTACAGACCACATATACCTGGTGCTGCCAAGCCCCCAATGCAATCTATAAGTGAGCAAACATAAAAATCATATTTTACAAACCATTTGACCAACATTGCTCAAGCCAGATGAGCCCACACTTAAGCTGGAGACCTCAGAGTTTTGAACCTGGGTCCTTAGCATTTCAGGCCAATGCTCTATCCACTGTGCCACTGCCTGGTCAGGGATAGAAACCTATACATACAAGTAAAAGCACCTATTTTTTTTAAACTCACTTTAGAATAAAAAGGGTAGGTTATTAATATTACTCTTTTTTATTTGTAAATTAACCAAAATTACACTTATTTTTAATGATTTGCAAAAAAAATATTTTTATGTGCCTCAGAATTTTAGTAATTAGCTTATATGTGCCATACGATAAAAAAGGTTAAAATATCTGACTTAAGTTAATGGAAAAAAAAGTTTCACAAAAGATTAAAATAATAATGTCAAATATTAGGTCATATAATATAATATTATGTCACTTTTAAACATATATGATATTATTAATGGCTTGGGCAAAGTGGATTTTATAGCACATGCACCAAAAGTCACAATGCTTTAGATTGAAGAATGAAGGGCAACGAGCAAAAAAACACTGAGGACACTTTGGAAATGATTGGCTCTGCCCATTGACTAATAATAGTAAGTTTTGGTATAAAACATGACTAAGTCCAAGAAGTTTACTGTACAGCATAGGGATGTTGTTGGGAAGATAAAACATATTATGCTCACTTTGTTAAAGATGGCGCTGCCCACGTGAAGCCCATGGCCCAGGTAATTGCTTGGGATGGGTGTGATTATGTTAATATGTGTTGGGGGAGGGCTTTTGTGCCAAAAGTTTTAAAAGGAAGAGAGATCACTTTGTTCTGGGAGAAGAGTGATTGCGTTCTAGGAGGAGGGCAGAGAGCAGGGAGGAGACCAGATTAAGGCCACATGGAGACCAGGAGAGGCAGCCAAGATGGCGGAGCACTAAAGGAGAAGCCAGTTTGTGCAGTGTTTGTGCAGAGAGAAGGAGATGGGAAACAGAGGTGAATAAGTCTGGTGAGCTAGAAACCTTTGATTCTAGGAAACTCGGATAAGTCAGTAACTTTGTGAGCACTGAATGAGTGGGTTTTGGAGCCCAATGTGTGTTTTTGCTTGTCTGCCGGGTGCAAGCTAGAATTAAAGACAATGGCCCACCAGTTTTTGGCTCTGTTGTTTCATTACCGGCTGTCTGAATCTAATGCAAACCTAAACGAGCCAGGTGGCTGTGATGGTGGTCATGGCTACTGGCCATACAGCTGTCAATGACAAAAACAAAAAACAACTTCCAAACCTGTAAGAAATTTTTTATGAGTTATTTGGGTCAAACTGTTGACAAATGCCAGAAAACAAAGTCTCAATGGATTGAGAAAATGCTCTCACAAATGGCAGTTTCACCAGTTATTTTATACATTAGAATCAAAGGGGAAGGTGTAAGAGTGTTGCATGAAATTGGTGATAGAGTGGGGAGGCAGGAGTAAGCAAAGCGGGGAAATCTCTGGTTGTCTAGAAGTAAAATGGATACACTAAAACTTCTCTTACAATACATAAGGAGGCACAAGACACAAGTTAATTAACATAATAATAATAAAAACGAAAGTGTTAGTTGGTTTCTGTTCTGGTAGGATGCCTGACCTACCCCGGCAGAAAAAGAAGGTTACTCCCACACCTCCAAGACATGTTATTGTAGCTGTAAACGGCAACAGAAAAGCTTCAAAGCAAACATTGACATTCGAATAACTCCCTAGGACAGGGATTCCCACACTTTTTCAGTTGGCAAGCAACTTATAAGATGACCAAGTCAAAATGATCTACCTACAATAAAAATGCAAAACATAAATTTATTTCTTCTATATTATCATTATTTAAGTTACTATTATTACTATTTAATATTGTGTATTCTTCTTTCACCTTTCTCCATCTCAGCTCTCTTTTCGGAGGATAGTTTTTATGAATAGTCCAAAAAGCCGCTCCACATTTCTCTTCTTTGGAATAGCAATGGCACACAGACAGATGAGGCAAACGCACTTAGAATATGACATAGTGAAAAAAATCCCCTCCCATTCTGTATGAAAGTGGTAGGTTTTAGGCTTCTTACTCGGACCAGCTACGACATTCATTTTTATATCCTTTGTTATATTTAGTTTAAATAAATTGAAGGCTAACTACGCAGCAATGTAACTGAACAAGTTAGCGTGGTTTAACGCCCATGCGTAGGGTGTCAAAAGTTCAGACGTCAGATTGGCAACCATGCTGCATTTACCTTAGTTCCTTGAGTTCACAAGGCCACTGTGTAGGCTTTCCCTGAGCATGTCAAATTCAGTTTGTGGCTACATCTTGATATATTAAAAAAAAATTTTTTTGAGAGGGATAGATAGGGAGAGACAGACAGGAACGAAGAGAGAGGTGAGAAGCATCAATCATCAGTTTTTCGTTGTGACACCTTAGTTGTTCATTGATTGCTTTCTCACATGTGCCTTGACCATGGGCCTTCAACAGACAGAGCAACCCCTTGTTGGAGCCAGCGACCTTGGGTGCAAGCTGGCGAGCTTTTGCTCAAGCCAGATGGGCCCCACGCTCAAGCTGGCGACTTCTGGGTCTCGAACCTGGGTCTTCCGCATCCCAGTCAGACACTCTATCCACTGTGCCACCACCTGGTCAGGCTTGTGTGTCAATCATACTTCTATAAAACCTTTTTCCTTTTTAAAGATTAGCTCTAAAGAAAAGAAAGAAAGTACTTATGGATAGAAAGAGACAGACAGGAACAAAGAGAGATGAGAAGCATCAATTATTAGTTTTCCATTGTGACACCTTAGTTATTCATTGATTGCTTTCTCATATGTGCCTTGACCGCAGGCCTTCAGCAGACTGAGCAACCCCTTGCTCGAGCCAGTGACCCTGGGCCCAAGCTGGTGAGCTTTTGCTCAAGCCAGATGAGCCTGCGCTCAAGCTCGCAATCTTGTGGTCTCGAACCTGAGTCCTCCGCATCCCAGTCTCGTGCTCTATCCACTACGCCACCGCCTGGTCAGGCAAGAAGGAAAGTTTTTAAGGATTAGAAAGATACTTTGGATTTCAGTTGTTATTTTTATGATAAATTATATTTGTATAATGAAAGAAGTAAGCAAAAATTAAGGCAAAAACAGTTCAATATTAGATAGTTAACCAAAAATAATAAGGGTTATGTTCTATAAATCACTATTATAAATTAATTTATGGATGAGAAACTAGCTTTTTTGCTAATATGAGATTTTAGAAAGTTTATAAAATACCTTATTTTTGTTCACAAAATAGATTGAATAATCTCACACACAAAGTCTAGAGCACATTAATAATTAAGTACAAAAATATATCACTAAGGATGGACTAAACCTTGTAGCCACACTGCTTAAATTGAGGTAATCTTTGAGCATTATGCAATGATTGGTAGCAAAAATATTATTCTGAGAAAAATAAGGACACTGATCTTATTTATTTGGATCCATGCTATTAGGTTTTCAATAAAATTCTTAGCATTTTTACATTGGGCAAGTTACTTAAATACTAATATTTTCTTTCCTACAAAATGTAAATAATATTTGTGCCTATTTCATAGATCATTTTGACAAATAAATGAGAACCTTGTACATTATAAGATCTCAATAGTTGGTAGCGGTTTGTTGCTTCATAGTTGTTTCCAAATCTTTTTCAATCCCTTTTCTTATTATATGGTCATCTTTATTAGTTCTCACAAACTGACTAATGCCTTCTTAAGTAGATTCCATATTTCCAGTAGTGTTGTTACTAAATACATTAACAAAATGTTCTATAATTTTATTATACTACCAAATAATTTATTATATTAAACCTTTTGATGAGGTGTTCAAAATTTTATTTTTTCTTTTCTTCCTGAGTTCACAAATGGGGGGAAATACCACTTGCTTACTTTGGGATGTTCCTGTGTTCCTCTCTGGATCTTGATACAAAAGAAGAAAGTAGGCACACAAATTACAAATAATCTAATACTACATAAAATCACATAACTACACCAGCTTAAGTATATCTGCAACTTAACTTAAAAATTCAGTAATTAGAATTTTAAAACCAATACTCCACTCTTTCTCACTCTGAGCTGCCAAGTGTATACATAATTTTTTTATTATTTTTAATGAGAGAAGGGGAGATAATGAGATAGACTCCCGCATGCACCCCACTGAAATCTACTCAGCAACACTCTCTGGAGCCCAGCTCCAGTACCAAGCTCTTTTTAATTCGTGAGGCAGATGGGCTCAGATCAACCAAGCCATCCTCAGCGGCCAACTAAGCCAATGGATGGAGAGAAGTGAGAGAGGGAGGTGGAGAACAGGGAGACAAGGAAAGGGAGGGAAGAAGATGATCCCTTCTCCTGTGTGCCTTGACCAGGGGGAAACCTTGTATGTCTATATGCTGGGCTGACACTCTATCCACTGAGCCACTTGTCAAGGCCCCAAGTGCAAACTCTTGATGCCTCTATGATTTTTTTAAATTAATTTTCAGAACAGTGCTTTCCAATATAATTGTCGGTGATGCTAAAATGTTCTATATCTCTGCTGACCCATATGTCAAGTAGTATTTACATATGACTACTTTACAGTTGAAATGTGGCTAGTTGTGACTGAGAAATTAAGTTTTTTTATTTAATTTAAATTTGCATTAAAAATAAGTTTAAATAGCTACACATACCTTTAGGTACTGTATTGGACTGTAAAATCCTAGCGTTATCTTTTTCAACTTTTAAAATGCTATTTTTAGTAGTCATACCTTTTTAAAGCATGTCTAAAATGTAGTAGGTTTATTTTCTAATCTGAGAATCTATGAATTTTCTACTTGAAGTTATGGTTACTGATTCTATTAAAAATGACTGATATAATTGTTAGCCTTTTTCACCGTGGTAAAGTCTTAGAATTTTACTGATGATATTAACTCTGTACGTGAGCCCTTCTGTATTACTAGGGACTCCCAATTTCTATATCCATGCTTGAAATGTGTCCCAGTAGAGCCCAGCTCTACATCAATCAGGCATACCCCATTCAACTTCCCCATGCAATGGGACACTCCTGCTTAATAACAGGGTTAGAAGCCTCTTTGACACTACTCTTGAGGTGGGTATGAGGATTCTACTTATTTGTACCAAGACTAACCGGAGGAAAGACACAACTGACACACAAGTTAGTTGCAAGAATTACACAGGCAGTTTATTACTCACAAATTCTGAGGCATGCCTGGATACAGCTTAATGGGACCCTGTCAGCATTTACTTTTGGCTGTCCTTGATCAGAGCAGTGTGGAGACAGTCCATGGTCAACATTGGAGTCTGGACCACTAACTGCACCTGGGGTCCCTTTGGCTTTAGTACCCTTTACTGGTATATGCCTTCTAACAGATGTTAATCTAAGAGATTATCACATCAAGCCACTTTTAAGGAGTTCCCCCCAGGGAACTTTTTTCATCTATGTATAATTCACACACACACTAGCTAGGCCCAGAGCAAAAGGCATATTTTTGCCTATCATATCTGTACACACTAGATTAGTTCCTGTCCAAAGACGTAGCCTTATTTACTTGCTTTAATGGCTTTTAATAATATATCCTAACTTATTTCTATATCTCTTCTATATTTTTCTATATTTCTATGTATTTTATTACTATAACATTATATTACTGTAACAGAATGATCTTAGCCATTTCATTGTGTGTGTACAAGCTTAATGCATGTTGGGGTCTGGTGATGCTAGACATCAAGGAATACAGTTATTGTTATGACTGATTCATCTGTAAAGATTTTACAGACCATCAAGGAGAAGCTCTGAAGAATTTAACAAGGAAATGACCTCTAATATACAGTCACTGAAAACAACAAATTCATATTACATGTGCTTTTCACATTTCAGTAGTTATTTTAATGTCCTTTTTTATTTTTTACTAGATCAAAGTAAACTTTGTGAACATTTCAGAAGAAAAATAAATAATATAGCTTGTTAAAGTTAGCTTTTTTTATTAAGTGTTTTGCATTTGTTTCACTCAGAAACGTGAAATTGATTCTTTGTTAGCTTTCTAAGATTAAAACAATTGGAACAGAATGTTTTGCCTTTTCCCTTAGGTCATTTCCTCTTTTCCTATTGCCTGTGCTTCTTTAATTTGTAGCCAACTTCTCACGTGTGTTGCACATTGCAGAAAGGGACATATTGAATCCAACAGCAGAAGGTGTTAGTTTTACATGGTTTGTGAGATAATTGCTCATAGTCAGCATAAAAATAACAATAATAATAGTGAAAGTACTAGAACTTTGGCTTTAAGGTTATTTTATTTTATTTTATATTTTTTAGGTGAGAGGAGGGGAGATAGTGAAGCAGACTCCCACATTCACCCAGACTAGGATCCACCTGGCAACCCTGCCTTAGGCCAATGTGCCAGTACCGAACTACTTTTACCGCCCAAGGCTGCTGTTCTCTACATTCTAGTTATCCTCGGTGCCCCAGTAGAGCCACTGGTGTGAGGGTTAGGATAGAGGGAGAAGTGAGGAAAAGGGAGGAGGTGATAAGCAGTTGGTTGTTTCTGCTATGTTCCCTGACCAAGAATCAAACCAGGGTCATCCATAAACTGGGCCAACGCTCTAGCCCACTGAGCCACTGGCCAGGGCCTAAGTTTAGTTTAGATAATAGTATGAATCCATCTAATCTTTTGAGATTCCCTAACCTACTTTCTGTCCAAAGCAATGAGTCCATATTTTTGCATCTGATTTATAATTACATCTGAAAGGATTTTCAATAAAGCAAGCTGGATCATTACTTGGACTGTGAACTGAGAATCTGGAGTAAAAATAAAGTAAGTTAATTTCTTCAATGTGGCCTTTGCCATGACTTTGGTTTATAGAACTAGAGTTCACTGAATGATAGTAGAAAAAAATAAGTGATTAAACCATTAAATGCAAAATGACAATTGATAAATAAAATAGGTTCTTGGTTGGAAGTTACTGATTTTCTACAGCTCTGATGATAAAACCAAACCTAATATCAATAATATTCAAAATCTTGATTACATATTGGCATAATTATATCTATCTATCTATCTATCTATCTATCTATCTAAATCTATATGTATATATATATATCTATATCTATATCTATATATAGATATAGATATAGATATATATAGATATATTTTACCTTCCTACCTTCCTAACTGATAGAAGAAACATAAAATCTGAATGATAAAAAGAATAGGATCAAAGTACTGACTATAGTGTTTCATTATATAACTAGAACATACCAAAATAAGTGAAATTAGGTACATTTACTGAGATATGACATTAGACTGGGCCTGAAGGATGACAGGTCCTCATTTAGGGACAGAGGCCAATTTATTCAACATTATGTATATGGAGAAAGTAGACCTTAAACAAATATGGAGCCTGTTTTGAAAAACAGTAGACATGGTTCTTTCAATTACTTGGGTTTAATTTTAACATGATTGCATTTAGATAACAGAATATATTTTAAATAAAATAATATTCTTTATAATGTTTTTTGACAGAGCTTCCATACATATTCTCTGCCAATAGAAAATATGCTAGAGATTGCATCAATTTAACATTTTATTTTTCACCCTCTGTCATCTCTTCTCATTTTAAGCCTAATTATTATCTGTTGCAATTCTCAATAACATTAAAAATGTTGTAGAGTTTTATTCTTATACAATGCTAAATTATTTATGCATATTTGGAATATTTTGTAACATATAAGAGAGAAATAAAATATGATATGCTCTTTGTGACCATAAGAAGGAATATTATCCCTTGTCTATAGTATGAAGATAATGTCTTTTGTATAGGATTGCCCAATAATTATTCTTATTCTTCTTGAGATGCTCTAGCTCTCATTACATATTGTGCTAAACCTGAAATATGAGCATGTTTCTCCCAGAAACCTATTGCCAAATAAAGAAGAATATTTATATTTGAGAACTCTTAAACTTTTATAAAGTTACTAAAATTTAGGAAATTTTGAAGCCTATTAAACAGCAGCAGCAAGTGAACCCAATTAAGATTAATATGTCAAATGATGCCTTATTCAGACATATTTCTAAGGCTCACACTTTGCCAGGTCAAGCCAATTATTTTAGACACAGTGGGAATCTTTTCTTTATAAATGTCTCTGCTAGCTAAAATAAAATGTTAACCGAAACATATAATGAATGGTTTAATTCAATGTGTGCAGTTAGAAAATGGAATTCGTAAGAAAACATTAAGAGAAAAGTTATCTGACAGAAAAGCACTTTGCAGTTCCTCATTTCACTGTGAATTATGCCCATTGATCTGTAGTATTTCTACATGAGTAAAGTGGAAGATATTATATAAAATAGATAGTGACTGTTCATGCAGGGAAACGATAGTAAGAGAATTTAATAATCCAATTTATGAATCTGCACTTGCATATTTAGGTTATTAGTTAGTTTATGTCATGTGAATTTCTTCCTCCTCTACACTTAGTCAAAGTTTTAGAAAGCACAGACACCATAAGAGAATAAAACAAAGGTGAATTTTATTTAATTTGAGAATCTTGTTTTGAACTGTTTTCTCCTTAGCTCCACTTACTTATTAAATTTTGTAGTATTTTAGGACTATGGGATAAATCCTCTTATATTCTCAACTCTCCAACTACATTAGAAGTGTTAAAGGAGACAAAATAAAACACAAGAACATTCATGAGTCTATCTCAATCTTTGTTTTCTATTTTTATAAAACTAAAACTGATAAATATGAATATTTACTTTCATATCACTTTGAAAGTTGTGAGAAAAAAATAATAAATAATATTGGAAGTCATACACACTGACCATTTAGGTGGAAATAGACCTTTTACAATTGTATGTTGGAGGTAAAGGCATGAGGGTTAATTTACCAATCTATTCCTATTAAAATCTACCTCTGCCACTGAGTTATTATACACATTTTCTAGGTATCTGTGAAAGCTTGTACTTACAAAGACCTCTTTAAGTCAGCAAAATAAGATATTGATTAATATTTGACTTACATGTGTTATAATTTATAATATAATAATGTAATATTAATTATATATGAAATAATAATAAAAGAATAATATGTTAAGATTTGAAAAACATATTCAACAAAACAAAATCATTAATATGGACAGGAATGGTGAATGCTGCCTAAGGGGTGAGAGACTGGATGGACCAGGGAATAGACAGGATACTCTTGTCTGCACTGGCTCCCATACTAGGAATGTCTGACACAAGTCCTCCTCTACTTGCAGCATTAACCTCCCACCCCACCCTGTGGCACACACATTCTCTCCACAAAGTGAAAAAAAAAATGTATATTTTTTAAAAACTCAACACAAACAAGCATCCTGCAAGAACCCCAGGCAAGCCAAATTTTGGCTCATTGAAGCTGAAGAAGAGACTAAAGAGATGGGAAAACCACTTTGTGTTTTATTCATCTGAGTTCTCTGTCTCTTCTCTTAAGGTGAAGCTTCTTTATACGGTCACAGACTAACTCCTACATTTCTTAAAAAATGTATGGAAGGTCAGTTTGAAAATATCAACTGTGAATGTCTGTAGGTATTAGTAGAGTTCCTGCTCTAGGGGAGCATGGCAGTGTTTAAAAAGTGCTTGGTTGTCTGTCTTTTATGGGAGAAGAGGCCATCCAGCCCCAGGTCCTTGAATATCTCAGTTCAGGCCAAGGTGTTGTCTAAGACTCTTATCTCCTTCCCCACTGAGACTTCAAGGTGACATCAATAAAGAACAAATAAAAAAAGAAAAATAGAGCTATGTATGGTGACAGATATTAACTTAACCTTTTGGTAATCATTTCATAATATATACAAACATCAATTCATTACGTTGCACAGGTGAAACTAATATATGCCAATTACGTTTTAATTAAAAAAAGAAAAAGACATGACAAGCTAAAAAATAATAAGAAATATAAAATATTTAATTGGAATATTTGTTGTGAGTTGCTTTTTACAAAGGAAATAGAGAAAAATTTTAATCAGTATGACTGAAAAATATTTTTATTTAATCTAGAATATTTTATATGCTTTCAAATTACAGTTGTTCCTCAGAGGAGCTGGAATGTTGGCCTTTGTTTCATGATCTGTGGTAGTTTTATAATGTAATAACTTTTCTAAACTGAGCTACATTTTCCAGACTTTCCTTCTCTGTAAGTTTTGGGTTAGGGTGGCCACTAAAAAGATTCTTATAGGAGATTTGGAAGATAGAAGTGAATCAGGAGCCTTTTGGTAGCCTACATATTAGCCTACATATATTGTCACTTATATGCTTGTTCATCTTGTCAGGGTGGGATAATAGATAGGCCTGTAACTACACTGTCTTTCCTAGATCCTTCTTCAACCTTGGAAATCCTTGGGCCAACTCTATGTGTCTAACTTTATGACCAAGCACCTGGGCTTTTGAGGACCCTTATACCGCCAAGGCCAGAATCAGTAAGAACAGACATAAGTTGGAGGAGTCTTCCTAATGGGTTCCAGCTTGTGCTTGATCTCTCTCATTTTATAACCATAGTTCTGGACTGTCTTCAGGACTTCTGACTCTAGAAATGTATATAAAGATAACAGGCTTATTAGACTGCTAACCTAGTTCCATAATTGTTCAAGGTCAAAAAGGTAAATTGTGGTGATCTCTAATGTTTCTTGCCTCTTGTTATTTACACCTTTGCGTGGCCCCCTCCCATATGGTTTCAGGGTTGTTTGTGTGACTGATAGAATATAAGATAAGTAATTATTTATTACCTCCATGATTAGGTTATAACAGATTAGGGTGTTAAAGACCGTAGCATTTTTCATGGGCACCCCCGTGCTCTCTCTTGGCTAATTGACTCTGGAAAAGCACACTGCTATGTTGTGAGCAATGCTATACGTAAAGGAAATGAATTTTCCAGCTAATAGCCATTGAGGGACCAAGAACTGTTAACAATGATATAATTGAGCTTGTAAGCAAATCCCTTCCAGTTGTGTCCTCAGACAGGACTGTATCCCTGACCAACAACTTCCCTATATACAATCTCATGAGACATTTTGGGCCAGTACCACATAGCTAAGTTGCTTTCAATTCACAAAACCTGTGGAAAATAAAAGTTTGTTATTTTAAACTGCTACATTTTGGAATAATTTGTAACACAGAAATTATAATGAATGGGGAATATTTATCAAATCCTACCATTTATGAATGAATTTATTAGAATGACAACTTTATAATTGATTTCTATAGAAACTAGTTTTTATTTTTTTTCTGAATGATATATATTCAGTTTATTATAATAAGGTGACACGTTTCTCTCTGATCTTAACAATCTTCATATTTGTTAAATGTGCTTTCTTTATTGTGTATGTCATTTTTTTCTGTGTATTAGGAACTAGGAAAGTGTTTTAATGTTCTATTACTACTAATAATTTAAGATGAATTTTTTTTTTTTTATTATCTCTGAAACAGATAACGGGATGGTCAGCTTTTCTCTTCCCTAAGCTTATTCAAACCTTAAGTTACTTCATCCTGTCTCATGATTTCAAACTTTACCTATAAATTATCTTTTATAATATAACAGTTCTTTGCTTAGCATATTCATATATGTAAGCTGTATTTAGAATCTTCAACAGGTACCACATACCTACTTGAAACTTAACATGTTTCAAATATTCTATATTCTATTGCACTTGACAACCACAATGTGCAAATAGTCTGCACTGATTTCCACAACATTTATAAAATCATATTTTTCTTTTCTGTATTGAGAAGTGAAAAGCTAGATATTGCCTGTTTCTGAGTACAAAACAGTTTCAGAAAATTAAGACCTTTTTCTTTACTTTTTTTTAGTGTTTTTGTTGCCAAAGAAGTCTGTTAAAACATGGATTTCTTGCCTGCAGTATATTATTCTACAGTGTCATGAGTGTGGAATAACAGTGAAAATGCCAGAAGTAATATCAGTGGCTTCTTAATCACTATATTGCATCATTGGATGTCCATCCTCCAGCTTCCTTAGGTCTAACCATGGTTCATCTGACTGGGCCAGTATCAGGACTTTTTATTCAAATGATACCCAAAAAGAAAGAAATATATAGCAACAATCCTGCTTAGATATTTCTCAAAAGTTCTAGGAATTATTCCTGAAGATACAATCTAGAATTCACTATTTAAACTCTTATCTACTCACTGACTTTTCTAGTAAGTTCCTTTTTTGTCTAAAATTCCATGCTAATTTCTATGTGCTACACTGAACTCAAACTTGCACATTTTTACTCCTTCAACCATCTTTCACATCAATGTTTTTCATCACTGGTAAATTGGTCATCCAGTTGCTTCATTATAATTCTCAGAATTATCCTTGATTCTTTCTTTTATCTCTTTCTAGAATGACATACAACAGTAAATCATGCTCTGAAATTAATTTACAACCCCATGACTTTTTGTCATCTCTGCCTCCATCTGCAAGTTCAAGCCAAATTCACCTCTTCCCTTCATTATCGTAATTCTCTCCAAATTCGTTGCTGTGATTCTAATCATTCCTCCTTATAATAACTCTCTATCAGATAGCATAAAGATGTAGAAAAAAATATCAGTGTATCTTACAACCTTACATAAAATAGCAGCAACCTATCAACAAAGAGTTAAATCTCCAGCCATTTTTCTTTTTTTATTTTTTTCCATGGTATTTATCACATTCTAATATGTGAAAGATGGCTACCTAGCATTGACCTATTGGCTATATAACAGTTTTTTTGTCCCATTCAAATAAACTATAATCTATATAATTTAAATAAAACAGTTGGTGTTCACTACTATATCCTCAGCATCTAGAATATCAGGTGATACACCTGAGGATGTTTAATGGCAGCCTTTCATTAACTTCTAATGACTTTTAATTTTACTAAAAATGAACTTGATAGTGTTTTTCTTCTTACAGTGACCCACATGTTCTGGCCTTCTGCTAATTCTTTCTCCTCATTCTTGCATAGTTCACTCTGTTTCAGCCATATTGGCCTCATCGCTTGTCAGTGCAATGGAGACTTCTGTTTAGAATGCTTTTGATCTAGGAATCCATGTACCTTACCTCCTCACTTCTAAGTTTTTAACATTTTCCACTTATATTTCATTTACATTTAATTTATATTCTTGAAATTCTTATGAAGTAGTCAGGGTAAATATATTCTGATTTTTAAATACATATATATGAAGTGGAAGCATATGGAAGAGTGTGTATTATTTTCATTTTATGTAAGCATATGAATCCTTCAGTTAGGCTCAGAATGAGTGTCTAGGGCAATATTTTCTGCAAAAACACAAGTGATATATCAAATAGATTATAGTTTTAGAAATGCCAAAGGAAGAGCTGAGACATTTGATAATTGCCAGAACCTTTCTCTGTAAGCTCACCAAGACCATAACTCATTATTTAGGTGACAAGATGTCAGCATATGAAAAGATATTTCTGTTATATAATATGACAAGGAGCTTAACCCAGTTCTAATGCTGAAAAATACAAATCAAAGTAAAACTAAAGATGAAATAGCTCTTTCTTAGTTTCTTTGATAAAAAAGATACCAAAGGACTTTATGAAGTACTTCTGTTTTTAAGGTGTGCAAACTCAGAACCTGAGCCAAAAAGTAGAAGCTTTTATAAATCAAACTCAAATATTCCTTTAGTAGTATATACAGCAATCTTACAAGAAACCTTACAGAAGAACACAGCTGACAGAGTGCTATACTAAGCATGAGAAAATGGTTTTATTAAAGCTAAAACTTTAATTGACTAAGAATTAAAAGTTTAGAAAAATTTAGTAAATTTATTAAATATTTTGAACATGTTTAAAACTATATTACTGTGGGAGAAGAGTTATTTCATGATGAACACAGGGCAGGGTTTAAATACATATAAGTATACAGATTTAGAATGATTACATTTTTCAAAATATAAACCTGATTATGAAAAAATTTAATAAAGAGGGATAAGCTTGGCTGTAAAGCAATTACATGTTTTGTAAAAAAGGATGACTTTGGTAAAATAAAAAATGTTCAGTGTCACTAATGGCTCCATGAATTAATAAGAATACACAAATACCTGACCAGGTGGTGGCGCAGTGGATAGAGCATCGACTGGAACACAGAGGACCCAGGTTCAGAACCCCAAGGTCTCTGGCTTGAGTGCAGGCTCATCTGGTTTGAGCAAGGTTTCCCAGCTTCAGCCCAAGGTTGCTGGTTTGAACAAGGTGTCACTGGGTCTGCTGTAGCCTCCCAGTCAAAGCACATATGAGAAAGCAATCAATGAACAACTACAGTACCACCACAAAGAATTGATGCTTCTCATCTCTCTTTCTACCTGTCTGTCTGTCCCTCTCTTTGACTCTCTCTGTCTCTCTCTGTCTCTGTCACACATAAAAAGACATTTTCTGACTAAAAAATAATATTCTTAACTGTAATTTTTATAATTAGGTAACAAAATAATTAAATAATTTATATTCTACTTGAGACTTTCTCTATTACTCTACTAGCACAACTCCAGATTTTTATAGAAAAAAATCTTAGGTATACAATAATACTTGATGTAGAAAAAATGATCAATTCAAAAATTTAGACAATTGAAGGATTTTGGGCTTTGTATTTTACATACAATTAGTTTTCCGAATTTAAGCTGGTTTTCTGAACTATAATAATATCTTCAGGCAAGGGAAGATATTTGGAGTTTCTAATTCATAGAAGAAGATATGACTTTGGAAAACACACATGCAATAAATAGATGATGTATCCTAGAATTGTACACTTGAAGCCATTTAATTTTATTAACTAATGTCACCAAAATAAATTTAATAAAAAAAAAAGAATAAAAGCTCATAGTGAAGTTTTTCCTAACCAGTGAGAACTGGCTGAATCCGACCACTGAGTTCATTCTTGCATATTGTGTAAGAACCTGGTCTAGTTTCATTTTTTGCATGTATCTGTATAATGTTCTCAAAACCATTTATTGAAAATACTAATTATTTTCAATTAATAAATATTTTTTTAATTTTTTAGTGTTCAAGGTATTTTTTTCTTTCAAACATTTCTAGATTCCCCTCATACATACAGGTTAGTTACTTGGTGTAAATAATACTTTAATATTTTCTTTTATTATTATTATTTTATTTTGAGGTGGGGGAAGAGAAGCATTAACTCATAGTAGTATGTGCCTTGACCGGACAAACCTAGAGTTTTGAACTGGTGACCTCAATATTCCAGATCAATGCTTAATCCACTGCATCACCAAAGGTCAGGCTCTTTTAACTCTTTCAACTGATATTTTATTCAGATTTAATTTACAACTGAGTAAGAAAAAGAAGGAAGAAATAAAAAAAGGAACAAAAAAAAGAAACAAGGAAGGAAGGAAGGAAGGAAGGAAGAAAAGAAGGAAGGAAGGAAGGAAGAATGGAAAGAAAGAAGAAAGAAAGACAGGAAGAAAGAAAGGGAGAGAGAGAGAGAGAGAGAGAGAGAGAGAGAGAGAGAGAAAGAGAGAAAAGAAAGAAAGAAAGAAAGAAAGAAAGAAAGAAAGAAAGAAAGAAAGAAAGAAAGAAAGAGGAGACGGAAGATGGCGATGGAGTAGGCGAACGTACCAACTTCCAACTCCCAGAAACAAAGTGGATTATAACTCAATTTTAAGAACCATCATCTGGATAAACCAACTTTTAACTAAACTAAGTGGACTCTTCAACCAATGAACACTGCAGAAGCCACATTGAGACTGGTAGGAATAGCAAAAACGCGAAGAGGGCTGCCCAGCTCCCCGGAGCAAACGGCAGCCTGGAGAAACCCGCGTGGTGGGAGGAGACTTTGGCAGAGAGGGAGTGACCTGGGTCCCAGGAAACAAGCCCCAGGCTACAGTCCCAGAGCCTAGAAGAGGCGTTTGGACAATATTGAGCTGTGGAGCAAGTGAGGATGCTGTTTGTGAAAAAGAGATAGTTTTCTCAAACCCAAAAATCTTTTTAAAGGGACAGCACAGAAAACCTCTCTCACAACCATGCACCCGGGGCTATGGGGAACGGGAACAGAGGAGAGGAACAGAGCAGCGTGAACAGAGTGTGGACTGAAGGCACAGAGATACTCTGAGGGAAGCCACCCTGACCCCTGGGCTAAGTCATTTCCCTAATCAAAAACAAATATTTCCCCTGGAACTATCAATACCAGCAAAGGGAGACAGGACACTAAACAAACAAGCTCTCCTGCGGCAATCAGAGCAGAGCTGCTTAGAGGGAGGGAGGTCCCAGGCCTACAGTATGGAGACTTAGGGCACATCCATCTCTCTGAGGGTTGCTGAAGGGATGGTGGCGGCAGGACGCTGAAATGCGGTCCTGTCGGCATGGGCGGAGGCACAACCGATGTGAGCTCGGTCTAGCCCAGCAGGGGCGGAGGGGATGCCCGAAAGCAGTCCGGCAGCTGCGGGCCCGCGTGTGACCCCACCCACAGGAAAAAAAACGAACAGAGATCTGTACTGCGACCCTGCGCAAGCCGGCCCTGACCATGGGGACAGGGCTAGAAACAGGGACGGGCGAGGGGCTGAGTTCATGCTGCCAACCCCACCCGGACGGAGAAACCACGGTGTGCCATCCTGTGTTCACGAGTGGGCTCCTAACATGGGGGCAGGGTAGACCCCGAGACCAGCGGAAGTTTGCGGATGAGCTCACACCAACAAACACGCCGGGCCCAATAAACCGCGGTTTGCGACCCTATGCATGAGGACCCTGGCCTCGAGAGTGGGGCTAAATCTGAACGAGCAAAGGCTCACAGCTGAGAGCACGTCAAAAGACCCGCCCAACCCGCGAAACTGTGGCAAGTAGGCTCTGACTGTGGGAGCTGGGCGTAAGCCTTCCGGAAAAAGGCTGGGTCCGCAGCTGAGCAAAGGTGTTCACCTCTGCCCTTGGTGCTGAGGCTTGTGGCTTAAGTGACAGCCCCTCCCGTGGAGGAAAGGCGGAAATCACAGCAACAGCCGCAGTAGGCTGATGCTGGCAACGGCTATATCCAAGCACCCTAGGTAGCGGCAGAGGGGGTGGCAGGCCTGCAGACAGACCAACCTAGAGAACACAAAGGCAAGACCTACTGGACTCCAGTGGCCACAACTTGTTTATACACAGATAAAATGGGCAGGCAAAAGAATGCAAACCAAATGAATCAAGAGAAATCCCCAGAGAAGGACCTGAATGTACCAGATATAACCAAACTACCAGAAGCAGAATTTAGAATAATGATAGTTAGAATGTTCAAAGAAATTAGAGCAACAATGGATAGTCACTATGAACACGTAAATAGATAACAAGTATAAAAAACAAAATTTAAATAATAAAAAAGAATCAGACAGAAATGACAAATACAGTATCAGAACTAAAGACCACAATGGAAGAAACTAAAAGCAGGAAGAATCATGCTGAGGATCAAATTAGTGAGTTAGAGGACACAATAAGCAAAGTTACAGAAACAGAGAAGAAAAAGGAAAAGAGACTCAAAAAATGTGAGGAAACTCTAAGGGAGCTCTGTGACAACATGAAGAGAAACAACATTCGCATGATAGGGGTAACTGAAGAAGAGGAAAAAGGAGAGGAAATGGAAACTTTGTTCAATCAAATCATAGCAGAAAACTTACCTAAAATTAAGGCTGGGAAACATTCCACACGTTCAAGAAGCACACAGAACTCCATTAAAGAAAAACCCAAAAAGATCTACACCAAGACACATCATAGTTAAAATACCAAAGTTAATGGATAAAGAAAAATTATTAAAAGCTGCTAGAGAAAAAAAAGTCTATTACCTACAAAGGAGCCCCCTGTAAAGATGACATCCAACTTCTCAACAGAAACACTTGAGGCCAGAAGGGAATGGCAAGATATAATCAAAGTACCTGACCTGTGGTGGCCCAGTGGATAAAGCGTCGACCTGGGAACACTGAGGTCGCCAGTTCAAAACCCTGCACTGGTCTGGTCAAGGCACATATGGGAGTTGATGCTTCCGGCTCCTCCCCTCTTTCTCTCTTTCTCTCTTTCTCTCTCTCACTCTGTGTCTCCTCTCTAAAATGAATAAAATAAAAATAAAATAATTTTAAGATATAATCAAAGTAATGCAGAACAAGAACCTACAACCACGACTACTCTATCCAGCAAGGCTAACATTTTAAATTGAAGGAGAAATAAAGAGCTTTCCAGACAAAGAAAGCCTCAAAGAATTCATTAAAACCAAACCAATTCTGCAAGAGATACTAAGGGGCCTGTTGTAACAGTTCAAAGGGAGAAAAGAATATAGCAAAAAAAAAAAAAAAATGCAGCTTTAAATAACAAAATGGCAATAAACAACTACATATCAATAATAACCTTAAATGTAAGTGGATTAAATGATCCAATCAAAAGACATAAGGTAGCTGCGTGGATAAAGAAACAGGACCCATACATATGCTGTCTACAAGAGACACACCTTAAAACAAAAGATGCACATAGACTGAAGGTAAAAGGATGGAAAAAAATATTTCATGCAAATGGAAATGAAAAAAAAAATCCGGGGTAGCCTGACCTGTGGTAGCTCAGTGGATAAAAGCGTCGACCAGGGAACGCTGAGGTCACCAGTTCAAAACCCTGCACTGGTCTGGTCAAGTCACATATGGGAGTTGATGCTTCCAGCTCCTTCCCCCTTTCTCTCTTTCTCTCTCTCTCTCTCACTCTGTGTCTCGTCTCTAAAATGAATAAAATAAAATTAAATAAAAATTAAAAAAAAGTCGGGGTAGCAGTACTTATATCTGACAAAATGGACTTTAAAACAAAGACTGTAGTAAGAGATAAAGAAGGACACTACATAATGATAAAGGGAACAATTCAACAGGAAGATATAACTATTATAAATATCTACGCACCAAATATAGGAGTCTCGACATACATAAAGCAGACTTTGATGGATCTAAAGGGCGAGATTAACAGCAATACTATCATAGTAGAGAATTTCAATACCCCACTAACAACACTGGATAGATCCACAAGAAAGAAAATTAATAATGAAACAGCAGACTTAAAAGATATGCTAGATCAACTTGATTTAATAGATATCTTCAGAACTTTTCACCCTAAAGCAGTTGAATATACATTCTTCTCAAGCGCTCATGGTACGTTTTCTAGGATAGACCACATGTTAGGACAAAAAACGTGGTCTCAAAAAATTTAAGAAGATTGAAATCATATCAAGCATTTTCTCTGATCACAATGCCATGAAACTAGAAATTAACCACAAAAGAAAAAATGAAAAATACTCAAACACTTAGAAACTAAATAGCATGATACTAAATAATGAATGGATTAACAATGAGATCAAAGAAGAAATAAAAAAGTTTCTAGAAGCAAATGATAATGAGCATGCATCAACTCAAAATTTATGGAACACAGCAAAAGCAGTACTGAGAGGGAAGTTCATTGCACTGCAGTCATATCATAGGAAGCTAGAAAAAGCTCAAATGAGCAACCTGACCCTGCAGCTAAAAGAACTAGAAAAACAACAACAAATAAAACCCAGGACAAGTAGAAGGAAGGAAATAATAAAGATCAGAGCAGAAATAAATGACATAGAGGCTAAGGAAACAATACAGAGGATCAATGAAACCAGAAGCTGGTTCTTTGAAAAGGTAAACAAGATTTATGAACCTTTAACTAGACTCACCAAGAAAAAAAAAAAAAAGAGGTCTCAAATAAATAAAATTAGAAAGGACAGTGGGGAAATAACAACTGATACAACAGAAATACAAAGCATTGTAAGAAAATAAAATAAAGAACTCTATGCCAAAGAATTAGACAATCGAGGTGAAATGGACAAATTTCTTGAATCATATAATCTTCCAAAAATCAATCTGGAAGAATCAGAACACCTAAACAGACCAATTACAACAAATGAGATCGAAACAGTTATCAAAAAACTCCCAAAAAAGAAATGTCCTGGGCCTGATGGCTTCACAAGTGAATTCTATCAAAAATTCAAAGAAATAACTCCTATTCTCCTCAAAATATTTCAAAAAATTCAAGAGGAAGGAAGAGTTCCAAACTTCTTTTATGAGGCGAGCATAATTCTGATCCCAAAACCGGGCAAAGACAACACAAAGAAAGAAAATTATAGGCCTATATCCCTGATGAATTTAGACGCTAAAATTCTCAACAAAATATTAGCCAACTGTATCCAGCAATATATGAAAAAAAATCATACACCATGATCATGTGGGATTTTTCTGGAGAGGCAAGTCTGGTTCAATATTCACAAATAAATCAATGTGATTCATCACATAAACAAAAGGAAGGACAAAAACCACATGATAATTTCAATAGATGCAGAAAAGGCATTTGATAAAATCCAGCACCCATTCATGCTCATCAAAACTCTCAATAAAGTGGGAATACAAGGAACATTCCTTAACATGATAAAGGCCATCTATGACAAACCCACAGCAAACATCATACTAAATGGACAAAAATTAAAAGCAATCTCCTTAAGATCAGGAACCAGGCAGAGTTGCCCACTTTCAACACTCTTATTCAACATAGTTCTGGAAGTCCTAGCTATAACAATCAGACAAAAAGAAGAAATAAAAGGCATCCAAATTGGAAAAGAAGTAGTAAAACTGTCACTATTTGCAAATGATATGATATTGTTTATAGAAAACCCTAAAGTCTCAGTAAAAAAAATACTTGACCTTATAAATGAATTCAGAAAGGTGGCAGGATATAAAGTTAATACTCAGAAATCAGAGGCATTTCTATATACAAACAATGAACTGTCAGCAAAAGAAATTATGGAAACAATCCCCTTCAATATTGCAGCCAAAAAAGTAAAATACCTAGGAGTAAATTTAACCAAGGAGGTTTAGGACTTGTACTCAGAAAATTATAAGACATTGATAAAAGAAATCAAGAAAGATACAAATAAGTGGAAACATATACCGTGCTCATGGCTAAGAAGAATAAACATCATTAAAATGTCTATATTACCCAAAGCAATTTATAAATTCAATGCAATACCAATTAAAATACCAATGACATACTTCAAAGATATAGAAAAGATATTCTAAAAATTTATATGGAACCAGAAAAGAACACGAATAGCCTCAACAATCCTAAAAAGAAAAAATAAAGCAGGAGGTATCACTCTTCCAGATATCAAGGTTTACTATAAGGCCATTATACTCAAGACAGCCTGGTACTGGCATAAGAACAGGCATATAGATCAATGAAACAGAACAAAGAACCCAGAAATAAAGTCACAGCTTCATGAACAACTGATATTTGACAAAGGAGGGAAGAACATACAATGGAGTAAAGACAGCCTCTTTAACAAATGGTGTTGGGAAAATTGGACATCTACCTGCAAAAAAATGAAACTAGACCATCAACTTACACCATTCACAAAAACAAACTCAAAATGGATAAAACACTTAAACATAAGCCCTGAAAGTATAAGCATTTTTGAAGAAAACCTAGGCAGCAAGCTTTCCGACATCTGTAGCAGCAATATATTTTCCAATTTATCTCCCCCAGCAAATGAAATAAAAGGCCAGGTAAACAAATGGGACTATATCAAACTAAAATATTTTTTCACAACTAAAGGCAATAAGAACAGAATAAAAAGACAAACCACACAATGGGAGAACATATTCGACAGCACATCTGATTAGAGGTTAGTAACTAAAATTTATAAAGAACTTATAAAACTCAACACCAGGAAGATAAACAATCCAATCAGAAAATGGGCAAAAGATATGAATAGAAATTTCTCCAAAGAAGACATACAGAAGGCCAAAAGACATATGAAAAAATGCTCAACATCACTAATCATTAGAAAAATGCAAATTAAAACCACAATGAGATATCACCTCACACCAGTCAGTATGGCACTCATCAGGAAAACAACACAGAATAAGTGCTGACGAGGATGTGAAGAAAAGGGAACCCTTCTGCACTGCTGGTGGGAATGCATACTGGTGCAGCCACTGTGGAAAACAGTTTGGAGATTCCTCAAAAAATTAAAAGTCGAACTGCCTTTTGACCCGGCTATCCCACTTTTAGGAATATACCCGAGGAACATCATAACACTGTTCGAAAAGAAGAAATGTGCCCCCATGTTCGTGGCAGCATTGTTCACAATAGCGAAGATCTGGAAACAGCCCAAGCATCCGTCAGAAGACGAGTGGATTAAAAAGTTTTGGTACATATATACTATGGAATACTACTCAGCCATAAGAATTGATGACATTGGATCATTTACAACAAAATGGATGGACCTTGATAACATTATACGGAATGAAATATGTAAATCAGAAAAAAAAAACTGAGAACAGCATGATTTCATACATAGGTGGGACATAAAAGTGAGACTATGAGACATGGACAAGAGTGTGGTGGTTACGGGATGGGGGGAAGAAGGGGAGGGTGGGTTAGGGAGAAGGGGAGGGGCACAAGGAAAAACAGAAGGTGACAGAGGACAATTTGACTTTGGGTGATGGGTATGCAACACAATTGAATAGTAAGATAGTCTGGAGATGTTTTCATTATACATATGTACCCTGATTTATTGGTGTCACCTCATTAAAGTTAAAAAATAAATAAGAAAGAAAGGCCAAATAACAAATTGCTGTCATCACTCATTCAGTTTTTGTCATTTATAGCAACCATAATCCTGTTCCTCTTCCAGAAGCTGGTAATAAAAAGCTAAATCAATAATCACAGGTATTATAAGAATATATATTAATGTCATGTGAGCACACATTTTTTAAAGTGTTCTCTTAATCTCCCTTTCTTTTTTAGCATGGTCTCTGCTATCCATATATTACCTAGTTACTTCTTTTATTTTTTAATGTTCTAGTAGCCTCTCAATATCCTTTACCTTCATGCTTCAACCAGAACCCTCAAAAATCCTTTTTATTCTAAAACCATGCAAAATCTTATTTCTATTTAACTACTTTTGTTTACTAGAAGAAATGAATCATCAAGCATGTGTCCTAAAGTGTTAGTTTTTTTGTTTTGTTTTGTTGTTTTTATTTCATTTTGTTTGTTTGTTTTTTTTGTGTGTTTTTTTTTTAGTGAGAGGAGAGGAGGCATAGACAGAATCCTGCATGTACTCCAACTGGAATTCACCTGACAAGTGCACTAGGGGGCGTTGCTCTTCCCATCTGGGACCTTTGTTTCATTGTAGTCAAAGTCATTGTTTAGCACCTGAGGTGGAGGCCATGGAGCCATCTTCAGCACCCAGAGCCAACTCACTCTCATTGAACCATGGCTGCAATATGTGAAGAGAAGAGTGAGAGATAGTGGGTGGGGAGAGAGAGAAAAGAAAGAGAGGTGTAGAGAAGCAGATGAATGCCTCTCCTGTGTGCCCTGACTGGAAATCAAATCTGGGATTTCCACACACCACACCATTGTTCTCCAATGTTCTACCAATGAGCCAACAGGTCAGGGTCTTTTTTTATATATATGTTTATATATTAAAGAAGTCACTTGTTAAAATAATGATAAAATTTCAGAGAATTTATCTGAAGAGTAAATATTTTTACACCTAATAATTATAGCACAGAAGCCTACTTGCCATTTAATTTTCATTTTCATCACAAAATTATTGACCCTAATCAGCCACACCAATAAGTTTCACACATGACAGTTCAGTTCTCTCATACACTGAGTGTCTTAAATCCTTACTTTTAGATATACTGAGCACTGGAAATTCTATAATTAAAAAAAAAGATTAAATAAACACAAATAGTCTAAATACTCTTTAAAAGTAAAGCATTAGACTAAATATAAGGTAAATTGTGGAACAATGTATCATATTGAAACAAGATAAATAGGAAATAAGAATTTATATCACTCATGTTCAACAATAACAAAAACAAACAAACAAACAAACAGATAACAAACCAGACCAACTTGCATTAGTCAATAGAGGAACTTAATAGGAGAATCTAATTATAGCATTTGAAAATAAAAATGAAAGGACAATGATTGTGAGACACAGAAATTAGTAACAGTATAAGGTACTGTACTTACTGAGTTCAAGATTACAAGAGAAACATGGATGTTACTATAACTTGAGAGCTCTAGCTGCATGGTGAATTCTAGATTCTAAAGCTATGCTTGGGCTTCTCAGGGGGTACTTTCAGTCACTCCAAGACACACTTTTGATGTGGAAGGGAAGAAACTGCCTTGGCGTCCTCACATACACTTTCTTCAAAACTTTTGCCAGAGCCTCTTATATGTGAAATTTAACTGAAAGCTAGCTCATCAGGGAACCAAGAAATAGTTTACAAGGATCATACAAGGATTAGCTGTTGAAACAGAGCTGAACAGGGTAATGAGGCAGTCTCAAAGGAAACAACAAATGATAGGCAAATTATCCTTGAAAAATCATGACTTTTTACTTCTCATTCCCTAAAATTATTGAAGACATTAATTTATTTTTTTTTGTAAATGTATTATGTAAACACATGCTCTGATTTGAATTGTATCATTTTTAAGTGAAAAATGTGTCAGTTAAATAGATCTTTTAGCTAGCTTGTGTCTACATACTGAAATTATTATAAATAGTAGTTTATGCTTTTTACCTTAAACAGGTAAATTAATTTTAAACAAATTAAAAATGACTTCTCATTAAACTCGGAATAAAATAGAAAGTAAGTACTTCTTACTACTAGGACCTGAATGGATCTTGCTTGCCCTTAGAAAATATTGCCCTGTTATTTATTCCTCAGTCACTAAGAGGTTCTTGCCCTTCTTGTCTTTCTTTTTCTGAAATTCATCAACCATCTTCATCATAACAAGTTTAAATATACTTTAATTTTTAATCTGACTGGAATATTCTATTTATAGACTTGTTGATGTTGGCTTAGTATCAAGGCCTCAGCTGAACCTCGACACCTAAGAGTAAATTATCTACCTATTCTACTCCTGCAAGTATGTTAGTCACACTTTTATCCTAGCAAATTATTATCTACATAGCATAAACCAATTTCTGATATTTTCTTATTTAGTTAATATTTCTATATTTTCCACTAGAGTTGAAAAGTCCCTCGAACTGGAAACTGCCTCTGTGCTGGCTTCCAAGAAATCTATCCTCAATACTTAGTAAATGCTTGGTACATAAGGCACTATAAATATTTATTAAGTGAATAACTAAATGAATGAATAAATACTCTATTGGTTTTTAAGCTCTTATATTCTTTTTCACATTTGATCTATATCTGCCTGCTCCCTTAACAGGAAAGAGAAGTTTTATATTGATTCTCTACTAGACTACCATCTGGATCACATTTAAGTGGTTCACTTGAGGTTATCCATAAAGTCAGTTCTCGAGACTTTACCCTTTATTTTAGCTTCTGGAGTGGATAAAGTCAGTAGATTTTCCACATCTTAATCTCCCAGATTTTCAAGAATAGTTCTGTGACTCTTTCCATTAGAACTGGTAACTTAGGTTCAGAATAAAAAGCAACAAGCCTTATTCAATCAAGTGTTTTGAACTTGGACAGATATTTAAATCAAACTTTCTCCAAAACTGAAAGAAGTATTTGGGTTCTTTTTAACCATTGATAAATTGGTACCTGGTCTCTCCTTTGGATTTTCATCTATGTGTATCTAACTTTTGAGGCAATAAATCTATGTTTGAAAAAGATTAGAAGTAGGATAAACAATATATGTATTTTCTTAAAACTCATTATTCCTTTATTTGTAATCCAGTACTTTATTATTTTACATTTCTCTCTCTTCTTTAATGATAATGATATTAAATATTTAAAGGTATAATTCAAACTGGTAAAATAGTTTTATCTCTAAAAAATAAAATAAAAAGTTAAGACAACATCATGATAATATTAAGGAAAATAAAGTTTTGATAAATAAATAGTGTTCCTATCAAGTTCATTTCCTCCACATTTGTCCACTGTATATGTACTGTATATAGTAAAGAAAAATCTGTCAACTCCATTGATTTTTATTTATTTTTATAATATGTGTCTTTAAGTTCTACTTATTGGAAATATAAAACTTTTGTGAACTGAGCAGTAGGATCTTATCAGTTCCCATCCCTTTCCATTCTGTATTCTCTAATGCCATATGTGTGCTCCATCTCTCATCCTTTCTCATCTTTCTGAAACTCATCGTACTTTATCTTTATAATATCCTTGGCTTGTTTCCACTCTTCTTTCAGCTCTGGCTTGTGTCTTATTTTCCTTCTGGCTCCAAGCCCTGTTCCCACCATCTGAGCCATTCCAACTTCAGTTCCTACAAGAATCCTTAGTATACTTTACCTCTAACTCCAAACTTACTTTCTCTTCTGGCAAATATTTACACAATTCCCTTTTTGTCTGTGTATAATATCATTTAAATCTCAAAATCAATCTCTAAATCTTTCAACTTTATAGAGAATTAGCCTTTTCAAATTATTTTTATTGCTGGAACTATTCTTAATATCACTTTGACTTCCAAATGCACAATTCTTTCAACAACACAACCCAAAACCTCAAACTACATCCCATATATTTTCTCTTCTCTCCCATCATATTTTTCTATAAAAGTTTCAAACTTTTCTTGGCCTGGAGACTTTCAAACACTTACAACACTACACTTTAAACTGCTCAGTCATACATCCTAAAACAATTATTATGCAAAATTGAACTCTATTCAACACAAACTTAGTCCAAATAGTAGCTTGTTTCTTTTTATTTTTAAGTTCTAAAGTCCCAATAACAAATTTCACCGTTTCATAAATTCTAATCTTCTCCTCATAAACATTGTCTGGCAATATTGCCCTTATAATTCCCTAATTCCCATAACATATATGTGCGTGTGTTATAATTATATATATATATATATATATATATATATATATATATATATATATATATATATATAATTATTTTTTACTCACACTGTCCAACAAAAGCAACCATTCATAGTTTTCTTTTGATTTCACAGAGAAGTTGTGGTTTTCTTCTATTTACTACTTGGTGCTTTATTTCATATACCATAACTTGAAGAACTCAGTTCCACTCAAAACAACCTTTTCTGAAAAGCTCATATACTTGGTTATCAAAGTTGCAAAATGTATTATATAGGGTCTGAAGGGACAAAAATGTTTTTCTGTGTTTGTGATGCACAGTGTTCTAAAAAAAATGACTCCTATTTAAGAATGAGGAACAAAGTGCTTTATTCCAGAACTAACAGAAGATGGTGCTTGAAGACATTCTCTGGATGCCAAGATATGCCTGCTCCTAATTGGGAGTTAGCAGTTGCTGGAGAGTTACCATATGGAAACACTGATGGGAAAAACTTGATAGATACTTCAGATCCTTCACTTCTCATGTGCTCCAGTACTCAATTAACTTACAAACACATTTCTAAACATTCCCATTGAGAGGGGTCTCGGTTAGCTGCAGCAATAACTCTCCCATTATCATACACTGTAATGGCCCTACCCATTCTTATTTTTTTATTATTTTCTTTCTATTTCATTATTCCACACTAAATTTCTACAGAAATTTGTGTTTCAATGTGCTTCTAGACTAAAAGTAAGAGTAAGACTGCCATTTACTCTAACTTCTCCCATTATTTTGAAGAAAATGCTATACCTCCATTCAAGCCAGTATTGTAGGGTGGAGTTAACCATAATCGCACTAGTAAATAGAAAACTAAATAAATAAATATTACATTTTTCTTCACATTGTATACCTGATATGTACTAGTAATTATTCTAAAAATTTTATGAATATTTTTTAGACAGTTGATCCTCTAAACAACATTAATGAGAGAGCTATTATTGTTATCTCGCCTTTTTAGGTGAGTAAACTAAGATAAAGAGAGTTCACAGCATTGCCAAAGGATGACAACAAATGGCATAGCAAATAATCAACATCTTGCTTTTCTACCAAAGCATTCTGTCTTAGGACCCATCTGCTTGACCATTATATTATATACTTAATATCTCGCAATCAAATAGAACTTAAGATATTCAGAAATAAAAGTCATCCACGTGAAGAGATTTAAAAAGAAATAATGAACTAACAATAACACCAACAAACTTTCTAAATTGTCACGTGTTCTTTCTTCTATATGGTTCGTTCAAAAATGGTAGATTTAGTTCCTAATTGTTTTTCTTAAGAAATTCCAACATTGCAAATATTTTTTATTTTTCTTATTACTGATCTTGTATGAGATTATAGGGAAATATCATATTGCACAATGCAGAACATTTATCTTGAAAAAGTGTTCTATCTTTAACAACTTTGAAATTGTACTTCTTATCACATAATATCTCCTAGATTCGATTTATTTCAATCCATTCCTTTATGTAGTATCCACAACAATTGGGTCTCCTTGACATATTTTACAATGTTATCTTAATCCTAAAAAGGTTTCTTTGAATAAGGCAACATTGCTTTCAAATACCAGAAAAGGTAATTGAAAAACTGCAATCTGCCATATATCTACTTTTTCTAACTGTAGTAGTAACAGACTAATTTATCGATAATCCTAATGCAAAGTGCATAATAATTCTCAAGTAACCAGGTAATTCTATAAAGTTACCAATGGTCAAACAGTTTTACAAAAACAAATAGTGTACCAGTTAATCTTATCTTCATTCTACTATCTTATTATCTCTTTATTTTTTTGTGAACAGAAAATGCAAGTCTTATATACATTAGCTAAGTACATAATTATTTCTAAAATAATTCTTAAAAAATAATACTCAGTAGAAACTAAAGAGAATGACAAATGAAATAGCAAGAAAGCAATTCATTTATATATATTAGCTATAGGAAGTTAGTTCTGTATAGTTAATAAAATATTGTAGTTCTGTTATGAATGCATGAAGGATAATTAATGCCATAAGCATTTATCCATAACAATATAAAAGATTTCAAAAAGAGTGAAAGAAAAGTAGTATGAGCAAGGAGTCTAATGCTGTTGCTTAAGAAAAGAAAAGAAAATGTTAAATATAATAATATCTTAATTATTTTCTCGTGACCTACATTTCTATTGCATCATGTTCTATCGGATATTTAACAAGATGTTCTTTCTTTCTTTCTTTCTTCTTTCAGATTATTACTGCATGTCTGTTTAGATATAGATGTGTTTGTTGGCTGACAAATACTTTAAAACATTTTATATACATAAAGTATAAACAGATAGTATTTTATTTTATTCAGCAAAATCAAGAACTGGTTTGAATATATTAACTAACAAAAATGTATCTATATTATAAGATTCTTTAACAAGTATCAAAATGTAAAGTATGTGACTTAGTTAAAATATATATTTATATTTATCTCTGTCTCTTCTGTGAAAGGATTAAGAAATAAGAATTTTAGACTATTTTAATTATTATTGATAGTTATATTCGATCATTTTTATAAGGTCTGAGTAACTTTCTTTTTTTATATAATTTTTTTAAATTTAATTATTTGTGTTTACATAGATTCTAGGGTCACCCCAAGGGCATACCACCTCCCTCATATTTCCCTCAACATCTCCCTTGTCTCCTTCCCTAAAGTGACCTCCTCCCTTCCCTTTAGGCTTATCCCATCCTATCATCATTTTTTCCTCTGTCCTCTTTTTCTCTAGTCCCTTTGATCCCTCCTCTGTCTCAATTCCATTCCTCAGTTCTCATTGTTTCTTGGATTTCTCAAATGACTGAGGTCATATGATACTTTTCTTTCTCTGCCTGGCTTATTTCACTCAACATAATAGTTTCCAAGTCCCTCCATATTGTTGTAAAAGGTAATATTTCTTTCTTTTTCATAGCTCCGTAGTATTCCATTGTATATATGTACCACAGTTTTTTACTGAGTAACTTTCTTAGAACATTTTTTATTTATAGTAAATAGTGGGGATTATAGTAATATTTAATTCAAATAGCATGCCAATAATTTAAACTTTTTAATTAATAGGGCAGAATATAATTCTTTATCATAATAACACAAGAGCTACCAAGCTATTTTTTCTATCATATACCTTTTAATGTTTCCTTTTTACTACATTAATCCCATGATAAACTATAGGATTGTTTAGTATTCAGTTTAGCAACAAATGAAGTACTTACTTCTTTTTCTCTATTGACTTGTTTATACATTAATATATTTTTCAACACTCAGTTCAAATATAACTTCTGTGAAGCTTTTACTAAGTTTCTTAGATACACTTTGTTAGTTCATCTTTTATGTTAGAGTTTATTAATTCTTGCCTTACATATTTTGCTATTGGGCCTGACCAGGCAGTGGTGCAGTGGATGGAGTGTCAGACTGGGATACGGAGGTCCCAGGTATGAAACCCTGAGATCGCCAGCTTGACCCTAGGCTCATCTGCTTTGAGCAAGGCTCATCAACTTGAGCCCAAGGTTGCTGCTTGAGCAAGGGGTCACTAGCTCTGCTGTAGCCCCCCAGTCAAGCCACATACGAGAAAGCAATCAATGAACAACTAAAGTGCTGCAACAAAAAAGTGATGTTTTTTATTTCTCTCTTTTTGTCTGTTCCTATCTGGCCATCACTCTGTCTCTCTCTGTCTCTGTAACACACACACATACACACACAAAAATCTAACATATTTTAATTTTGGATTTCAGTCAATTATATATATATATATTTTTCTTTTTGTAGATTTTACATATCTTGAAAGTAAGAATAATAAACATATTTTATAACTGCTGTTGTTTAGAGGAGTATTTTTAAATGTAACTTACTAAATAATTAATAAAATGAAACACTTCAAATTTTGTTTAAATTCTGTGTTTATTTTTTAAAGAAAAAATATATTTTCTTTTCCATAAGTTACTGTATAGACATTATATTATATCCCTTTGGTAAATAAGTCCCAATTTAAACATGTTTTCTTATATCAGTTTCATTTAGATACTAGGTGACAAAAAATAGTGCATTTCTATACTTTAAAAAAAGTTTCACCTGACCAGGCGGTGGTGCAGCAGATAGAGCTTCGAATTGGGATGCAGAAGACCCAGGTTCGAGATCCCGAGCTAGCCAGCCTGAGGATGGGCCCATCTGGCTTGAACAGCTTGGACCCAAGGTCGCTGGCTCCAGCAAGGGGTTGCTCAGTCTGCTGAAGGCCCGCGGTCAAGGCACATGTGAGAAAGCAATCAATGAACAACTAAGGAGTTGCGACAGCAACAAAAAACTAATGATTGATGCTTCTCACCTCTCTCCGTTTCTGTCTGTCTGTCCCTATCTATCCCTCTCTCTGACTCTCTCTCTCTGTGCCTGTAAAAAAAAAAAAAGTGTCAAAATTAAGGTGCTACACATAACATATTAAAAATAAGACAATTTGTGTTTCAAAACTTTTTTTAGGACTTATTTTTGCAAGTAATATTGATTTTTTCATCACTCAACAGAATAAGACCACCTTCATCATTTCTTCATTTCATGGTGTTTTCAATTTTTGTCTTAATTTATATTTAAAAAAGAATGACATTATTGATGTTAACATTTAAATAATATAAAGTACATAATAATAATATAGTAGAGAAGAAATGAAAAAAAGAGGAATTATATTATGTTATTAATGTTTTGCTTAGCACATTTCTACAACAGGAGTAGTATTATCTTAACTCTAATATACCCTAGAAAACAACTTATCAGATACTTTCTACTCGATAACCCTATACTATTGTTTTCTAGTACAACTTTAATTAAAATATGTTTCAAGAATTTGAATAGAAGTTAATAGCAATCTCATTTACAATGAAAACATTCCATTTGATTACTGCATTTAAACTCCACTAAAACTGTGCAGCTTTTTCAACATTTTGTTGTGTATGATACCTTTCAGAGAATTTAATTACTCTTAATTACCAGGCACAGATTCTACCATCAATACTTTATGCTTACTCTGCCCTGTAAAATTGTGTTTGCAAAATGGAATCACTCCTTTTAGACAGAGCAGTTATATCTTAATCTTTTAATGTCATATTTGAATAAAAATTAATATCTACTTTGTCAATACAAACTCAGGCCTCAAAGAAATTTTATAATTTTTTTAAACGTCTATGAGGCTTAGATTTTTGTCTAGTGAAGAACATTTAATTTGTTGACTTACATTCTAACTAAGGTAAACTTAGAGCAATAACTAATGACATTGAATGTTTCTTAAGTTTTTTGTGCATTAATTATTTTTATGTAATGTGACTTACACATAGTGTTCTCATACTTAACTTCATGGCTTAATGCTACAAGAAAAAATTACATTAAATTGTACAGCTTAAATCTTGACAGTTTGACATCTTCTTTTTTCCCTTGCTTCAGCATAAAATGAACAATTAGGTCTAAGCATATGATTTTCTGCATAGAATTGAATCAGCAAAATGATCACTGAAGTTGATTGTAAGCATTTTTCTTTTTGCCATTCACTGATTATTTTCCATTTTTAACATGACTTTTTATAAAAATAAATTATTCTGTAAAATATAGATTAAATTCTAGATTTTGAAGTGACATGGAGTGGTTTTGCATTTGAACCCTGTCATTTATGCCATGTAATAACTTTAGGTTTTGAAAAATTGCTTCTTAAATCTCAATTTTCTCAATTAAAAAATATGGTTATAAGTGAATACTACGTAGTATAGTAAAGATAAGTAATTATATTTATCAAGTGTATTGCAGAATATACAAAACATTTGATTCAAATTATATTTTTATAAAAATTAAATAAAATATTTTAATAATATATTATTAAAAACAATTAATTTGTAATATTTAATAATATAGTATATTCCTTCTTAAATATTTCTTATCCTTGATGGGAAATAAAAAGTTTAAGGACTGTGACCAAGAAATTGTATAATTTGCTGCATATACCACATTGACCAGAGCTCAGTCACTTGTCAACATCTATCAATAAAGTTTACTGAGAAGTTCACTGTTGAGCTGGAAGATTATCCACCTAACTATAAGTTATATTCTGTTACTGGAGGTGAACATTTAGACTATATGAAAAAAACTTCTGCAGAACAAAAGAAACTGACAACAAAACAAAAAAGCAGCCAACTAAATGAGAGATGCTATTTGCAAACAACTACTCTGATAAGGGGTTAATATCCAAAATACATAAAGAACTGACAAAGCTCAAAAACAAATAAGCAAAAAATCTAATTTAAAAATGAGAAAAAGACCTGAACAGATGCTTCTCCCAAGAGGACATACTAATGGCAAACAGGTATATAAAAAGATGCTCATCTTCACTAGCTAATTGAGAAATGCAAATCAAAACTACAATGAGATACCACCTCACAGATGTTAAATTGGCTATTATCAACAAGACAGGTAATAACAAGTGTTGGAGAAGCTGTGGAGAAAAAAGAATCCCATTCGCTGCTAGTGAAAAAGCAAATTAGTACAATCATTATGAAAGAAAGTATTGTTGGTTGTTCTTCAAAAATTTAAGACTAGAAATACCATATGACTCAGCAATCCCTCTACCGAGTATCTACTCTAAAAACTCAAAACACTGGTACATAAAAACACATGCACCCCCAAGTTTATTGCAGTATTATTTACAGTAGCCAAAACATGGAAACAACCAAAGTGTCCCTCAACAGAGGATTGGGCAAAAAAGATATGGTATTGTGTATATAATGGAATGATTCTCAGCCATAAGAAATGATGACATAGTGCCATTTATGACAATATGGATGGACCTTGAGGACATTATACTCAGTGAAATTAGTAAATGAGAAAAAGCTATAAATTGCATGATTTCACACATATGTGGAATATAAAACTGAGACTCATGGACAGAGATAAAAGTGAAGTGGTTCCAGGGAGAGGAGCCATTGGTGAGGGGGGACGTGAGGGGTGTGTGTGGGAAGGGGTAAAGAAGGACAAATAAAAGGTGACAGAAAATGATTTGATTTTGGGTGATGGGTATGCAACTTAATAAACAGTTCAAATGCTATAGGAATGTTTACCTGAAACCAATGTACTCTTATTGATCAATGCCACCCTGTTAAATCTAATTTTCAAAATAAAATTTAAAAAAAAGAAGCTTGGCCAAACAAAATTGATACTTAGGTAGCAATACCATGGAGTAGTTTAGCTAAAATCTTAAAAGATGCCCTTGGTAGTTTTAAATGTTACTAATGAGGTGTTTTATAGAATTCCTTTCAATTTAGGATTGAAATTTAATTATCTTTATTTTCTTTTTTGTTGTTATTGTTTAATTTTTATTCCTCTTTCAATCCTTTGTCTCCCCAAAGAGTTCAATGTGTATACTTGTTTGCAGTGGTGAGATTCAACTGTTTTGCAATGGTTTGGCAGAACTGATGCCTAATTTTTTGTTCAGTTTGGCAAACCGGTTGTTAAAATGGCTTGTTTTCAGGATTCTCTCTAAGGCAGGTGCCTGGGCAGTGCCCAATATGGAAATCACAAATTTACATTCCTTACTCTTTTTTTTTTAACATTCATTTGCAAACAGCATTTTCTAAGCACTCTTAATAGTGTTCATTCCATCCACAGGTAAAAAATATTTGCAAGTAAGGATGCCAATCAAGAGGCTATATGGAAATACCTTAAAAGTTTTATTGTTTTCTATCTGGAATTATATTGTATTTTTTTTTCAGTTTTTCTTAAGCAAGAAATGGGGAGGCAGAAAGACAGACTCCTATGTATATCCCTACCAAGATCCATCCAACAAGCCTCCTATGGGGGAGTACACTGCCCATATGGGGCCATTGCTCTGTTGCTGGGCAACTGAGCTATTTTAGTGTCTGAGGTGAGGCCATGGAACCATCCTCAGCATCAGGGAGTCAACTTGCTCTAACCGGGCCATGGCTGGCTGCCGGAGGGGAAGAGCTAGATATAGTGAGGGAAGGAAAAAAGGGAGGGGTAGAGAAGCACATGATCACTTCTCCTGTGTGCTCTAACTAGGAATCAAACCTGGGACATTCACATGCTGGGCCAATGCTCTACCACTGAGCCAAATGGCCAGGGCCTCAATATTTTAAAACTATTTTTTAAAACATAATCAAACTTTGTGTACTTCTTTTATTGTACTTATTTAAGTATTAAATGCATGAAATAATAAACTACCTTTCAGTATACTGTTCTTTAACTTAAAATGGCCATTAGGGTAGGAAATTGGTTGTTAAATCATTTGAATCCCACCACTGCTTGCTTGTATATGTTCTTATAAGGTGTATAAATAATCAACATTTCATGATTGACAAGTAACTCTTCCTTTTGTGCTTTAACTTAGATAATTTTTCTTAATCTGGTTTCCAGTATAATTTTCATGTATTTTCTTATATTAAAATTGCTTTTTAAGACATCTTTTGAGATTTAATACTATTTGTTAGATTTGTTTTTCCTCAGCATTACTGAGACATAATTGACAAATAAAAGTTTTGTATATTTAAGGCAAACATTGTGATGTTTTGGTATGTTATACATAGTGAAATAGTTACCATAATCAAGTTAATAACACATTTATCACCTCAAATAGTTACTATCTTTTTGAGTGCAGAAATAACACTTAATATCTATTCTCTTACCAGTTTCAAGTATATAATACGATATTATTCACTAGAGTCACTACGCTATACATTAGATCCATGATGGTGAACCTATGACATGCATGTCAGCACTGACACATGTAGCCATTTTCGATGACATGTGGCTGCATACCAGAGAAGTATGGGGCTGCATGCCGAGAAGGACATTTCATCCTTGGCTCCGGAGAAAAACAGCTTAACTGAAAGTCCCTGAACTATTCTCTCTGTGCCGGAGGTCTATAGGCCAAAACAACAGAACTCCAGCACAGAGAAAATAGTTCAGGGACTTTCAGTTAAGCTGTTTTTCTCGAAGTGACACACCACCCGAGTTATGCTCGGTTTTTTTGGCAAATTTTGACACACCAAGCTCAAAAGATTACCCATTACTGCATTAGATACTCAGAATTTGTTCACTTTAAAACAAAGTATCTACCCTTTGACAAATCAACATCTCCCCATTTCTCGCACCCCTCCCCTCCAACTTCTGAAAATTACAGTTCTACTCTGCTTCTATAAGTTTCATTTTTAAAAAAATTCACATATAAGTGAGATAATACAGCATTTGTCTTTCTCAGTCTGACTTATTTTAGTTAATATAATTCCCTCAAGATCCATGTTGTCACAAATGGCTGTATTTACTATTCTGTGTCTTTATGTATATAACATTTTATTTATCATCTCACCCATCAATGAACAGTTTGGTTATTCATAAGTCTTGACTAATATGAATAACGTTTCAATGAACATGAAACATGAGAATGCAGGTATCTCTTTGAGATAATAATTTAACTTCCTTCACATATATAACCAGAAATGGGATTGTTAGATTATGAGATAGTTTCATTTTAATTTTGTGTTCTAGAAGTTTTATTAACAAATTTCTACTACTTCTATTGAAATTTTGTAAATTGTCTTCTATTTTCCTAAAAGAAACACATATCAAAGCTCATTTTCAATAAATCCAGTAATATCATAGATCTGTCCAAATTATTTTTTAATTTTGGTTCCTTTAGGCCTCATTTTTTAAATTAAAATTTTAATAGTTCTAATTTTAGTCTTGTTGTTTATGATGCTTTTGTCTTTCACCAAGGGAGATTTATTTATTTATTATTTATTTATTTATTTATTTATTGCTTTTAATATGCAAGTTGAGTAAGGCAGGTCATCTTATGTAGTTGAGAATTGAAGGGTTTAGTGGTTTGATTTCAGTCCTTGTAAAATCTTTTTTCAATTTACTGTCATACTGCAAGTAGAACAGTTCAGTTAATTTAAATAAGATCCACGGTATTCTCAACACCTCTTCCCTTTTACTCAATACTTTCTATAGCACTTTATACTTATAATCTAGTGTTGAATGCAGATCAGCACGTCTCAAGGTGAAAAGCAAGGCAGAGTATGCGTTCACTTATTATCTTCCAATTTTCTTTAGTCGTACTACACATATTCTTAGTACCTTTCTGATCATGTACTACACTATTTATCTCACTTAAATTCATAAGATTATTAAAAGCTCCGTTTATCTAATGCTTGGTGATAGCTGTCTATTTATACACTTCTTGCACAGTATTGCTCACTAATTAACAAATACCTGGGTGGAAAACAGGCATAGTGCAGATTAAGCTCACTTCAGTATTTACTTTATCTATAGAAGTATTGTCCCTCAAATATGACTGCAATTGTAATCAAACAGTTTTTATTGTTATTTTCAGAAGTTAGTCTTTTGTAACAAAATTATATTATCCAGAAGAGAAAAACTTTCCTCTACAGTATTATTTGTCCTCAAACCTGTCTACATACTGTTCCGAGTCTTGGAATGCCTTTTATAAGTTATTCATCTAGCTATTTTCTAGAGTATTAAATTCAATTACTATTTGTCTTCATCTGAAACTTCTCTTGACCTCAATTATCAATAAGTGCTCTATTCATATGCTGTCACAAAACGTTGCATAGCAAATTCTTGGTGTAAGTGCCTATAATTACCCATTACCTTTTTTTTTGAGAGCAAGATAATATAAAAAGATACAAATACATATAATTCTATTTTTCTTAGCAGAAATATATATATATAACTATTTATTACAAATAATTTATTTTTACAGTTATAATATGTGTACATGTCTTCCCTAAGGAAACAAATAATAATTATCACATATATATGTTAAATAATATTATGGGTATATATATTTCAATTAGACTATTACCTAAAATAAGGTGTGCTTTAAAACAGTCTTTGAAAGAATTATTTTAGGTAGATTGGAATAATTATGTAAACAGAGAAATTAACATAGATATTCATAATTTTTAAATAATTAGCATAACTAACAAAATTAAATTGATTTTTGTAAAAGACACATTTACCATTAGGGAATATTTTAAGTCTGGTAGATTAGGATATTAATAGTCATAGATACAATCTGTTGTTCATTAAACAGTGCACCTGAAAAAGCAGTTAAGATTACTGTTAGAAAATAAGTCCAATAATTCAAACAATTTCAAGTCACCTAAGGAGAAGTTAATTAGCTTGTAGAAAATTATTCTAATAAGCTTCATAATTGTTGTTTACTTCTTTTTTGTAGCTTAAATATGTTTCACTTATTACTTGTATTTAAATATAATCCATTTAATACATTTTTATGTTCTTTATGTTTTCATGTTTTTTTAATTTTTTTAATTTCTTTTTATTTTATTCATTTTAGAGAGGAGACACAGAGTGAGAGAGAGAAAGAGAGAGAGAGAGAGAGAGAGAGAGAGAGAGAGAGAGAGAGAGAAAGGGGGGAGGAGCTGGAAGCATCAACTCCCATATGTGCCTTGACCGAACCAATGCAGGGTTTTGAACTGGTGACCTCAGTGTTCCCAGATCGATGATTTATCCACTGCGCCACCACAGGTCAGGCTATGTTTTCATGTTTAACTCATCAAGTTATTCATAATCATAAATAAACTGCAATAGACAAGATAAATGTAAAGATTATAGCATACACATGATGATATGGATTCGACAAAAATCAAGCAGAAGAAAGGGCACAAGGAATTGGGAGATGGTATTTTAAAATACTGTGGTATGAAAAGGCTCACTGAAAAAGCAATAGCTGAATAAATACTTGATGAAGGCAAGGAAGTGAGCAATGTGAACGTATGGGAGAGGAGCTTTCCAGGAAGCAGGAACATAGTGATTTATTTGTTACTGAGTGGCTTTCTCATCCTATAGAAACTCTTGGTACTTTTCTATTCATATAACGATGTGTAAAAATAACACACAGGAAAGCACCCCTGCTTCTTAACTTTTATGAACTTAAATGATCTGTTCACATGTCATTGGTGATAACTAGACACATTGCTCCTTATGTTACTAGGAATTCTGAAAATGTATTCTATCTGTGTGACTAAGAAAAAAATATGGGGTTAGGGGTTTAGTGCAGTTCACAATGGTCTCTCCCACATCAAGAGAGCTGCTATTGTTGTTTTAATTAAGACACCTATTTTCAAATAGTTTTTTAATTATAGAAAAGGTTTTAATTGTAAAATGTATTTCAAAGATAGGAGAAAAATTTTCATACACCCAGTGAATAACTTTATTTATTAATATCTTGCATCACTATAGTATACTTGTCAGTATTAAGAAACAAATAGTGATAAATTATTACTAACTAAATTTCATCCTTTATTCTTATTTCTTTGGTTTTAGATTTTTTTTTAATTATTATTGCAGAATATAACATTTGGTGTCATGTTTCCTAAGACATCTCTTAGCTGAGTTTCTCAAATTTTTCTTGTTTTTGAAGAAATTGATATTTTTCAATAGTCCTGGTTAGGTATTTTGTAGAATGTTAGAAAGCTGGAATTTGATTGACATTTTTCTCATAATTAAAATGCATTTCTGAGTTTCAAGAGAAAGACCACAGAGGTAAAATGCCATTCTTATCTATTCATATCAAAAGTATATGCTATCCACATGGCTTATTACTGCATATGTGAACCTTGATCACATTACTGATTTACCTTCATCTGCTGGCTGATTATATATATATATATATATATATATATATATATATATATATATATATATATATGCACTAACATATGTATAAGTTACTTTTGGAAAATATAGAGGAAATTGAAAATGGCAGATGAAAGGAAATTAGGGAGAATGATATTGATGAATTCCACTTATTCAAATGTTGGCTTACAAAAAGCAAGGGCAGGTCTTTTCTGAATGAAGAAAAGGCAACTTGCATGGACAGATTGTCTTCCTTTTTTAGGGAAATGGAAAGCAAAGTCTTCAGTTGAATGCATTAAAAGAATGGCATGTGCTTAAATTTTGTGGACATGTGAGAAACCATTTGCAAAATGAAGCCTTTCTTTATTTGTGAAGAAGCATATCAACATCTGTGTGCTTTGCACTTATTTGTCGTATATGCACAGATGTCTTTGGGTATTCAAAATGAAAAACCAAATTGAATAACAATTATGCTTATTTCAATACTATTTAACTGTTTATCGATTCCTATATTTATAAAGAGTGTGTTTGTATGTGCATGTGTGTTTCATATATATTCAACTTGACCTAATGACAGTCATTTACAAGTTTCTTGCCAGTTCACCTGACTAAAGTGAGTCTTTGACTTATGTCATGAGGGTTCACAACTACAGAAGAAAAAACAAATATATTGTGATAAAGAAAATATACCAATTTTGCCTAACCAGGCAGTGGCGCAGTAGATAGAGCATCGGAATGGGATGCGGAAGACCCAGGTTCAAGACCCCAAGTTCGCCAGCTTGAGTGTGGGCCCATCTGGCTTGAGCAAAGCTCGCCAGCTTGGACCCAAGGTCGCTGGCTCCAGCAAGGGGTTGCTCGGTCTGCTGAAGGCCCGCGGTCAAGGCACATGTGAGAAAGCAATCAATAAACAACTAAGGTTTCGCAAGGGCAACGAGAAACTAATGATTGATGCTTCTCACCTCTCTGTTCCTGTCTGTCTGTCCCTATCTATCCCTCTCTCTGACTCTCTCTCTGTCCCTGTAAAAAATAAAAATAAAAAAAATAAAATAAAAGAATCAGTAATAAATATACCAATTCTTACATTTCTACACAGATACTTACATCCAAGCACACATACACACACATATTTTTTGCTGTTGTGTGTGCATATAGTCCACATAATCTTATATGTTCTTCATGTAAATATGTATTTTCACATTCATATTATAACAAAATTTACTGTGTCCTTAACATTTTTTTGAGGTGGATAACATACTTTTATTCTTGCAGTTTTATCCTAAGAAACAAACATTTAATTTCATAATTCATTGTTCACAATTTATTTATTTAAAAAAATCAATCCTTTAATTTTACATCAAACCTGACCTGTGATGGTGCAGTGGGTAAGCAGTTGACCTGGAACGCTAAAGTCACCTGTTCTAGCCTGCCCTGTGGTGGCGCAATGGATAAAGCGTCGACCTGGGAACACTGAGGTCGCCAGTTCAAAACCCTGCACTTGTCTGGTCAAGGCACATATGGGAGTTGATGCTTCCAGCTCCTCCACACTTTCTCTCTTTCTCTTTCTCTCTCTCTCTCACTCTGTGTCTCCTCTCTAAAATAAAAAAAAAAAACAACTTTAAAGTCACCTGTTCTAAACCTTGGGCTTGTTGGGTCAAGGCACATATGGGAAGCAACTATGAGTTGCTTCTAGCTCCTCCAATTCCTTTTTCTCTCTCTTTCAAAAATGAACAAATAAAATCTTTAAAAAAATTTACATCGATATCTTATGACTCCAAATTTCATTTATCACTCTTCTTCAAGTCTGAGGAAAATGATTAACTTATTAAGCTTCAGAGACAGCACAGTTTAACTGATAAAACATTTAAACTTAAGTCTTACACTCATCTGAGAATTAAGAATGGCCTGTATGACTTTGATTTGAAACCTGATTTAATCTTTTAATTGTGATATACTAAATGATCTGGAAATTTAGACATAGTCCCAATTCATAGCTTTAATTTAAATATACTTTCACATGTGAAAAGAATACTTTTATTTGATAATAAAATGAAAACATATGGTTATTAACACTTCTGGAAAGTTCCTGCCTTTTTATATGTAACATCTGTTTGACAAATGAGGCTTCTGTTACTGGGCACATGGTAGTTTTTCGGTTTTATTTTTGTACGTGTGTGAACTTACTTTTTTTCTTTGTTCCTTTTGATTTACTTATTTATTTATTCATTTTAGAGAGGATAGAGAGTTAGAGAGAGAGAGAGAGAGAGGAACAGGAAGCATCAACTGCCATATGTGCCTTGACCAGACAAGTACAGGGTTTTGAACTAGCGACCTCAGTGTTCCAGGTCAAAGCTTTATCCACTGCGCCACCACAGGTCAGGCAGTTTTCATTTTTATATTATAGAAATTGTGAGTTACTTGAGTTGTTTGAAACTAGAGTTGAATCAAACAGCAACCATAAGTTGCACTTGAATTTACACAATTAATATAGATTTCAAAAAAATGACAACATGGACATTAATTTAGCCTTTGTATCTTGGCTCCAGCAATGGGTTGCTTGGTCTGCTGAAGGCCCATGGTCAAGGCACACGTGAAAAAGCAATCAATGAACAACTAAGGTGTTGCAACGGCAATGAAAAACTAATTGATGCTTCTCACCTCTCTCCGTTTCTGTCTGTCTATGCCTCTCTCTGTCCCTGTAAAAAAAAAAAAAAAGAATATATTTTGAATATGGTAAGAAAATAATGAATCAATATTTGAGAAAATGGCATGAGAGTCTATGAGAAATTTAGAGAGAGAGGCAAATGACAGCAAATTATTTTTATATCCCTGCCCTGCAAAGCAGTTATAAAGGTTACAACTGCAGAAGGCACCACATCCTGTAACAGATATACGTCCACCTAAATGTTGTAACTGGGTTATTTCTATGAAGGGAAAGAGAGACAAAGATTTCTATCCTCTCAATGTATATCATGTTTACTTGGGCTTAAGGTGGAATATTGATCTTACTATGTTTGTATCCAAAGTTTACTTGAACATAGAGGTGCATCCTATTTCAAAAGATTGATAAGATAATTTGCACATTTTAAAATTTTATTTCTTAAAAACAGAAATCTAAAAGTGTATATTGACACATCACATGTTATTTGTTTTGATTACCTCCTATAATTATTAATTACATTGATTTAAAGACCATTGTTTATTATCTTGTCCAAAAAAAATATTTCCAGTCTACATGATGCAGACACACACCAACAATACAGTACACACCAATAAACACATACAGGAAAATACAAAAAAACAAACAATAACAATGAAGGTAATGTTGAAAAATTATTTATCTTTGCCAATGGGAATAATTATCAATAACACAAACATTTTTTAAAAGTGTTTTGCTGGTGGGAATCACAGAAGATGAGGTCCCAAGGTTGTATTCTAAGATGAAGTGATAGAATTTTATATTTTAAAAGGTAGTACTCTGGTCAGGACACTCAGGAGAAGCTACCCTCTGATTCTCCCTCCTTCTCTCTCTCTCTCTCTCTCTCTCTCTCTCCCTCACCCACAGCCATGGCTCTATTGGTTCTTAAACATTGTTGGACCCCTGAGGATAGCTCCCTGAAGCATTTGCCTCAGGTGCTAAAAATAGCTGGGTGACAAGCAGCCCCAGATGGGGGTTGCCAGGTAAATCCCAGTTGGAGCACTTGTGGGACTGTGTCTCTCTGTCTCCCATCCTCTCACTTGGAAAACAAGGCAAATAAAAATAATTTTTTCTATAGATTTTGAAATTATTATATATGGTAAATAAATTTCCAATTCTTGTTATACTTTTTTATATAATTACAACTGATTTACTTTCTGAAACTAATTTAGGCAAATATGGAAAGTCAAATGATGCAGTAAATCATTTATTCATTAAATGCTTACTAAAGAAATAATAAATGACAAGCACTCTTACAATGTCATACAATGGTGAAAACAAGCTCTCTGTTTTTTATTTTTTGTTGTTTGTTTTGTTTTATTTTGTTTTGTTTTGGTTTTTAAGTGAGGATAGGGGAGATATATAGAGAGACTCCCGCATGTGGCCTGATGGGGATCCACCTAGCAACCTCTGTCTGGGATACTGCTCTACCCATCTCTGCTGCTTGCAACAGAGCCATTTTTAAGGCTTGAGGCAGAGGCTCAAAGGAGCCATCTTCAGCACCTGGGGCTTACGTACTCTAATCAATCAAGCCACAGCTGCAGGAATGGAAGAGAGAGAAAAAGAGAAGGAGGAGGTGGGACGGGGAGAAGATAGTCTTTTGAAATGTGTGCCCTGGCTGGGAATCAAATCCAAGACTTCGCCATACATGGTCAACACGCTATCCACTGAAGCCAATAGCCAGGGCCTCTCTGGTTTTTAAACTTTCATAATTGCTGTGATAAAGAATACACACATGTATTATATTTGGCGTGTGATTAATGCAATGAATAATTATAAAAATAAAAGAGGGTAAGGTAGAACAAAGAGTGTAAGTGTCCCTTATAGTCAAAGATAATGCCTCAGAGAAGAATTATGTTGAGCAAATGCCTCATTGAAGTGAGTGAACCATGATGTGATCCTCTGTGAAAGAAGAAGATGGTGGAATTCTTTCTCTCTCTTCAGGAAAGGAAGAGTAAAAACTTCTATTGGTTATATTATAAATTTAGTTTGCATGAATATTGTCCTAAAAATGTTAATGTTATAGAATGCTATATCATTTTAATTATTATTTATTTATTTCTATTATTTACATTAATTTCTTACACACTTATAAAGTATTTGAATACATAAGACATTAATGGGGCATTAAGTTTACATTCTTTTTCTCTACTCTCACAGCACTCTATTTTTTCTGATATTACTGTCTGTGCTGTTCTACTAGCTAAGTGTGTTTCTTCCACCAAATTCTGAGCAACCCGAGCACTGAGCCTAGTGCATTTTCAAGAGTAAGTATAATATAAAATAATATTTATATTAATTCATATAAATTAATATTTATATATATATTATCTATTTGTTGAACAATCAAATGGCTCAACTGGAAATTTTCTGAGACAAAATTTTTACTTCTTTGACATAATTTATATAGTTGAGAACTCTGCATGTTTTTCTTTTTGAGCAGATACAAAGGTCCCTCCTGAGGAGAAATTTTGCTTCAGTCAGAAACTATTGTGTCATGGGGGTTGGGAGTAGTTTTCCATTCAGTTGAGAACACTGGATGACTTTTAATGTCAACCTGGAAGTTGCCTATTTGGTCAACAACTCAGAATACCAGCACTCCAGACATTAAGTGGAACTGCCTGTTATTCTATTCCTAACCAAATCGAAGTAAGAGAATTGATCCTGTTCTAGAAACTGAAGATTACTTAAGAGACCCACAATATTTACATTTTATGCTTGAATTAAGTTTTACCACATTCATTTCTTTCTTCACACACAATTTCACCTCAATGAAGTTGTGTTTTTTTTTTTTTTCTCTTAGCTTTTGTTAAGGGATTTCACAATATATAATAACATAATATTCATCACTTCAGTTATTATAAAGCTGTTTTTGAAGATATTTATTATAGCAGTCAGTGTTTACAATATAAAAATTTTGTGACATTCTGAGCATACATAATTTTTATTTCTTAAAAAAAGTTTATATTCCCTAAAGCACTGTTGTGCTTTCTCTTTTATGATCAAATGCATTAAACAAATAATAAGGTTCTTTTTTATTTTTCCTCTTCCTCTAAGATCAAAGCCAAATGTGAAATTATGCAAAGTTACTTTTCCCCTTTTCCTGATTTGCCACTTCATTTTTATTATATAATTGAATCTTTATTACCTTAAGCTGTCTCAAAGGTTTTGCATAAAGAATTGGGCTATAGTGTAGACATATAGTAAATTAATCACTTCCACTTTGCTATTGAACTAAGCAACTCAATTCTGAGCTTTATTTTTCTTACAATGGTATACAGGGTTTTAATTTATTTTTCAAAATATGTGAAAGTACTATAAAATATGTTTAGCATAATACCTGTTATCCATATGAACTTTTATTTAAAAAAATTATCTAAATTGATATTACGAACCGCTTTAATATAACGTGAGGTGGACCTTTTGCAAGCTATTTTATTTATTTATTAAAGAACATAAACACATAATGGTGATGTCTTTCTTTTTACTAATTAAATTAATTAATTTTATTTTTTTAGTAGAATGTACTGTGTATGTGCTAAAAGTCCAATTAAATCTAATAGCATGTATGTGAAATTCAAGATACACAGATATTTTAAATTAACATGCTATAGTCATGATTTAAAAATTAGAAAGTAAAATTCATCATAGAGTTGTGTATAATATTTCTTTGTCAGAATGATTATTGCTTATGGGTAATTTTAGTTCATTATGTGTTGTACACATACTGCTTTGTGCACACCAGGTTCTGCAATGACATTATAGATAGCAAGATAGACCTCAGAGTGTGAAAGTCTTTGGAAGAAGATATGCTGAAAGGTCATATGAGCTGATACAAGTCGTCTCCATGACATCAAAGGACCTACCACTAAAAATATGTATGTGTCCTTAGTATTAAATATTCCACACCCATAATTTTAAAAATGAAGATTCAGTGTTAATGTTATATTTTTAAGAAAATATTTATAAAGGTAGTTTATATAAAAGTCTGAATCACAATTATAGGTTGTTTTATTTTTATATGTGTCAAGTATATTTTCTATTTATCACTTGGCATGTGTTACTTGATTTTTTTTCAGATCTCTGCAAATATCTCTAATGCACACATTATTGAATCCATTTCTTATATAAGCATATTAAGATCAAAGTAAAAAATGGCAGAACGTGCTTTGGAATTCATGTTTATTTGGCAGGAAGCCATGAACTTTGTTTTACTCTCTTCTAGCTAAACCATCTCAGATAGAATAATGTCTTAACCTTAGCTCTCTGAAAGAACACAGAAGAGTGCTTCCACTGCAAGTGTATTATTTAGGAGAAAATCAGCAAATAGGAGATAAATTCTGGGAGAGAAAATGTGAAATGAGGAAAAGACAGTACAAAGATATGCTATTTGCTTGACCACTTAAAAAAATTACTGACGTTAAAACCATAGGGAATTTCTGAGAAATTTATAAAATGTGTTTGATAACAAACTGCTAAATATGGAAGGGAAAGCACTTATTATTGTCTCTTCCTCACCTTTTCAAGGATGACCCTACAGAATTAATTGCTGGGTCATTTTTTTTTATTTTGTCAGAGTGAGTGTGGAGCAGTTCTCAAGGTATCAACATGTCAGCATCAGACAAGCCCTGAGGCAGTGTTTGGCATTGGGTGATGTGCTGCCAGTTAGTTTTTGTCTGCAGTTTGTGTGGAAATGATGCTTTTATTAGTGGCTGGAGCAAAAAGTAAGGCCAAAGGATTTTGAAGTGGAGTATAATGTAAAACCAAAGGATTTTGAAGTGGTACACAAAAAATATTTGACACAGTGTATATTCCACCCTATAAATATGTTCATTAAATAGAATGAAAGTATGATAAGGTTGCTTATCTTTTATCTTATTTATTTTTTATTTTTATTATTTTTCTTTAGATTTTATTCATTTTTAGAGGAGGGTGGAACAGGAGCATCAACTTCCATATGTGCCTTGACTGGGCAAACTCACAGTTTTGAACCAGCCACCTAAGCATTACAGGTCAACATTTTATCCACTGCACCACCACAGGTCTGTCTTGTTGCTGTTTTAATGTTTTTAATTCATGTGATTCAAAATTTTAAAAATGAAAGTACATGAGCCTGACCAGGTGGTGGCGCAGGGGATAGAGCATCAGAGCAGATGTAGACACCCAGGTTTGAAACCCTGAGGTCACATGGCACTGACCCAGGTTTGAAACCTCAAGGTCATGCGGCTTGAATGTGGGCTCATCTGGTTTGAGCAAGGCTCACCAGCTTGAGCCCAAAATAACTGGCTTGAGCAAGGGGTCACTCGTTCTGCTGTAGTTTCCCTGTCAAAGCACATATGAGAAAGCAGTCAATGGACAACTAAGTGCCACAAATTGATGCTTCTCATCTCTCTCCCTTCCTGTCTGTCCCTATCTGTCCCTATCTCTGTCTCTCTCTCTGTCTCTGTCACAAAAAGAAAATATCAAAACACATGACATAGTCTGTGTAAAGCCAGTAGTCACAACCACCATCACAGCCACCTGGCCCATGCAGGTTCACACTGGATTCGAACAGATGGTAATGAAACACAGGAGCCAAGAACTGATGAGCCATCAGCCTTAATTCTAGCTTGCACCTGGCGGGCAAGCAAAAACACACACTGGGCTCCAAAACCCACACATTCAGTGCTCACAAAGCTACTGACTTATCCGAGTTTCCTAGAATCAAAGGTTTCTAGCTCACCAGACTTATTCACCTCTGTTTCCCATCTCCTTCTCCAGCACAAACTCTTAACAAACTGGCTTCTCCCTCAGCATTCCACCATTTTGACTGCTTCTTCTGGCCTACATATGGCCTTAATCTGCTCTCCTCTCTAATAATACCTCAGGAACCAAGAGTGCAAGCAACTGGTCTGTCCCACTTTATACTGTAGAAACCCAAACCCTTAGTCCTGACCTCTGGTGGCGCAGTGGATAAAGAGTCGACCTGGGAACACTGAGGTCGCCAGTTCAAAACCCTGCACTGGTCTGGTCAAGGCACATATGGGAGTTGAGGCTTCTAGCTCCTCCCCCCTTTCTCTCTCTCTCTCTCTCTCTCTCTCTCTCTCACTCTGTGTCTCCTCTCTAAATTAAATATATAAAAAGAAATTTAAAAAAAAATTTAAAAAGAAAGAAACCCAAACCCTTAATCCAATCTACAGACAAGGAAGTCTCTGATACAAAGTCACCCATCTGAGGCAAAATGGGTTTCCTCAGGAGAGTGCACCACCCCACATCATCCAATCAGTCAATGGTGTGGAGAAAAGCTTACTCTTAAAACCAAGCCTTAGGCCATAACGACCTGGCCTGCTTACATTACAGCCTTTCCCTCACACCCATTCCAAGCATAAGGGCAAATAATATCACCTGGGTGACGGGCTTCCATGTGGGCAGCTCCATCTTTAACAAAGTGAGCATAATATATTTTATCTGCCCAACAGTCTGACATGCAACCACTCTGTTAGACAAGTATTGCATCACTTTCCACATTCAGATCACTTAACATCAGCCTGAAAGACCTAAAAAAAATGACAGTATAATGGTATTGGAACTGACCCACCACAGTGGGTACTTAAATGAGAAGGCAGATATTAGGATTATTGGAAAGCACTTTGTTCATCATTAGTAGCAAATATACATTTTCCTACAATCAGTTTCTTGGTTCAGGGTTTGAAAAAACAGTTTCAGCTCTATTGTTTATGCATATCATTAAAAACTTTGGCTCAGAAATTCACTTTCTTTCTCAAAACAGACTGGCTCAAGCAAACCATTTCCTGAAGCTCATGTGTTTTTAATCAGAAAGCTATTGTTCGGATTCATATGACCCTAGTTTATTTCCTTTCAAAATGAGTTCTAATGAGCCAAGATATTAATAGAGAAGTAAATTCTATTATGTCACATAGAAGCTCACACAAGGGTTTAGTATTTGATATCACTAATGAATTTCATACAGTTGTTTCCACTGTTTAGACTAATTTAAACAACAGATAGGTAACTATTTTTATTTTCTTTAAAATGTCCCTTGTGAAAGTCATTTTCAGAAGTCAATTTGCAAACAATTTGTTATTTTGTGTTTGCTCTGGATTTTTCTCAACAAGTATGAAAATGTGGTTTTATTTTTTTCTCTTTTTTCTTTAAAGTTGAACTTTCCTTTACACAGTTCAGCAGCTCTGGTCTGCATACATAGAAAGTGGATTAACTAAAATTATTACTTAGAGCCCTGTTTAAATTGTCAGAAAGTTACTTTGATTAAGATTTATAGCCAGCATGGTTTAAAACAAATAAGTCAATATCAGCAAATTATATTTTTATTATTTGCTTGAGGTGAATATAATTAACTTGAACACATACACTGAATTAATGTGTATTTATTCTCCAAATATATTTATACAATATTTTATCTCTAGGTTTTTTTGAAGAAAATTTCTGTCCTTTTTGTTTATCCATCTAAATATTAATCTTCTTATGAGTTTAAAATTATATTTATAGGTTCTTGTTGCCTCTACTAAAAGGAAAGTCTACTCTAGGATTTTTAATAGGATGTGTTTTTTGTGCTATAAAGAAAAATGGTTTCTCAAAGATTTTCATGTCTTGAGGCCAGAATTTTGTCAGTATATTAACTTACATGTAGAAGGTGACTTTAGAGATGTAAAATTAAGGATCTTGAGATGGTTAGCTTATTCTGGCTCATTTAGGGACCCAAAGTAATCACAAAGATCATTATGACTGAAAAAAAAGGAAGGGTAGAGAAGAAGATGTGATAATGGAAGCAGAGTTCAGAGTGTTGAAGAGATTTGAGCCAATGAATGTGAGCAGGCTCTAGAAACTGAAATTGGCAATGAAATAGATTCTTCCTGAGAGCCTCCAAAAAGACTAGAGTGCTGTCAACTCAGTTTAGTCTCTGACCTCCAGAACAGTAAGATTATAAATACATGGGTGTTGTCTCAGACTTCAAGTTTTTGGCAAATGCTAGATCAGCAATAAGAAAGAAATACATCCCCCACTCTAAGACTGAAAATTTTCAACAGTGCTTTACTGGTGTTTACATACAAACATTTTTTTGTTGTTTTGTTTTTTGTTTTTCTTTCCTTTATAAATTTTTTGGGGTGTTTTATTATTGTTTTGTTCTGTTTTTTGGTTTTAACAACCCTCTTGAATTTGTTTGGTACCAGTGACACTTTTCTATTATTTGAAATTATTTTTATAATAATTATATTATTATTTCTTGAATTTGTTTCAGTACACAGTTATGTCTACTGGTTAACAGTGCTGCTTAGATCTGTACTGTCATTTAAAGATCGAATATCTGTTAACATCACAGAGTTGCCCTGACACTGGTAGTCCTTCCCTAATGTCCTACCTTCCCTCAGCCTCTAAAAAATATTTAGCTGGTGCCACAAAGAACATAGATACAACCCTACTTTCATATGAGACTTTTCATCACACTTCAGGATGTGCATACAAGCTCTCACATCACCATAGTTCTCTCACTGAGCACACTTTACATTATCATCACTCTTCTATAAGTGAAATAATTAGAATAAAAGACATACAGGTATGGTTTGACTCACAAAGAACAGAAAAATGCTTTCATCTTCAGTGTTCTAAACTATCGAATTTTGTTTATTTTGAAAGGTTGCACATTAAGTTATATGAGTTGTATTATTGACCAAAAGAATTCAAAATCAACAAAACCCTGTAATCTTTTATAAATACTCAGATTTTACTAGTTCTTTGATTTCTAAACATCTTTGTTTTGCCTTTATCCTAATATATAAGATTGCCTTATATGTTAACATCTGATACCATTTCTTCCTCTTTTAAGAATGTATTTTCTAAATTCTTATTCTTTTAATATCCTTCTCTTCCATGCAAACAATAAATTAAATGTAAATTTATTAATCAATTAATAAACTAGGATAAATACAAAGATGATAGCTGATTTATACTTTGTCTTAAGTCAATTACACTAAATGCAATTTAACTTATTTATTAAGTAAATTAAATTGTTTTATAGAATGATAAATTATTGAATATTAAAGATTAAAGAAAAAAACTAATTCACAATAATACTGAAATTATATGCCTATAATTAAACTTTTTAAATTATTGATTTAAATATTCTATTCATTACAAATATTAGACCAATATGTAAAACATTTTACATAAAGATGAATTTCTTTACAATAAGATAGCTGCAATCTTATTATATAACTCAATTTTATATGTATTTTATTTCACTTATTCTATAAATATAAAATTCTAATTAGTTTTAATTGTTTTATAAGTCCACAGTAAATATTTATGCACATTAAAAAGCTTACAGAAGAATTCTGTAATATGAATATTTTCTACAAAAATCAAGAGGTTATAAAGACTTTCTTTTACCTTTTATATTACCTGTAATTTCAGGACTTCAAAAATGAAATATCACTATATTTAGTAATTTATTTTATTTTCTTATCCCAGAAGTTCATTTTGCACCATAGTTTTAGGGAGACAATGAAAAAAAAAGAAAAGAAAAGTGTGAAATTTTGTTGCTTCTTGATTAAATCTGCATGCAAATATAAAAGAGAGATTAAGTGTCAACTCACTTTAATCTCTAAAATACCAAATTTAAAATATTTATTTTATTTTTATAGAATACTTCAATATACATTGTAGTGTACACTTTTCTTTTTCTTGTTTTTCAAGTGAGAGGAGAAGAGATAGAGAAACCTAATTTGGATTTACACGACAACCCATATTTGGAGCCATGCTTTTAAGAGAGGTATTCTTAGAGCCTGGGGCAGAAGCTCCATGGAGCCATCCTCAGCACCGGGGGCTGATGAGCTCAAATCAATTGAGCCATGGCTGTGGGAAGAGAAGAAAGAGAGAGAGAGAGAGAGACAGAGAGAAGGGGAAGAGGTGAAGAAGGAGATGGTCATTTTTTCTTTGTGCCCTGACCGGGACTCAAACTGGGACCATCCATGTTCAGGGCCAATGTTCTACCACTGAGCCAAATGGCCAGGACCTATAATGTACACTTTAAAGACAGGTAGCAAAGTATAAACCTGACTCCAACATTTTCTCACTGATCAAGTTACCTAAGCTTTCTTTGCTTAAGTTCCCACATCTGTAAAATGAAGATATAGTAATAGTACACATTTGACATGTTGAGATTACTAAATGTGGCAACATATTTAAGCTTCTATATACTATATCTAGCACATAATAAGTATTCAGTGACTTTCAGCAATGTTTGAAGGAATGTGAAGTTTAAAATTAAATGAATTGTAAGTGTGCCAACTTACAATACTTAGAAAATTTTGGAAAATAACAGCCTGAAAGAAGTGTAAAGAATCCAACAGTCCTTGTATGAGCTTATTTTTCTTTCATTAGTTATCTTCTAGATCCTAGAATGTAATATTTATAACACTTTGGGGTTTATTTTATCACAGCATATAGAACAAAACAAAATAAAAACAACCAACCAAACATTGTATTCTATAAGTAAGGCATTAATAATAGAAGAAAACATATAGAGTGAAAGGGATCTGGAAATATATAAACACTAAAACAAACAAATAATAATAACAACCAATCTAATTCTACCTTATAAAGATAGTATTGAAATTTTTTTCATTCTTATAATGTACTCTGACCTTAGAAATTTATATTTCTTATGGATATTTGTAAATCAAATATTGTATTATTATTATATTCTATGAATGCATAAAAACTGTGCTCCCATCAGATAAATGATCCTATAATATTTCTTTATATCATATTACATTTAACAATTGAAGAAATGGTATTTAAGTATTCTTAAGGTAATTTATTTTAATAAACCAAAGTAGTCCAATACTAGTGTATTATGTTATTCAGAAAAAAAGGGAAATAAAGGCAAGTAAAGTACTCTCTCCCTTCACCATCCCCCATTTCACAGACTCCTTAAAATAATTGCCACTCCACATTTTCTCCTTTAAGCATACAGACTAATGCCCTTGATATGTTGAACACTCATGTTTATTCTTTTTATGAAAAAATAATGTGTCCAATGAGGAATTGATTTAAAAACAAGTAGGTTCTGTTTTTGATTTTTTGTATAAAACAGTGATGACGGGTCTGGACGGAAGATGGCGATGGAGTAGGCGGACATACCAACTTCCAACTCCCAGAAACAAAGTGGATTATAACTCAATTTTAAGAACCATCATCTGAATAAACCAACTTTTAACTAAACTAAGTGGACTTTTCAACCAAGGAACACTGCAGAAGCCACATTGAGACTGGTAGGAATAGCAAAAACGCGAGGAGGGCTGCCCAGCTCCCGGAGCAAACAGCAGCCCGGAGAGACCCGTGTGATGCGAGGAGAGTTTGGCGGAGAGTAAGGGACGTGGGTCACAGAAAACAAGCCCCAGCTTGCAGTCCCAGAACCTAGAAGAGCCATATGGACAGTATTGAGCTGTGAAGCAAGTGAGGATACTGTTTGTGAAAAAGAGATAGTTTTCTCAGACCCAAGAATTTTTTCAAAGGGACAGCGCAGAAAACGTCTCTGACAACCACACACCCGGGGCTCTGGGGAATGGGGACAGAGGAGAGGAACAGAGCAGCGGGAAAAGAGAGTGGACTGAAGGCACTGGGACACTCTGAGAGACAGCCACCCTGTCCCTTGGGCTAAGTCATTTCCCTAATTGAAAATGAATATATCCCCTGGAACTAGCAATACCAGCAAAGGGAGACAGAACACTAGCCAAAGAAGCTCTCCTGCGGCAATTAGAGCAGAGCTGCTTAGAGGGAGGGAGCTCCCAAGCCTACAGTGTGGAGACTTAGGGCACTGCCATCATGAGGGTTGCTGAAGGGATGGTGGCAGCAGGATGCTGAAGCATGGTCCTGTCGGTGTGGGCAGAGGCACAACCAATGTGAGCTCGGTCTAGCCAAGCAGGGGCGGAGGGGACGCGCGAAAGCGGTCCGGCAGCTGCGGGCCCACCTGTGACCCCACTTGCGGAAAAAATACAGGCAGAGATCTGCTCTGGGACCCTGCAAAAGCCGGCCCTGACCGTGGGGACAGGGCTAGGACCAGGGACAGGTGAGGGGCTCACGGCTGAGCTCACACTGCCAACCCCGCCAGGACGGGGAAACCGTGGTTCACCATCCTGTGGGCGCAAGCGGGCTCCTAACACGGGGAGGGGTACACCCAGAGACCAGCGGAAGTTCCCGGCTGAGCTGACGCCGCCCGGACAGAGAAACTTTGGTTTGCCATTCTTTGTGCACAAGCGGGCTCCTAACGCAGAGAAAGGGGTAGACCCCGAGACGAGTGGAAGTTTGCGGCTGAGCTCACACTACTAGCCCTGCCTGGCCAGAGAAACCCCGGTGGTTTGCCATCCTACGTGCACGCGAGCTGGCTTTCACGGCTGAGCTCACGCTACTAGCCCCGGCCAGCCAGAGAAATCCCGGTGGTTTGCCATCCTACGTGCGTGAGCTGCCTCCGAACATGGGGGCGTGGAAGAGTCCGGATCGATCGAAAGCCAGCAGCTGAGCTCATGCCAGCAAACACACCCGGCCCAATAAACCACAGTTTGCGACCCTGCGCAGGAGGGCCCTGGCCTCGAGGGTGGGGCTAAATTCCGGACGGGCAAAGGCTCACAGCTGAGAGCACGTTAAAAGCCCTGCACAACCTGCAAAACTGTGGCAAGCAGGCTCTAACTGCAGGGGCTGGGCGTAAGCCTTCTGGAAATGGGCTGGGTTCGCAGCTGAGCAAAGGAGCTCACCTCTGCATTTGGTGCTAAGGCTTGTGGCTTGAGTGGCAGCTCCTCCCGTGGAGGAGAGGTGAAAATCACAGTAACAGCTGCAGCAGGCTGTTGCTGGCAATGCCCATACCCAACCACCCTAGGCACCGGCAGAGGGGGTGGCAGGCCTGTAAACAGACCACACCTAGAGGACACAAAGGCAACACCTACTAGACTCCAGTGACCACAACTTGCCTATACACAGATAAAATGGGCAGGCAGAGGAATGCAAACCAAATGAATTAAGAGAAATCGCCAGAGAAGGACCTGAATGAACCAGATATAACCAAACTACCAGAAACAGAATTTAGAATAATGATAGTTAGGATGTTCAAAGAAATTAGAGCAGAAATGGATAGTCACTATGAACACCTAAATAAAGAGATAACAAGTATAAAAAATGAAATTGAAATAATAAAAAAGAATCAGACAGAAATGACAAATACAGTATCAGAACTGAAGACCACAATGGAAGGAATTAAAAGCAGGATGAATGACGCTGAGGATCGAATGAGCGAATTAGAGGACACAATAAACAAAGGCACAGAAGCAGAGAAGAAAAAGGAAAAGAGACTCAAAAGATGTGAGAAAATTCTAAGGGAGCTCTGTGACAACATGAAGAGAAACAACGTTCGCATCATAGGGGTGCCTGAAGAAGAAGAGAGAGGACAGAAAATGGAAACTTTATTCAATCAAATCATAGCAGAAAAATTACATAAATTAAGGCTGGAAAACATTCCACACGTTCAAGAAGCACACAGAACTCCATTAAAGAAAAACCCAAAAAGATCTACACCAAGACACATCATAGTTAAAATACCAAAGTTAATGGATAAAGAAAAAAATCTTAAAAGCTGCTAGAGAAAAAAAGGCTATCACCTACAAAGGAGCCCCCATAAGGATGACATCGGACTTCTCAACAGAAACACTTGAGGCCAGAAGGGAATGGCAAGATATAATCAAAGTAATGCAGAACAAGAACCTACAACCAAGACTACTCTATCCAGCAAGGCTAACATTTAGAATTGAAGGAGAAATAAAGAGCTTTCCAAACAAAGAAAGCCTCAAGGAATTCATTAAAACCAAACCAATTCTGCAAGAGATACTAAGGGGCCTGTTGTGAAAAGTTCAAAGGGAGGAAAGAATATAGCAAAAGAAGAATATATTTTTAAAGAATAAAATGGCAATAAACAACTACATATCAGTAATAACCTTAAATGTAAATGGATAAAATGATCCAATCAAAAGACATAAGGTAGCTGCGTGGATAAAGAATCAGAACCATACATATGCTGTCTACAAGAGACACACCTTAAAACAAAGGATGCACATAGACTGAAGGTAAAAGGATGGAAAAAATATTTCATGCAAATGAAAATGAAAAATAAGCCAGGGTAGCAGCACTAATAGCTGACAAAATAGACTTTAAAACAAAGGCTGTAGTAAGAAATAAAGAAGGACACTACATAATGATAAAAGGAACAATTCAAAAGGAAGATATAACTATTATAAATATCTACTCACCAAATATAGGAGCCCAGACATATATAAAGCAGACTTTGAAGGACATAAGGGCGAGATTAACACCAATACTATCATAGTAGGGAATTTCAATACCCCACTAACAACACTAGATAGATCCACAAGAAAGAAAATTAATAAAGAAATAGCAGACTTAAAGGATACACTAGATCAACTTGATTTAATAGATATCTTCAGAACTTTTTACCCTAAAGCAGTTGAATATACATTCTTCTGAAGCACTCATGGTATGTTTTCTAGTATAGACCACATGTTAGGACACAAAAATGGTCACAATAAATTTAAGAAGATTGAAATCATATCAAGCATTTTCTCTGATCACAATGTCATGAAAGTAGAAATTAACCACAAAAGAAAAACTGAAAAATACTCAAACACTTGGAAACTAAATATCATGTTATTAAATAATGAATGGATTAACAATGAGATCAAAGAAGAAATAAAAAAGTTTCTAGAAACAAATGATTATGAGCATACATCAACTAAAAATTAATGGGACACAGCAAAAGCAGTATTGAGAAGGAAGTTCATTGCACTACAGGCATATCATAAGAAGCTAGAAAAAGCTCAAATGAGCAACCTGACCCTGCAGCTAAAAGAACTAGAAAAACAACAACTAATAAAACCCAGGACCAGTAGAAGGAAGAAAGTAATAAAGATTAGAGCAGAAATAAATGACATATTGGCTAAGGAAACAATACAGAGGATCAATGAAATAAATGACATATTGGCTAAGGAAACAATACAGAGGATCAATACAGAAGCTGGTTCTTTGAAAAGGTAAACAGGTTTGATGAACCTTTAACTAGACTCACCAAGAAAAAAAGAGAGGTCTCAAATAAATAAAATTATAAAGGACAGTGGAGAAATAACAACTGATACAACAAAAATACAAAGCATTGGAATAAAATACTATGAAGAACTCTATGTCAAAAAATTAGACAATCTAAAATTTTCAACAAAATATTAGCCAACCGGATCCAGCAATATATGAAAACAATCATACACCATGATCAAGTGGGATTTAATCTGGAGAAGCAAAGCTGGTTCAATATTCGCAAATAAATCAATGTGATTCATCACATAAACAAAAGGAAGGACAAAAACCACATGATAATTTCAATAGATGCAGAAAAGGCATTTGATAAAATCCAGCACCCATTCATGCTCAAAACTCTCAATAAAGTGGGAATACAAGGAACATTCCTTAACATGATAAAGGCCATCTATGACAAACCCACAGCAAACATCATACTAAATGGACAAAAATTAAAATCAATCCCCTTAAGATCAGGAACCAGGCAGAGTTGCCCACATTCACCAATCTTATTCAACATAGTTATGGAAGTCCTAGCTATAACAATCAGACAAGAAGAAGAAATAAAAGGCATCCAAATTGGAAAAGAAGAAGTAAAACTATCACTATTTGCAGATGAAATGATATTGTATATAGGAAACCCTAAAGTCTCAGTCAAAAAACTACTGGACCTTATAAGTGAATTCAGCAAGGTGGCAGGATATAAAATTAATACTCAAAAATCAGAGGCATTTCTATATACAAAAATTGAACTGTCAACAAAAGAAATTAAGGAAACAATTCCCTTCACTATTGCAGCCAAAAAAATAAAATACCTAGGAGTGAATTTAACCAAGGAGGTTTAGGACTTGTACTCGGAAAATGATAAAACACTGATAAAAGAAATAAAGGAAGATACAAACAAGTGGAAGCATATACCGTGCTCATGGCTAGGAAGAATAAACATCATTAAAATGTCTATACTACCCAAAGCAATTTATAAATTCAATGCAATACCAATTAAAATACCAATGACATACTTCAAAGATGTAGAAAACATATTCCAAAAATTTATATGGAACCAGAAAAGAACACATATATACAGGTACACATAGTGACATTTTCTTTCAAAGTAATATCTCTTTAGATGTATATTTGGTGACTCTGGATAGTACAGTTGATAAGCAAGAATCTGGATAACACCCATTCTTCTTTTATAATATCAGAATATCTATTAAACTATATATATTATATAAGACTTTTTCTTAATTTGTCTTAGAAACAGAACTTAACATTTACAAAAGATAACTTTCATAGACCTTTGACATATTCTAAAAATATTATACATTCATGAGACATAATTTCCATCTTTATGGTTTGATGTAATTGTAAAATCTGTCTATCCTTTCAGATAAATAATGTTTGTAATTCACTGTGTATTAAATAAATTAAATATTTATTCTTAGAAATGGTAATATGTAATTTAAGTTGTTACATCAGCAAAATTAAAAATTTCTCCATGGTTTGGAAATATAATTTTCATTTTAGTTTTATTTTTTTATTAATTAATGTTTTATTTATAGACTCAAGTTAAATTTTCTGGGCTTTTTACACATTAGAATATTCTATTTTTATTTATCTCTGTTTAATGCAAAATGAAAAGGCAGTTTGCTATAGAAAAAAAGAGTAAGTTCTACATGCTAAAATAAATTAAATTAATATACTAGAAAATAAATGTAATATAAATATAATATTTTATTAAGATAATGTAGCTCTTCTAAAATAATTAAATATAATAATATGCATAATTCTTTGTAGGAAGGACTAATATAGTTATGAGAGCTGAGGTTACATATGATTTTCTGACATTCAGAGAACATCATATATCAAAGGGTTTCTTACATGTCAATTATCTTGTACCACAAGCTAACTGAAACAGAGATAATCGGGCAGAATTTTACAGGCTAAGCAATGCCTAGGTGCTGTCACAGAGGAGCATTCTACCTTACAAGACTTTGTTATTGTGGCCCATGAATAAAATATACTCTAATCCTTATTGTTAGATGTATAAGACAGTCATGGAGAATGAAAAAAAAAAAAACACTAAAAGAAGAAAAATTCTTGCAGATACACGAATAAGACGCAATGTCAAAAAATGAGCAGAGGCTGTATCCAAGGGAGAGAAACATAGACGCAGATACAATGACATAAAGAGATATTTATAGTATCAGAGGAACCATCACAGCTAGAAGCAGAGACAGGGGACTTCCGAGTCACAATCACAGCATAAGTAGGGTTACTGGAGCAGGGAGTAATGTGTTCTGCCCGCTGAGGAGACGAGATGGTTGCAGATCCTCCAGCTGGACTACTAAACACAGGCTGTACTCAAAGCTCCTCTGAATCCTGGACAGCATTCCTGACTTCCATCATCTCAACGTGAGGCATTTGAAGTCTTGAGCTAGTTTTTCTTAATCCTATTAAAAATGTTTATCCACTGAGACAACCTTTATTGAAATTCAGATATTCCAGGCTAAAAGGGCCTTACACATTCAATATCTAATCTTGTGATCCATATACTTCCTCTCATGACTAGCATTTATAAATAAGAAACAGTAAGGATTAAAGTGTTAAAATATAAATATCAAAATTCAAGATATGGAAAAATACAGTTTTAGCAATTTAAATACTAAATTGCTGAACTTAAACATATGTAAGTTTAAACTTCTTGTTATAAAAGCAAAAGGTAAACTAATGGGGTAAGAATGTCTATATACTATTTCTTATTTCATGAAAGAAACAATCTACACTATCAAAGGAAAACATAATTTTTGCTTATGCTAATTTTTCAAGTCCAAAGTGACCTACAAGCAGCATTAACTCAAAAGTTATAAGTGATACATTTTACAGAAAGTTTATAGTAAATCTAGAAATTATTTTATACAATGCTTTCCTATGATCACCCATGATAAAAGACAAATAAATAGTTTTTAATCTGCTCAATATTTGTTCTCCAATTTTACTGTCCTTGAAAGGTATTTTGAAATATTTTTCATATTTAATATAGAATAGTGTTAGTCCTTATATTTCTATAGCTTCATTTCCTATTTTTAACTTTAACTTAATAAAGTTTGCCCAGACTTAAGACTTACACTTTTTTTCCTTTGCCTGAACTTGAGATGTCTATTGCAGCACATGTTTAAGTCACACATTACATGCCTCATGTTTTTTAATGTACAAATTTAGTTCCATCAGAGAGACATTTTCAGAAAGAAACAGTATCTCAAACTGTACAATTTAAGATGTTCGCTATTTCAAAAATGAAGTAGCAAAAGGATGATATTAAAATAAATCAACTGAGACACTAAGGACAATGTGAACATTCTGACAGCTCATACAAATTATCTACTAGTGATGTCTAGCTAGATTTTTATCTCCAAACTTCACCATGTATTTTTAAAGCTGTCACATAAAGCTTTCCTTTTAAATTTAAGAAATCTCTTTAATCAAATGACAGACAAAGATAATTCTTCAGGTTTTAGTACAGCCACAAATCGTGCCAACATCGAAGAAATTATTTGTCACAGAGATCAGCAAAATTCTACTTTTTTAAAATTTCAGTGGCCTGACCAGAGGAGGCTCAGTGGATAAAGTGTGGACCTGGAATGCTGAGTTTGCCTGTTCAAAACCCCGGGCTTGCCTGATCAAGGCATATATAGGAGTTGATTCTTCCTGCTCCTCCCCCCTTCTATCTATCTCTCCTCTCTCCTCTTTCTAGAAATAAAAAAATAAAATCTAAAAAAAAATTATTAAGAAAATAAATTTAGCTATGTGTTCAAACACTTTTTAATATCCAAATTAGTGCATTAATAATTTGGTTTATAATACAGTTTTCATGAAGGAGATGCACTGGGTCTAGGGTGAGATGTACTAGTGGGGGGTTAGAGAATTATTTTTTGTTTTTTAGGATGGTATAAATATAACTGAAAAATTGACATAGGATGTGGTATTTTTAAAAAATAAAATAAACTTCTGGATAGACCATCCTAAAAGAGTACCAGTCTGAAAAAGATGGTAAAAAGATAAGCCTAGATACAATACTTATTATAGTTTTCAGAAAGCAGAAAGGTCAGGAAGGAAAATAGAACAGAGTAATAAAGATTTTTTAAAATGACTACTCTAAAGAGAACTTTGAAAGACTTTTTCTGACCTTGAGCAGGTATAGAGAGTAGTTTAAAACACAGATTTATTGTAATCCACAGGGATTTTAAGGAAGTCCTGTGGTATTACAACCTTAATGAGGGTAAGCAGTAACAGGCTCTCAAAACACAACTGGCAGCGTGAATTATTACAATATTTAGAGCTGGTGATTTCTTTGTTATATCTTTTTTCTTTAATTTCTTCATTTTAGAGAGGAGAGAGGGGGGGGGGAGCTGGAAACATCAACTCCCATTTGTGCCTTGACCAGACAAGTGCAGGGTTTCGAACTGGCAACCTCGGGGCTCCAGGTCAACACTTTATCCACTGCACCACCACAGGTCAGGTCTTTTTGTTATGTCTTCAAATCTAAATGTGCCTACCTGATTTGGTAATCATCAACCTTTACACTTAGAGAAAAAAAATGATTCAACAATAATTTATTTAATTCAAGATTATTAGCTAAACAGTAAGTAGTTTCATAATATATCAGTGTTAAAAGGTTTCACATTTTTTATAATATCTATGATAAAATAACTTTTTAATTTCTACCTTACACAAATGTGAAGCTGCTATGTTCATTAAAAATAAAAAGATTGCTGAAAGGAGAAATAAGAAATAGAACATATTTAACCTATACTATACACAAAATAGCTACAATTAACTACTCATATTTATTCTTTACATCTGTAATAAATACATTATCACAGTTCTAACTTTTTCTTCATATATTTAGATACTCTAATAATTTCCTCTTTTAAAAAAATGTATCTTTTTTTTTTTTACTTTTCAAGGAAATATTTGTTAACAAATGAGTTCGAAGTATATATTACCAATTTATATAGGAGTTTTAGAATAGACTGAAGCTAGACAAATCGCATTCCACCCCCACCCCCAAGCCTAAAGGTTTGTGAACAGCTATGTTCTAGTGAACAAAGTGAACTGAGGAACAGAAGAGAGGCAAAAGCAGGGTCACAGGAACCAGAAGGACAGCTGTCAGAGGGTAGAAGCATGAAGAGAGGGGAATCAGAGATTGTGGAGGGATTAGTGAAATTATATACACATAAAACAGAGATACGTATAACAGGACAGCAAATCCCAGAAGAAATTGGGGAGAGAGTTAGGGAGAGAGGGGAAAAGGAATATAAAGAAGAACACGAGGGTGGGGAGAGAGGGTGTTATATTCAGTGGCACACTCGAATCCATGCAAAGACAATAAATTAAAATTTAAAAATTGTTTTTTTTTCTTTTATTAATTTTAATGGGGTGACATTAATTAATCAGGGTACATATGTTCAAAGAAAACATCTCCAGGTTATCTTATCATTCAATTATGTTGCATACCCATCACCCAAAGTTAAATTGTCCTCTGTCACCTTCTATCTGGCCCCTCCCCTCCCTCCTCTCCCACCCTCTTCTCCCTCCCCTGACCCCATAACCACCACACTCTTGTCCATGTCTCATAGTCTCACTTTTATGTCCCACCTATGTATGAAATTATGATGTTCTCAGTTTATTTCTGTTTTACTTATTTTACTCCGTAAAATCAAGGTCCATCCATTTTGTTGTAAATGATACAATGTCATCATTTCTTATGGCTGAGTAGTATTCCATAGTATACATGTACCAATGCTTTTTAATCCACTTGTCTTCTGACGGACACTTGGGCTGTTTCCAGATCTTCGCTATTGTGAACAATGCTGCCACGAACATGGGGGCGCACTTCTTCTTTTCGAACAGTGCTATGGTGTTCTTAGGGTATATTCCTAAAAGTGGGATAGCTGGGTCAAAAGGTAGTTCGATTTTTAATTTTTTGAGGAGTCTCCATACTGTTTTCCACAGAGGCTGCACCAGTCTGCATTTCCACCAGCAGTGCAGGAGGGTTCCCTTTTCTCCACATCCTCGCCAGCACTTATTCTGTGTTGTTTTGCTGATGAGTGCCATTCTGACTGGTGTGAGGTGATATCACATTGTGGTTTTAATTTGCATTTCTCTAATGATTAGTGATGTTGAGCATTTTTTCATATGCCTATTGGCCATCTGTATGTCCTCTCTGGAGAAATTTCTATTCATTTCTTTTGCCCATATTTTGATTGGATTGTTTCTCTTCCTGGTGTTGAGTTTTATAAGTTCTTTATAAAATTTGGTTATTAACCCCTTATCAGACATGTTATCGAATATGTTCTCCCATTGTGTGGTTTGTCTTTTTATTCTGTTCTTATTGTCTTTAGCTGTGCAAAAACTTTTTAGTTTGATATAGTCCCATTTGTTCATCTTGCCTTTTATTTCATTTGCCCATGGAGATAAATCGGCAAATATTTTACTGCTACAGATGTCAGAGAGCTTGCTGCCTATGTTTTCTTCTAAGATGCTTATGGTTTCACGGCTTACATTTAAGTCTTTTATCCATTTTGAGTTTGTTTTTGTGAGTGGTGTAAGTTGATGGTCTAGTTTCATTTTTTTGCAGGTAGATGTCCAATTTTCCCCACACCATTTGTTAAAGAGGCTGTCTTTACTCACTCGAATCCATGTAACACAATAAATTAAAATTAAAAAATTGTTTTTAAAAATTTAAATCACAAACAAAAAACCTAATTGTAGTCACCACATTCCTTATTCAGAAATAGTTCTCTGGCTCTGACTCAGATTATCTCCTTCATTATTTCAATTAGCCTCCTGTTAATTATCAGTGTCTCTCCTCGTTCCAGCCTTATCCTTTAAAATTGTTACAAAGTAATCAAGTAAATTTGGACATATGCAACTATTAATATCTTTTTGGTATCAATTTTGAAACTGCAGATCATAGATAATTAAATACATGTAAGTTTTTTATTTCTCTCTTGTCTTTATATGGCTCATCCTGACCCACATGTTGAAATGGTCACACATCAAGATGGTGAAACCTGGTCCCTGAAAAACAGGCATGCCTGTATTACACTTTCAGAAAAAAAGATAAAAGAACTAAAGTTTTTTGTTTATTTTGACCTTGACATTGAAAGTTCTATTCTCTTTTATACTCACTAATGTACACCTCCATCACAATAATATAAATAGTTATCTTTTAGGTTTCTAGTATTTAGCACAGTAATGTTCAATACATTAAAAGACCCTATGATTATACATAGTAACACTGTCTATGCAAATCCCATAGAAAATACCCTTTTAATAAAAATGTTTGTAACATATACTCTTATGGGTAAGTTAATGCAAATTTTATATGTAAACATTTAAAACATTATGTCATGCTGTCTGTGAAATAGAGAGAGCTGAGAAACAGGGGTAAAGTTCACAAAACTATTTCATTCTCTTTCTAACAACCTCAATTTTTTTCTGATTCATTTTGAAAATTATTATAAATAAATTTTGGTTTGTACTGTTTAAAAATCAAACTTTATTTGAAAAAAAAAATTATTTCACCAATACTTCAGCATAAATATTTAGTTTATTTTCTTCTCCAGTGTCCACAAATAGGGACAATTTTATTTAGAAATAACTCTAAGACAACAATTTTTTGCTGATTACCTGATGAAAAAAATATTACATAATAATACTTAAGTGTTAAAATTTATATGATTCATAATCTGAATTTAATCAGATAATTTCTCAACTATGCCAGTTAACATGCTTTTCCAAAAGACATTTTACATTTTGTAATAATTGTAAGATATTATACTCATATATTATTTTTACAGCATAGATATTGCACACATATATAAATATAAATTTATATTTTTAATATTTCTTATACAAGGTAGGAAAAAGTAGATTTACAGTAGTTTTATGTAAAATATGTAATATAAAAGTAAATAATATAAGAATAAACTCTTTCTTATAAAGTTACTTTTGCCAACCTCTGTATGTCTAAAATAAAAGATAAATCTATATAAAATCAATATGTCTGAAGCAAAAATTATTTCAGAAATTATGTAATGGACACCTAATGTGTGCAATAATCTAAGTAGCTACTTTGTTCAAGCCTTCTATTAAGCCAGTAGGCACAACCACCATCACAGCTTCCTGGCCCATGCAGGTTCGCATTTGATTTGTACAGACAGTAATGAAACAATGGAACCAAGAACTGGTGGGCCATTAGCTTTAATCCTAGCTTGCATCCAGCGGGTGAGAAATGCACACAGTGGGAAAACATTTCCCTTTCCATTCAGGGCTCCTAAAGCCACTGATTCATCCGAGTTTCCTAAAATCAAAGGTTCCTAGCTCACCAGTCTTACTCACCTCTTTTCCCTATCTCCTTCTCTCTACACAAACTGTCTTCCCTTTCAGCACTCCACCATCTTGGCTGCCTCTCCTCTGCAATGCAAATTTCAATAACTAAAAGCGAGAGCTCCTGGTATCACTTATTTTATAGTGTAGAAATTAAGCCAATATACAAATAAGAAAGTCACTGATAAAAAGCCATTTGTCTGAGGCATGAATAGGATTCCTCATAAGAGTGCATTTCCCCACATCATGCAACAATCAAGGGTGTTGGGAAAAGCTTAGTTTTGAAAAGATCTTAATATTAAAAGGGTGGGAAAGATTTAGTCTTAAAACTGATCCGTAGGCTATAAGAACCTCTCCTGCTTAGAGCCTGTCCCCCACACCCAATACAAAGTATAAGTGAGGAAACATTTGACTAAAATCCTTACTCATAAACTTTAAAATTAAATCATGGAGTGTTGGGCAGATAAAATATAATATGCTCACTTTGTTAAAGATGGCGCTGCCCACATGGAAGCCCATAACCCAAGTGATATTATTTGCCCTTATGCTTGGGATGGGTGTGGGGGAAAGGCTGTAATGTAAGCAGGCCCAGTCGTTATAGCCTAAAGCTTACTTTTAAGAGTAAGCTTTCCCCCACACCCTTGACTGATTGGATGATGTAGGGTGGTGCACTCCTGAGGAATCCCATTATGCCTCAGATGGGTGACTTTGTATTAGAGACTTCCTTGTTTGTACAATTGGATTAAAGGTTTTGATTCTGCACTATAAAGTGGGGGAGGCCAGGAGTTTGCCCTCACTCAGTTCCTGCTATCATCATTGCAGGGGCCTCTCTGATCCCTTGCCCTTCATGGGAAAAGCTGGTTTTCTGCTTTTTCCTTGTCTTCTCTTGTGGCTTGCCTGTCTTGGTGAGACACCAATAAACAGAATGGCCTACCATCCTCTGACTCTGCCATTTCTTCACCGTCTGCCCAAATCCAATGAGAACCTGCATGTGAATGGCCACGATGGCAGCTCCTGGCCTTACAACTGGCGTAGTTTGCGGCAGGATTTGAAGATCGGTATGGGGCCACCAACTCTGAGGGGTTGGGTCGAGGACTGGTTGCAGTTCTGGCTTCCTATGGCTATCCATTTAGTAGCTGTAGGCTGCGTCTTCTTTACTCAAGAGGAAACCAAGACTTCTGTGAAAGAAGCTGCTCGAAGTCGAAAGCTTCAGAATGAATTGCAAATCAAACGGCAGAAAAGGCTGGAATTGGAGCGAGCACTGGAGAAGGAATTAGGGTTCGTGAGTTGCAGTTTGCCCTGGAAGCTGAACGTTTGCACTGGCAGTTGTTGGGTAAACAACTGCAAATTTAAGAGCTCGAGTCTCAGCTTCCGGCCAAAAGCCAGCAGCCACAGGAGCCTAAACAGCTGCCAAAGGTGCGAGGGTTGGAGACTGCACCTGCAGGTGATGTGGCACAGTGGCTCCACTGGCGCCTGCTCCATGCGGGACAGAAAACTATGTGGGCTACAGTTAAGGCGTGGAACTTGCCTGTGTCCTACGCAGAGGTGCTTGTAGCTTGTGAGCAATGTGCAGTGTGTTCCAAGGAGCACCCTCAGAGACCACTGGTGTCACCTGGACAAATCCAGAGGGGTCATGTTCCACTGACATGATGGCAGATAGACATCATTGGACCCTTACCAAAGTCAGAAGGGTACCAGTATGCAGTCACTTGTGTAGATACTGCCACAGGTCTGCTTGCTGCTTATCCCACCTGTAATCCTGACCAGAGGGCTGTCATACAGGCTTTGGACCACCTGAGTGCTGCATATTGGTGACCGCTGGTCCTTGAAAGTGACAATGGTACCCACTTCACTGGTTCAATGGTGAGGCAATGGGCTCAAGAGCTGGGGGTGGACTGGAAATACCATGTTCCCTACCACCCCCAGGCTGCTGGTATCATTGAGCGATATAATGGACTCTTAAAGCAGGGACTGCGACAGGAGGGGGGCACCAGCTCCCTTACTGGATGGACACGCCGCTTATGGACAGTACTCTAGATTTTGAATGAGAGACCTCGACGGTGGGAGCCCAGCTCCAGTAGAGGCCCTCCTACATCGGGCAGCTGCCCCCATTCAGTTGCAGATATGCACCAAGGACATTTAACTCAAGCCAGGCTTTGGACAGCAGGACAACGTGCTCTTGCCTGCCCCAACAGCCCTTCTTAAAGGCCAACGGCTTCGATAGACTTGGCCCTGGACTGTCCAGGCACACCCATCTGAGATGGGTGGCCTTGTTAGCACCATGGGGAAAGGGGCTAGAGGTGGACCTCCAGTTAACTCCTTGGGCAACCAGCACCTGGCCACCTAAGGTAGAAGTGTATTATCCTTTGAGTGCTCATGGGGACAGCATACTTAAGGGCACCTTTGTAATTTCTTTATGGCCGATAATGAGTTCTCCTATTTTACTACACGTAGAACCAGCAGATGCTGGTGCATTGGCCTATAAGGTTTGGTATTCCCGCTCAGGGCGGCCTCTGATACCAGCTATGGTGCTGTCTGCAGATAAAACTCTGGCCTGTATTCTGCCAGAGGGAAAATATTTGCCTCTCTTGGTGCCGTTGACAGCTCTGTTATTTCGCCCATAGCTTTTGATTTGTTAATCTTATTGCTGTAGTTGGTACTGTTTCTGTTTATGCAATGTACCTTTGTAATTGTTGAAACTGTATGATTTGTACTATTGCTGTAATTTGTGTAATGTACTTAATTTCCTTGTACAGGGATACCAGTGGTGTAGATTGTGGGTAGTAAAGTGAGCATAGGGGTGGATTGTTGGGCAGATAAATTATAATATGCTCACTTTGTTAAAGATGGCACTGCCCACATGGAAGCCCATCACCCAGGTGTTATTATTTGCCCTTATGCTTGGGATGGGTGTGGGGGAAAGGCTGTAATGTAAGCAGGCCCAGTCGTTATAGCCTAAAACTTACTTTTAAGAGTAAGCTTTCCCCACACTCTTGACTGATTGGATGATGTAAGGTGGTGCACTCCTGAGGAATTCCATTATGCCTCAGATGGGTGACTTTGTATTAGAGACTTCCTTGTTTGTACAATTGGATTAAAGGTTTTGATTCTGCACTATAAAGTGGGGGAGGCCAGGAGCTTGTTCTCACTCGGTTCCTGCTATCATCATTGCAGGGGCCTCTCTGATCCCTTGCCCTTCATGGGAAAAGCTGGTTTTCTGCTTTTTCCTTGTCTTCTCTGTGGCTTGCCTGTCTTGGTGAGATACCAATAAAAAGAATGGCCTACCATCCTCTGACTCCACCATTTCTTCACTGTCTGCCCGAATCCAATGAGAACCTGCATGTGAATGGCCACAATGGCGGCTCCTGGCCTTCCAGTAATGAAACAACAGAGCCAAGAAATAGTGAGTTATCAGCTTTAATTCTAGCTTGCATCCGGTGGGCAAGCAAAAACACACACTGGGCTCCAAAACCCACACATTCAGTGCTCAGAAAGCTACTGACTTATCCGAGTTTCCTATAATCAAAAGTTTCTAACTCACCAGACTTATTCACCTCTCTTTCCCATCTCCTTCTCTCTACACAAACTGCATAAACTGGCTTCTTCCTCAGCATTCTACCATCTTGGCTGCTTCTCCTGGCCTCCATGTGGCCTTACTCTGCTCTACTCTCTATACTCAGGAACCAAGAGAGCAAGCAAGCTCCCGGGCCTGCCCCACTTTATAGCATAGAAAATTTAAACCCTTAATCCAATCTACAGACAAGAAAGTATCTAATACAAAGTAATCCATTTGAGGCATAATGGGATTCCTCAGTGTAAGGTCCGACCCACATGAAATGAGACAAAGTACCAAATAGTTAAAAAGTCCAACTTTATTGGAACCTTCGGGCAGGTTCAATGACTCGGAGAGTAGTGAGCCAGAGAAGCCGCGCCCAACTGGTGGGGCTCGAGATTTTTATACCCCTTCAGGCTGGCTGGGGAATTTGGTTTGCGTAACTAGGGACACTAACGGTTGAGGAATTTCTATTGTGTTTTCGGACAGGGCGTGTGTGCTTTCTATTGTGTTTTCGGACAGGGTTTGTGTGCTAAAGGTTAATAATTGCAGAAATGCCAAAGACATGAGGGATTTTCCAGCCCCTGCCCCGGTGGTGCTACCGGACATTCCTGGCTCTTTGGTATAGGGAGCGGGGCGATGTGGTCTTATCTGGCTACTTCCTGCTCTACGGGGGCAGAGTTAGGGAGAGGTAGGAAAGGTCCAGAGCAGTCTGTATTCGCCATGGTGGGCAGGGGTTGGTACTGTAACAGCATCATCTGGTGGACTGCCACACGTGTGATTTCACGAAGGTGGGTCTGTATGAACCTAAGAAGTAAAGGAGCAAACATGAGTAAGATGCAGATTATTAGGAGAGGTCCTAGGATAGGAGCCAGCATAGAGAACAGAGGAGATTTCCACCACTCCGGGGTAAACGTGTCCTGTTGTTGGTTGTATTTTTGTATCTTTTCTTGTAGTTTTCAGAGTGACTGGACATTCTCCTCAACAACTCTGGATTCATTGATGTAGTAGCAACGCTGTTCCTGTAAAAACAGACAGATGCCTCCCTTTTCGGCCGTCAAGAGATCTAAGGCTCGGTGATTTTGTAGGGATACCTGAGCTAGGGAAGTTAACTGTCTCTGAAGGGAGGCTAGAGATGTGGCTGAATTGTCAAGGGCCTGCTCTAGGTCTGCTCTTAGTTGGTTAGTAACTACCAGGCTATGTCAAAGGCCTGCACTTCCTATTCCTAGTGCAGCAATGGAGGTAGCTAGGGTTAGTCCTAGTATTATGGGAATGAAGACAGCCCGTCTAGCTCTGGAGGTGGACAGGTGGTTAGCAAATTCTTCCTTATAATAGACGAGTTGAGGAGCTATAATGACTGGGATGCAAGAAGTAGAGGAGGGTTGAGTAAGGGTTTTCAGTAAGGTGCCGTTGCACCAGAAGTAGGTACCGTTAGGACTGGTGGCTGGAAATTGAGTAAGGGAAATAGTTTGATTATAACGAGGATGTTTTCAGGCGCTGTAACAAACAGGTATAGGTTGGGAAATATTAGGTTGAATAGAGTAACACCCGGAAGGGAGAAGAGTTCAGGGGTTGTGGTCAAATGAGAAAGAGAGTAGGTTAATGGAACAGCCGTTATAGGGGCTTGCTGCAGCAGAGCACACAAAAAACAGTTTGACGGGCTGTACAGAGAAGTTAAATTTAGAATATGAATGCCTTGTTGAATTAGTTTTACCCATGAAAAGGGGGTTTCAGCTTTCATAGGAGAGTCTGAGAGGGAGACTTGAGAGTGAAGGATTTCTTCATGATTGAGGATAGTATTGGTTAATTCATTGAGGGCAGCAGTGGGGGGTTTAATCTGGACCCATTTATGGTATATTTTAATATATCCCATAGGATGAATTTTCCGTTGACTTGGGAATGTGGCCCCATGTTGGCCTGTGACCCACCTGTTGGTCCAGGGATCATCGATGTGGAAAACAAAATTGGTAGGGTATGGTAACCGGAGAGAGGAGCACCCCCAGGTGGTCATGGCTGTGGTGGGACCCCCAGAGCACCCTCCTGAAGCAGGAATGGACTTACAGTTTGGATTTCCCTGAATTTCAAGAAAACAGACTACCGGTGCTGCCGTTGGCCGTTTGGTCCGGGTGGTGTTTAGTACTGGTATTCGCCTGGTATTGATTGTCATTGTTACTCGGGACTGACAGCCGTCCATCAAACAATCTGCAGTCCCGAGGACCAAAGGGGTCCCCTGGTCATTATAAGAACCCGTGCTCTCCTCAAAGAAGAAACGCCAGACTGACTGAGTGTTATGAGTCTTTTGAGGTGCTGAGAAGGATAGTGGACAAAGAGACAGTGTGAGTGTAAGAATTAGGATAGACATGGTTGTTTTGCCAGCCGGAGTTTCAAAGGGTCTGTCGGTATAGAGGTCCATTGGGCCTCGTTTGGTGGGGAACCCTTTTTTACTCTGGATAGGTGGACCCACGCTGAAATTCCTAGGACTTTTACCGCTGATGGGGTGGTCAGGATCACTGTGTAGGGTCTTTCCCACTTGGGAGTAAGAGGTTTAGGGGAAAGGGTCTTTATAAAGACCTGGTCCCCTGGAGTGACCCGCTCTGTTGGTCCGGCCCCAGGACTGGGTTCAGGAAGGGTCGAGTTGGCATGTTCCCTAAGAAGAGAACGGAGGAGGGAGAGGTAGGGCAGGTATGAAGCTAGAGGGGGTGGGTGTGGAGAAGACGAAGTTGACAGGAGGAAAGGTCGGCCGTAGAGGAGTTCAAAGGGACTAAGTTGGAAAGGCCCCCTGGAGGTAGCTCTTAGATGGGTCAGAGCCAGGGGGAGAAGGGTAGGCCAAGACTGACGGAGCTCCAGGCTGAGTTTGGTCAGATGGTCCTTGATGAGCCCCCGTTGGCTCTTTCTACCTTACCAGACTACTGAGGGTGGTAGGTTGTATGCAGTTTCCACTGTATGCCAAGGGAGGTGGAGACAGCCTCTGTGATCTTGGAGATGAAGGCGGGCCCATTGTCCAACTGGATGGAGGAGGGCAAACCGAAGCGAGGGATGATGTCCTGAATTAGGTGGTCAGCTACCGTCCCCGCGGTTTCAGAGGTCGTAGGGAAAGCCTCGATCCATCCTGAAAAAGTATCCACCATAGTTACAAGGTATTTAAGGTTTTTGTGTCTGGGCATGTGGATAAAGTTGACCTGCCAATTCTGCCCAGGCAGGTGGCCCCGCATTTGGTGGAGTGGGCGACGGACGTGGCAGGCCCCTTGGCTGTTTGTCCTGGAACAGGTGGAGCAAGAGGAATGAACGCCTTGGATGGTTTGCTGGAGATGGTCGTGGTGGAATAGAGGAGATAAAAAATGAAAAAGGGCTTTAGGTCCAATGTGTAAGGATTTGTGAATGTCAGCGATTATTTGGTATCTCTAAGACTGTGGGAGGATGAGAAGGTCATTTTTAAAAGCCCATCCATCCTTGATCTGGACCTCAGGGGAATATTGGAAAAGATTTTGCTCTGTGGAGGAGTATTGGGGGTTGTATGTCTTTGAAAGAAAGCAGATAGCAGAGGTAGGGTGCGTGCATGCTATGGAATGAGCTGTTTTGTCAGCAAAGGCATTCCCCTTAGCTATGGGAGAATTGGAGGTCTGGTGGCCCTTACAATGTATAATGGCTATCTGTGAAGGGAGTTGGATGGCCTGTATAAGTTTAGAAATGAGCTTGCCATTTAGAACAGGTGTTCCCTTAGTCGTGAGGAAGCCTCGTTCCTTCCAGATCATACAGTGAGAGTGGGCAATAAGAAAGGCACATTTAGAGTCAGTGTATATGTTAACTGCCTTATCCTTTGCCCAGATAAGGGCCTGGGTTAGGGCAACCAGTTCAGCCTGTTGGGAGGTAGTTCCCAGGGGGAGGCTGTTTGCCTCGATGACCTGGGTGTCAGAAACGATGGCATAGGCGGCTCGCCAGGGCCCCGGAGATTCAGAGATTGAACTGCTATCAATGTAAAGGGTATGTTGGGCCTTAGGCAATGGATGAGCCGCAAGGTCAGAGCGGGGAGATTTAGAATGTTCTAAAACTTCGATGCAAGAGTGGGTAGAGGGAGGTGCGTCAGAGACAGGAAGGAGGGTGGCTGGGTTAAGAGAGTTGCAGTTAGAGAGAGTGATGGAGGGGTTTTCTATGAAGAGGAGGTGGTACAGCTGGAGTCGAGAAGGCCCACGGTGAGCCAAAGCCTGATGTGAGAGGAGTTCTGTGAGGCAATAGGGGGAAAAAACCTGTAGTGGCTGTTGGAGATTAATCTTCAGAGCCTTGGTGGTGAGATCAGCGGTGGCTGCAAGAGCTCGTAGGCAGGGTTGCCATCCACGGGTGGTGGGATCTAACTGTCTGGAGAGATAGGCTATTGGGACTAGAGTTGGACCTGCCAGCTGGGCCAGGACTCTTAGAGCCAAGTGTTGTCTTTCTTCAGTATAAAGGACAAAAGGATGTGAGGGGTTAGGTAAGGCCAGGGCTGAGGCCAAGCAGAGGGCCCCCAGGAGAGCCAAAAAAGATCGGCAGACAGTCTCAGGGAAGGTCAGAGGTCCCTCTGGTGCTTCTTTGGCTGCTAAGTAGAGAGGCTTGGCCAGGAGGGCAAAGTTTGGGACCCAGTGGCGGAAGAAGCCTACTAATCCTAGGAACAACTGGATTTCGGCTGCCGAGTTAGGGGGTTGTAGGCCCCGAAGAGCCTGCAATCTGTCGGTGGTGATAGCTCGGTGGGTAGGGGTGACCAAGAGGCCAAGGTAGGTGACAGATGGGGTGGCTATTTGTGCCTTCTTGGCGGATACCCGGTACCCCCTGTTGCAAAGGAAATTCAGTAAGAGGGTGGTAGCTTTGAGGCATTTGGTCTCGCTTGGGGAGCAGACTAGAAGATCATCTATGTAATGTAAAAGAGTGGATGGAGTTATGTTGCAAGCAAGTAGATCTGTTGCCAGAGCTTGTCTGAATAGATAAGGGCTGTCCCGGAATCCCTGGGGGAGGACCGTCCAGGTCAGTTGTTGGGCGGTATTGGAGACCGGGTCCTCCCAGGTGAAGGCAAAGAGAAAGTAGGAATCCGGGTGGAGAGGTATGGTGAAGAAAGTATCCTTGAGGTCAAGGACTGAGAAATGGGTGGTATTAGGGGGAATGTGTGAGAGATGGGTCTATGGGTTAGGGACTACTGGGGATATGAGGACAACCGCTGAATTGATGATGCGGAGATCTTGTACAAGGCGGTATTGTCCTGAAGTCTTTTTAACAGGAAGGATTGAAGTGTTACAAGGCGAGTTGGTGGGAATTAGTAAGCCTTGTGTCCTAAGTTTGGTGATGATGGGCAAGAGTCCCATCCTATGGGTGTGTGAGATAGGAAACTGTGGGCGGTTGGGAAAAGAAGATGGGTCCTTAAGTTTGATTAAGACAGAAGTGTGGTGTGAGGCTACAGTGGGGGTGCCCATATCCCAGACCTCAGGGTTTACCCCGGGTAAAAGCTGGACCCTGTGGTCTGAGTCCAGCTCAGGATCGGGACCTGGCACTAATGCTAGTAAAAAGACCTGCTTGGGGGAAAAAGAAATACTTGCCCGGAGTTTGGACAAAATGTCTCTTCCCAGGAGGGGAACTGGGCAGGAGGGCATGACTAGGAAGGAGTGAGAGAATGGGTGACCCTCAAATAGGCAATAAAGGAGGGTCGTCCACCGTGGGGTCGAGGGTGAGCCGTCAATTCCCATGACCGAGACCTGGGAAGGAACTGTAAGGCCCGAATAAGAGGGAAGGACAGAGTAGGTTGCCCCTGTGTCTATTAAAAAGGAAACAGACTTACCTGCTACCTGGAGTGTAGCCCTGGGCTCGGTGAGGGTAACTAGAGTCGAAGAGCCAGGGCCCCCTCAGTCGTCCATTAAGCCCAGCAGTTCTGAGACTGGAAATGCCTGGTTCTCAGCTCCCCAGCATTGAGGTGCCGGAGGCTGAGCCAGAGTCGGGCAGTCCGACTTCCAGTGGTCCATAAGTTTGCATTGTGGGCAAGGCTTGGTGGGGGTCCTTGGTTGCGGACAGGCCTTGGCCCAGTGGCCCTCTTTGCCGCACTTAAAGCAAGCGCCCGGTGGTGTGCGCTGTCCTCCCTTGGAGGCTGGGTTTTTTTATCAGTTCCCCTACCGACCGGAGGGCCGCTACCAAGGCTTGGGTCCGCTCCTGGAGGGCGGCTTCAGCCATTTCCTCTCAGGCGTTAAAAACTTTAAAAGCCATTTTTACCAGGTTTTGGATGGGAGTCTCAGGGCCCACTTTAGCCCTTTTTAGTTTTTTCCTAATATCTGGGGCAGACTGAGAGATAAAGTGAGAGGCTAAGACTGTGGCCCCATTGCGGGACCCTGGGTCTAGGTGGGTATAACGGACTAGGGCCTTTTAAAGGCGGTTCAGGAAAAGAGCAGGGTTTTCTTTGGGGAGTTGGGTAATTTTCCTCAGTTTATCATAATTTACAACCTTGTTAGAAACTGCATCCATACCTCTGATTAAGTATTGGAGCATAAGGTTTCGACGAGGGATGCTGGACCCTTGGCCGGGCTGATAACTCCAATTGGGGTCCTCCCCGGATACCGCCTCTGTGCCAAGGGGGATCTAGTCATTTACTAGATGGTCCCTGTCTGCCTGCTGTCGGGCGGCGGTGAGGATGCGTTCATGTTCCTCAGGGGTAAGAGTAGAGGTACAGATTATTTTAATGTCATGCCAGGTCAGGTCATATGTCTGAGTCAGGTACCAGAATTCCTTAATGTAGGTTGAGGGATCGGCCGAGAAAGATCCTAGCCGTTTCTCGATCTGTGAGAGGTCTTGGAGAGAGAAGGGGACATGTACTCGAACTAGTCCTTCTGCCCCAGCCACCTCACTGAGAGGGGCGAGAACAACAGATGACGATTGGGGGCCGTGTGACCTGGTATGGGCTGCGACGAAAGAGGTTAGGGGGTCGGCAGGAGGTGGGGCAGAAGGAACCAGAGGAGCAGAAGGAGCCAGAGCCTGGCCTGGGTCTGGAAGGTTTTCGCGGGGGAGAGCTGGAGGCGGAAATAGGTGGTCGGGAAGGTCATCGGGTTGAGAGTAAGGAGGAGGTTCCTAGGAGGAAGCCTTGGGAGGACAGGAGGTTCGAGCTAGGAGAATTTGGTGGGTAGAATAATGGGAACAGAGGTCGGGGCGGGAACGAAGGTCCCAGAAAGCTTAGACATAGGGGACCTCAGAATCTTTTCCTATCCATCGGCAGAAATTGTTCAGATCTTGAAGGACATTAAAATCAAAAGTGCTCATTGGAGGCCAGTGGGACCTATTGTCCAGGTTGTATTAAGGCCATGCGACCTGAGACAGGAAAATGACTTTCTTCCGACGAAGGGTTTGAGTGTACCCCAATTTGGAGAAGTTAGCCAATAAACACCCTAGGGGTGTTTTGGGATCAGCTTTGGACCCAGAGTTGCCCATCATTCAGGGAGAAGTACAGGGAGGTTTCACGGGTTGGGAAAAGGGACAACCGAGAGGTGTCCCAATCGGGTGTCCCACTTCCGGAAGGAGACTCGGTCGCCGGTATTGGAGAGAGAGAGAGAGGCATCCCACTCACTCGCACTCTTTTAAAGGCTCCCGGAGCCGGCGGAGGGGTTCCCGGCTCCACAGAGTCTAGGACAGGAACCCCAGTTGGCAACCCACAAAAAGGTCCCAGAAGGAAGGAACGTACTTACGGCCTGGCTGAACGAGAAAGGGGGTTCCCTGGTCCAAAAAAGGTCCCGGAGTATGCAGGCCGGAGGGAGGAGAGAGAAAGAGAGAGGGGAATGCTCGCCCAGTCACTTGGACCTAAAGGCGGGTCACAAACCCTCTCCCGGGTTTCGGCACCAAATGTAAGGTCTGACCCGCATGCAATGAGACAAAGTACTAAATAGTTAAAAAGTCCAACTTTATTGGAACCTTCAGGCAGGTTCAGTGACTTGGAGAGTAGTGAGCCAGTGAAGCCGCTACCAACTGGTGGGGCTCGAGATTTTTATACCCCTTCAGGCTGGCTGGGGAATTTGGTTTGTGTAACTAGGGACGCTAACGGTTGAGGAATTTCTATTGTGTTTTCGGACAGGGTGTGTGTGCTTTCTATTGTGTTTTCGGACAGGGTGTGTGTGCTTTCTATTGTGTTTTTGGACAGGGTGTGTGTGCTAAAGGTTAATAATTGCAGAAATGCCAAAGACATGAGGGATTTTCCAGCCCCTGCTCCGGGGGTGCTACCGGACACTCAGGAGAGCGCACCACCCCATATCATCCAGTGAGTCAAGGGCGTGGAAAAAAGCTTATTCTTAAGACTAAGCCTTAGGCTATAATGACCAGGCCTGCTTACATTACAGCCTTTCCCTGACACGTACCCAAGCATAAGAGCAAATAATATCACCTGGGTGATGGGCTTCCATGTGGGCAGCACCATCTTTAACAAAGTGAGCATAATATATTTTATCTGCCCAACAGTGCCGCAACAAAAAATTGATGCTTTTCATCTCTCACCCTTCCAGTATATCTATTTCTCTCTCTCTCTCTCTCTCTCTCTCTGTCACAAAATAAAGATAATTTAGCTTAACTGATTATTTAGATTTTTAGATTGAGTATTATATTTTTAATTAAATTTATTGAGGTGATAATAGCCATTACAATTATATGGATTTCAGCTATCCACTTTTACAGCACATCTCTTATCGTCTTCCAGCCCACTGGAAAGTACCAATATCACATGGAAAAACTGGTCAACATACAAACTCTTGTCAAGAGAAGAGGGAGAAGCACTCAATGGAGGCTAATATCCTGAGTCTCTCTCTCCCAGAGCTTTTATTGATCAGAAGTGGAACTAAGGTAACAGGATTAAAGGGGGAAAAGATCAGGTGATAAAAAGAACGAATGATTAATGTACTTCTTGTTGATATGAAAAAAAAGTTTCAGTCAGTATATTCTTTTTCTTTTGCTAATTAACAAGCACAAAGGGAGGAACAATCTATAACCCTTTAGGCTAATTTTCTAAAGCCAATTTACACATGTTCCTCTGTGTATGTACAAAGGTAACTCACTCACGCATTTTCTTGGTATTTGCATCCAATAAATCTGCTTCCCTGTGTTTGCAGCATGGGAGCACATACATATCACCATTCACACTCAGAACTTTTTTAAAAAAGTTCCTTAATCCAAGTTATAGTGTATGACCAGTGGCCAAGGCCACCATCACAGCCGCCTGACCAGTTGTTGGGCAGATAAAATATATTATGCTCACTTTGTTAAAGATGGCGCTGCCCACGTGCAAATTTTAAGAGTAAGCTTTTCCCCACACCCTTGACTGATTGGATGATAAGAGGTGGTGCACTCTCATGAGGAATCCTCCTATTATGCCTTAGATAAGTGACTTTATATCAGAGACTTTCTTGTTTATAGATTGGATTAAAGGTTCGAATTTCTACACTATAAAGTGGGGCGGACCCAGAACTTGCTCTCTCACAGTTCCTGAGGTTAGCATTAGAAAGAAGAGCAGATTAAGGCCATGTGGAGGAGAGGAGAAGCAGCCAAGATGGTGGAGTGCTGAGTGAGAAGCCAGTTTGTGCAGAGTTTGTGCAGAGAGAAGGAGATAGGGAACAGACATTAATAAATCTGGTGAGCTAGAAACCTTTGATACTGGGAAACTCGGATAAGTGAGTACCTTTGTGAGCATTGAATGAGTGGGTTTTGTAGCCCGGTGTATGTTGTTAATTGCCCACCTGGTGCAAATTAGGATTAAAGCTGATGTTTTACCAGTTCTTGGTTCCATTGTTTCATTACTGTCTGTCCAAATCAAATGCAAACCTGCATGGGCCAGGCAGCTGTGATGGTGGCCGTAGCTACTGGCTTTAAACCAAGGCTACTGGCTTTACAGATATTTTTAACCTCTGCACTGATTTTATCCTCTAGACAGTTTGTAAAGCCAGTAGTCGCGGCCAGGATCACAGCCGCCTGACCCGTACAGGTTCACATTAGATTCGTACAGTCGGTAATGAAACACAAGAGCCATAAACTGGTGAGCCATCAACCTTAATTCTAGCTTGCACCTGGCGGGCAAGCAAAAACACACACTGGGCTCCAAAACCCACACTTTCAGTGCTCACAAAGCTACTGACTTATCCGAGTTTCCTAGTATCAAAGGTGTCTAGCTCACCAGTCTTATTCACCTCTGTTCCCCATCTCCTCCTGCACAAATTCTTAACTGGCTTCTTCATCAGCACTCTGCCATCTTGGCTGCTTCTCCTGGCCTCCATGTGGCCTTCATCTGCTCTCCTCTCTAATATTTCAGGAACCAAGAGAGAGAGAGATCAAGCTACTGGTCTCTCTCACTTTATACCATAGAATTAAAACCCTTAATCCAATTATACAAACAAAGAAGTCTCTGTATAATGGGATTCCTCAGGAGAGTGCACAACCCTACATCATCCAATCAGTCAAGGGTGTGGAGAAGAGCTTACTCTTAAAACTAAGCCTTAGGCTACAATGACCCGGGCTGCCCACAGCCTGTTCCAGAACACACATTAATATCAACGAACTTCTATGTGGGCAGCGCCATCTTTAACAAAGTGAGCATAATATATTTTATCTGCCCAACACAGTTTCTTAAGGCTTTTTTATTTTCATCTTTATGTTTTGTCGGTTGTTGAAAGCCTTCTTCAAATATATGATTATCAGTGGCTGTATGTTACTATGTATGAGTAAGATACCAAATGTTGAAGTAAATTATATTTTTTGTGAAGCCGATGATTGCTTGATCTATTAGATCAGTGGTTCTTAACCTGGGTTCTATCGAACCCTAGGGGTTCAATGAGTCGGTCTCAGGGATTCAGAGAAGACTCTGCCACGGAGGCCAGAAAAAAGTAATATCGTAATTTGTTGTGAGTTCATGCAGTTTGTTGGTTCTGTTCTTTGAGCAAGGTGATGTTCATGCATGGCTTATTTTGTGCACCAGTAATAAAACATATACCTATGTCTTGAATTTGGGGGAAAAAATTATATTTTGTTTATCACTAAAGAAGGGTTTGGTGAATGCGCATATAAAACTGGTGAGTTCGGTACCTCAAAAAAGGCTACGAACCACTGTATTAGAAAGTATATTTCTTTGAGTTATCTGCAAGTGTTCATCTACGTAGGTAATTTTGGAATGGTCAGTTTTTCCAGAAAATAATCTTTAAATTATCTGTCCGGAAGGTATAATCTTGGTTGTTTCTTTCCTGAGTGCATACAGAAAGTAGAAATTCAATGATTTTCATGTTGAACTTTTTTATTTTCAAAAATACCACTATTCTTACCTAAGCATGATGTCTAGGAACTGTTTAAGTATTCAAAGAATAGCCCTGGCATTTAGTTTAGTTGGCTCAAGCATTCTCCCGAAACACCAAGGTTATAAATTATATCCCTGGTCAGGGAACATATGGGAAGCAATTAATGCAAAACTAAGTGGAACAACAAATTAATGTTTTTCTATCTTTGTGTGTTTTTCCATTCCTCTCTCTCTAAAATTAATTAATTATAAACAATTAAATAAAAGCTTCTGAAAAATAAACCTCTGGTGCTAAATCAAAAGTGGTAAGTGTTGGTTGCCTGAACCAAACTGTGATAAAGAATTTCTAGGTTCTTTTTTTTAAAATTTTAATGAGGTGACATTAATAAATCAGGGTACATATGTTCAAAGAAAACATCTCCAGGTTATCTTATCATTCAATTATGTTGTATACCCATCACCCAAAATTAAATTGTCCTCTGTCACCTTCTATCTGGTTTTCTTTGTGCCCCCGCCTCCCCCCTCTTCCACCATCTACTCCTTCCCTTCACCCCGAACCACCACAGTCTTGTCCATGTCTCTGAGTATCATTTTTATGTCCCATCTATGCATGGACTCACACAGTACTTAGTTTTTTCTGATTTACTTACTTCACTATGTATAATGTTATCAAGGTACATCCATTTTGTTGTAAATGATCCGATGTCATCATTTCTTATGGCTGAGTAGTATTCCATAGTATATATGTACCAAAGCTTTTTAATCCACTTGTCCTCTGACGGACACTTGGGCTGTTTCCAGATCTTTGCTATTGTGAAAAATGCTGCCACGAACATGGGGGCGCATTTCTTCTTTTCAAACAGTGCTATGGTGTTCTTCAGGTATATTCCTAAAAGTGGGATAGCTGGGTCAAAAGGCAGTTCGATTTTTAATTTTTTGAGAAATCTCCAAACTGTTTTCCACAGTGGCTGCACCAGTCTGCATTCCCACCAGCAGTGCAGGAGGGTTCCCTTTTCTCCACATCCTTGCCAGCACTTACTCTGTGTTGTTTTGCTGATGAGCACCATTCTGACTGGTGTGAGGTGATATCTCATTGTGGTTTTAATTTGCATTTCTCTAATGATTAGTGATGTTGAGCATTTTTTCATATGCTTATTGGCCATCTGTATGTCCTCTTTGGAGAAATTTCTATTCATTTCTTTTGCCCATTTTTTGATTGGATTTTTTGTTTTCCTGGTGTTGAGTTTTATAAGTTCTTTATAAATTTTGGTTATTAACCCCTTATCAGACGTGCTGTCGAATATGTTCTCCCATTTTGTGGTTTATCTTTTTATTCTGTTCTTATTGTCTTTAGCTGTGCAAAAAGTTTTTAGTTTGATATGGTCCCATTTGTTTACCTTGCCTTTTATTTCATTTGCCTGTGGAGATAAATCGGCAAATATATTTCTGCTACCGATGTCGGAGAGCTTACTGCCTATGTTTTCTTCTAAGATACTTATGGTTTCACGGCTTACATTTAAGTCTTTTATCCATTTTGAGTTTGTTTTTGTTAATGGTTTAAGTTGATGGTCTAGGTTCTTTTTAAAGGCTTTAGCCAAGGATTTTAATATTAGCTACACTGTCTTGTCTTGTGTACATTATAGGTATCATTGCCTCCAGATATTGAGCTTCTCTGTTAGCTTTTGTAGAGAGAAAATTATTCATTTCTTGTCAACTTATTGTTTTACTCCAGATTTGTATTTCAAATTTACACAAATTTTAATAGTTCATGATATCCCAGTTTATAACAAAACAAACAAAAAAGATAAACAAAAATAAATGCTTGTGACCTATAACATGTTTTTCATACTATAATTTTTAGTTATATTTATAAATAATGTATATTAATTTACTTTATTAAATAAAGTTTTAAATGTGTGTGCATTCCTAATGTTACCTTCAGATCTACTTCTTAATCTTGTTTTATAGTTTTATATTTTTTTCTTGCTCAGACTTTTAGAATTAACTTTTTAAAAAGTAATTCAACTAACTTATTTCTTAATTTAATAGGTCACATACACTTGAAAAGTATTTTATTCTTTGAATAAATTTTATTTACTATAGGCATAAAAATATAATTATAACTTTGTAAATTATCTATGATTAAATTCAAAACTCAGCACTAAATCTTATAGAGAATATTTGAATATTTCAATTTGGAACTTGTAAAAATATTGTGCATCACATTTTAATTCCTTCCTCAGTCCCTCTGTAGAGCTACAAAAATTTTACTGAGCCCTTAATTTAAATAAAGGTAACTAAATCTTTGAAAAGAATCATTCTATTCTCAAGTTTTGCTTGCAGTAGCCAGACCAACTAGATATAAATACATCAATGTAAACAAATTCACTATGTTTGAAAGAAGTCATTGTCATATTTAGAGAGCTTTAATGGATAAAATACTTTTATTATTTATTAAACAATGGGGTAAGCCAAGTTTGGAAGCATAAAATCAATATTTTTTTATTATTTCATGACCTATAAAAATTGATAAAATATAAAGCAGGAATTGACAAATTACATGCCATGGGTCAAATCCTGTTGTTTCCTTGTTTTGTAAATAAAGTTTTATTGGAATATAGCCATGCTTATTTATATTGTTATTAGCATCATAAATATTTTATAGTTGTAATAATTATCAAGTTAAAGGTAATCACCAGAAACTGGTAAAGGTAATTATTAAATTTTGTAACTCTATGTCAAGTCAGACTGGGACACAGAGGACCCAGGTTGAAACCCAAGGTCACCAGCTTGAGCACAAGCTCATCTGGCTTGAGCATGGGTTCATCAGCTTTAGCATGAGGTTGCTGGCTTGAATGTGGTATCATAAACATGTCTCCCCATGGTCATTGTCTTGAGCCCAAATGTCACTAGGTTGAGGCCCATGGTCTCAGACTTGAGCCCAAAGACTCTAGCTTGAGCCCAAGGATGCTGGCTTGAGCAAAGTGTCAGTTGCTCTGCTCTAGCTACTCCACCCTCATGTCAAGTCACATATGAGAAAGCAATCACTGAACAGCTAAGGAGCTGCAATGAAGAATTGATGCTTCTTATCTCTCTCCCTTTCTATCTGTTTGTCCGTATCTCTCCCTCTCTCTGACTCTCAATCTGTCTCTGTCAAAAAATATATGTATCTCTAGTATAGATTAGCAAAATATACTCACTGAATAGTTTTCCAGATAAATTTAGGAAGGTAATTTAATGTAAGTGAAGTTTATTTTCAAGAAGGTTTGTGGAGAAAAGAAAGATGAAATAGATATAGCAGCTGTTATGCAGTGAACTTTTAGGAGAAAGAGTAAAGATAGTTAAAGAGAAATTTTAGTGCTTGCTGCACTACCTGTGATGTAATACTACTAACTAAATTCATCTTTACATACATTGCCTAATACTATAAAGATTAATTTGTTCTTACACAATTTATTTATTTTTATATTAAAGAGTATATCACTGAACAAGATGAGCAAATACAAATTAATTTCATTGTAGTATTATTTTCAGCATTAGCAAAGAGTACAAAACAAGTATGGATATTTAACTTTGTTGAAATAAAGGGTAGGTGAGTTTAAGAGTTGGGGTAGAGGGATTGTAAAATATGTATTTGCTGATTGGCTTTACCCAAAGGAAAACTAAATTTTTCTTATCTTCATGACAGGAGATAGTTTTACATCTTTGAGAATGGTAACCAAGGAAGTTTACCTCTTTCTCTTTCTACATTGGGAGGTGGAAGATATGTTCCTTAGTAATTACATTTCAAAACTCCTAGATCATTAAGAAAGATAGTTCCAGATTGTAAAACTGGCAAGTGGCTTAATAAAAAGGTTTTAAAAGATTTGCCTCTCAAATGGACAGAAAATAAATTTAAAATTAAATACTTTCTAAAGTAAGTGTTTATAAAAAAGTAGTTCAGGGGTCTATGATCAAGATGAAGCCTGTATAATTTTATTCTTTCACATGTAGCTATTTATGTCTTTGACATCATTTGTTGAAAATACACATTTTTCATGGTTCATATTTTTTAATAAGTTTTTTCAATTGATTTGAGAAAGGAGAAGGGTGAGAAAGGGAGAGAAAGAGAGAGAAAACGGGATGGACAGAGAGTGAGAAATATCAACTCATTGTTCCACTTTAGTTGTGAAGTCATTGTTTGCTTCTCATAGGTGCCCTGACTGGGATCAAACCCACAACCTAACTGTGCTGGAAGAAAACTCTACCCATTTAGCAACCTAGCCAGAACCCATTCTGTGTTCTTGGTACCCTTGTTACAGATCAACTGACTCTATATGCACAACTTTTTCTGTAATTCCCAGTTTGTTCCACTGGTCTGTATGTTTGTCTTTATGTCAGTAATATATTACTTTGATTACTATTGCTTTCTAATATATTTTGAAATCAAGAAGTGTGATGACTCCAGTTTTGTTCATTTTTTTCAAAATGGATTTAGCTATTTGTACTTTTTTTGTTGACCCATATGAATTTAAGAATTTTTTTAATTCTATAGAAAATGCTCTTGGAATTTGATAATTCAATTGGATTTATACTTCACTTTACCTAGTATGGACATTTTAACAATATTAATTCTTTCATTTATGAACATAATATGTGTTTCCATTTGCTTATGTCTTATTTAATTTGTTTTATCAGTCTTTCTCGTTTTTAGTTTGTAAGATTTTCACCTCTTTTATTCTTTTTCTAAAATTTTTTAATTGATTTGAGAGAAATAGAAAGAGAGAAAAGGAGAGGGATAAAGAAAGGGAGAGAGAGAGAAGGATTAATTCATTTCACTTAGTTGTTTCATTTAGTTGTGCACTCATTGATTGCTTCTTGTATGTGTCTTGACCATTACCAATGACCTCTGAGATGCTGGGTCAATACTTTATCCACTGAACCACCAGGCCAAGGCCGTGGTGTTTATTCTTAACTTTTATTATTTTTGTTGCTATTATAAATGAGATTAATTTCCTCTTCATATAACTTGTTAATGTACAGAAATTTCTAATTTTCTAGGTTGATTTGGTATCCTGCAATTTTACTGTACTTATTAGTTCTAATAACCTTTTCTTTTAAAGATGACATTGTGCTCCTTTCTTTCTAGTTTAGATGCCTTTTAATTTTATACCATTTATATTATTTAATTTTTATCTAAATATTTATTTTATTCGTTTTAAAGATCGGAATGGAGAGAACAAGAGAGAAACAAGAACATCTAACTCTTCCTCTATGTGCCCTAATTGGGAACTGAACCAGCAACCTTTGAGCTTCTGGATGATGCCCCAACAAACTGAGCTACCTGGCCAGAGCAAAAGTTAATTCTAACTGTGTATGTGTACACACACAACCACCACCACCACACACTATAACTATGACCTTAAACTGTAAAACACCTGGAAAAAATATATAAGCATGGCATCAGCTTTGGCAATGATTTCATGGATTTAGTATCAAAAGCAGTGAGTGACAAAAACAAAAATAAAGCAATGAGTCTTCATCAAATTAAAAAAAAAAATCTATACAGTCAAGGAAATAATCAACAAAAGAAAAAACAAAAATAAAATAAAAAAATATATTTGCAACTCATATATCTGATAGGTCAATGTCAAAAATACATAATGAACTCCTACATCTTAATGGTAAAATAGTAATAATAATAATACCTGCTTAATAAATGGGCTAAAGACTTGAAGATACTTTTGTTTTTCTAAAGAAAATATACAAATGATCAACATGTATATGAAAAAATGCTCAACTTGATAGTGATCTGAGAAATTCAACTTAAAACTGCAATGAAATATTACCCCACACTTCAAGATGGCTATTATAAAAATAAAACAAACAAACAAAAACAGACAAGTGTTGGCAGAGATGTAGAGAAATTTAAACTGTCACACATAGAAGAAATACAAACTTTAACAGCTTCTGTGAAAAAACAGTGTGAAGCTTCCTGAAAATATTGAAAAAGAACTATCATATGGCCCACACTTGGATATTTACCCAAAATAATTGAAATCAAGATCTTAAAAAAATATTAACATTTTGATGTTTATTCCAGTATCATTTACAGTAGCAAAGTTTTTTAAAAAACATAAATATTCATCAATAGGTGATGAAAAAAGAAAATGTGACGCATATTATATACCCTGCTCACAAAAGTTAGGGAAGCATGGAACATGCACATACTCCAGTACTTTTAGCCTTTTGTCTAGTGCATTTTTACCAATGAAACAAAAGTTGATTTTACTTCTCATTTGCATAATTGAACAACTTTCTTTGACTTGTTTATTTTTCTGATGTTCTTGTTTAATATAAAAAACCAAATGTTTCTTTTCTATTGCTTCATATTCATTTTGAAATATCGTCTAATTTTTGTAAATAGTATATATATATATATATACTGAAATATTATTTAGTCTTTAAAAATAAAATTCTGCAATATGTGACAAATAGGGGAAACTTGAAAGGTTTATGCTGAACAAAGTTCAACAATCACAGACAGAGGACTACAGCATGATTTCACTAATATGTTGTCCAAAAGTCTGACTCATAGAATCACAGAGTGGATTTATAGATGCCAGAGCTGCAGGGAGCAAAATATTAACAGTTAATAATCAATGTGAATAAATTTTTATTCTGGCAAGATGAATAAACACTACAGAATGGCTGTGCAACATTGTACATATATTCAAGAGCAATGTACACTTAAAAGTTTGTTACAAGAATAGATCTCATGTTGTGTTCTTTCAACAATCAAATTATTACCTTTAATAATGAAAAAAGCTGTCTAATATTTAATTCTGCAGAAAGGAACATTAAAGTCTTCTTGAGCAGGAGCTTCACAGGAAAGTAGGTTATGATTTACAAGAATTATAATTTGGTAATGAAAAATTCTTTAAATATATAATCTCTTAAATTATGATATAGCCTTTGGCAAAAGGGGTTTTCTTCAGGAGAAAAATGATACAGGTAAAAAATTTTTAATGCTTATTTTATAGATTATAGAGATAAAGGAAGGGAGAGAAAGGGAGATAAAATCATTTATCTGTTCCCATATATGCGTCAACCAGAGATCGAACTGGCAATCTCTATGCTTTGGGATGATGTACTAACAACCAAGGCACCCAGCAAGGGCAATACAGGTTCAATTTTTTAAACATTGTAGTTATTCATAGTGCTTCTTAATTAAATTAGTTTTTTTACTTAATTACCCCAATCTTGTGTCTTTCTGGAAGTAAAGCTGTGAGAACTTTCATGATTTCTTATTAAAATATCAGGATTTATCCAGAACTCTGTTTTGATAGAAAATTATCAGTGCACCATTATAAACTCAGGGCATCAGAAATTGGAGAAAGGAAAAGGACCCTAATTAATGTTAAACTTCAGAAAAGAGAAACAGAAGAACTCTATGGATTCTATGTTGCACAGAAAAAGAAAAGCGGAATCAACTAAAGATGGTAAAAGTAGCAGAATCCACCACTGTTGGCTAACAAGTCAGTCCACGTGGAAAATAGTATGAAATAATTAATGAGTCATGCTACATGTAGCATCTCTGACTCTTGAAAAGTGACTTGATTTAACTTTCTCACATTGTTTTTTTCTGTAAAATGTAAATAATAATGCATAGGTGATAGCCTTGTGAAAATTAATTTAGAGCAAAACTATTTAGTACCTACTATGTGGCCACATCATTTAAAAACTCACTTAATCCAGCCTGACCAGGAGGTGGCACAGTGGATAGAGCATCCGACTGGGATGCAGAAGACACAGGTTCGAGACCCCGAGGTCGCCAGCTTGAGCACGGGCCCATCTGGCTTGAGCAAAAGCTCATCAGCTTGGACCCAAGGTCGCTGACTCCAAAAAGGGGTTGCTTGGTCTGCTGAAGGCATGTGGTCAAGGCACATGTGAGAAAGGAATCAATGAACAACTATGGTGTCACAACGGCAATGAAAAAACTAATGATTGATGCTTCTCATCTCTCTCCATTCCTGTCTGTCTGTCCCTATCTATTCCTCTCTCTGACTCTCTCTCTGTCGCTGTCTCTCTGTCCCTGTAAAAAAAAACAAAAACAAAAAAACAAAAAACTCACTTAATCCAAACAACCACCCAGATAGATAATGTATATGTTATCCATATTTTTTAGATAACAAAATAAAGACCTATAAAAGTTAAGTGACACACAGAAGACTCATGAAGATTGGCACTAGAACAGTGATGTTTAATACGTGCACATTACTCCATGTGACTACATAAACTTAAATAATAAAATAAAATATTCAGACTATCCACAATTCAAGTGCAAGACAGGTCATTACTATCTCCTCAAAAAGTTTGAATAAACAGCACTGCTAAAGCCTATAATTACTGCAAAATTATTTCTCTCCACAATAAAAATATACTGCTCACAAAAATTAGGGGATATTTCCAAATTAATATGAAGCTATAAAGTATCTCTTAATATTTGTGAGCAGTGTAGTTAAATATTCAACACACACCAGCTATTCTTAAAGGTTTGTTTCATTTTATTCTTCAAGTAAAAATGAGTACTGTATCAATAAAATTATTTTTTAAGGTATAAATTTCCTCAGTCCACACAATTTTATTGAGAAAAGAAATTCAAGTTTCTGGAAAATGAACTTTACAAATCATTCCTGAGAACACAAGACTTGAGCTATTTATTTACTTTTATGAGGGTAAACAGCTAATAAGAACCAGTGACTTTTAATCTAGTCCTTCTTACTCTGGTTGCTGGAATCAGATAATCTTTTGTGAAGTATTTCATTAAAAGGTACTATAATTTCATCAAGCAACATCACCCAAACTTTGCTCTCTCTAATATTAGTGAAACATGTATAAAATGAAATTTCTACTATCTGTCTCATCTTATTTAATATTTGAATTTCAGGAAATTGCATTTTTTCCAGCTATTTTTTATCAAAGCTAAATATAAGTTTGCTTTAAAGTTGAATAGCAGAATAATTTTATTTCAGATATGGGATTCTAACCCATAAGAACCAAATAATAACTATTTGAGGTCAAATTCTAGTGCAGAGTTAAGGTCTATCTCTCTGAGCTCAGCAACTTCTTTCTAAAAGCAACAAATTCCAATATTCTATATACTAAGATTATTTTCCTTTATATATCTGTTTTTAATTCTTCCCCCAATTTTTGACTTTTATTAACCTAATATTGTAAACTGAAAATTTTTCCAAAAATATCATTAATGGAATAAGTATTGGGAACTCAATAAAACTATTAGTGTATTAAATAGTTTTAATGTAATTGGGCCATCAGAAAAGCCAATGGCTTTCTTTGCTTGCTATCTAACTGTATTTATATGAAATTACTATTTATTTGTTTCTATAAAAAATAATACACTTACTATTAGTGACTCCTTCCTATTTGAAATACTGTATGACTAAACATTATTTTAAAAAAGGAAATTACGTATTTGAATATAAATTAGCATGATTACATCAAGCAATCAAATCATACATTTTAGTTGATGGACATAATCTGTACTGTCATCAGTTCCAAAGTTACCTATTGTTTAGTGGTTTCAAGGAGTTTTGCAAGATGTCAATGCTTAAAACTCTTGAAAGAAATTACACCAGATGGAACAAAATTGTTTCAAAATAAATATTTTAAATATCACTTATATCAGCAATTTTTCCCCCCAGGGACAGAGAGAGAGAGTCAGAGAGAGGGATAGATAGGGACAGACAGACAGGAACGGAGAGAGGTGAGAAGCATCATTCATTAGTTTTTCGTTGTCATTGCGACACCATAGTTCATTGATTGCTTTCTCTCATGTGCCTTGACCACGGGTCTTCAACAGACGGAGCAACCCCTTTGCTGAAGCCAGCGACCTTGGGTCCAAGCTGACGACGAGCTTTTTGCTCAAGCCAGATGGACCCGTGCTCAAGCTGGCGACCTCAAAGTCTCAAACCTGGGTCCTCTGCATCCCTGTCTGACGCTCTATCCACTGTGGCACCGCCTGGTCTATATCAGCAATTATTAATTTTCATAATAACCATAAAAAAATTACCAACATAATGCCTGCGTCTGTGGTGGCCTTTATTAGAAAAAATGGGAACAATTACATATCACTTTTGAACTTAATGTTTTTACTTATTGAAAATTATTTTTAAAAATCAGTAAGAAACTGCACAAGTATTTCTTCTTGTATCCTGCTTTTGTGCTTTTACTTGTGATGAAATTCAATGCAGTATTTCAAATTGTCTTCAAGTGTTTTATTCCTATCAATTAATTATAGACAAAATTACTAATAATCAATTAAAGCATAGGTACAAAGTTAAATTTGTTGCAAAACCAGAATATATTACTCTCCAATGCCCAAAATAGAACTATATTGTACAACTGAGTTCACTAATGCAGGTCATTTAGAACAGATATTTTCATTTAAACATTATTTTCTTTTGCTATATGAGAATATATATTTTTCATCTCTTTGTAGATTTTCTTTAAAATCTGTAATAAACAAGGAAAGGCGAATACACATATATAAGAACATACTTAATTTGCTGCTTTAATAGCCTCAAATAGATTCCCTAGGTTAGACCGTGAAATCATAGACCATGAAAACATTAGTTATTAGGGAATACAACACAAGGGAGAAAAGAAGGATCAGTGGGTTTGATAGGAGTCACCCAAGAGAATGGGAAAATTATAAAGAGAAGAAGGATGAATCCCTAATAATAGCAGTCAATCTTAGGATACCATTAATGACAGTTCATTCCCAGGTTATTTTTCAGACTTGTAGATAACCACAAGTAATCAATAGAATTTATAAATTCTCCCTTGATGTATATGTATAAATTATTATTAACATAGTGCATTCTCCTAATATAATATGCACATTATTTTAAACAGCAGTTATACTTGGACATAATAACTTGTTTTTCTTTAAAATAGTATCTTTTTTAAATAGGAAAGTTCAAGGTACACAAAGAGCATGTATTCACAGACTATTCATGACTTTGCATTTCTTCACTCTAAAATGAGTGGACTTTCTACACTTTTCAACTTTGCATAAGTCATTAAATAAAGTTTAAAAGGTATTTTCTTTTAATATTTTAAAATGCTTTTTATAATCAGGAAAAATTAAGAGAGACTCTTGAGCTATTTCCAGATCTTTGCTGCCACGAACATGGGGGTGCATTTCTTCTTTTCGAATAGTGCTATGGTTTTCTTAGGGTATATTCCTAAAAGTGGAATAGCTGGGTAAAAAGCCAGTTCGATTTTTAATTTTTTGAGGAATCTCCATACTGTTATCCACAGTGGCTGCACCAGTCTGCATTCCCACCAGCAGTGCAGGAGGGTTCCCCTTTCTCCACATCCTCGCCAGCACTTATTCTGTGTTTTTTTGCTGATGAGCACCATTCTGCCAAGTGTCTGTTAGAGGACAAGTGGATTAAAAAGCTTTGGTACATATATACTATGAATACAACTCAGACATAAAAAATGATGACATCAGATCATTTCCAACAAAATGGATGGACCTTGATAACATTATATGGAGTGAAATAAGTAAATCAGAAAAAAACTGAGAACAGCATGATTTCATACATAGGTGGTACATAAAAGTGAGACTATGAGGACATAGGCAAGAGAGTGGTGGTTACGGGGTGGGGAGAGGGAGGGGAGGGTGAGATAGGGAGGAGGGGAGGGGCACAGGGAAAACCAGACAGAAGGTGACAGTGGACAATTTGACTTTGGATGACGGGTATGCAACATAATTGAATGATAAGATAACCTGGAGATGTTTTCGTTGTACATACCCTGATTAATTGTTGTCACCCCATTAAAATTAATAATAAAAAAAATTAAGATAGATAAAATGAATGATTTCATAATCATATGCTAAACACTGGTACTCAAAGTCTATGGAAAAACCAATTTGAGTATGATATTTAAGTTTCAAATAAACATTATTTTAAATTTTAAAAAATATATAAAATAACTAGTTATTATTTTCATTTTTTAAAGATTATCTGTAATAATTTATTATTTTACTCAATTTACTTCTTTTTATTTTTTAACATATAAGAAATTGAAAACTTAATCAAAAAGCAGATATTAAATTAATGAACCTCACAAACTCATTACCCAGCTTCAGCAGTTATCAAATACATGACCAATCTTGTTTTCTCTAAATCTCTATCAATTCACCTATCTATAATAATTATATTGAAATTAATTCTAGAGCTCATATTATTATGTGTTTATTTATAATGCCTGCTAAATAATACATTTTTTTACTACAATTCTTTTATACTTTGTTTATTGGGCATATTATAATGTCTATTCTAATTTTCTGATTGTTCTTAATTCATTTTTAGAACATGACATTTTTGTAATATGTTTTTTATTCTGTGAAATATGCCATTAATATTTTGACTGAAATTTAGTTGAATCTACAGAATACTTTGGGTAGTATTGACAACTTAATAATATTAATTCTTCCTATCCATGAACACAGTATATGTTTCCATTTACTTGTATCTTCTTAAATTTCTTTCATCAGTGTCTTATTTTCAGAGAACAAGTCTTTTACATCGTTGGTTAAATTTATTCTTAGATATTTTATTTGAAACAATTGTGAATAAGATTATTTTGTTATTGTTGTTGTTTTGAGAGAGGCAGGAAAGGAGAGAGACAGGAACATTGAGCAGCTCCTGTCTGTGCCCTTACTGAGGAATTGAACAGGCAACATCCATGCTCCAGAACGAAGCTCCTACCAACTGAGCTACTTGATAAGGACATAATTTTTTTTATTGATTTTTAGAGAGACAGAAAGGAAGGGAGGGAGAGCAGAAGGGAAGCATTTATTGTTACACTGAATGGAATTGTTTTCTTAGCTTCCCTTTCTGATAGTTTTTTATTGGTGTATAAAAATACAACTGATTTCTGGATATTTGTTTTGTGTCTTGAAATACTACTGAATTCATTTATAAGCTCTAGGAGATTTTCTTTTCTTTTCATTTCTTTTCATTTCTTTCTTTCTTTCTTTCTTTCTTTCTTTCTTTCTTTCTTTCTTTCTTTCTTTCTTCTTTTTTTCTTTCTTTCCTTCCTTCTTCTTTCTTTTTGTGTGTAATCTTGAGAGTTTTCTATATACAGCATTGTGTTTCTAACTCTTGGATAGAAAATCAGACATTTATTACATACTGAGATGGAGAATTTGACACGGATCATTTCTTTGAAATCTTAGGTCCAAATTTTTCTAAACAATATTATTTAAAAATAAAGACAAGCCATGCTCAATAGAACATATTTTACAATAGAAATGCCACAACAAGACATAAGGGGAGTGTTTTTGATAAAAAGTAACAGACAGCAAAACCTACCAGTTAAAAAATGTAAGTCAAAAATAAATTATTTTATAACAGTTTACATTCCTTTAATATGTCCAAGGACACTAGTCACCATCAAACAAAAAAATGTCAAAGGGCCATGATTAACTGGTAACATTGATATATTCTTTTCTCCTATTTGCCTTCGTCAATAGGTTTATCTTGTGCATGCTCAAGTTAATTTTTGTCTCACAGAATACAGAAAGAAATTTGGTACCAGATAATGAGCATGTACATAGCTATAGAGTTCAAAACAAAACTGAATAATACTTTGATTAGGTGTTAATCTTAGTGCTGAACATCATACAAAGCCATTGTTATTGTTTATGCTGTTTGTGCAAAACTTATCTGTTAATGATTGTCTGTGTCAGCTTAATCTTATGTGGTATAATTATTATGCTTCTTCTACAGGGATAGATATGCAAGCAGATATAATAAAAGTATAATACATATTAGTATTATAAAACTAATGTTTTAAACACAAGAATTATAAACTCAGAAACAGATACTGTTATGAGCCTTGTTTTCCTAAAACAAATTAAAAGGCTTTATTTTTTTTTATTATTAATTTTAAGGGCGTGACATTAATAAATCAGGGTCATATGTTCAAGAAAACATCTCCAGGTTATCTTGTCATTCAATTATGTTGCATACCCATCACCCAAAGTCAAAATTGTCCTCTGTCATGTTCTATCTAATTTTTATTGTGCCCCCTCCTCTCCCCTCTTGCTCCCTCTACTCTCTCCCCCCACCCCATAACCCCCACACTCTTGTCCATGTCTAATTGTCTCATTTTTATGTCCCACTATGTATGAAATCATAGGGTTCTCAGTTTTTTTCTGTTTTACTTATTTAACTCCATCTAATGTTATCAAGGTCCATTCATTTTGTTGTAAATGATCTGATGTCATCATTTCTTATGGCTGAGTAGATTTCCATAGTATATATGTACCAAAGCTATTTAATCCACTCGTCCTCTGACAGACACTTGGGCTGTTTCCAGGTCTTCGCTATTGTGAACAATGCTGCCACGAACATGGGGGCGCATTTCTTCTTTTCGAACAGTGCTATGGTGTTCTTAGAGTATATTCCTATAAGAGGAATAGCTGGGTCAAAAGGCAGTTTGATTTTTAATTTTTTGAGGAACCTCCATACTGTTTTCCACAGTCCTGCACCAGTCTGCATTCCCACCAGCAGTGCAGGAGGGTTATCTTTTCTACACATCCTCACCAGCACTTACTCCGTGTTGTTTTGCTGATGAGCACCATTCTGATTGGTGTGAGGTGATATCTCATTCTGGTTTTAATTTGCATTTCTCTAATAATTAGTGATGTTGAGCATTTTTTCATGTGCCTGTTGGCCATCTGTATGTCCTCTTTGGAGAAGTGTCTATTCATTTCTTTTGCCCATTTTTTGATTGGATTGTTTGTCTTCCTGGTGTTGAGTTTTACAGGTTCTTTATAAATTTTGGTTATTAACCCTTTATTAGATGTGTTGTCAAATATGTTCTCCCATTGTGTAGTTTGTCTTTTTATTCTGTTCTTATTGTCTTTAGCTTTGATGTAATCCCATTTGTTTATCCTGCCTTTTATTTCATTTGCCCATGGAGATAAATAGGCAAATATATTGATGCTACCGAAGTCGGAGAGCTTCCTGCCTATGTTTTCTTCTAGGATGCTTATGATTTCACGGCTTACATTTAAGTCTTTTATCCATTTTGAGTTTCTTTTTGTGAATGGTGTAAGTTGATGGTCTAGTTTCATTCTTTTGCAGGTAGATGTCCAATTTTCCCAATACCATTTGTTAAAGAGGGTGTCTTTACTCCATTGTATGTTCTTTCCTCCTTTGTCAAATATCAGTTGTCCATAAAGCTGTGGGTTTATTTCTGGGTTTTCTTTTCTGTTCCATTGATCACTGTGCCTGTTCTTATGCCAGTACCAGGCAGTCTTGAGTATAATGGCCTTGTAGTAAACCTTGGTATCCGAAAGAATGATACCTCCTGTTTTATTTTTTCTTTTTAAGATTGCTGAGGCTATTCGTGTTCCTTTTTAGTTCCATATAAAATTTTGGAATATGTGTCCTATATCTTTGAAGTATGTCATTGGTATTTTAATATGAATTGCATTGAATTTATAAATTGCTTTGGGTAATATAGACATTTTATGATGTTTATTCTTCATAACCATGAGCACGGTATATGCTTCCATTTGTTTGTATCTTCCATGATTTCTTTTATCAATGTTTTATAATTTTCCAAGTACAAGTCCATAATGTCCTTGGTTAAATTTAGTCCTAGGTACTTTATTTTTTAGGCTGCAATAGTGAAGGGGATTGTTTTCTTAATTTCTTTAGCTGACAGTTCCTTGTTGATATATACAAATGCCTCTAATTTATGAGTATTAATTTTATATCCTGCCACCTTACTGAATTCATTTATCAGTTCCAGTAGTTTTTTGACTGACACTTTAGGGTTTTCTATATACAATATTATATCACCTGCAAATAATGATGGTTTTATTTCTTCTTTTCCAATTTGGATGCCTTTTATTTCTTCTTCTTGTCTGATTGCTATAGCTAGGACTTCCAGAACTATGTTGAATAAGAGTGGTGAAAGGGGGCACCCCTGCCTGGTTCCTGATCTTAAGGGGATTGCTTTTAATTTTTGCTCATTTAGTACGATGTTTGCTATGGGTTTGTCATAGATGGCCTTTATTATGTTAAGGAATGTTCCTTGTATTCCCAATTTATTGAGAGTTTTGATCATGAATCGGTGCTGGATTTTATCAAATGCTTTTTCTGCATCTTTTGAAATATCATGTGATTTTTGTCCTTCCTTTTGTTTATGTGATGAATCACATTGATTGATTTGTGAATATTGAACAAGCCTTGCCTCTCCAGAATAAATCCCACTTGATCATGGTGTATGATATTTTCCATATATTGCTGCATCTGGCTGGCTAATATTATGTTGAGAATTTTAACATCTAAATTCATCAGGGATATAGGTCTATAATTTTCTTTCTTTGTGTTGTCTTTGCCTAGTTTTGGGATCAGCATTATGCTCGCCTCATAAAAGGAGTTTGGAAGTCTCCCTTCCTCTTGAATATTTTGAAATAGCTTGAGAATAATAGGCGTTAGTTCTTCTTTGAATTTTTGGTAGAATTCACTTCTGAAGCCATCAGGCCCCGGACTTTTTTTTGTTGGGAGTTTTTTGATAACTGTTCCTATCTCATTTGTTGTAACTAATCTGTTTAGGTGCTCTGATTCTTCCAGGTTGATTTTTGGAAGATTATATGATTCAAGAAATTTGTCCATTTCACCTAGGTTGTCTAATTTTTTGGCATAGAGTTCTTCATAGTATTTTCTTACAATACTTTGTATTTCTGCTTGTCTGTTGTTATTGCTCCACTGTCCTTTCTAATTTTATTTGAGTCTTCTCTCTTTTTTACTTGGTGAGTCTAGTTAAAGGTTCATCGATGTTGTTTACCTTTTCAAAGAACCAACCCCTGATTTCATTGATCCTCTGTATTGTCTTTAGCCTCTATATCATTTATTTCTGCTCTGATCTTTATTATTTCCTTCCCTTTACTAGTCCTGGGATTTATGTGCTGTTGTTTTTCTGTTTTTTTTTTTTTTTTTTTTTTTTTTTTTTTTTTATGCCAGGTCAGGTTGCTTATTTGAGCTTTCTCTAGCTTCTCACGATATGCCTGTAGTGCTATAAAGTTCCCTCTCAGTACTGCTTTTGCTGTGTCCCATAAATTTTGAGTTGATGTATGCTCATTATAATTGGTTTCTAGTAACTTTTTTATTTCTTCTTTGATCTCATTGTTAACCATTCATTATTTAATAACACGCTATTTAGTTTCCAAGTGTTTGAGTATTGTTCAGTTTTTCTTTTGTGGTTAATTTCTAGTTTTATGCCATTGTGATCAGAGAAAATGCTTGATACTATTTCAATCTTTTAAAATTTGTTGAGTCCACTTTTGTGTCCTAACATGTGGTCTATTCTAGAGAATATACCATGAGCGCTTGAGAAGAATGTATATTCTACTGCTTTAGGGTGAAAATTTCTGAAGATATCTATTAAATCGAGTTGATCTAGTGTACCCTTTAAGTCTGCTGTTTCTTTGTTAATTTTTTTTTTCTTGGGGATCTATCCAGCGATGGTAGTGGGGTATTGAAATCTCCTACTATTATAGTATTGCTGTTAATCTCGCCCTTTATATCCATCAAAGTCTGCTTTATGGATGTTGGGGCTCCTATTTTTGTTGAGTAGATATTTATAATAGTTATATCTTCCTTTTAAATTGTTCCCTTTATCATTATGTAGTGTCCTTTCTTATCTCTTCCTAAAGCCTTTGTTTTAAAGTCCATTTTGTCTGATATAAGTATTGCTGCTCTGGTTTTTTCTTTTTTTTTTTCATTTCTATTTGCATGAAATATTTTTTTCCATTCTTTTACCTTCAGTTTATGTGCATCTTTCATTTTAAGGTGTGTCTCTTGTAGACAGCATATGTATGGGTCCTGTTTCTTTATCCATGCAACTACCCTATGTCTTTTGATTGGATCATTTAATCAATTACATTTAAGATTATTGTTGATATGTAGTTGTTTATTGCCATTTTATTCTTTAAAGCTGTATTCTTCTTTTGCTATATTCTTTTCCCCCTTTGAACTGTTCATAACAGGCCCTTAAGCATCTCTTGCATAACTGGTTTGGTGTTAATGAATTCCTTGAGGTTTTTATTTCTGGGAAGCTATTTATTTCTCTTCAATTTTAAATGTTAGCCTTGCTAGATAGAGTAGTCTTGGTCGGAGGTTCTTGTTCTGCACTACTTTGAATATATTTTGCCATTCCCTTCTGGTCTCAAGTGTTTCTGTTGAGAAGTCGGATGCCATCATTATGGGGCTCTTTTGTAGGTGATAGCCGTTTTTTCTCTAGCAGCTTTTAAAATTTTCTCTTTATCACTTCGTTTTGGTATTTTAACTATGATGTGTCTTGGTGTAGATTTTTTTGGGTTTCTCTTTAATGGAGTTCTCTGTGCTTCTTGAATATCTGAAATATTTTTTATTCTTAATTTAGAGTAGTTTTCAGCTATAATTTGATTGAACAAAGTTTCTATTCCTTGTTCTTTCCCCTCTTCTTCAAGAACCCTTATGATGCGGATTTATTTCTCTTCATGTTGTCACAGAGCTCCCTTTGAGTTTCCTCACATTTTTTGAATCTCTTTTCTTTTTTCTGCTCTGCCCTGTGCCTTTGTTTATTTTGTCTTCTAACTCGCTGATTCAATCATCAGCTTCATCCATCCTGCTTTTAATTTCTTCCATTGTGGTCTTCAGTTCTGATACTGTATTTGTCATTTCTGTCTGATTCTTTTTTAATATTTCAATTTCCTTTTTTATACTTGATAACTCTTTATTTCGGTGTTCACAATGACTACCATTGTTGCTCTAAGCTTTTTGATCATCCTATCATTATTTTAAACTCTGCATCAGGTAGTTTAGTTATAACTGATTCATTCAGGTCCTTCTCTGGGGATTTCTCTTGATGCATTTGGGTTGCATTCCTCTGCCTGCCCATTTTATCTGTGTATAAGAAGGATTTGGCTCCTGAAATTCAACTGATGTTGTCTCTGAGTTCCCTTGGTGTGGTCTGTTTGCAGGCCCGCCATCCCCTCTGCAACTGCCTAGGGTGGTTTGGTGTGGTTGTTGCTGGTGCTGGCGCTGAGGTTGCTGCTGCGGTCTCGGCCTCGCCTCCACAGGAGAGGCTATGTTTTCATGCCAGGCTCTATAAGTTTCAGCTGGTCTCAGCCTTTGCCCTTCTCCCACGTGTGAGATCATCCACCACACTCGGGACACAAGACTGGGCACCAAGGACAAGGGTGAGCACTTTTGCTCAGCTGCAGGTCCCTGTCAGCCTGTTCCTCTGGCCAGAATGGGCTTCTGGGTTGCTCTCAGCTTCTAGCCCAGGATTCCTCCCAGTCCCCACCAACTCAGCTCCTCGGCTGGGCTGGGCTGCTGCTACAAACTCAGTCTCACGCATGTTTCCTCCCCATCCCACTGGCAAAGCCGGTTTGGGAAGGGCTTCAAGTTCCAGAGGCCTGGTGAGGCTTTGCGCCTGCTCGCCCCTGCCCAGCGGAAGATCTCTGTCCATTCCGGGCTCTTGCTTTTTTCCCACAGGTGAGGTTGCAGGCGGGCCCACAGCCGCTGGACCACTTTTGCATGTCCCCTTTGCCCCGGCTGGGCTAGACCGAGCTCACGCCAGCAGGCTTGGCCTCTGCCCCTGCCGGAAGCACCATGCTTCCTTGTCCCACTGTGCCCACCCTCCAGCAAGTCCTCAGCAGTGTGGGTAGGGGCACTCAGCTCAGACCCAAACACTTCATACTGTAGTCCTGAAAGCTCCCACCTTCTAAGCGACTTTGCTCTAATTGCCTCAGAAGAGCCTGTTTGGCTGGTGTCCTGCTTCCCCTTATTGGTTCCAGGGGAAATATTGTTTCAGATTTGTGGTGTGACTCAACCCAGGGTTTAGGGTGGCTGTTCCTCAAAGCTTTTTTCCCTGTGCCTTCTAGACCACACTTTCTTCCCGCTGCTTCAGTCCTTTCCTCTCTCCCTGTCTCCCGGGGACCTGGGTGAGTGGTTGTGAGAGAGGTTTTCTGCGCTGTTCTTTTAAGAAGAATCCTGGGTCTGAGACAACTGTCTCTTTCTCACAGTGTCCTAAACTGTTTCCCAGCTAAATACTGTCCAGACGCCTCTTCTAGGCTCTGGGGCTGCAGGCTGGGGCTTTGTTCCTGGGACCCAGGTCCCTACCCTTCCTCTAGCCTCTCTTCCTGGCACAGGAGTCCCTCTGGGCTGCCTTTCGCTCTGGGGAGCTGGGCAGCCCTTTCCGCATTTTTGCTTTTCCTACCAGTCTCAATGTGGCTTCTTCAGTGTTCCCTGGTTGAAGAGTCCTCTCAGTCCAGTTCAGCATTGGTTTATCCAAATGATGGTTCTTAAAATCAAGTTATAATCAACTTTGGTTCTGGGAGTTGGAAATTGGTACGTTCGTTTACTCCATCTCCATCTTGCCCCTCTGTGGCTTTATTCTTAAAGACAATATTTCTCTTTTCTTAACTTGGACAATTATATGGTATCAACTTGGAGGAGGTACAAAAAGGTAAAGGGGTCACGTAAATTGCTACAAAGCATTTACCCAGAATTAAAAGTGAAAATGCTTAAAACAGTGCATTGTTTGTAATATTACTTTATAATATAATTTTTGCAAACATTACTGGAACTTAAAGTTTATTTTAGTTTATAATATAATTCTTACAATTATTACCATAGTAAATGTGATATTAGCATAAGATATAATTACTAGAAATATTACTTTTTAGCAAGTATACTCACTTTAATATACCTGATTCAATTTTCCAAAGTATTTTAGATATGACAATGGAGTTGAAAAAGGTATGTATTTTTTTGAAATTAAGTAAAGTTCTTCTACTTCATAAAAATAATTAAGCAAATAGATGTTTGCTAAGAATGATATACTTCACATTATGTGAGCTAGAAAAGCAAATCTTTACATCCTAATCTAGCTATAAAACTAGATTACCGCCTGACCCGGCAGTGGCGCAGTGGATAGAGTGTCGGACTGGGATGCGGAAGACCAAGGTTCAAGACCCCAAACTCGCCAGCATGAGTGCGGGCCCATCTGACTTGAACAAAAAGCTCACCAGCTTGGACCTAAGGTTGCTGGCTCCAGCAAGAGGTTACTCGGTCTGCTGAAGTCCCCGCGGTCAAGGCACATGTGAGAAAGCAATCAATGAACAACCAAGGTGTTGCAACGGCAACGAAAAACTAATGACTGATGCTTCTCACTTCTCTCTGTTTCTTTCTGTCTGTCCCTATCTATCTCTCTCTCTGACTCTCTCTCTGTTCCTGTAAAAAAAAAAAAAAAGAACAAAACTAGATTACCAATAAAGATGTACAAATGGACACAAGGAGAAAACATGCTGATTATATTTACAGTATGGCTTTGTGGTCACACAATCATTATTCTTTTACAATGCTGGAGGAACAGATCAGGGTTTAGTTGCAGAGAATTAAATATACTCTAGCACATTTTATTGTAAACGGGCGAGCTGAAGAGAAAAATCTAGGCTGGACTGCCAAGAATGATTCCCAATTTTCAGTATCAACCAGGAAGCCAAAGAAGGTGTTCTCCTGCTAAAACCAAAAGGATTACCAGATGACTCAGGAGAAAATTACCTCTTAACATCTAGCACTAGAATTCTGCCTTTTCTTTCTTAGCTGACCAGCATAATGATATATTTACATCCCAGTCTACTTCTCTTACAAATAAACTCTGTGGTAATTCAATTTAACAGTAAAGAAATTGCTTTGCGAAAATTTACACTAGATATAATCTTAAAAATTTCTGAGAAATAAAAATTTTAATGTTCTAGTTACTGAACTGCAGCAATGCAAACTAGAATACATTTTGAATAGGTTTGATTGTAAGACAATCCACTTGTCTTCTATGTGATATAATCAGAGCTAATACATGGTGGAAAAATATATTTGGTCTTATATACAAACCTATACTAAATACTTGGATCAGTGTTCAAGTTTCTATTGAATTAAAGTTGAGATTGATACAGGTTTTTAAGTAACAAGAAAGATTAAAGAAGCATTTAAAAAGAGTCATTCAGTTTCTTCTTTAATTTTAATGCTACTTTTGTTTAAGTAGATATTTCAAACATGAGACTGTCTTCTCAAATGGGAGCCACACACACACTCATATTTTTATATAAATTATTATAGAAAAATAACTATTGTAGATTAGACAAGATTTAAAAGCAAAATGGAAAAATACTTATCTAAGCTACAAAGAGAGCTTCATATTTATTTATTTGTAAAACCTTGTGTATTTCCCTAGGAATCCCACCATCTTGGATAGCACCATTTATCATTTATCTGTATATAATTCATCAGCCTAATGTTTATAATAAGATGAATAAAACAGAAAGCATTAAACCTTCTATAAAGATTAGCATGTCAGGCCTGACCAGGAGGCGGTTCAGTGGATAGAGCATCGGACTGGGATGCGGAAGACCAAGGTTCGACACCCCAAGCTCGCCAACTTGAGCGCAGACCCATCTGGCTTGAGCAAAAGCTCATCAGTTTGGAACCAAGGTCGCTGGCTCCAGTAAGGGGTTGCTCGGTCTGCTGAAGGCCCACGGTCAAGGCACATGTGAGAAAGCAATCAATGAACAACTAAGGTGTTGCGACGGCAACGAAAAACTAATGATTGATGCTTCTCACCTCTCTCTGATCCTGTCTGTCTGTCCCTATCTATCCCTCTCTCTGACTCTCTCTCTGTCCCTGTAAAAAAAAAAAAAAAAAAAAAAAAAAGATTAGCATGTCAGGTAAATTTCAAGGATAAAACATTATTTTATTTTAGATTCATATTCATATTATTTCTGTAATATTAAGATAGTATATCATTGTCCATCATTAAATATCTATTGAGTTTTATATTATAGGATCTATATGCATATAAAACATTTTGAATATAAAACCTGGTAGAAGAATCCTGATTTATATATGATAATATGAATATATTAAATGCATTATTATTTTTTTATCTACTACATATATAATGGGTGCTTAATAAATATTTGCTGAATAAATCAATGACATAGAAAATATAAGAAAAACATTCATATATTTGTTATAATGTAATGTCTTTAAGCATATACAACATAAAATAAGTATTAAGTTATCATTACATTCACATTTGCACTTTAGGCCCTGGTTCAGTGGTAGTACATCGGCTCACTGTGTAGATGTCCCAGGTTCAATTTTGGTCAAGGCACATAGGAGAAGCAACCATCTGCTTCTTTACCTGTTCCCCCCATTTTTTCTCCCACTCTTTTCTCCCTTCTGTAGCCATGGCTCAAAGGGTTCAAACAATTTGTCCAGGGTGCTGAGGATGGCTTTATGGCCTTGCCTCAGGCACGGAAATAACTTAGTTGCTGAGCATAAAAGCAGAGGCCCTGATGGGCAGAGCATCGCCCTGTAGGGGGCTTGCCCTGTGGATCCCTGTTGTCAGCATATGCAGGAATCTCTCTGCCTCCCTGCTTCCCCACCTCTCACTTACTTAAAAAAAAAAAAAAAAAAAAAAAAAAAAAAAGCATTTTAACTCTATATTGCAAAATATAATTTAGCTGTGTTGTTTTTATATTTGAAATGCAAAAAGGAAAATAATATAATAGAGATGAATAAATTACTAGGTTCTGGATTAAGAGCATTGACTGTGGAACAGTTTAAAAGTTTGTGCATTATATGCAAATTAAAGAATATACAAAGTTGCTCTGCTACAGTCTTTTTCTAAGTATGTACATCATGTACTTCAATGTTTTTTATTCTAAGGAGCTTCTTGGAAGTTTGCCACTTTTGGACAACTGAAAACAGTTAGAATTTCTATTAGTTAGCCTATTCCATTGTCTCTCTAAGGTTCTATTCATATACTATGAAAGGTATCACCAAAATATCCATGAAACTGTACAGTTTCTTTCTTTTATTTTCTTTTTCTTTCTTTTTTTCTTCAGGATTCCCATCTGTCCTGTAGAGTTCTCTGTTACATCCTTAGGTAATCTGGGAAGCAACCTATTTTCTGTAACAAAGGCTAAGACTCATTCACTATTATTATGCAGAACTAATCTGTAATTTAAACCTCTTCTTGTGAATCCCCCCAGGTATTTTCTCACCATCATCACTGAGGTGACTTTTTCTGTGTCCAGTTCATTGAAATTCCCCAGACCCAGATGGTTTGATAGCCTGATATTTTAGAATTTTGTCCTTATTTCCTTTCACCTGTCAAGTGTAACTAGGGTAATTTTCTCCCACCTCTTTTGCACGAATCATTAGTGTTTAACTGTAACAATCACTGCTTATACCTTAGAGAAATATTATTTGAATAATTCTTGTTAATAATGTGAATTTTGCTAAATTGTAATGTTGAATAAAAAGACTCCAGGAATTGTATGCACTTTATATACCTTCATTAATTATAAGCAATTGTTAGAATTTTGAGGAAAATATTTGAAAGCATATGCTCTCAAATCAAAAGTCATTAGTCCATGTCTCATAGTCTCACTTTTATGTCCCACCTATGTACGGTTACTGGGTGGGGGGAGGGAGGAGAAGGTGGGATAGGGAGGAGAGGAGGGGCACAGGAAAAACCAGATAGAAGGTGACAGAAGACAATTTGACTTTGGGTGATGGGTATGCAACATAATTGAATGATAAGATAACCTGGAGATGTTTTCTTTGAACATATGTACCCTGATTTATTGGTGTCACCCATTAAAATTAATAAAAAAATAAAATAAAATAAAAAGTCATTAGTTTGTAATATTGGTATGTAGGCATTTGTAGCATGAGATACAAATTATTCTAACAATATATAAATAGAAGAGGACAGTGCTGAATTTTGTACCATGATTTCCTCTCTTACCCTCAAAATATTTTCCAACATTAACCTCAGGAATCACTTCTTCAAAACAAGGAGAATAAAAGAAGATCCTGAAATCAATCTTGCTCAGATATTTATCTCTGTTAAAGTTAAAATTGTTTATGTTTAATTTTATAGAATCTAGAACTTATGAATGATATCCTTAGGTTAAATTATAATTATATAATAAATGTATTAATTATAAATCTTTGTGAAATATTAACTTAATAACAACACAACATAGATATATTTGTGAAGGCATGAAAATTTTAATTTGGTATCATAAAATTTAAATATATTATTTCAAAGAAAATCTCATCTTGTGAGAAAGCATCGTATAAAATTAAGTGATAAGGTTTTGTATGTTGATACAACTGAGCAATTTAGTTAATCTTGGCCTTGTGTGTGTGTGTGTTTGTGTTTCTGTGAAACTTAATATATCACTTATTTTCTCAGATTTTTTCACCTGTGAAGATGTTATAACAAGATCCACATCTCAGTTTGTTGTCAGAATCAAATCCATTGTTAAAAGATGTTATAAGTGAGTATTTTAACCATATACATAAACATAAACTGCTTAATATACATAAAGTACTCAATAATCATTAGATATTGGTATTATAAATACTTTACTCATCAACTTCCACTAAGTTTATTCTTACTGTGTCAAACAAAATGCTATCTCCCCAACTGATTATAACTTAATGTATTTTATAGGACAAAGATGACAGTTCATGTCACCAATCTATCTACTTTTTGAGTACAATGTTTCTAATTGGCTCAACATGCCTGGGCAACCATGATGACAGTTTTATATTGTATGAGTGAATAGATAAAGTACTTCACAGCAAGGGGCATAGCATTCTAAGTAAAATATTTACAAAAGAGTCATAAAACATAATAAAAAATTTTTAGTATTTGTGAAGAATTAGAACCTCAAAAGTAAGTGATGTCCTTCAAAACTGGATATGAATCCACACTAATTTGAATCAGTGTGAATCTGTTTATTCAGTTCTCATTGTTGCTTTACTCAACCGTACTAAAATACCCATTCTTTGCTTTAAGGCTTTTATAACTAGTAAGCAAAAAATGCCATAATTTCCTTAGCATTTACAAAATATGCAAAGAGTCTTAATTCTTTACTAGTAGTTATCTATGGGATTCTTTGTTTTCCTTCAATTTTGCTTTACAAAATTATGGCTGTTTGCCCTATTTTTTAAACACTCTTGAAATAGCTTACTTCTTTCTATAATGTGATGGCTCTTTGTGTAAATGTGCTCTATCTGTAAATCATGTTCTCTTGGCTGCAGTTTTCCTTGTTCTGCATACTGGGGCACCTAGAGAAGCCTTCACAAATCCTTTTAACAAAACTAATAAAGGTCTGAAGTAAAAAGTATATATATGGAATCTATCCCAGGACACAATTACATTTCATATGCAATCTAAATAAATCTTATACCTATACTCATAAATCAGCTTGATTAATTGGTACTATTTGGTCATTTTGCAACCAGTATTGCATGTTTACTAATTCATTAATCACCGCTTACCAGGTTTAAAATCCACCCCCTCTCTGATATCTCTACTTTTGTTAGTGTTACCACAACTGTTCTATCTCAGTAAGACTAAACTATCTGAGACAGCTTTAGGATTTCTAATGGCTTTGACCTAGTATATTATTTTATTTCACAAGCATGATAAAGTTTTGTTTTTGATGTCTATACTTCATTTCCATTTAAACAGAATCACCCTAGCTCATCTTGACTACACCATGCCTTTACCCTTCATGGATGTTATAGTATCACAATTATTTCTTTATTGAATCTTTCTTGCTTTCTGGCATCAAGTTATTTTTTCTAAAACATCACTTAAACCATGGGTTTTAGGATCATTTATTAAATGTAGTACTGAAATGCTTACCTGTGCAATGTTCCATGAAGCTCTTTGAAAAATAATATCTTTCAAAAGAAAACACTGACTATGCTGCTCATTAATTTATTATGTCCCTTTAAAATGTTTATATACCTTCTTCAAATAATTTTTCAATAAAATATCCTATTTTCCTTTAGTGTGCTTTATTTTTAACTTAAAATGAAACCATTTACATTGCAAGTACATGCTATTATCAGCATAAATATGATAGATGTCCTGACACTATTTTTTTGCCAACTTTATTGATTTATTAACAAATGAATTAATCAACTAAAGTGTTCTGATTTACTGTGACTAAATTTTTGTTATTATAAGATAGAGAAGGGGAAATGTTCAAGTATTATATTTATGAGAGCTATTTTCATAAGACAAAAATCAGTCTTACATATAGGCTTAAATGCATAGCTAACATCATTCATTATATATCATGAGATTAGAAATTTATTAACATTATAACAAGAAAGAGAAATAGATGTAAATATAAATTTTAAAATAAAGTTATAGCCCTGGCCAGTTGGCTCAATGGTAGAGCATGAGCTGAGAGTATGGATGCCCGGAGTTTGATTCTTAGGGTACACTAGAGCAGAAACCATCTGCTTTTCTACTCCTTCCTCTTCATTTTTTCTCTCTTTCTCTCTCTCTTCTCCTCCCACAGCTATGGCTCAATTGGTTTGAGCACATTGGCCCCAGGTGCTGAAGATGGTTTCATGGAACCTTCTCCCCCAGGCACGAAAAATAGCTCTGTTGCCAGAGGCCCTGATGGGCAGAGCATTGGCCCCAAACAGAGGTTGCTGGGTGGATTTCAGTTGGTGTGCATATGGGAATTTGTCTCTCTATCTGCCCTCTTTTACTTAGAAAAGAAGAAAAAAAATGCTATATTGCTTAGGGATTGTAGGTTTATTATATTTTGATATACTTTAAAATTAACATTTACTCTTGGTCAATTTTTAAGAGCAAAAAATTGCAAAAACTTTTCCATAACAACTTTACTTTTTATAGTATTAAGATTTACATTCCTATAGATGTGAGTAAATTCACTTACACTATATAGATGTGCCTTTTGTTATTGTCAAGTTATGGTAAATATTTACAAACATAGCATTTTATGGTTGACAGTAAATTTTCTTTTCTTAGCCTGTGCTTTTATAGTAGAAATGAAACTGACTAAACAGGCACATCAGCTGTAAGAAGACACTAGACAAAGTGTGTGTGTGTGTGTGTGTGTGTGTGTTAGCTCTTTTTCTATTTCAAGGTTAATTTTGAAGCAAATAATGAATATGTTGTCTCTGAAATAAATAAAAAACATGAAAATTCTATTAAAAACAAGATATATCAAATGATTCTCATGCCATCAGTAGGATGAGAGACCACTTTCTAACTTTCAATCACAGACTAGTGAAAAAAGATCTACAAAACACATAAAAAATACAGTTGTCTGGGCATTGTAGGTGAAGGGTTACTCATTTTCCACATTGTTACTTTACTTGCTACTATACAGATGGAATTTGACTAAAACATATAATTTGATTTTAAATGTTGGGAAGCTGTAGCCTAAGAACAAATTGTTACAGTCTGAAAAGGTAATAAATATTAAATAAATTTTAAATATTTCTCTTATACTTTACACAACATGTACTTTTATATGTTCTGTCTTCTGTAACCATAAAAAATCCCAGAAATGAACATCAAAACAAAATTACCTATCTTTTAATTGGTATTGCTTATTCAATAATTACAATGACCCAAGCATTTTATATAGTTATTGTACTCAATCCTCAGATCTACCCTCCATGGATTGCATCAATATATACACTTTATAGTAAATGAAGGCTCCTCATTTAATATGGCAAAGGAATATTATGTCAGAAAAGAAAGTTTTCATTTTCTTCTTTCTAAACACATTTCTTTAACTATATTTAAATGCTTTTCAAAGGAGACCCCTTTACTGAAAAATAAATAAATAAATAAATAAAATAAAATAAAACTTTTGTTTAATTATTTGACCTGAGTGCTATGAACTAAAACTAAGAGAATTGATAGTACTATTTAAAAGATAAACTGCACTTGGAAACCAAAGTGAGCTTCTCAATGCCAACAATGTATTAAACCATTATCATTATTCTTCTGACCACTAAAAAACTGATATCATCATACTTACTCTTTCCTTACTTCATAGTAGGCATTTTTATTATAATTAGAGTCAATTTATAATTTTAATAACTTTTAAAAACAGTCTTGTTATGTTCCAGTAATAATGTCCCATTCACCATAATAACATCTGAAGTTGGAGAGTGTTTAGTTGAACAATAAATATTTGTATAGTTAATTATTAATTAATAAATGTAATATTGTCAAATAAACACATCAATAAACTGTGTTATTATACAGTAATTTTTCTTTTATCTTTAATTTTTTATCTTTAAACAATTTGCATTGTCTGTCACAAGGATTTTTTCCTTGCCAGACTGATTATTCTAGGATGGCTTGAAGCAGAGCTGAGAATAAGTCTTGGGTACAAGTGACATATTTAGAAATGTGATTGCAAAAGTAAGCTATAAAGAGATGCCTGGGAAGAGAAGGTGCAAAGAATTTAGCATAAAAGGATGCTTGAACAAATGGCCCAGTTCTTCAGGAGCCTGGAGCGCAATCCCATTGGACCTTTCAAGTTGCCTTAAAAAATGTGCCTCAGCACTACTCCTTTGGAAAAAGAAATGTTGAAGCATTTATTCATCCATTTCCAACCTTTCCTGATCTAGGTAAACACATTGCACATAAAATTTTTCTCACTTTCAAGATGCTCAATTATGAGTGCCAAGTTTTGTCAAGATGGCCAGTATTTTTAAGTAAGATAAGTCTGAGAAAAAAGAAAAAGATAATTACATGCTATTGGAGAGAACATTTGGCATCGACACACCAGAAAATGCTCTGATAAATCTTTATTTCAGACAAACCACAACCTTCCTTTATTGTGTGGGAACAATTAAAATACTATTGAAATTGGGGTCACTTATGCCATCAGTGTAGTAACACCTATAGTTACTGCTAGTGTATCAGCATAAGGAACCAATATGACCAGGTAGGAGTTGTTTCTTTCAGTTCAGTGGAACTCATAATATGTCTCTGTTGAAATGTCCTTTCTTAAAAACAACCCTTCTTATATGCTGGAGTTTAATCTGCTAGATATTAATATAGCTCCTGAGGTTGTGGGGATTAGTGCATATAATTTTGAGGATGGTTCTCAAGGAGTGATAGTAAGAAATGTTTATGTTAAACACTACTTTTCTTTTCTGAATCCAGCACTATAAGCCAATGATCATATGCTACACTCTGAAAGATGTTTCGCAGATACAGGCCAGCATATGGTGCCACCATAAAAATGGAACTGCATAATTTGGCTAGAATCAAAAGACATATTTCTTTGCCCCTTCTTTGAATTAGGTATGATATTTTCCTTCTGATGTGATCATAAGTAATCACTACATAATCCGTAAGTATGAACTGAATGGCACGAATGTGTCCAATATGAATGTTTATTAAAAATTTTGTATCTGTCATTTGGTTACCATTTCTCACATGGGGGACTACTTGTCACAGATAAAATGACTACTTGGAGACCACATGGAGTGCACCAGGGAACTTAGGGGAGACTGCCTAACAATCCCCTATACAAGTTTTATGAAAGGGCCCTGACCTCCAGGACTTACAGATATTTATTGATACACATAAATAGAAGCATGGACAAGAATGAGAAAGTCAGAAAGCAGAGAAGAGAATGAGGAAGTCAGGAAGGGGAACTTTTTTAGAGTATATTAAAGGGCAAGCATAGTAGCTCAAATGTACCAACCTTCAGATTAATCACAATTGCTAATTTTATCTTTATTGTGCTATGTTCAGCACTTTTGCCACTAAAGCCACTGTGGCTTTTGCCTCAGGACACTAAACTTTGTCCCTGTTCTATGTTCCTATTCAGGGCCTTCACATGTGTCAAATGTTCATATAATTTATTTGTGCTTTTTGGAACGGACTATGCTCATTCTTGTTTCTGTCACTTCTTTTATACAGTGCATTACTGATACATCTGGCTGACCTGATGATTTGGCTCATGCTAGGTAAGTCTGATTGCATAGTCACTTGCTATCCACAGGCCCATCATGATTCACTTCCAAAGTCCTGTATTATTCCAGAGACTTCATTTGCAAACTCAGACCAATTCACAGCCCAAGAAGTTATGCACTTGCTTTAATACCTTAGTTATATATCAAAAATTCTCCTATTGAGGTTTCAAAGATATACCACACATCATAGTGGTTTACCACAAATACTTCTAATCTCTTTAGATATCAGAAAAATTTTCAACAGACCTCCAGCTCTCTCTGAACCTTATATAAATTATTTAAATGTATGGAATAACTGATTAAGTTTTTAAACTAGTATAATGGGTGTAAAGGAAATATGATGGGGAGTAATACCTGTTCATCTTTATACTCTGATTTTGTTGCTCATCATTGCAATACCTCCTGAAGTACCATATTGTTTCTGATTTGCTATGCTGTCAAGGAAGTGAAAATTTTCCAGTTAAAAGTTTATTTTATAATGACTTTTAGTCTATAGGTCAAGAAATCAACAAGATGATATGGTGAGCTACTGAGAATAGCTATTATAATTATATAATAGTGGAGGGAAATAACCACATTATCTCTCCCCAAACACCAATCAGATGGATGCCATGTGAGATGCACATGAATAAGAATTTTATTTTTCATCCAGTCTTTATAAACCCTCTCTCTAATTAAGGCCATTAAATATTCTCTTATTTATGTTCACTCAGTCACCTAGTATTTCCTGTTCCTTTAAATATGTATTCACTCTTTGATAATCTCTGCTTCAAATAGCTAATAGATCATATAGTTTACACCTTGGTTTCCCTGAATATTATCAGGCTAAGTGAAAGAACATCAAGACCAACTGCTTATGATCACATCTGCCAGAAGTGGTTTATGTCTTTAATAAGTGCAAGTATTATAAACATCCTGAATTTGTTAAGGACCTCAAAATTTTTTTAAAAAAAGTGTTCACGTTCACACAAAATGTTTATAAAATATTTTATTTCAAGTTTTGTATCTCCTTATTGTATGCTCCTGATTATATAACACATTTAGTTCAAAGTAGTCATAAAGAAAAGTAATTACACTAGTTTTCTCTTTACCAGGTCATGTACCTTAGTCACCCAAAAAGGACTAATTAAAAATATATAGGAAAGTGCACTTCTCTTTCCCTCCACTAGATATTGTAAATTGTCTCCAACATAGCAAAAAATACTATTTGATACCTTCATCTTGGAGATTATATATAACTGTTTTGCTGCATATTCTTTGATGAATAATGGCTAGGTTTGAAAACTAATTCACCAATAAAGTTCCAAATGAGTAATTTATAATTTAATTGTTTAAAATATACATGTCTTCAATGTTAAATATTTATGGTAAATGTGATGTATAAATTGAAATGGTTCACCTGCATCATCTAACAGCTTGCAACTGCACACAACCAACAAAGTTTAACACTGCTTGAAGACAAAATTCTTTACAGGAAAACACAACAATAAGGTGGATGTCTCATATGAGAGACGTGACTCTCAAGACAGGTAGGCAACAGGCAAGAACACGGAGTTTCCAACTTCAGAAATATATGTCTTTGTGACTTTGTTCCCTCCTCTAGCCAAATAAATTTTAGGAATCATGTATTTTAAAAGGCATAGAGACTTCCATGCATTCTCCTCTTCTAATCAACTTTTAATATCTAAAGAGTTTTGCATGAGGACGAGAAATTTTTTGTTGTAGATAGGTAATATTTTTGCAGAACATGATCACTTTAACTCTTAACAAATATCCAAATATAAATCAAAGCCTAAGAGGAAACAGGGTCAATTATAAACTGCATAATTGTGATCCTAAGCTAAAGCAACATAATAGTAAAGAGCCAAATATGTGCAATCTTCAGTTTTTTAAGCATAACATTGACTTATGTAAAGATGCGTTTTGTGAAGCAATAAAGCTTACTATATTTTAAATTAAACATTTGATTTCTTTAAAATCTACATTATAAAAATTATAAAAGGCACAAACAATAAACTACAATATGTGTGTGACTAGAAATCTATGAATTAATGTGAATATTCTAGCATAGATTGGAATTCAATGTTTATAACTATCCTGAGTCTTCACCAGAAATTCAATATCAAAATTCTTTCCATTCTAAGCAAGAATAATATTTTTTGTCCTCAAAGGATTTTAAACTCTACTAGAAAGAATAAGATTTTTTTTCTCTAACAAAAGGTACTCAAATGGACAATCTTCTTTTCTTACTGATTCACAACTGCAAAATTCAGCATGGAACGTACGTAAACTAAACATAACATACACTGTATAATTCACATTAATAGTTGATTATAAACTTTTATTTGGATAGAAGAAAGTTTTGAAAATGTCCATTCATTTCATTTATTGATTTAGTATGGATTCATCTTGATACTGGTTATAATTGAATTTTAATTTATTTCCTGATAAGTATATGCTATATGAATATGCATTATTTATGGAATATATGTGAAAGTGAAAATGGATATTGTGCTGCTGTCTAACTTACTTGTCTTTCTGAGAATATAGAAAAAAATTAAGTTGAGGAAATCATGGCTTGTTATAATGGAAATTGTCTTCTGTAACCCTACTTTAACAATAAGTGTTAAATATGTCTTTGCTTTATAAATCTTTGCTTAATATGTTTTATAAACACTGTTTAAGAATTAAATATCGTTAATTATTGGGAGCTGAAATTGATAGATGCATTTTTCCTATGAATTAATTTGATCCTTTTATTTAAAACTTTAACATTAAAATTGTAATTAGTAATTTAACAATAACTTTTTAACAAGAATTAACTTGTGACTTACAAATACTAGTTTATTTATTTATAAAATAAATAAAATGCCTAATACATAATATTGGTTAAAATTAAATGAGCTAAAATATATAAGCTATCTTATTTGGTACCTGGCTCTTATTAAAGTTTAAATTAATATATAATTGCACTCTTTTCTTTCTAGATTATGGAAATACAAAGACATACAATTTATTACTTCTTCCTTATCATTGCTGTCACTGACCTAATTCAATCCTTCATCATATTTTGCCTAGATTCTTGCTTTAATCTTCAGTTTGATTTTTCTGCTTTACTCTCTCACCAAGTCACATGTCAATTTCCTGGTAGTTACACTCCAAAAGCCATAGCTAATATCTTTTAACTCATATTATCAATAACATGTATGTATTCCTTAATACATTTTAATGTAAGGTAAACATCCAAAAATGATCTTCAAGGCTCTGTGTGACTTTATAAGCCAATATCAGAATCAATTATTCATTCTGTCTTTGATTTAAGATTTAGTGAGCACTCTTTATGTACCAGATAGTGTTTTACAAACTAAGCATAGACAAAAAAATTAAATATAATATTTACTCTAGACAAGTTAATAAGAAAATGTATTCATTGAATTATATAATGGATGCATGATGGTCTGATTGTGGGGATATCAAGAAGAAACAACTTATTGTAAACTATAGAAATGGCATAATTTGCCAAAGAAATAATATGTGCAGAGACACAGAAAAATTAAACTTAGCTATTCAAGAGCAGGTAATAAGAAATAGGAAGAGATAAAATTATAAAAGATAAGAACATAAAAATTCATTAGGGTCTTGGCCAGATGAATTAGTGAAAAAAACTTCATTTTAGCATGCTAAAGTTGTGGACTCTGTCCCCAGTCAGTGAACATAGGATAAGCAAGCAATAATGGCACAACTAAAATGGAACAACTAAATGGAACTAGTTGATGTTTTTTCTCTCTCTTTATCCTTTTATGATTCTTTCTTTCTCAAAAGTAATGAAAAAATTAAAAATAAAATTATTTTGAAGTAGGTAGGCAATTTTGATAACTTTATTACATAAGAAAATTTAGGCCCTGGCCAGTTGGCTCAGTGGTAGAGTGTGGAAGTCCTGGATTCAATTCTCAATCAGGGCCCACAGAAATGACCATCTGCTTCTGCATTCTTGCTCCTGTCACTTCTGTCTCTCTCTCCCTCTGTCTTCTCCTTCTCCTGCAGCCATGGCTCTACTGATGCAAGTTGGCCTTGGCAGTGAGGATGGCTCCATGGCCTCTGCCACAGGTGCTAAGAAATGTTTACTTGATGAGCAATAAAATAATACCCCAGATGGGCAGAACATCACCCTACAGGGGGCTTACCCAGTTGGGGCATTAGTGGGAGTCTATCTTTGTCTCCCTCTCACTTATTAAAAAATAAAATAAAATATAAGCACATAAGAAGAATGTGAACAAAGAGACTAATATATTAAACTGAAATAAGTATAAGAAAATCATCCTAGTGCTAAAGAATGAAAAATAAGCAACCCATAAGTGATTGCATATATTAAGTAAATACCAAAAACTTGCATCTGTAGCAATCAAGGACAGCTGAATTTATAAATCTTTTTTAAAATGTCATTAGATAAGTTAGAAGAATGTTTGCAAGTGATTTCTCTTCTTAAATCAAGGGAAATAATGAGACTGTGAAAAAGAACTCGAATAACTCAAGTCCATATAATACCAGATGGATTTAGAATTCAATTTTGCAGGAATTATAGAAAGGGTATAGAACATTTTAATATGTTTATGTATTACGTTTTCAAAATGAGACAAATCATGTATGAAATTATGTTTAGATCACCTTCAAATTTAACAAGTAAGGTCTTTAATCTCAAGGCTAGATATTTGAAACAAGTTGAAATCATATAAATTATTTACATTTTCTTTTTTAAATGATAGTATTTTTAGTCCTGTGAACCCAAAATGATAGAACATACCATTTCTGCAATATTCTCCTATTTAGTCATCTTTTGGTTTTGCATAAAAACAAAATTAGCAAGCCAGTCTGAGTTTCTGAATTATGGGGATTACATATTGCTCTGAGAATCTAACAAAAATGACTTTCTCTATTTTACATTCTAACCCCATAGAGATGCTTCTGCATAAACCCACAGAACTTTTGCATAGTATAACAACTCATGAGTAAATTTAAATTTCTTAAAGTCCTACCACTGTTGTCTTTGAGTTCATGGAATGAATGTGATGAATACTACTTTTAGAGATTTTGGGAGATTTATTTACCTTTCTCACATGAATAGATTGGAGAAGTGATTCTGTTTTTAATTACCAATCAATATGTGACTTGGACCTATATTAATTAAGCAACTCAACTAATTATTTAGATTTTTTTATATTTCTTTAAGGTTAGATGTAATATGACTTATGAAAATTACTAAACTATAAGCATCAGTTCACCATTCATTGACTAGGGACCCAAGAATTCATTAGGAAGCACTAATTGAAATTATGAAAAGTCACTGATCCCAAATAAGAAAAATAAAATTTGAAGAAAATTATGCACTTTATCTTTATATACAGTTCTTGTTTGTTTGAAAGTTAGCTCAAAATCCTATGATTGATTGAAATTTGATAATATACATTTTATACCCTAACTTTATCAATAATTTTATTATATGAATTTTTAGTCATATTGCAGAATCAATATGTTTTGCAAACTGAGAAACATAATAACTATTTTTTCTACCTTGATCTATGTGCCATTGAATTTCCAATCACTAGAACAGTGGTTCTCAATAGCGATAATTTTGACTCCTTCAACCTTACCCAAGAAGACATAGAACAATGTCCAGAAACATTTGAGACATTTGTGGTTCTCACTACATGGTTTGGGGGATTCCTGTCCTGTGCATTTTGCATTGAAACTGGGAAAGATGTCAAACACTCTATGAGTAGTAGGACAGCCTAACACAGCCAAGGAATGTGAGGCTTAAAAGGTCCCTAATGCCAAAGTTGAGAAACCTTCTGTAGAATGTAACAGAGATAGTAAGACAGTGTCTCCGCCTCCATTCTCCTCTTGACTAATAGCCAATAACTTCAGAATTCAAAGATTTTTTATCTTCTAAACCTCTTTTGACATATTATATAATTTAAAATGTTAAGTATTTTAGGCCTATAGTCATATGGTAGGGCCTAATTATCTGAATCCCCAATTAATATTAATAATACCTCTAAAACATTGAATTAATATATGGTTTGTTTTACCATAAAATATATATTTAAGAAAATTTTATTATTTCTTAAAATAAGCTATATTACCAAGTCTATCTCTCACACTTAAATCTTGTCATTTAAAATATATAATTTTATGATTATTTTCAAATAATTATTTCTAAGTTTTATATTAAGAACTGAAATCTATCATTTCCAGCTTTGTTTCTTTTGAGGGGAGTCAAGGAGAAATTCACTGAGCTGTATGATACACTTTACAGAGATTTTGTGAAAATTCTTTTTTCCTTGTCTTTATATTTTCTTTTCTTTCATAGTTGTTTATTGATGAAATATTGAAAATAATTAAAAAGCTTTTACTCTCAAGAAGGTGCAGTTGTGTATTTGCATGCTAGAAACCTGGGACCAGAATAAACTTTGCTATCAGCAAGTTAGTAAACTCGTCAATAATTTAGACGCGGTATGCATAGGTGGATATTTGTTGTAAACTGCTGACTTGTTGAAAATTAAATGTTTTCTATTTTAGAATGCTTGCAAGACTTCAGCTGGCAAGTCAGGGCATGCTGCTGAGAGTTGGAAGCAGCTATTTCAGTCTCTAAGTTATTGTCTCTCTATGCTAGAAAGCCCCACATGCTTATCCATACTTGAGGCTTGCTTTTCTTTGGCTTTTAGTTTTAAATTTTGAGTTTGTTTTTTCTCAAGAAACTGCCCATATATTTACAGTGCCAGAGATAAAAATAGAAATACAATCATGGTGAGGTAATTGAGGCTGTATTTAGACTTGAATTCAATGTTCCAAATGCTGAAAGACAATTTACAAAAGTTCCATTTGAGGCATTTTTAGATAAACCATTATGTTCTATAGCAGAATTCAAATAGCAAATCTACATGTTTACTTCCCTACTTTTGTCTCCAAGAGTATTTCTACAAAGGATAAATATGTTGAAAAGTATACACATATGCTACAATTAAAAAAAAATAATGCCCTACAATTCAAATAAATACTGAGAAAATTTTCTTCTGATAGTTTATGACAGTCAACATTCCATCCCTCATATTTGTCTAATTAAAAGAGGCTACAGCATTTAAAGAAACGGGATAGTTTGTTTGTATGTAGGGTCTGTTAGCTGCAAATTTCTGATCTCTTGACCTTGAACATAATAAATGACTTGAATTTAGCTTCAACAAAAACATTAGTTAAAATATATGAAACTAAGTAAGATCAGTTTTAAATCTCACCAATAAGTGGTAAGGAATATAACATAAATAATTTAATTATTTTTGTGTTGGGCCAATTTATTGCCAGACCATGAAGTGGTGGGCAAGAATGAGTTCCATATTATCAACCACTTCTTAAGAACAGTCTCAAGTATTTCACTTATTTGAGCATCGTTGTTCTTATAATGGGGTAAAAATATTACTTCAGATTCTCCTTCAAATTACAATAAATATACTTTTGGATTGCAAGAAAAAGTTATCCTAAATTAATCCTTTTGTTTATTTTTTAAATATATTTTAAGGCTTTATTTATTCATTTTAGAGAGAGAGAGGGAAGGGGGGAGAAGCAGGAAGCATCATCTCCCATATGTGCCTTGACCGGGCAAATCCAGGGTTTTGAACCAGTGACCTCAGCTTTCCAGGTCGATGCTTTAGCCACTGTGCCACCACAAGTCAGGCATAAATTGGCCCTTTTATTAATTGTTTATTGTTACTTTGATATCAGAAAAAAATGATTCTCTAAGAATAAGCATTTATATACCAATAACTTGCAAGGTATAAGTTCCATTGTACATTATTAAACTTTCATTCTTCTTTATAAATTTTGTTTCACCAAAAATATCACTGTCATGCTTCCTATTTAGATGTTCTTTTTCTATAACTTACTTGATGGATATGATCAATAAACTCTAGTGTTATTCTTGTGAAGGATTTGTACAGTCAAAAGTTTTAGGTCTTTTTTTCCATTCTGAGCATGTCTGTGTATATGAATGAATGTATGCAAGATAAATAAGTGACACATCACTTACTGGTCAAGAAAATGAACAATCTCAAAACAACAGAGTCCGAAATATATTGGCCTTGGAACCTTATTCATGTTTGTATCTTTTTGCTAGTAAGGTAATGAATGGCTCTAATAGCTAGGAACAAAGAAGTCTGGAGAGTGACTCTGCATCTTTGGAAAGAAAATGTTCTAAAAGAACATTATAAAAATTTTGACAGGAGAACAAATTGTTTTACAAGACTACACTTGACAAAGATAATGAAATATTTGTCATTATCAATCATCTGAGAATCCTAGGTTTTGAGACACTTCCATAAAAAATAATTTGTCTCATTTTTTTTTAAATTTTAAATCTTTAAAGATTTTGATGTTGAGAAGGAGAGAATGTAAAAGCCAGCTAATTGTCTATCAGCTTGACTGAATAACATATTCTTGGCTCGTTCCATCTGCTATAACAGAATACCTCAACAGTAGTGGGATTCAAATAAATTAACAACTCTAATAACTGTTTTAAGTATAAAAAATAATATACCAAAAGGTAGTTTATAATTTCATGCATTTAATACTTAAGTAAGACCAATAAAAAAGATACACAAAACTAGATTGTGTGATAAAAATTTAAAATATTAATGATAAACAATAAAACTTTTACTTAAGATATTTTTATATGCTTCTTTATTGGGATCCTTGATTGTGATATTTTTCATCTATGGACAGAATGAACATTACTACGAACACTTAGAATGCACTGTTGCCCAAATGAACATTAAAAAAGAGTAAGGAATGTAAATTTGTGATTTCCACACTGGGTGACTGCCCGGGCACCCATCTTAAAAAGGACCTTGATTACAAGTGTCATTTTAACAATCAGTTTGCCGAACTCAAGAAAAAATTAGTTATCAGTTCTGCCAAACTAGTGCGAACTGGCTGAATTCCACCACTGTACCTCGGCCGGGGTGGTGTATGAACAAATGGAATTCATTGCTCAGAGTTCTGAAGATTGGGAAGTCTCAGATCAAGGCAATGGCAGATTCAGAGTTTGGTGAGGGCCTGTTTTTCTGGCTTAAAGACTGTCATTCTCACATAAAGGAAGCAGCAAAAGAGCTCTCTGAGGTTTCTCATAAAGGCACTATCCCCATTTACCAAGGTTACACCTCATGGTTTAATAACCTCTCAAAGGCTCGATCTGCAAATATTATCACACTGAGAATTAGGTTTCAATGTACTAATTTTTGGGAGAACACAAACTTTCAGTCTATGTTAACAGACAAAGTTTTCTTCTTCAGAATCTTTTTAATATTTATTATTTTTACAATGTTTACTCCAATTTTCTTCAGCATAACCAATATAAAAAGTTATTGTGTGATTTTCTTTCACTTTATCACTTATGTCTTGATGTTTTCCTATACTAATTTAAGACTCATTTTTCTCCATAAAAGTCAATTTAATATTATGCAAAAATACATGTATTAATGATTTAAAATTTACAACAATGAAAAGAACTATAGGGTTGATTAATAGTTTATTAATAAAGTATTATTTAGCTATTTTATCTTATAATGCTCTAGATTTACTTATGGTTGTCATATAATTTTTTTATAAAAATTAGTTTAATGCAATTTTACTAGCACTAGCTATTGAATATAAAAGTATAATTTTTAGAATGATAATTTAGATAAAAATTTACAATGTTTTATTATAATCAAAATACATTAAAATATGTATTTTATCCAGTAAAAAATGATATTTTGAATGATAAGATATGACATGTTCTGCCTAAACTAGTAGCAAGAAAATAAATCATCACTGAAAGATGACTACTCATCAGATTATATCAAGAGAAAAATTATATAATGCATTGACAGATAAGGTATTTTCAGAATGTGTTCTTAATTTTTAAATATATTTATTTATAGCTTTATCAATAAAATAATTGTTTTCTTTAAATTTTATTTAGACAATTAATTTTAACGGGGTGATATTGATCAGTTAGAATACATAGATTCAGAGAAAACATCTTCAGATTATTTTAACATTTGATTATGTTGTATACCCATCACCCAAAGTCAAATTGCCCTCCAGCCCCTTTTTGGTTGTTTCCATGTCTTGGCCACTGTGAACAATGCTGCAATGAACATGGGGCTGCATCTGTCTTTACATACCAGTGTTTTTGAATTTTGGGGGTATATACCCATTAAAGGGTTTGCAGGGTCACATGGTAGTTTTATTCTTAATTTTTTGAGGAATCAACATACTTTCTTCCATAATGGTCGAACTACTTTACATTCCCACCAACACTGAATGAGGGTTCCTTTTTCTCCACATCCTCTCCAACACTTGTTGTTACCTGTTTTGTAGACAATAGCTAATCTAATAGGTGTGAGGTGGTGTCTCATTGTAGTTTTGATTTGCATTTTTTAACAGCTAGTGAAGATGAGCATCTTTTCATATATCTGTTGGCCATTTGTATTTTTTTTAATATATATTTTATTATTATTAATTCTAATGGGGTGACACCAATAAATCAGGGTACATATGTACAATGAAAACATCTCCAGGTTATCTTATCATTCAATTGTGTTGCATACCCATCACCAAAAGTCAAATTGTCCTCTGTCACCTTCAATCTGGTTTTCCCTGTGTCCCTCCCCTCCTCCCTATCCCACTCTTCATTTGTATTTTTTAATGGGAGAAGTGTCTGTTCATGTCTTCCCATTTTTTATTGGACTGTTTGCTTATTTATTGTTGAGCTTTGTCAGTTCTATGTCTATTTTGGATATTAGACCCTTATCTGAGCTGTTGTTTCAAAATATCATCTCCCATTTAGTTGGCTGTCTGTTTTGTTGTCAGTTTCTCTTGCTGTGCAAAAGCTTCTTAGTCTGATGTAATCCCATTCATTTATCTTTGCCTTCACTTCCCTTGCCTTTGCACTCAAATTCATAAAATGTTCTTTATGGTCAAAGTCCTTGAGTTCAGTACATATGTTTTTTTCTATCTAATTTATTGTTTCTGATCTTATATTTAGGTCTTTGATCCATTTTGAATTAATTTTTGTACAAGGAGACAAACTGTAGTCGAGTTTCATTCTTTTGCATGGGGCTCTCCAGTTTTCCCAGCACCATTTATTAAAGAGACTTTCTTTTCTCCGTTGAGTGTTTTTATCTCCTTTGTCAAAGATGATATGAATATATATATATATATGGTTTTTATTTCTGGGTTTTATATTTTGATCCATTGGTCTACATGTCTATTTTTCTGCCAATACCATGCTGTTTTGATTATCGTGGCTCTATAATATAATTTGAAGTCAGGTATTGTAATACCCTAGCTTCATTCTTTTTCCTTTGACTATTCAGGGTTTTTTATAATTCCATAAAAAACCTGGTGATTTTTTGTTCCATTTCTTTAAAAAAAGGATATTGAAATTTTAATGGGAATTGCATTAAATTTGTATATTGCTTTGGCTAATATAGTCATTTTTACTATATTTATTCTTGTGATATAAGAATAAAGAATGTTTTTCCATTTCATTGTATCTTTTTTGATTTCTATAACAATGCTTTGTAGTTTGCATTATATAGGTCCTTTACATTCTTTGCTATGCTTATTTCTAGGTATTTTATTTTATTTGGTACAACTGTAAAAGGGATTAATTTTTAGATCATTTTCTGAAATATTATTCTTGCCATATAAGAAGGCAATAAACTTCTATTAATTTTGTATCCTGTGACCTTATTTTATTTGTTTATTGATTTTAATAGTCTTTTTGTGGAATATTTGGGGTTTCCAATTTTCAGAATCAAATCATCTGCAAAAAGTAAAACCTTTATTTCTTCTTTCCCAATATGAATGACTTTTATTTCTTTCTCTTGTCTTATTGCTTTGGGTAGAACTTCTAGCACTATGTTGAATAGAGTGGAGAAAGAGGGAAACCTTGTCTTGTTCCTGATTTTAAAAATAAAGTTTTTAGTTTTTTGCCATTTAATATGATGTTTTCTAATGGTTTGTCATAAATAGCCTTTATTAGGTTGAGATATTTTCCTTCTATACCTAGTTTGTTGAGTGTTTTAAACATAAAATGATGGTGTATTTTATCAAATGCCTTTTCTGCATCTATTGATGGAATCATATAATTTTTATTTTTTGTTTTGTTGATATGGTGTATTATGTTAACTGTTTTAAATATGTTATACCATCCTTGTGATTCTGGGATAAATCCTACTTGATCATGACAAATTATATTTTAATGTGTTGTTGTATTTGATTTGCTACTATTTTGTTTAGGATTTTAGCATCTGTATTTATTAGAAATATTGGTCTGTAGTTTTCTTTATTTGTTTTATCCTTGCCAGGTTTTGGTATGAGGGTTATGTTGACCTAATAAAATGTGTTTTGGAGTATTGCTTATTCTTTAATTTTTTGGATGACTTTGAATAGAACAGGAACCAAATCTTCTTTGAATTTTTTTTTCTTTTTTTTTTTCTTTGAATTTTTGATAGAATTTACTACTAGCATAGCTGTCTGGCCCTGGACTTTTATTATTTGGGAGGTTTTTTATAGTTGTTTCTATTTCCTCCCTGCTTATGGGTCTGTTTAGGTAAGCTACTTCTTCATGACTCAGTCTATGAATATAGTTTTGTTCTAGGAATTTATTTACTTTTTCCAAATTGTTAAATTTGGTGGTATATAGTTTTTCATAGATTCTACTATAATTTTTTGTATATCTAATGTGTCTGTGATTATTTCTCCTCTTTTATTTTGAATTTTGTTTATATGACTCCACTCCTTTCTCTTTTTTCCATAGTGAGTATTGCCAAGGGTTTGTCAATTATGTTGCTCTTTACAAACTACCTGCTCCTTGTTTTATTGGTTTTTTCTATACTTCTTCTGTTTTCAATTTTATTTATTTCTACTCTGATTGTTTATTATTTTCTTTCTCCTTCTGGTTTTTGGTTGCCTTTCATCTTCTTTTCCTAGTTCTTTATGATGTGATTTTAATTTGTTTATTTGGGCTCTTTTCTGTTTGTTCATATAAAACTGTAGTAATATAAACTACCCTCTTCTTACTTCATTTGCTACATCCCAGAGATTCTGATATGTCATATTGACATTTTCATTTGTCTGTATATATCTTTTGATCTCTGCTTTTATTTTTTCTTTGACATTATCATTTACTAAAAGTTTGTAGTTTAATTTTCATATTTTTATGGGTTTGTTTACTTTTTTGCTGTTGAATTCTAGTTTCAAAGCTTTGTGGTCAGAGAATATGCTTGGTATAATTTTTCTGATTAAAATGGCATGCAACTAGAAATCAACTATAGTAGAAAAACATTAAAACACTTGGAGACTAAATAGCATGCTATTAAATAATGAATGGGCTAACAATGAGATCAAGAAAGAAATAGAAAATTTTGCTTGAAACAAATAAAAATGAACATACAGCAATTCAAAATTTATGGAACACAGGAAAAGCAGGCCTGAGAGGGAAGTTAATAGCATCACAGGCATACTTTAAAAATCAAGAAGAAGCTCAAACATAAACAACTTAACCCTGCATCTAAAAGAACTACAAAAAGAACAGCAAGTAAAGCCCAGAGGAAGAAAATGGAAGGAAATAATTAAAATCAGCATGGAAATAAATTACATAGAGGCTAAACAAACAATACAAAAGAATCAATGAAATCAAGAGCTGGTTCTTTGAAAAGATAAACAAGATTGATGAACCTTTAACCAGACTCACCAAGAAAAAGAGAGGACTCAAATAATTAAAATTAAAAATGAGAATGGACAAGTAAGTAAAAAGTGACACAGCAGAAATACAAAGGATTGTAAGAAAATACTATGAAGAACTATATGCCAAAAAATTAGACAACCTAGGTGAAATAGACTAATTCCTTGAAACATATAATCTATCAAAAATCAATCTAGAAGACTCTGAAAACCTAAACAGACCAATTGCAACAAATGAGATTGACACAGTAATAAAAATAACTCCCCACAAGCAAAAGTTCTGGGCCAGATAGCTTTACAGGTGAATTTTAACAAATATTCAAATAACTAACTCCTATTCCTCTCAAGCTATTTCAAAAATTCAAGAAGAGGGAAGGCTTCCAAGCTCCTTTTATGAGGCACGCAGAATGCTCTATCCAGAATCAGACAATGAGACTACAAAGAAAGAAAACTATAGGCCAATATCCCTGATGAACATAGATGCTAAAATTTTCAACAAAATATTAAAAAACCAGATCCAGCAATACATGAAAAAAAAATCATACAGAATGATCAAGTGGGATTTATTCTGGGGAGGCATGGCTGGTAAAATATTTGCAAATCAATGTGATTCATCACTTAAACAAAAGGAAGGAGAAAAATCACATGATAATATCAATAGATGCAGAAAAAAGTATTTGATAAAATCCAGGACCCATTTTTGATCAAACCTCTCAGCAAAGTGGGAATACAGGGACATACCTCAACATGATAAAGGCCATCTATGACAAACCCACAGCCAACATCATACTCAATGGGCAAAAACTAAAAGTAATTTTCTTAAGGTCAGGAACAAGGCAGGTGTGCTCTTTTTAGCACTTTGATTCAACATAGTTCTGTCAGTCTTAGCCACAGCAATTAGACAAGAAGAAGAAATAAAATGCATCCAAATTGAAAAAGAAGAAGTAAAACTATCATTATTTGCTGATGACATGATACTGTACATAGAAAACCCTAAAGTCTCAGTCAAAAAACTACTGGACCTGATAAATAAATTCAGCAAGGTGGCACGATATAAAATTAATATTCAGAAATCAGTGGCATTTTTATACACCAACACTAAATTGTCTGAAAGAGAAATTAAGAAAACAATCCCCTTCACTATTGCAACAATAAAAGAAATAAAGTACCTGGGAGTAAATTTAACTAAGGAGGTTAAATATTTGTACTTAGAATTATAAAACATTGATAAAAGAAATTAAGGAAGATACAAACAAGTGGAAGCATATACCATGTTCGTGGATAGAAAGGAAAAACATCATTAAAATGTCCATATTTCGAAAAGCAATCTATAAATTCAATACAATTTCTATTAAAATGGCAATGCAAATATTCCAAAATTTATATGGAACTAAAAAAGAACATGAATAGCCTCAGCAATCTTGAAAAAGAAGAATAAAGTGGGTTGAATCACAATTACTAATATCAAGGTATACTACAAAGCCATTATACTCAAAACAACATGGTACTGGCATAAGAACAGAGATACATGTTACTGGAATGAAGCAAATAACCCAAAAATAAACCCACATCTTTATGTACAACTAATATTTGACAAAAGACGTAAGAAAATACAATGGAGTAAAGACAGTCCCTTTTAAAATTGGTGTTGAGAAAATTCGACAGGTACTTGCAAAAAAATGAAACTAGACCACCCACTTACTTCACAAAAATAAACTCAAAATGGATAAAAGATTTAAATGTAAGTCATGAAACCATAATCATTTTGGAAGAAAACATAGGCAGTAACTTCTCTGACATCTCTTCTTGCAGCAATGTATTTGCTGTTTTATCTCCATAGTCAAGTGAAAAAATAAAAAAAAACAGGATGAACAAATGGGACTGCATAAAACTAAAAACCTTTTGCACAACTAAAGACACTATGAACAAAATAAAAAGAGAAACCACTCAATGGGAGAACATATTTGACAAAACATCTGATAAGGGGTTAATAACCAAAATTTACAAAGAACTTGTAAAACTCAAGATCAGGAAGGTAAACAATCCAATAAAAAAAAATGGGCAAAAGAAATGAATAGACACTTCTCCAAAGAGGACATACAGATGGCCAATAGGCATATGAAAAAATGTTCAACATCACTAATCATTAGAGAATTGCAAATTAAAACCACAATGAAATTCCACCTTACACTTCTCAGAATGACACTCATTAAACAAAACAACACATAATAAGCATTGGCGAGGGTGTGGAGAAAAGGGAACCCTCCTGCACTGCTGGTGGGAATGCAGACTTGTATGGCCACTGTGGAAAACAGTATGGAGATTCCTCAAAAAATTAAAAATGGAAATGCCTTTTGACCTAGCTATTCCACTTTTAGGAGTATATGCTAAGAATCCCAAATCACTGATTCAAAAGAAGAAATGCACTCCTATGTTTATTGCAGCATTGTTTATAATAGCCAAGATCTGGAAACAGCCCAAGTATTCGTCAGTGGACGAGTGGATCAAAAAGGGTGATACATATATGAAATACTATGCGGCCATGAAAAAGAAGGAAATCTTACCTTTTTTTGACAACATAGGTGGACCTGGAGGCTATTATGCTAAGTGAAATAAGCCAGATAGAGAAAAAATATCATATGACCTCATTTATTTGAGGAAGCTAATGAACAGTGTGAACTGAGGAACCAAATAGAGGCAGAGGTTGGATCAAAGGGACCAGAGGGAGGGTGGTAAGAGGAAAGGGAGATGAGATGATGGGATCAGAGAAGGGAAAGAGATTAGTAAATTTATATATATTATATAACAGCATTATAGATTATATTATATTACAGCATTATAGATAGCAGGACAACAAATCCTGGAAGAAAGGTAGGAAGGTGTTGGGAGGAAGGGACAAGAGATGTGTTGAGGGGAACATGGGTATGGGAGGGAGACATATTTGGTGGGACACTTGAATCTATGTAAATACAATAAATTAAAATCAATAAAATGTTTTAAAATACTGTTAACTTATAAAATTGTATATTTTTAAATATTTAGGACCATGAAAAAAGATAATCCAAAATAATATAGAAACTAATTTTATCTATCAATAATATAACTTAAAATTGTCAGCATTTAAGGTGTTGAGGCAATGTTGCATAATACAGTTATTTTTCTTATAACCTATATCAGTTCTGGAAACATGATATGAATTCAATATAGCCATCTTTGTTACCTGTTTTATGAAATACATGTTTTAAAGCAATTAAAGTAGATTTGTGATACTCATTAGACAATGATTTTGAAATGATTATTTAGATCTTTAAGTATTGATGGGGTTCAGAACACAGTGTTTTCTAATATGAAATTTTGTCATACTGAATATTTTAAGCTTAAGGTAGTTGAGAAAAAGGCAACTCCAAAACTTGCGCTTAATTTCCCCTGCTCTTCTACCATAAAGTTGCTCAAAGGCAAAAAACACATTTGTTTTTTTTTCTCCATCAAAATGAGAATTAATACAAAAGTAATTATTTGTTTTTGCTTTACTTTTATTTAAATCTAGATAAGAAAGAAAGAAAGTTCCATTCACCCTTTCAGTTCTCTAATTCTATACTCTCATGAATACATTGAATGGCTTATCATTAATTAATTTTCTCCAAGTTTGACCTACTGATTGTACAAAATTTCATGAAATATCTCAGCATATATGGAACTATATAAATGTGTATGACATATACAAATATCCTTGGGTACGTGAACCTCCATATGTGAATTGCTGAGAAGCCCTCAGGGAAAGATTATAGTGCTATAAGATTCAGTATTTGTAGAAACAGACCTAGGTTTGAGTTCTGACTTTTGATTATGACCTGGGAAAGTTTACTTACATTTTTCAGATTCTTGGTAGGTTAACTACTCTGTAAATAAGAATAACAATTCCATGTAATGATAGGTCCATTAAATGATGAAAGAAAGAGAAAGTTTTTAGCACAGGTCCTCAGGCACTCAATAAACTTGCATTACTTTTCTTACCATCTGGGTTTCAGATTGCCGGTTCCTTTGAAAAAAACTTTCAGTTTTATGATTTTTTTTTTTAGCTATTCAGTTAGATTTAGTCATTGTGCTAGCTTTTTTCATTTGTTTTTCTTGATTTTTTAAAAATATATTATGCAATATAACAACGATTTAAAATTCTGACCTCAGCATAAATTTGTTTCTTTGACAATCACTAATAGTAAAGAAATGCTTTGTACGAAAAGTCACCATCCACAATAGTTAATGTATTTCCATTTATCACCACACGTCTAAATGACAATTAAGTTTCTTTTTTACCATAAAAGGTCTTTGGTTTATAATATCATTTTGTTTGTCCTGTAGAACATTAAAAATTATAGTAAGTATCAACTCTCTAACAAGAGCAACAACAAAATAATAATAATAAAGTCCTAAATACACACACACACACACACACACTAATTTATTTTTAAACAATAAATTTCTTTATTACTATAATTTAACTCTCCATTTTATGTTTGTTTGGCAATAAAACTGTTGTGGAACAATAAAGATATATAGATCTAAATAGAGTATAGATCTACATAATAGAAAAAAAATAATTTATGTTATGTTTCATTTTATTTAAACTGATGAAAATATAAAATTGAAATAGATGTTTAGTGGAAAATGTAGCTGAATGTTCAACATCTTCAAAACTTATTTAAGGCAATACAATAAAATAATTTTATTTCACTATTGACTGTTCCATTTGCTGTACATTCTAGGTTGCACATTATTCTTTTAAATGTAGGCTTTCAAGCAATTTAATCTATGTAGGGTTGTTTTAAGTATGCTATATAGTTAATTATATTTTAATTTGTTTTCCAAATCCATTAACATAATTGATACTCATAATTAAAACAACATATGTAGAGACCCCCAGAATTAATATAAAGGTGAATTAGAATTTCCTATGTAAATAAATAAGGAAAAAATACTTGAAGGTTATATTCTAGGAAATTAATTATATACAACTGAAGTAGCAGAGAAATTATTATTGGCTAGTTGAGCCCTCAATCAGCTGATAATATTCTTAATCATCACTTGATGTCAAACATCATGAAAATTTCACAGTACTTTGAGACTCTTCTGGAAAAATAAATATTGTATGTTTCACAAAACTTAAAAAGCTTTACTTTATTACCTTCAGCTGTGCAAAACTTTTGTTACTGGTTTCTTCCTCCACCTCTTAAATACCACATATATATACAAAGTTTCTTTTATATGCTGGAATTTATAGAAGCCTATCAAGAAAGATCTTCAGTGCAAAATATGTGAATTAGAGATTTTGGTCATTCTCCTTTTGTATGTATGTATAGCTTCTGGATGTATTATATTCTATATGTAAAATAATACATTTTATAAATAAAAATGAAGCAGCAAAAGAACATGAAGAGAGAAGATGTATTTGCATTTGAATGTTATTTTGAAGAACTGTTTAGACACATTGTTCAGAAAATTATTACTCATAATAAGATATTTGAGGAGAGATTAAAATGCTTTTTATTAAGCAAAAGCTATAATAAAGTTGGAGGAAAATATTTTATTCAAAGTAAATAGTATGTTAAAGTGCTTGGAGGTAGAAATTAGCATAGCATATTTAAAAAAACTGGACAGGAATGAGAAGTGTAGTCTATAGTAAGATGTTGCAGCAACAATGAACTACTCAGAGACCAAGATGACATGCTGCTAAGGGCCAAGGGGAGGCAACAGCCCCAGTCAGCAGAGTGAAGGACTGAAACCCTTATCCTCAGCCTTACTAAGACATTTATTAGCCAATACAAATAACTCAAGAAAGCAGACAGAAGAATTTTCAGGAGATGAAGTAAATGCTGACTTCTAATCTCTGTTCTGAGAACCTAAATGTTTCCTGTTACTGAATCTAATTCTGCTGTTTTTCTGTTTCTAGCACATACTATTTCCAGTATAGGTCAGAGAGGCTCCTGGACTCTCATCTACTCAGGATGAGCACCTCACTGTCTCTAATTGTTATTCTAATTCTGCATATTTTCATAGCATATTTCTACAGTAAGGAGTTTGGGCTTTATTAAAGTGTTAAAAAATGTGTTTTAGAATTCTGCTCAATTAAATGTATGATACAATCTACATCAGTAGAGGCCACTCTGGGTGCTAATAGGAGAGACTGAGGATAGTGGGGTCCAAGTTTAAAAATGGAGACTTGAAATCCATTGTCATGTTATAAGAACTAAAGATAATTGTGTATTGGACTCTCATATAAGGAGAAAGGGGAGAGTTGTTGGAAGAGATTAGGAACCTGTAATGTGAGTAACCAAGGCCAGGCAGATTCCCAGTGGATTCTGGTAGATGATAGAGGAACTAGGGAGCTGGAAAACATTGGACTATGCCTGTTTATTAGGTTCTTGTAACAGCACATGAGCAAATAGGCAGAGAACAAAGGCCCTCATCCATGCCATAAATACTTTATTATCTGGCTCACAGGACCTCAGGTTGAAAGCAGTATTTCTTATACCTAGTTTCCAGAGGACCTGCTGCAGCTCAGTTTATGACTGACACAGACTCACTACCCCAATAAGTCTCCAGTGTCCTGCCAGACTGTACAAATGGAAGCATTTTTATAGGGTTTAATTTCCTGAGTTGCTGTGGTAGTTCTGAAGATGCTGCCTTGAGGAGGAATGTCAGCTCCTTTCTCCATCTCTGCTTCAGAGAGTATGATACCATTCATTCTTATGTCTCACAACTGCAGCAACCAAGTTGCCAGGGACTTGGTGGGTTTCTGCCTAAATTTCATCCCTAAATCCATCAACTCTGTCTGGGTGTAGGACTAGACCTCAGAGTGTTCAACTACTTGCAGAGCGTGTTCTGCCTGCCCCTGAGGTACTTTTGGCTGCTGGGTTTTTACCTTCTCAGTGACCACCAACCAGGCTGAGTCTGCCAACAGCAATTTTATCCTGATACTTCTCCTTTTTCTTCAGCAACTGCTTTGGCTCTTATGGTTGCTATTTCTTGGCCTAAAGCTGAAACAGAAGCTTTTGAATCTGCAGCTGTGTCTCTAACAACTGCTGGTGCTAGTGTTTGGCTTCTAAGGCAACCTGGATCTCTCAAACACATAATTCCTTCTCCATCAATTGTTCCAGCCCCTGCCACTTTTGGTGCTCAGCTTCAAGCTTACACTGCATGCTGGGCTGTAAAGAACACTCAACTCATGACCTCTAATGAGGCAGCCACAGGAAACCACATGCTTAAGAACAGGCACTCCTCTCTCCCACCCTTCAAGGGTGTTGTTGGTTTCATACTGATCTGATTTTAATCTTGCCCACTACACCAGATGTAATGCAGGTGGCTGAATCCAGACAGGTTCACACTGGATTGGGAAGATAGGAGAGAAATGCATGGAGAAAGCTTTGGGCCATTCCTATTTATTAGAGACTCACAAAGGTGGATGAGCAGGCAGGGGATAACTATTTCTCATCGCAGCTGGTGAAGTAATTGCAAATGCAACCCTGCAGTGGAGGGCAAGCAGTCAGCTCTGATGGCAAGCACCCATAGCCTTACATAAGCTATACAATGTGGCTCTGCCACATGCTCACACACTAATCATGCAAAGTGCAAGAGAGCAAGCCTAACACAGCTGTTTTACCAACAGAACCAAAACAGAATTTTTGTTTTGGAGTTGTTGTTGCTAATGTTTTACTTTGTTTAGGATGGAAATATATTTGTGAGAAGTTGCAATAGTCGTAGAGAGGGGTCTAATGAGTCTTGAATAATAATACGAAACAAGTGTAGCTATTTAGAAAAATAAGTTAGATATCATGGAAAAATAAAAGACTGATTGTAAGGTAGGGTTAAAACAAAGGATCCAAAGAATAAGGTGAAAAATTTTGATACATAAACCAAGAGAACGTTAAATTTGATGGTAGATATTTGAGGTAGTTCTTTTCAAATAGTTTCTTTATTTCAAGGAAATAAAAAGAGACATCAGATGAGAATGTGGAGAAGGTAATAGGAGTTTTACAAAGGGAGGAAGAGATGCATTTTGGCTTTTTAAGAGAATGGAATTTAATACTTCTAAAAATACATAATAGATTGGGTGCTTGGTTTTTATATCCTTTTAAGATTTAACATCTAATACTACAAAGTGTAGCCAGAGATGGTATAGGTGCTTCTTTAAGCTTTTATACTTTTATACTTATACTTTTATATTTATACTTATATTTTATACTGTATTTATACTTTGTACTTGGATCTATAGGTGTCCAATGCTGGGTCAATGTAAGCAAAGTAAAGAGGTTCTTCCAGGAGAGTGACTAAAAAGAAGAAATCTATGAGAAAGTTGTGCTGTAATCAGATTGAATATGTTGCAGAAGCTAACAATTTCAAACTTAACACAAATTATTAATTTTTCAATGATGTTGTATACTAAACACATGTCACCAAGGGGCTACTCTCTATAGTTATTTTGATACTAAACATTATAAGCTATCATCTTTTTTTTGGTTTCATGGTTTGGGAATTCAGCATTCTCTGCCACAACAGGAAGAAGAAAGAACCACCAGGGGATCCCACATTGGCTTGAAATCCTTTGTCAGGGAAATGATACATGTCATATTTTTTCTTTTCTTGCTTCTTTGTCTTCTTTCTTTTTCTTCTTCTTTTTCTTCTTCTCCTTCTTTTTCTTCTTCTTCTTCTTCTTCTTCTTCTTCTTCTTCTTCTTCTTCTTCTTCTTCTTCGTCTTCTTCTTCTTCTTCTTCTTTTCTTCTTCTTTTAGAGAGCAAGGAGAATCATTAATTTGTTGTTCTAGTTTTCACGCATTCGTTGGTTGATTTTTTTATGTGCCCTGATTGTAGATCAAACGCACAACTTTGGCATATTGGGATGATGCTCTAATCAACTGAGCTACCCAGCTGAAGCTTCATGTGTGCCATTGTCATCACAGCTCATTGAACAGAGCAATTCATATGTCTAAGCTAAGTGTAAGACCAATGAGAAATACAATAGTCATGTGCTCACAAAAAGAGGAAAACCAGGTATTGGTGAACACTAAGAACTAAAGCAATTGAGAGTACAAGTGGTCCTTGGGTTACAACACAGTTTCATCTCTACAACAGTGGCATAACTAAAATTTTGATGTACTTTGAAACACACCCTAACCTAAGTCACTTACCTACTTTAACACAGTTGTAAAATTATATTCTGGAACATAAAACAAAACTAAGCCACAGAAAAAAAGACATTAATATACTGTACTGTACACTGTACTGTAGTGACATTATGCCACTTTGCTGTTTAGTAAGCACAGTTGATTTTATAGGGGCTTGATCCCTTTACATGCATTAGAATATGGTCTTTATCCTTGATAATTGTTGCTGCAGTAGAGTGGCTAAGGCCTAGCACATGGCCTTTGTCCATCACTGATTCCTCTTTTTCTTATCTCTTTACAATGTCTAATTTCACTTTTATTGTGATGGCTCTCCTCTTCTTCAAAGCACTACCATCTAAGGACTCTGACTTTCGTTTAATAGCCATGATAAGGGTAAAAATGCTGCCAAATAAAACAACACGAACATAACACTTGTGCTTTTAACAGTACAAACAGGTGTAGGTAAGCATACTGGGCTACTCCAAATCCTTCACTCACATATTGCATATTGCATAATCTTCCGCCACACACAGCTAAACTAGTTTGCGCACATAGTCCGTAAGTACTACAATAACGGCATAAGACAAAACACTCACATCTCAATTTTTTAAAGTTATGGGAGTGAGCACTGTAAACTCGAAACATATGTCGAGACTGTCATAACCCAAGCCCCCCTGTATATACAACTCAGAAAGATCTGTGTGATATATAAGGAAATGATTAAGGACAGAATGACAATAATGGATAGTGGAAAAATGTTATGGTCAATGTGTTGGCATTTCCCAAAGGGACAGAACAGTGTATATGGTGGTAAAGTAGCCAACTTACATGGAAAATAATATATGTAAAATTTTATAAATTCTGTGTGTTGGAGGTGATATAATTATGGTAAAACAGTTGTAAGAATTTATGTTTTTAGATGGTACACTTTGAAAATGTAATATTTTAATTTGTTACTATTAGTGTTTCTTAAAGCTACTTGTCATTTTCTTTTAAATTGACTAGAGAGAGAGGAAGGGAGAGGGAGAAAGAAAGGAATATTGGTCTGTCCCTGTATGTGCCCTGACTAGAGATCGAACCGGCAAACTCTGTGATTTAGAGTGATGCTCTAACCAACAAAGCTATCTGGCCAGGGCATTTTTAAAATTATTTTTTTTAAGTTTTCTTTTTCTTTCCTTTTCTTTCTCTCTTTCTATTTATTTATTTACAGAGTGCAAGTGCTTAGGAAATTTGTGTGTTTCTTTTGTACTGCTCACTTGGAATAAAACTTGATATAACACTGAAAATTTTGTCACTTAAGAGAGAAAAGGACAAAGGCAGCATTTCTGTAAGTAAAATTTCCTAACCTTTCTGTTTATCGGAGTTAATCTTTAGCCATTGAAATTTTTCTTCTTTGTTAACAAATGCCTTCATGATTGTGTGCATTATTGTGTTATAAAATACTACTTAGCAATGAGTTCTCCGTTTAGTTGTGTTCTGCTTGACATTTCTTAATCAAACATACACTATTCTCTAGATAGCCAATCTGCACAACATTCTCAAACAAAATCAAGTGAAGACATTAAAAAACAATATCAAATATTTCACAAGTACATTATATCATTATTTCATTAGAAAATACATATGTGGAGAGTCAGATCCAGAAAATAAAGCATAAGCAAAAAATAAATGTTATGTAGAGAACAGCATTGTGGATTATATTTTTGAAACATTTTTAATTCATAAGTCTGTTCATCCATGAAGATTCTACCCTTTTTCTTTGTTCAGTACCATTTCTTTTCTATAAGGAACCTAGGCACTAAAACTCTCTCTTTGGAGTATACTGTTCATATGCAACAATCAAAAACAATTGTTTATCTAAATTATATTGTTAATGTTTTGATATACATAAAAAACTACATGGTGTCTCAACTCAGGGAAATTAAATTATACTTTAGGATTCTAGGCATAAATGTAAAAAAAAATAATATACCAAACTTTATGTAATTCAATGAATAATAAAAGACAAAACCAGTAAGATTAATTACTTTATGAAATCTAAAATTTATTCTGTACTCACATGATCAGTGAAAGACTCTGGGAAAAATTTTTTTAGTAATACCTAAAAAAATTAGCAAAATTAAATAAATCAAAAAAAGGTAAAATATGAGTTAGTATTTCAATTATTCTTTCTTTCAGTTTAGTCCCATTCTACATTCCTGGATACTTATTGATTTTGCAAATGACTTGCTCTCTATTTCCTTCTCATGCTCTACCTTACACCTACTTCTTTCTTTTTCAATCACAGCTCTCTTTGTCTTCATTCCCTGGTTAAAACTGAGCAGTATCTTATTTTGTTAAGTAAATACCTATCAGAATGATGGCTGTACCTTAAAATACTGCTGGGCACTAAAGAGACAAGTGTGTAGGTACCTTAATAAAAGTGTATAATGTGCCTTCATTATCATGGCCAAAGTGTATAATTAACTAATTTTTTTAAAGCCTCAATGAAAGAATTTAAATGCTAAAATATAGCAGCATTCTCCTAATCTGTATATTGTCACTCAATTACAACTTTTTACTTTAGTTGTTTTTTTTTGTTTTTTTGTTTTTACAGGGACAGAGAGAGAGTCAGAGAGAGGGATAGATAGGGACAGACAGGAATGGAGAGAGATAAGAAGCATCAATCATCAGTTTTTCATTTTGACACCTTAGTTGTTCATTGATTGCTTTCTCGTATGTGCCTTCAGCATGGGCCTTCAGCAGACCTAGTAACACCTTGCTTGAGCCAGTGACCTTGGGTCCAAGCTGGTGAGCTTTTGCTCAAGCCAGATAGGCCCGTGCTCAAGCTGGCGACCTCGGAGTCCCAAACCTGGGTTTTCCGCATCCCAGTCTGACGCTCTATCCACTGCGCCACCGCCTGGTCAGGCCAATTACAACTTTTGATAATTCCTTCTTTGGAGCACCGTTGTCTTTATAACTCCTTATGTAGCTAGCTGTCTTGAAACCTGAAATAAAATATTGCTTTAAACTTTTATATTGAATCTTTGTCAGAAAAAATATCTGAAACATTAACATAGACATAGCACATTTCCATCGTTTATGGGGTTAAGGTTACCCAAGAAATATCTAGATTATAGAATGTATTTCATTCTATTTTTTTACTTATTATTAAACAAAAGTCTCAGACTTAGAGACTCACAGGTTAATTTATATATTTTTTTGTTAAGTGGAGACTCAAATAGTGTCTAGTGAAGCAAATAACCTTGGAAGTACTGGTTTATAGTCTTGTTGAATGTTAATCGGCTACGTTGGTGTGCCAAGTCAATGCATTATCTACTGAGCCACCCAGTTAGGACTAAGAAGCTGATCTTTAACTTAACCCAGCGATTTTGTTATCTTATAAAAATTTTAGCTTCTCAAATGTTCTTTTAACACAACAATTAATTGATGTGTTAAAATATTTGACATGAATTTAATTTATATTTGTTTGAGAATTGTAATTTGTTTTGTCAGTTGCATTAATTATATTTTAATAACTAAATTGACTTTACAGTATCCTTTGTTCTTGCTTTTGTACTCTATAATTCTGACATGATAATAGATTGCATTATAAAAGTCACTATGCTTGTTCCCATAATTTTAATTAGTATGTAAGAAATACCTGAGAGGGACAGTGGATGTTGCTCCAAATGTTTATTTCCAGCAGGTAAGGTTTTACTTCTAAAACACATTTATTGGCCTTGGCCAGTTGGCTCAGTATACAAAGCATCAGCTCCACATGCGAACATTTTGGGTTCCATCGCTGGTCAGGACACACATGAAAAGTGACCATGTGCTTTCTCCCTCCCTCTTTCCCTTCTCTCCCTCTTCCTTTTCTGCAGCCAGTGGCTTGATTGGGTACTGAGGATAGCTCGGTTAGTCCACCTGTGGACCTCAGGCACTAAAAAGAGCTCATTTGAGCCTGACTAGGCAGTGCTGTAGTGGATACAGCCTCAAACTGAAACATGGAGGACCCAGGTTCAAAGTTTGGAGGGTGCCGGCTTGAGCACAGGCTCATCTGGCTTGAATGTAGACTCACCAGCTTGAGTGCAGGGTTGCTGGCTTGAGCCTGGGATCATAGACATGACCTCATGGTCTCTAGCTTTAGCCCAAAGGTCACTGGCTTGAAGCCCAAGGTCACTGGCTTGAGCCCAAGGTTGCTGACTTAAGCAAGAAGTCACTTGATCTGCTGTACCCTCCACCCCCACCATCAAGGCACATGTGAGGAATCAATGAACAACTAAAGTTGCCAAAATGAAGGATATACATTTCTTATCTCTCTCCCTTCCAGTCTGTCTGTCCCTTTCTCTCTCTCTAACTCTCTCACAGTCTCTGTCAAAAAAAAAAAAAAAAAAGTCAGTTACAGATGATTTGAGCATCAGCACCAGACAGGGGTTGCTTGGTGGTTCCTGGTCAGGGCACCTGTGGAAGTCTGTGTCACTATCTCTCCTCCTCTCACTTAAAAAAATAAAATAATAGAAAGAAAACACATTTATTGTTTTTGAAAATTGACAGTTGATCAGAAGAGTGAAGAAGAGACAGAAACTTGGGTATTCTGCATATAAAAAACGTTATATTTGACAATGTAACTTTCTAAGAATATTGTGTGCATTCAAAAAGGCTTCATAGCAATTCATTGACTTTTCTTTTGAGCCAGCAGAAATAATCTTCCACCATTTACTACTTCTTCTGCCAGACATCTTTCTCCTCCCCAGGTTTAAACACAAAAAAGGAAGAGAATAACATTCCACTATTTCCCCTTTTCTTCCCTAAGGCAAACATACAGAGACAGACAAACTGTTTTGCATACTCCCAACTCTAGACTTTTATTTTTCCACCTCTTTATAGATGCCTTGTGGTTTTCTGATTTATCTGTCAAAACCAATTATTAGGGTAAAACTACAAAGTAAAAAATAACTTAAAAAGTTAAAAAGATTCACAATAAAAACTGTCTTTGATTTTCTTGAATTTTATTGATTCAAGCTCTATTAGTCTTCTATTCTTACCATTATTTTCCTTAAGAATTATAGTCACATTCTCTTTGACAGGTGATCTCACAACTATCCACTAGTGCCTTTCTCCATTCTGTGGTGAATGTTGTGATGTAATGTTCAGATTTATTTTCAGAAATAAAAAACTTGTTACTTCAACTACTACTAATAATGTTAGAATATTATCTTTAGTTTTCAGGAGTTTTTTACATTCTATAGCTATAAATGAGACTTCTCTGAAGTCTTCCTTCCTAGAATGGTCCACACCAGATTATTGACCAACCAGAGGCTATAAAAACCAAGCCATCTTGATTGAACTCATGTCAATGTTGAGGGACTATTTCATTTTCAGATCACCCAGAGAGATCAGCAAGATCATGGTTGGAACATGCATTACAGCTCAACTTCTTCTATATAAGCCTGCTTCTTGTCTCTCTCTTCTACAGGTGTTAATTTCAACAATACTTCTTAATAAGTCCTCTGCAAAAACATTTCCTAATAGTCTTTAATTTCAGCTGGCTTCCAGAAGAAATCAACCTATAACTGTTTAAGATAAAGGTTATGGAGAAAATCATGATTGGTATTTTCATATATAAAGAACTAAATTAAGAATTATCTATATTTAAAGGAAAAATTTAAAGCTATGGAGTAGCCCATTGTTAACAAGAAATAGCATAATAATGGGAAATTAATTTTTTTCTTCCAGTTTATCTCCCTTCACTGCAGTACATGCTATTATTGCAGTTATTCTCAGGTCAGTCTTAGAAAACATTGGAAATAGATTGTTTCTTCAATGAGATTGAACTTTTGGAGATAAAGTATAGAGGGGATATATTTTCAAGCAGTGCAGAAGAAACACCAAAAACAAAAAAAACAAATAAAATTCCTGTGTTCGTTAGTATAAAGAAAACAGAAAGAATATTTGTATATCTGAGATATATGTCAATTGAAAAGGATTGAACTAGTCTTTTCTTATATTTAAGAATTGGTAACATTGTACTTTCTATCCAAAGATAAACTGAGGAGCTTTAAAGGAGAACATTCTGTCTATTAAAAAGAAATGAGTGTTCACATTAAATAGCATCTGAATTTTGCTATATTATATATGTTTTGAGATTAGATTTCAGCAAAAAAAGATTCAGTAAATCAGGCAACATTTTCTGGATTGAAGGTATGAGGGAAGGTAAAAATGTGGGAATATACTCTTTATGATGGAGTAATTCCTTTTCACAGATATTACTTCATCTCCGTTTTTATTCACCACTCACCGTACCATCAGTTTCATGTAGTGGCCTCATTAATTGCAATTTGATTTGTGTTTTTCTGTCATATTATATAATTTTTCATGTTGAGATGATTAAGTATTTGGTGTTTTCTGATTAAATCATTCCCCTATTTAAGAGATTCCAAAGGTTTAGAATAAATAAAAACTTTCAACTATGGCTGTAGGCCTATTTGGCTTGTCTCTGCATATCTTTCTAAATCTCTATCTTTCACTGTTCCTCTTCATTATTGTCTTCAACCACATAGTTTTATTGTTATTCCTCTAAGGTCTCAAGCTTTTTTCTATATTTGTTCTTGCCTCTGCTCATAACCCAAATCCCTTCCCCTAAATCCACAAATTATATCAAATTATATATATATATATATCACTTGATTCATAAGTTTTTTATCACTCAAAAGAAGGTTTCTGTAACTAATATTTAATTTAGACCTCATATCTAATTCAGTTTATTATCTCAGACTTAGTTTCTTAAAATTTATATTAAAGCACTGTTATAATATAAATTAAATTTATATTTTCATGACCTGATATGCTTAACGACATTTGCTTCCACTAGATTTATGAGAATAAATACTTCTTCTATACGTATCACTCCATTTTCAGTGCACACACAAGTCAGTTATTGTTTGTATTATTTGGGGATATCCAAAAAGAGAAAAGGAACTATTAGTGTGTGTGTGTGTGTGTGTGTGTGTATTTTTATGTGTGTGTAAAGAGAGAGAAACAGAGACAAAGAGAGCAGAGAGAGGCAGTCACACACACACACACACACACACACACACACACAGATTGTGGGAGATAAGTTTGTACTATGTAGAACAATTCAGCACCCTTGAAATTGAGGAAAGAGTTGAAATTAAAGTCTTGATTCTTAAATTCTCAGAAGGAAACTCACTCAAGATTTTTATGTTTCAGTGTTTTGATAGAATTGCTTTATCATTAAGAAACTTTAGTCATTGTTCTTAAGGTCTTCAAATGATGGAACAAGACCCATAACACATTTTGAAGGGTAATCTATACTACTGAAAAATCTACTGATTTAAAAGTTAATCCCACCTTAAAAGATAACTTCACATAAATATCTAGACAAATGTTTAGCCAAATAGCTGAGCACAGCAAAATATACCACATAAAATTAACCAAACAATTATATTTTTAAAAAGTATTCAATTTTAATTTAAAATTATTATATTAGTTTATTTATTAAATAATCAGCTCATTTTCATGACAGAGCATACAAATAATTCAGTTAGCACCAACACAGATGTTCTCCCTGTGTCAGCATATGTTTACTATGTAGATTTGTGGTGAACTTTGTTTAACGATAAAAAGAAAAATTAAATCCATTGTTTGACTTAACCTCAGTATATTATGTCAAAATTTCTTCTCTTTATCAATAATATTACTTAAGACTTTATGATGCTTACCATTTATGGTAAAAACTATTTAACTTTGGTATTTTATAGCTTTGAAATGACCTGAAAGGAGGCAAGTGCAAGAAAATTATATTATCCATATGGAAAAACATTGTGTCATTTTAATGTTTTCATAATGCTCTTACCTGGACTTCATTTGAGGTACAATATAGAGCTGAGTTTTGTAAAGTTGACCAAAAAAGTGCAATCATGATATTAAATAGTTGATTCTCAAAGAATTGTTTCTTTTTACTCTTCAAAATAAGTACCTAACTTTTATCTGTGTTCTTACCTCAATAAATACATATTTTTAAAATTATTCACTTAATTTTTACAGCTACCTCATTTTCTTTAAGTTGAAAGATAATGTGAAAATAAGCTTTCTAATACTTAAGCATTTGATTTAAGAAATAAACCCGTCACTACATGAATTCTCAATTATCTTATATATATTTTTAATATTTATTACATAAAATGAGTGTGAATGGTCATATGCCCTTCTTTCCAGTCACAATTTCTATGTTATATATTGTAATAAAAATGTTTTATAACATTTAAAATGTAATTATCTTCATCTCTAGAGCCTAATGATTCTATCAAAATCTCATTCATTCATATTTTTAAATGGCACTAGTGTGCAAATAACCATCTAGTATATGGTGTATACTTTACTTTATTCTTATACTCAAGTATAAGGTATATCTGAGTGAACTTACAAATAATTCAGTTCATAAAAATGTTTTACTGATAATTCATTTTGTGTCAGGCATTTTTCTATGAGTTAAATAGGAGAATAAAACCTTATTATCCTAATGAGCATTCAAATTATGAAGGAAATACAGACAGTGAAAGAAGAATCACATAAATATCAAATAGAGAAAAGGACCATAGAGAGAAATCACCAGTATTGAAGTATAACAAGACCTGGAGAGTAGACTATTTGAACAATTGATATTTGAACAAAAATTTAAAAGTGTTGAGAGAGTAACCTTGTTGTGATCTAGGAGAAAATATCCTAGGTAGGAGAAAGAAGTGCAATAAGCAGAAAAGGTTAACAGTACTTGAGGTTTGTGTAATTGTGAAAAATATGGAAAAATAAATAGCAGAGTTGAGGGTAGAGTTAAGAGGAAGATTATGTTAATTTCTGGTGAAGCAAAATAGATAACTTTTTACTCTAAGAAAGGAAGCTATTGGAGAAGTCTAACAAAATAGTGGCACTTCCACTTTATTTGAGGATACGCAATAAAGAGCAAAAAGAACAAATTTAGAAGACTGTTGTAATACTAAAGATAAGAGCTTAAAAATGAAAATGCTGTAAAGTGGTTAAAATTTGAAAGGAGTGGTTTGGATAGACTAGAAAAAAGTAGAGAAGTTGAAAAGTGCTCCAAGATTTTGGCCTAAGAAAGGATAAAAAAATGCACTTACTCATTTATTGAATTGAGTAAGATAAGAGCATATTTGGGAAGTCCAGAAGAAGACACTGACTTTGGGGGATTTCTATGACATTTAGATGTCTGTTAAATATCCTAATGGGAATTTTGAGTAAGCAGATTTTATGTGTGCCTTTAAATAAAAAAAACAGTAAAACATTTCAAGCTTGTATATTAATAGTCTGTGTTATGTCTCTGTATTTCTTGCTTAAAAATTTTAATGCTATACTTGAGTTTTTCTTTGTAGAGCAAGCAACATTGAGTGTTTTAATTTTCAATACTACTAAATGACAGGTACAACTGGGTAACAGCATTACTTAGTGTTATTTATGAAAATATAAATATTTCTTAAGTAAAATTAGAAGTTAATAAAGTGTAGTTTAATTTTAATTATTTAAATATTAATTTAAAAATTAAGTGGTTTAATAATAGTTTTGCTATAAAATCTTTTTACTTATAAAAAATTTAATAAAAATTGAAATTAATAATAGATATTGAAGATGTTTCAAGATAATTTTAGGTAAGAATGACTTAAAATTATTTGAGTTATTAAATGCTTCTTTTCACTTGTACTGTGTGTATTCTGATGTCAAACTGAGCATTTTTTAAATCTAAAACTGCATATTTAATCATCATGTGATTGCTAAATATATTTTATGAATATATATTTAAACTTTGGAAATGAAAACAAATGATGTAATAGATGAACAAAAAGCCATTTTTTTTTTTCTTTTTTGTATTTTTCTGAAGTGAGAACCAGGGAAGCAGAGAGACAGACTCCCCCATGTGCCCGACCTCAGATCCACGTGGAAAGCTCACCAGGGGGCAACGTCCTGCCCATCCAGGTTGTTGCTCCATTGCAACCAGAGCCATTCTAGTGCTGGAGGAGGAGGCCATGGAGTCATCCTCAGTGCCCGGCCAACTTTTGCTCCGATGGAGCCTTGACTGAAGGAGGGGAAGAGAGAGAAAGAGAGAGAGAGAGAGAGAAGGACAGGGGGAAAGGTAAAGAAGCAGACTAGTGCTTCTCCTGTGTGCTTTGGCTGAGAATCAAACCGGGACTTCCACACTCCAGACAGATGCTCTACCATTTGGGTCCTGAGCTAGCTGGCAGGACCCAAAAAGCCATTCTTAAATCAGACTAATATAAGTTATATTTGAGTACACACAAAAAATATTTGATATTTCACTGAAAAGAATTCTCACAAAGAAGCACCACATGGTTAAAGTTTCCCAGCAATTATTTAAAAAGAAAAAATACTAGCACATAAATAGTATGATTGCTTTTCCAAATAAAAATATAAAATGTTGCTTGACCAGGTGATGGCACAGTGGATAAAATGTTGGACTGGGATGCAGAGGACCCAGGTTTGAAACCCCAAGGCCGTCAGTTTGAGCAGGGGCTCATCTGGTTTGAGCAAGGTTCACCATCTTGAGCCCAAGTTCATTGGCTTGAGCAAGGGGTCAGTTGGTTTGTTGTACACACCCACCCACCCCTGCCAAGGCACATATTAGAAAGCAAACAATGAACAGCTAAGGTGTCACAGCGAAGAAATGATGCCTCTCATCTCTCCGTTCCTGTTTGTCCCTATCTGTCCTTCTCTCTGGCTCTGTGTGTGTGTGTGTGTGTGTGTATATATATATATATATATATATAAAATGTTAAGTAACTAGTATTATTTGCTTTTGTGGAAGTCAAAATGTAAGCATATGTGTAAGCATTTTTCTCTATAAAAGTGGAAAATTAAGTTGAATGAAGGTATTGATTTGTTTCCTGATGTTTTAGTTAACCTAAAGAAAATATTTATAATGAAAATAGTTATTCAACCTTATTGTTTTTAATTAATTAATTAGTTGTGTTAATTTGAATGAGACTTTTTTTAAGAGGGAGGAGGAAGATAGACTCCTGCATGTGCACTGACTGGCATCTACCTGGCAACCCCTGTCTGGAGACAGTGCTGAATGAGAATTGTAATTTATAATGTTTACATACAGAATCTATTAATATAGAACTTTACCTAATGGGAAAAAAGGGAAAGAAAGTCTTATTTCTATGTGATGTTGTAGTATCATAGACTAAATTACAATTGTCCATTTCTGACTGCTATTCTTAATTTTTTTGAACTCTTTAAAACAATCTCAATTTGATTTACACTCATGATTGCACATGAGATGCAGTATGTATGAAATGAAAGAAATATTAACTTTGGTAAGATTTAAAATCAATAATATTAATTACTTATTTTATAAAATTTTTATTGGGTATATTTTTTAAAAATACAGAAGATTAAACAGAAAAAGTGATTGTAATTTTACCATAAAGAAATAATTATGTTTATGAATTCAGTTCATAATTTTTAAGATATACATTAAAATAACAATTTTAAAATGATAATCATAATATGTATTCTGTCTCATGAGTTGTTTTTTTATGTATGATTACAGTATCTTTTTAATGACATAAATACCCTTATACAATAAACTTACTGAAGGCATAGCTAAATATGTCTTTTTTTGTGTGTGTGTGGCAGAGACAGAAAGAGTCAGAGAGAGGGACAGATAGGGACAGACAGGAAGGGAGAGAGATGAGAAACATCAATTCTTCTTTGCGGTTTCTTAGTTGTTCATTGATTGATTTCTCATAAGTTCCTTGACTGGGGAGCTACAGCAGAGTGAGTGACCCCTTGTTCGAGCCAGCAACCTTGGGCTCAAGCTGGTGAGCCTTGCTCAAACCAGATGAGCCCGTGCTCAAGCTGGCCACCTCAGGGTCTCAAACCTAGGTCTTCTGCATCCCGGTCCTAGTCCGCATCCTCTACCCACTGCGCCACCACCTGGTCAGGCTAAATATGTCTTAAAACAACATTTTGGATGCCTTGGTAAAAATATCTGTTTTACAGCTCTTATCAAAACATAGGTGATGAAGTAACTAATTTCATCACATTTCTGTTTGTTAAAACCTGGGGCTCACTTTTCTTATACCTGTGTTGTCAAGAATTTAAATTAATTTGAATACCACATACAAAAACACACACCATTTTATGTCAGGAAGAAAATATGCAGGATGTAAAAATGCAATTTAGATAAAAAATATGTGCATTTCAAAAATCCAATTCAATTATATTAGAATATTGTAATTTCTATAGATTATATATATTTGTTGTTGTTGTTAACAGATAGTAATAATTTATGATGCAAGGTAAGAATATCTTGTGACTTGCACCGTGTGATGGAGTTTATTGAAGCCAAAATTTAGATTAAGACCGGGGAACCTCAGTATTCTTTGTTTTATATATGTATGCAATTCATACATACATACTTATACAAGTCAACACCTCTAAATGTTTTAAATTACAACATGCATGTCATCTTGCATGTAAAAAATATTCTCATATATTATTATTGACAAAGTTAAAAATAGAAAGCTTTTAAATATTTTCTGGCTTTCTTGCCTAAATATGAGCTAAACAGTATTTCTAACAGTTTTTGTTAGTTACAAAGTCCATGCTTTGATCTCTTGGACTCAGAATGCCATTATTAAAATGAAAATTCAGTATAAACCCCATGTGAATAGTCATCATATAAAATGTGTATTTTTTTATAAAATTGTACTAATTACTATTGATATTTAACTGGCATTACTTACATAGAAAAGTAAAGAAAGATTAATATATAATTATATATTTTAGAACTTTAACATTTTCTTGAACTTTACATTTACATTGTATAATTTAAATAAACTTATTTTTACATAGTTCTTATATTTCATCTGTGTAGGTGTCCTAATAAACTAAATCAAACCCAGACAAATGACTGTAATCTTGGCAGAAAACATATTCTAGAAAATATGTTCAAGTGTAAAATTGTATCTAATTTGGCTCTCCTTTACCTATTTTTATATTTATTATTTTATAATTTCTTTAATAAGCTGGTTGTTTCTTTGTAGTATAAGAGATTAGGAAACATTCTAATGACATCAGTTTATTCTTTTGAATTAGGTGTGATTTCAAAAAATAAATGATCTAAATAGTTAATTACTGTAAGTGAATGCTTTCAGAATTGTTATTGTCAAACTAAATAATCAGGATTATGGCAGACATTTTAATTAATAATTTTAGAACTAATATTTTTCATAAGAAAATAATTCATCTATTTGTTATATACAGTGTGTTTGTAAAGTCATGGTGCACTTTTGACCGGTCACAAGAAAACAGTGCACCATGACTTTATGGACACACTGTATATGCCAATTATTATATCAAAAGAATCCAAAGAAAATGAATATGTTTAAATAGATATATTTTGATTAGAGATTTAATGAGATTGGTTATTGCAATAGCAAATTATTAGTTACATTTTTGGAGGCAAATTTTGAGCATTTGCTTAGCTCTACTTTATTTATTTTTGTCATGATTTATAGCATAGAACACCAAGGACTCTATTCTTCAAGATGTAGCTAACAATCCTTTTTTTACAAATTTTTGCTTTGTCTACTTCATTCTTTATTTGTACAATAACCTTTTTGTGAACTATGCTTCATTAATTGGACCTGGCTTCAGTTTGCATCATATTTGCACTCCAGATATTTGTCAGATAATATAATGCTGTATTCTGTGCTGCTTAATTCTTACCTAAAGTTTTATTAAAAGAAAGAGCTATTTTGAAGGAACTTCTGAAGCATGTACAGGATAACCACTATTTTCAACTACTTACATAATGTGCTCTGATCATCTGACACTCAGACATTCGTGTAACTATTCTGTTTTGGCTGCTTTTAGAATTGCTTTGAGGAAATGTGGTTGTGTTGTCGGCCTTCAATCAGAGACATTATAAGAAATATCTATACAGTCCCTGACTGGTTGGCTCAGTGTTAGAGCATCAACCTAGCATGTGAAAATTTCAGGTTCAATTCCGGTCATGGCACATAAGAAAAGCAACCATCTGCTTCTCCACCCTTAGCCTTTCTCTCTCTCTCTCTCTCTCTCTCTCTCTCTCTCTCTCTTTCTCCTCCCACAGCCATGTCTCATTCAAGCAAGTTGACCCCAGGAGCTGAGGATGACACCATGGCCTTGTCTCAGGTGCTAAAAGAGCTCAGTAGCTGAGCAACATAACAGCAGTCCCAGATAGGCCGAGCATCCCCTCGAAATGAGTTTCCAGAATGATTCCCACCAGGCCACATGTGGGAGTCTGTCTCTCTGCCTCCCCACCACTCATTTCATAATAATAAGAAGAAATATCTATACAAATATTGTACCTGTATTTATATTCAATATGTTAGCAAAGACAAATGTCCACAAGATTGCATTGCGTTCCCTACTATCAGTATTAATGGGTCAGGTTTTTCTGATGTTTCTTTGTAGAGTTCCACTTGAGGCACTGGATTAGATTTATCTAATGGAAACTTTTATTTGTTTCTGTTTTGTTTGCCTCTTAATTACTATTTCACTAAATATGTGATTGCTTTTAGAGACTGTTCAGGCTGCTATTTAAAATATTTTATGTTTGTCAGAGCACATCTGCTCTGTAAGAGATGACTTAGGCAGTGTGATCCCCAAGAAGTAAAGCAGGAGGAGACAGAGGAAGGTGATACATCCTTCAATACTTTATCGCTGCTTTATCTATGTTGCTCCTGCTCCTGTTGCTGTTATTTCTGTTTCTGAGGCTCTCTGGTCTCCTCAGTCTCAAGTCTCCAATCTCTTGCTTAACAGAGCCAGCAGAGATAGATTTAGGTCTTGAAGACAATAGTGGCATTAGGCCAATATCACATCAACCATTACATCTATATGGTGATGTCAACTTCTTGAGCTGGCTAGACTATCCCTAAAAAGGCAATCTTCCAGGCTGCTGACCTAGAAATGCCTGGGAATCAAGGCTGAGTCAGGGAGCCCAGATATATGTGGAAGCTGGAGCTAGGGCAAGAAGCCCAAGAAGTTATGGGATTCAAGACTTGCTTCTGTAGTTTCTTATGTTTACTAGATCTCACATCCTGGTCTTTACTATTAGGGTTCTCACAATGTTATTAAGGTCAAGCGAGCTAGTATTTTAGATTGAATTTTTTTTAAATGTAATAAAATAGATCTTCAAAATTTCATACATTTGATCTTTAGTCTCCATAGAGAATATCTAATGTTAATTGAATTTTAATATTAAGGTAAAAGAAAAAATTAAGAATTTCTGATGTATATCATTTTTTATGTTCTGCATGTTCATTTTTACATTTAGTTCTGTATAATTGGTGAAAGGGTCATAAAGTTGTATTGAGTTTATTAGTTAAAGTGTTGTGTTTAAATAGTTTATTTCAACATAAGTCAGATATAATTGATTAAAAATGAATGTAAGATTTTTTAATTATGTAATACTGATACATATATAGATAGCTGTTATGTTGCAATATGTCATATACAGTGAAATAAAATATATTTATAAAATGGTAGGAAGAAATTATCACTCTCGATTGTACTAGCCCAGTCAGATAACATTAAGTTACCTTAAATTTATACAATAAGAGTTTAATTATATATGTAAATTATTTTTATTTGACATCAAATGGATTGGCTGATAGTGGAAATGTATTATCTAAGACATATCAGGAAATATCAATTACCTCACACTTGTCAGAATGGCTATCATCAATAAATCAATAAACAACAAGTGTTGGCAAAAGTGTGGAGGAAAGAAAACCCTCCTGCACTGTTGGTAGAAATGCAGGATAGTGTAGCCACTGTGAAAAGCAGTATGGATTTACCTCAAAAAATTAAAAATGAAACTACCTAATGACCCAGTGTTTTCAGTTCTGAAACTATATCCAAAGAAATTTGAAACATTAATTTGAAAGAATACATACACTCCTATGTTATTGCACCATTATTTACTATAACCAAGATTAAGAAGCAACCCAAATGTCCACCAGTAGATGGGTGGATAGAAAAGGAATGGTACATTTACACAATAGAATACTAATCAGTTATAAAAAAATAAGGAAACTTTACCTTTGACAATAGCATGGATGAACAAGAGGGGGCTGAGTGAGAAGGTGAGGAATTAAGCCGAAAAGAACACACACAAAAAAGTAAAGAAACCCTCATGGACAGCAGTGTGGTGACTGCTGAGGGTGGAGGGAGAGGTAAAGGAGGGTATAGGGGGGATAAATAATAACAGAATACTTGACTTGGGGGATGAACACACAATATGGTATACAGGAAGTAGGTTGTTGAATTGTACACCTGTAACCTGTATAATTTTTTAAACCAATTTCACCCCAATAAATCAAATAAAAACTCAAAATGAATGTAAGAATTTTTTTTTTATTTTCATAATAATGATACATACTTAGGTAGTTTTAACTTTGCAATGTGTCATACACAGTAAAAAATATCTGTAAAATGGTAAGGAAAAATAAACATTTTTGATTATACTAACCCAGTTTAATAACTTAAAGTTATCTTAAATATATACTATAAAAACTAATTATATATGTAAATTACTATTTACTTGACATCAAATTGATTGGCTAATAGAGAAATTGTGCAATCTCAGAAATATAAAATGGCATCTTTTGCAGTAAAAATTGTTATAAATGTTGATTGAACACTCTTATCATCTTGGCAGTCAATTCTAAAAGGCTCCTGAAAGTTGTGTTTCTTTAAAAATAAATTTGAATTAAAAATATCCAATCATGTGTTTTAAGATATAATGAGCTCCACATACTAAAACTAGCAATAGAATTTCTGCTTGGTTTCATATTATTGAGTAATGTAGTATATCAAAATAACAGATTTGCCAGCTAATGAAAGTTTAAGCCTTTCAGCAAGAAATATTTTAAAACATAATATATTTTATTATTTATAAATTTATTTATTTATTTATTTATTACAGGAACAGAGAGAAAGTCAGAGAGAAGGATAGATAGGGACAGACAGACAGGAATGGAGAGAGGTGAGAAGCATCAATCATTAGTTTTTTGTTGCCTTTGCAACACCATAGTTGTTCATTGATTGCTTTCTCACACGTGCCTTGACTGTGGGCCTTCAGCAGACTGAGCAACCCCTTGCTGGAGCCAGTGACCTTGGTCCAAGCTGGCGAGCTTTTTGCTCAAGCCAGATGAGCCCACTCTCAAGCTGGCGAACTCAGGGTCTTGAACCTGGGTCTTCCGCATCCCAGTCCTACGCTCTATCCACTGCTCCACCGCCTGGTCAGGCTATTTTTTATTATTTTTATGGCATATTTTATAATGATTTGCCATCTGTAACAGAGAAAAATTAACATAATTGAAGACTTTATAATAGCTTGAGGTTATCATTATTAATACCCAAATACAGTGTGATCAAGTAATAGGTTTTTACTGATACTTGACACTCCGAAACTAAATTAATATTTTTGTGGTCTCTCATTTTTTCTGCTTATTTTAAATTAATTTTTTTTAACTGCTAACCTGGAACTATTTTTTGTTTGTTTGTTTGTTTGTTTTTAGCCTTCCTAATCTGCTACTTCTAAAATACAGAGGTCCCGGTAAGCAATCTTATTAAAATTTTGTTTGAATTTAAAACAGAAATCTTCATTATTGTAAACTTGTCAAGCATGGTAAAATTGTTACAATTTTGGCTTCATGACAATAACCTTGTTTTATCTTAAAATTATTTAATTTTTAATTTTAATTTTGATACTTTTATTTTAATTATAAATTTACATATGGGAAACTCTAATAAAAGTCACAGCTGAGATTATGAAGGACATTTTATTACAGTAGTTCCTGTTTATCTCCAGTTTTTTGTTTGTTTGTTTGTTTGTTTGTTTTTGACAGAGGCAAACAGAGAGAGGGACAGCGAGGGACAGACAGACAGAAAAGGAGAGAGATGGGAAGCATCAATTCTTCATTGCAGCAGTTGTTCATTGATTGCTTCTCATATGTGCCTGACTGGGGGCTACAGCAGACTGAGTGACCCCTTGCTCAAACAAGATGAGCCCGCATTCAAGCACGCAACCTTGGGGTTTCGAATCTGGGTCCTCTTCATCCCAGTCCAATGCTCTATTCTCTGCACCAGTGCCTGGTCAGGCTATCTCTAGGTTTTCTTTCTGGGGTTTTAGTTACCCTTGGTCAACCAAGCTCCAAAACATCAAATAAGAAATTTCATAAACAATTTATAAATTTTAATTGTGCACTACTCTGAGGATAATGATAAAATCTTGTACTGACCTGCTCTGTCTTGCCTGGGACAGAAATCACCCCTTTGTCCTGCTTATCTACATTGTATATACTCCCTGTCCATTAGTCATTCAGATCCACTACGGCAGTATTACAGCACTTATGTTCAAATAACCGTTATTTTACTTAATAATTACACATTCATTATGGTAGATTGCTGTAACTGTTCTATCTTGTTATTAGTTACTGTTGTTAAACTTTTACTGTGCCTAATTTATAAATTAAACGTTTTTATAGTTATGAATGTGTAGAAAAAATTATAGTATGTATAAAAAGTGATAATATCTGTGCTTTCAGTCATATCCAGGAGAGGGGAGGAATCTTTGAATGCATCCTTTAAGTAGAAGAAGGGGTTATTATAAAGATTTATGCTTACTGAATTACTATATGCTGGTAGATATCTCCAGCTAGTTGGTCACATATATTTTCTTTTTTAGAACTAAAAACCAAAATGATCACATTTGTGCACACTCCATCAATATGACTGCTTTACCCAATTGAAAAATAAATATTTTCCCTTTGTCAGATCAAGTAGATTTCATGATTGTAATGATAGTTTGGGAATTGAAGCATACCTTTCAAAATTTATTTTTAGAGGGTATATATTATTATATTATATTCTGCCTATAAAACTAAGAATAATTTGTGAAATATAGCATTGATTTAAATGCACTAATCATGAGAATTTTATCAAAAATACTTTATGATTTTGAGTTGCTTTCAATATAAGTTTAAAATCTTTTAAGTTCACTGTTCTCAATACTGTTTAAACATTTTTGGTCACATATCTGCTAACTTATAATTTCTTTTTAATCCACAGTGCTTCTTTAAACATTTTTAAGTTGTAGTTTCATATTTAATTTTTTTATGTTTACTTAATAGCAATGATACAATGACACTATTGCAACTATAAATATATTACTAATTTGTAAAATAAAATCATAATATTTAAAAAAATACTATAAGCAATGGAATCCAAATGCTAAAGAACTTTCATACCTACACATGCTAAAATATTATTTTAAAAACTTTACAAATTCTTCCCTACTAAGGAAAACAAACATCTCAAGCATTTAGATTGGAAGATATATATATACTTTCTTTTTAAGGTGATGAAAACATAATTTTGAAAGGGGATGGGAAGAAAGGACAATCATGGTGTTTCGGCCAAAGCCTCTCCTTTGGACATATTTATTTTTCACAGAAGTTGAGTATATGGAAACTTATATCCTTAAAACTGTCAATGTACAAAAGAGTTGGAACTTTGGCCTATATCAACCAATTTTGGGCTAGCCAGTGTAAAAAAGAGTAAAATTCCATTTAAATACACTGACCAACTTCTTAAACTATTTGAAAACAATCTGTTGTCAATTTTGTCATCAATCTACTTATGCATGTCCTCCCGTCCTTATATAGTTAATAGCAGATTGTCCAATACTTTAATCATGCAATATAAAATATTCATAATTCTGGTACTCTGCTTTATTTTAATTGGAAAATCCTATAATTGATAATACTAAATGTTTACTCACTCTGTATCATTATTCAAGCAAATGAACAATGATGGATATAGTGACCTTGGAAGGAATCACTGCTTGGGAGTCCTGAAAGAAAGGAAAACGGTCTTCCCTGCCTGCCTGTTGGCTCATCTGCCATTACAAGACTCTAAAAAAAAAAGAATGGCCCATCATTTTCTGGCTCCACAGTTCCTTTACCATCTGCTCAAATCCAATGAGGATCTACATGGCCATGGCAGTGACTACTGGCTTTACAGGTGTATTATGACTTACACCAAAAATCAGATTACATCACTGTCATGGGAATAAAGCTATGTCATAACCTGAGGACCCCCGTATATGTATTTATCCAAATATTCTTTTTTTCCTGTTCCATAGACAAGTCATTATTTAAATATTACAAGTTTTAAAATTGTAAAGTCTCTCTAGGTTATTTTTTTGCCCAAATATACATGCAATGTCATTAAAGTATTATGACAATATTATAAGCACTAATAAGAAAAAAAACTCTGTCCTTCCTAAGTGATTGACACTAAACGAAGAGTGATAACTTACCTTAAATATAGACTAAGAATCTCCTGAGATTTTTTTAGCCTTCATATGTCTTTTCTTTCTCCAATGAAATTGTACTTTTCATACACTTGCCTGACAAATATTCCCTGTAGAATCATTTCCACTGAAATAAATGGCATATAATTCTTAGGTATGTTGAACCATTAAAGACTCTGAATCACTGTTCTATGCACAGTAATTGCAGAGGTCCTGAATATAAATATAAAACAGGGACAGAGTTCAGTGGCCTAAGGCAAAGGCCACAATGACTTTACTGACAAAAGTACTAAACACAGTACTGTGCTGAATACAGCACAATAGGGATAGAATTAACAATTCTGATTAATCAATAGTTGGGGACATTTGAGCTACATTGATTGCCATTTTTAATCAACTCTAAAGAAGTTCCCCTTCCTGACTTCCTCATTCTCTTCTCCTTAGTCTTTTCTCTGTTTTTGACACACTCATTCTTGTCTCTGCTTTGTATCAATAAATATCTATAAAGACTTGGGGTCAGGGCCATCGCATGAAATCTGTAAAATAATTGTGTAGCGGTCTCTGCAAGGTCCCTTGGTGCATGCCATGTGGTCTCCGAGAAGTCATTGTCTTCATGACAATAACCTTGTTTTATCTTTAAATTATTTAATTTTTAATTTTTATTTTAATTATAAATTTATATATGCTTTATAATTAAAATTTATATATTATATAAACATTTACTTAATTTAAATTTAAGAATTTAAATAATAAATTATAAGTTCTTTAAACTGGTAGCCATTAATTTATAATATTAAAATAGTTATAATAATATTTAAATAATATTTGTTGCCTCATGTGCAATAAATGAATATATAAATATAATAAATACCCAGTCTATAGACCCCTTCTGAAAACTATCAGGTTTTTTTATGATTATTTACACAGCATGTGACATTGTTATTTATTTTCAGCCAAGTAGACCAGCTATTAGAGTGTTATCTAAGGTCACAACTACTCTACACATGCTGGTGGTTAATGCAATGAATTAACCTGTTGAACAGTGATCTCTATTATAAAAGCAAATGAATATTTCTATTATATTCTTAGTATAGGCAATTTTTAAATATATGGCAGAGGAAAAAAAATTGTCAAGCATAAATGCACACTAAAGGAAGCTTCTAAGTAGAAACCATAACGCAATAGAAACCAGGGATGTGATGTTCTTACAAGGAAAACAGAAAGACAGTAAGTCATACTTCAAAGACTATTTAGAAAAGATTTTGAAGTTGTTGCTGAGAACCCTGCAACACAACATAATGTTTATTTTTTCTTTACATTGAAACATGATATTTTATCAGCATCTTTCCTTAGAAATTAACCCAATGTCACTGGACATTATTCCCCTAAATATAGTATCACATTAGAGAAGTTTGTTATGTCTGCATTCCCCAACTTAAAAATCCATTCTATATAAATTTAATTTGCTTATACTCATTTATACTTTTGTATTTTTATAGATAGTTTAGTGACACCTAATTATCTGACACATTAGACAAAAGGAAGTAGTAAAATGGATTTAACCAGAACCCAAAAGTTCTGTCCCAGGAACACTCTTTCCCTTGCCAAAATAGTTGCCTAATCATCCTTGCTTGGGTTGTAGTGTAGATATGAGGCCAAGTTCTCTCTACCATCTGTTCTCCAGTGACCTAGTTGGCAACTCCAGTTTGAGAACCTAGTCTCTCAGATTATTTGTACCTTGCACCATTTTGCAGAGCAGTGAAAACATTGTATTTGGTATCATGTCGGAAGCCGATCAACAGCTGCTAGTTGACATAGTCACAGCAAAGAAGATCAACAGCTGCAGGTTGATATAGTCACAGCAAAAAAGAGTTGCAATGATACTTCCCCCTTTAACTTCTTGCATTAATTTGGTTTTTCATTCCCCCCTTTCCTGGGTGTGTGTGCTATCATTTATGGCACCGGAATAATAACACCGTGCTTTCTCTGCAGATTCGTAGTAATTTCTTTAGAAATGAGAGAGAGGGTGTAAATTCCCCAGAAAAGCCTATAAATCCCCTTGCCTAGGCCCATAGACATAGGAGGCTGGCTATGATATTACCCAAAAGGGGCTAAGTCTGTGAAAAAAACTCCCTCCTATAAATCATATTAGAGAAAAATAGATTGTGACTTATGAGTCTTATGAATAGATAGAAAACAGTAGCTAAACACAAAAGCACCTTTCAGCCTTCACCTAATTCATTACTTTACCTCTCTAGACTTCTCATATTATAGAAGAATAGAAAAACTTTTCGTTCCTTTTACATACCTGACCTTCAGGTAGTGAAACACTCTAAAAAAATATAAAGTTAAAACTTAACTAATATATGAAAATAGTAGACAAACAGAATTTTACTAGACAATAGACCATTAGGTAAGATAGAGTTATTAATCAATACTGACCCTTTAAAAGCTTATGCAAAAACTCTCGTTCCTGTTTTCAAGTTATTGTATAACTATACTTAGAATAACTTAACACCTGATTTATAGCTTATAGAAATGTAGTAACTGTTGCCTGGAATATATACCCATATTGAAGCAAAAATAATTATCAATCCATGTATTCTTCATAACATGTAATTGTAACTGATTGTATAAAAATAAAGCTATACTAGCCATTGGTAGAGATGCCTGGCAGATGAGCTAAAAAGAATTTGGCTCTCTCACTCATTTTAGGCCAGCGCTGTCCATTCCTGTGGAACTCCTGGATCCACCCCAGGGCGGGACGCCTGCAGTATCAAATATTGTCTTGGTCATTATATTTAAGAGTGTTTAAAGACATTTTACTGGTCTTTGTTTCTTAATGTATTATAATTTTTTAAACACAGTAATTCTGTATTTTTAATGTACATTGTAAATGAAGTGTCAACTCCAATACTATCCTATAGAATTTACTTATATTAATCAAATCTGGGAAAATATATAGTGCTCAGATAAAATAGAAGTCAGAAGAGAAGAAATGTTGAAAATTATGTATTAAGCGTCTGTAATTTTGAAAGAAATTTAAAGTTTGAGATATGTTTGACAGATTGAAGATTTGAAATTTATAGAATAAAATAAAGGTGTATTTATAGTGAGGACTGACTTTATATAGTGAAAATTTCATATTTTTCTTTAACATATAAATTTGCAGGATAACTTTAAGTCAGTGTTTTGAGAATTTTATCTTCATTAAAATGAAATAATTAGATAATTGGATGATTTAAATATAAACATTTTTTTAAAAATATTTTTAAGATGTATGCAAATTGACCTTTGGAATTTTAGTTCTACAAAGTGGTATAAAATGATTTAATGATGTGAAACTATTATTTAAGTCTTAAATATTTTTGGCCTTGGCCGGTGGCTTAATGGATAGAGCATCAGCCTGGTGTATGGGCATCCTCAGTTAGATTCCTGGTCAAGGAACACAGGAGAAGTAACCATCTGCTTCTTCCCTCCACCACTTCTTTTTCCTCCCTCACTTCCTCCCTCAGTGACACTATTGGTTTGAACATGGCCCCGGGCACTAAGATAGCCCTATTGGAGCTTAAGTTTCAGACACTAAAAATACCTTGGTACTTGAATATCGGCCCTTGTTGGGGTTGCCGGTGGATCCTAGTCAGGATGCATGTGGGAATCTGTCTCACTGTCTTCCCTCCTTTCACCTAAAAATAAAAATTATTTTTTTGAAATTTCAGTGCTAACAAAAATACTTCTCCATCACAACCATTTTATAATTCTAAAAATGAGTAAAATGTGCATTTCTTTTATGTCTGAACTTAATTAATAGATGTTAATTAAGATATATATCCTTCAGCCAAGGAAGAAAAGTTGTTACTTCAATGACTCATTACTAACAGGGACAAAACTGATTTTATGCCACTTCACAATTTACTGTGAACTTTATTAGCATGACTTATATTTAGTTTTTTTTTTTTTTTTTAGACAACTGGCACAGCTTGGTGATGGTTTTATAAAACCAATTTAACTGTACATTTATATGATAATTTAACATCTTAGTGTTTAGACATTGGCTGATGTGAGTAAAGCCAGAGAAAGACATTAAACTTTTATTGGGCACTATATTTACTTTCCTTAATAAAAAAGTAGCTATTATAAATGTTTCTTAAAACAGCTTTGCAAAAGGTTTTATTTTGAAATCTAAGATTGAAAATGTGGTTACAGATTGAGAAATATTTTGCGTGCTCTTTGATAATAAAACCTACAATAAAACAGGTGAGGCTTGTTTGACTTTTGGTTTTTGAATGGTTTATTCTTTCTCATTTCTATTGAGTTTGTTTGCTGTTCTCTAGCCAATAATTCATCTCTTCCTCATACTGAGAACTCAAAATAATGAGAATTTACATAAATAAAAAGTATACTAGTTAAATCTTAAGTAATTTGAGGTGTTATATAGGTTGATCAAACTACTTTCAAAGAGAAATATTACAGTAGTAGTGACTGTCTTCATTTCACAGGTACTATATTCAGTGTGTCTGATGTGGAAAGAAAATAAAATCACTTTGTTTGAGTGTGTTGGAGGTGGAGGGATAAATAGTAATAGACAGAAACTAGACTTGGGAGTGAACACAATATATAGTGTACAGAAGTTGTGTTGTAAAATTGTGCATCTGAAAAATGTAAAAAAATAGTAAGTGCTTTATATATATATTTATTTTAGCAAGAGGAGAAGGAAGGGAGAAAGAAAGAGAAAGAGAGAGACAGGAACATCCATCTGTTTCTGTACGTGCCCTGACCAGGGATGAATCTGGCAACCTCTGCACTTCCTGACAATGCTCTAACTAACTGAGCTACCCAGCCAGGCTGCTAAGTGTTTATTTGTTTGTTTGTTGGATAAAATGAGACTTGTGGAATAAAGTGGTTGAGAAGCTTTTCTGTCCTTATAAATTCAGAAACAAAAGAAAAGTTAAAAATTAGAACTAATACCAATTCTTTGAACATATGTAGGATGATAATACAATTCCTGGAATATGAACAGGGCTTGAATAAGTTGGATAAGGGTTTAGAAATTTGATACAGGAATGTCTTTGAGATAAGTAGAAGGAAGTCTGGAGAGTAATAAAAAAATATTTGTTCAATTAATTCAATCAATAATATGTAATTACCTATTTCCCAAGAACTGTTTTAGGTATATGTGTAAAGAATTATAGAGAGTATGAGTTTGCAGGCATATATATTTCATTTTAATTTACTCTGATTTCAAAAACAGAATAGTCCCGGGGCTCTCAAGATCATTCTTCACCGAGAGCTATTAAGAGATCCACAGCATACGTGAGCAGTTACTCAAACAAGGAACTAAACCAACCTGATCTTGTGAATGTAAAAAAACCCCAAAATATTCATTTTCAACACAGTTGGCATATTGCATTCATTTTTGTTTATATTTTACTTAGAATGCACTTGTTTCTCCAAATATTTCTATTAATTTATATCTTTTCAATGAAAGGGAATATTATATGTTAGTAGTATAGAGAGATGAATTAAATTTATTTATTAATAATTCATCAAGGTTAAAGAAGTAAAAAAAAATATATAATGTAGGCATTGATAGGGTAGAGAAGAAACAGGGATTATTTAAAGGCATGTACAAAAATGTGATTTTTGGACTCAGGCTGACTTGATTTTGAACACTTGCCCTTTTATTCCTAGGCTGTTACCCATAAAAAAGTTACTTATTATTTCTTAAGTTTAACTCTATCATTTTTAAAGTGGAATTAATGCTTCTTTTTGATTAATAAATTTTAACATTTTGACACTGAATAAACTCAAAAATTAAAAGTGTGTTTTAAACATTTGATTATTATAAAAATATTATTTAATTAAAAATGGTGCCCTGGCCTGATAGCTTGGTTGTTTGAAGTGTTGTTTCAATTTGCAAATATTGTGGGTTCATTCCTGGTCAGTGCACATACAGAAACAGATTGTGTTTCTGTTTGTCTCTCTCTCTTATCCTGTCTCTCTAAATATCAATAAATAAAACTTTTAAAAAAGCAATGGAGACATTTTGGAGCAAAAGAAAAGGAGTTGAAGATGAGCAGGGATGTTGAAAAAAGGACAAATATACAAAATGGAACACTACTAACAACTTTGCTTTTTTTGGCATTTTTTTACACTGTATCTAAAACAAAACAAAACAGAATCATATTTATTCTCCAAACAATGCTATGAATTTGTCTTTTAGTGCTTGTGCTGCACTGTAAGCTTGATCTCTTGGTACCTCTCACTGGACTCTAGTTAGGCTATTTTCATTGCTAAAATATGATATCATACCATCTACATTCTTTCATCTTTTCTTCCACTTCCCCTAAAGTGATAAAAATTTGAAAAGGAGAGCATAGGAAGGCAGGAACATTTACACTGCTAATCTGGTGGTGTGATTTGTCTTCCTTTGAGTCATTCCGCAGCTGTGACAGCTTAACCTGAACATTTCTGCAGAGCACAATGGTTTTCCTGAGCAGGCCTTAAGCAGATCTTCTTCCTGGGTAGTGAGGTGGAAGCTGTTAGGCTGCTTTTAATGTTATGTAGATCTAAGTTTTAGAGTGACCTAAAGTCCTTGTTATGTAAGATATTTGATCAAATAAGAATGTTAACAAACAAGGGGACCAGTCAAAAGTCAAAAGTGCACCATGACTTTACAGACACACTGTATTTCATTTTGCCAAATTGACTTTCATCTCTTTGATGTGCCATTTGTAAATTCAGGTCCTATAAACCAAAAAAAGAAACTATTCTTGTCTCATTGTGGTTCTTTGTCAATTCTCAGGTGGTATTCTAAAGATTGCTTTGTGTTTGTTACATTATAGTTTTTATGTCTTATCATCTAAACAAATGTAATATTCTTAAAGTTTTGATTTGAAATAAGGTTTTTTGTTCGAACTCTTCCCTGGATATTTTTTTATCTTTATAGTTCACTGCACATGTGGCAACAAATCTTCCTCTCAAGGATTAGTAGAATTAAATACATCAATTCTGTGACTTCTATACATCCAGTTTAGAACAAACAGATGTTCTTCTGTCAATATATCCTCCCAATAAAGTTGTTAACCCAAAGTTGCATTATGCTGTATTTTTATTTAATATTTTTTCCTGACCATTCTGTGAAAACAATAGATCTAAAAAAAGTATTAAAATATTTTAATACATTAATAAATCCCCACAGTATTTTATTTTTAATAAACATAACTATAGTTTGATAACTGGAAAATTTCAAGTGACAAATACATTTATATTCCCTACAAATGGTTGTATTATTAGGATTAGAATTTGTTTTCCAAGGTTACACAGGAAGTGTTAGAGAACTTTAATATTAGTAGTGAATTTATAGATCAGTTTATTTTTCTAATTGAAACAATTTTGCTAATGAAACAAATAACCAAACTACAATAAATATATATGAGGATAAATCATATTATTGAGTTTGCCTTGTAATTATTATTCGGGACCTCAATCATTGGAGAGTAACGGGTTGTTATGAGAAAAAAAATACTGTTCTATGGAAACATCATTACCCCATCCTCACCTCCTTTATTGCCAAGATAAATTTTGAAAATTGAATCAAGAAATAAAGGCAAAAATGCTTACTCAGTGTGATGTTTCAAAGTGAATTAGCAACTTTATGACCTCGAATGAAGGTCAGAATGATTGTAACATCTATGGATTATGAGACATTTCTTAGAGCTGACTGAAATAACCATCCATTATTAGATATTTAAAAGGTCCCATTTTGTGTCAAGTCCAGGGCTAGCTATATAAAAGTGAGAATGATGAACAATGTTATTGAATGTAAAGTTTACAAGAATATATATAAATATGTATGTATATACACATATATAGTAGTTTAATATAATTTTTAGATGTCCACTTTAAGTTTAACCAATTATTTAGTATTGAAAATTGTAATTTCCTCCTACTTTATACATCTCTAGAACTAGCAAATGTGAATATATATTGAAATTGTAGGTTCTTTTTTAGGTTGTATCTCTACATTTTATTTGCATACCTTCAGATAAAAATGATAGTTACCATTTTTTAGAAGTTATATGTGTGTCTATTGCAGTATGACTCAAAGTTTTCATATTTAAATTAAGATAGAAATAATATCAATAGAAATAGAATTCAAGGCAAGGGTTTAAAATCACATTGGATTTTTGAAAATCTCTAATGAAAGATAAAACTCTTACTTCTGAAAGTTGATGTGTAAACAATTAGTTCAGAATTTATTATACTTCTTAAAAATGTGTATCTTATTAACTGTTATTTTTATACTAAAATTCTACAAATGTAATTATACAGTCTTAGTATTAAGAGTAGGTCCTGGCCAGTTGACTCAGTGGTAGAGCATTGGCCCAGTGTGTGGATATCCACAGTTTGATTCCTGATTTTCTCTCTCTCTCTCTCTCTTCCCCTGCTGTAGCCATAGCCCAATTGGTTTGAATGAGTTGGCCTCCCACACTGAGGATGGCTTTCTGGTCTCTGCTTCAGGCGCTAAAAAAAAGGCTCAGTAGCTAAGCAATGGTGCAATGGCCCCAGATGGGCAGAGCATCTCATCTTATTGGGCTCACCAGGTGGATTCCACTTGGGGCATATGTGGGAGTCTTATAGGTCTCCCCTCCTTTCACAAAGAGAGAGAGAGAGAGAGAGAGAGAGAGAGAGAGAGAGAGAGAGAAAAGAGTAAAGATTTGGTTTTATAACAGATTAATATTTGGAGAAATTTTAGGCATAGAGAAAAATTGAGTAGAGGATAAAATTTCTCATATCCTTTTTTCTCTTTCCCCACACATTTCCCTATTAGTTACATATTACATTAGTGTGATGCATTTGTTACAATTGGTAAACCAATACTGATACATGATTTTAATTTAAGTCCATAGTTGATATTAGGGTTTTCTCTTTGTATTGTATAATTTTTGTTTTGACCAAAACATTATGTCATTTATTCATCATTACAATATAATAGCGAATAATGCCAATGTGCTCAAAATGTCCCATGCACCAACTCTTTCTTTATCCTGAAACACTGGTGATCTTTGATCTTTTCACTGTCATTACAGTCTTGCCTTTTCCATAATGTCATGTACTAGGCGTCATACGGTTTGTAATCTTTTCACACTGCCTTCTTTCTCTTAGTGCTATGCATTTAAGGTTCCTCCATGTCCTTTTCTGACTTAATAGTTAATGTCTCTTTATTGCTGAATAATATTCATGTGTGCAGGGACTATAGTTTGTTAATTCATTCAATTATTTACAAAAACCTTGTCTGCCTTCAATTTCTGTCAATTAAAAATGGAGTTTACAAATTTTGCTTTATACCTGAGCAATGAAAAAAAATGAACATATGTTCAATAAGTTATTATTGGTAATTTAAGTTCTTTATGTATTATTTGGCTATGCCTTTTTAGATGGAGAAAACATTCATTTTTTTTTCAGAAGCTATATGTGTGTGCATTGTGAATAAAGCTGCTGTAAACATTTATGCAGACATAAATTATTACTTCATTTGAATAAATATTAAGAGCCCGATTGCTGTATTGTATAGTAAGCTTATATTTAGCTTTTTATGAAACTGCCAAACTGTTATCTAAAGTGCTTCTACCATTTTTCTTTCTATCTGCAATGTATGAAAGTTCCTTTTGTTCCACATCCTCACTAGCATTTGGCATTGCTAGTATTTGGGATTTCAGCCATAATAAGTTTATAGTGACATCTCAATGTTGTTTTAATTTGCAAATTCTTAATATATGATGTTGAGAGTTTTGATATGTTTATTGCCATTTATATAGTTTGGTAAAATATTTGTTCAGAAATTTGTCCATTAATTTTGTTGTTGTTGTTCAGTTTTAAGAGCTAATTACATTATTTTTAATAAAAGTCCTTATCAGATACCTGTTTTGCAAGAATTTTTCCCAATCTGTGGCTTTTCTTTTTATTTTATTAATAATATCTTCTGCAGTACAAAATATTTTAATTTCAATGAAGTTTAGATTGTCATTTTTTTAAATGGACTGTGGTGGTTTTAGTTCTTTTGTGTTTTTTTGTTTGTTTTATTTGTGTTTTAATTACCAAACGAAGATGACTGAAACTTTATTCTATCTTTCTTCTAGAAGTTTTATAGTTTTATATTGTATATTATGTCTACGATCAATTTGAGTTTATTTGATGAAGAGTGTAAGGTTTGTGCCTACATAGTGTTTTACATTTGGATGTATGTATAGTGGTTCCAGGAGATTTGTTGAAAAGATTACCTCTTTTTATTGAATTACTTTTAGTCCTCTGTCAAAGGTCAATTGACTATGCTTGTGTGGGTTATTTCTGGATTCTGCAGTCTCTTAAACTGGTTTGTTTTTATTCAATCCTTTATGAATACTACACTGTGGTTGTAATTATTATAGCTTTATATAAAGATTTGAGTCAATTAATGTCAGTCCTATATTTTTTTAAAGGCTCATTTGTTTTTCTCTATACCAGTGGTTCTTAACCTGGGTTCTATCAAACCCTAGGGGTTTGATGAGTTGAGTTGGTCTCAGGGGTATGGAGAAGCCTCTGCCGCGGGGGCCAGAATAAAGTAATACTGTAATTTGTTGTGAGTTCATGCACTTTGTTGGTTTTGTTCTTTGAGCAAGGTGATGTTCATGCACGGCTCATTTTGTGCACCAGTAAAAAAACATATACCTATGTTTTGAATTTGGGGAAAAAATTATATTTTATTTTTCACTAAAGAAGGGTTTGGTGAATGCGCATATGAAACCGGTGGGTTCGGTACCTCAAAAAAGGATAAGAACCACTGCTCTATACCTTAGAATTGTTTATAAGTCTAAAAATTGAGTGCATCTTGCCTGACCTGTGGTGGAGCAGTGGATAAAGCGTCGACCTGGGAACACTGAGGTCTCCAGTTCAAAACCCTGCACTGGTCTGGTCAAGGCACATATGGGAGTTGATGCTTCCAGCTCCTCCCACCTTTCTCTCTCTCTCACTCTGTGTCTCCTCTCTAAAATGAATAAAATAAAAAATATTTTTAAAAAATGTTCTTCCTATCACCCAACATTAATTCTTTCCTTGGCAAACTCTTTAAAATTTGAGTGCGTCTTATACAGTGGTTGTAGATAATTTCACTTGCATTTTTCATTTTTTGCACTAGTTTTTGCACTCATGGTTGAAGACAGTGATTTGTTATCAGAAGCTGATGAGGACAAGCTAATGGGTGGGAATTTTAACAGTGAGAAGGAGTTGTATGAATTTTATGATGAATAAAACTTGAGTTCAACAACTTTCTGTAATATTTTTTTTTTTTAATTTCAGGCCCCAAAATTAAGGTGTGCCTTAAACTTACTGTTATTTTTATTTGGATTACATTGGATTAATATATCAGGTATGAAAAATCTGACATTTTAATGATATTGACTTTTGTTATCCATGTGTTTATTTAGATCTACTTTGACTATATATTTTAGTTTTTCTTTTTCTTTATATAGGCTTGGCACATATATTGTTAAATTTAGAGTTAGGTATTTCTTTGCTTTTTTTCTTTTTTTATGTTAATGTAAATTATGTTGTGTTTAATTTCAAATTTCTATTGTTCATTGTTTGTATACAAAAAGCAATTAACTTTGCTATGTTATCCTTAAATCCTTCAATCTTGCTGTAATTGCTAATTAGTTCCAGTGGATTTTTTGTGTGTATGTTTTTGTTTTCATTGACTTGGAATTTTCTAAAGAAACAATCATATCATCTGTGAACAAAGAGTTTTATTTATTTCTGCTTCTAGTATAATAAAAACTGTAGGTTTAGTTATTCTTCATCAAGTTAGGAAAGTTCACATTCCTGGTTTTCTGATAGTGTTTATCATAAATGAATGCTGGATCTTTTCAAATGATATTTTTTTTTACCTTTTGATATGATCATATGATTTCTTTTTCTTCTTTGGCTATTGATATGATAGAGTATTCTAATTGATTTCTGAAAGGTTAACCAGCTGTACGTAGCTAAAAAAAATACACTTAGTAAAAATAGTTTTCCAAAAATAATAAATACCATTATTATGATTTAAAAATTTTTATTGTTAGCTTATTACTTTTGATATTTAAAATATGTTAAAATTGTGTGTCTGTTTGTATAGTGTGCATATATGTGTGTTTGTAAATCCTCTCAATAAAATTTCTCACAATATTAAATGAAAAGGAAATAGTGAGTAGTTAATCTGTAGCATTTTTATGTGTAAGAACAAAGCATCCATGCTAAATTCTTTTTCCCAAAAAAATATTATTTAAATGCTGAAGACACTGTAAGGAGTCACAAACATGTAGCACCTCTTTAAAAATGAAAGTTAAAAATGATAGTGTTAACTGTCTTATAAATAACATGTTAAGAATTCATTACCAAAGAAAAATCTGGGAAGCTTCCTGGAATAAAATGTTAAATGCTTTCCTTCATACTTCTTATTTGTCAGACATTTATTTGCTTTCTGCTTCACACTCTTGAAAGTATGTTTCCACTCTTTATATCCATCCTGTAATCACAGAGGATCTGCCATTTATGTGAATAGTCTCTCTTCCAGGTGATTAATGAAAAGCCATAAATCCTCTTAGCCTCTGATGAAGAGTAACAGATGTTTCACATCTTGTAACATCAGATCATTAGAGCAGATCTCTAGCTGAAAGAAACTGGACTTTTAACACATATGTGTGCACACAGAAACATGTATTATAAAATTTACTGATCCTAAAGAGATGCTTAACTATGAGATATATATTGTTATTCTTTAATGCTTCTATATTGATGAAGTGCTTTTGAAGAAAATTGCACAGTAAAAAGTCAATAAAAATAAATAGAAGCCACATTTTTTATGCTAGAAGTGGAAAACCTATACTTCAAGCAAGCAATTATTGTACATAAAGCAGCACTCACCCTAGCTCAAAGTGGAAATGAGGATCCTAGACAAGGTGATGAATCAATTAGGTGGAATTTTGTGAGCTCCAATGACAAAACATAATTTTTTGAAGCATTTGCCCTGGTAGTCTTCAGACTGTTTCCTAGAAAGCAACGAAATCTAAATTTTAGCTTTCTAAAATATTCATTGAAAAGTAACATAAAATAACAAGATACTAGTTAGCAAGAATAAAAAGTTGGCAATCTCATTAGTTCATCTTCATCCTGTAGGTGTCAGGTAACTGTTTTAAATCAATAAAAAGATATTATATTTTTAGAGGAATATATTAATCTACTAGTAGATTTAATTTATCACTAATCTGAGTGAGTTAAGAAGGGTCACATATTAAAACTGTCCACATGTTTCTTCTAATAGTCCAATATTTGAATACATTGAATTGTGTGTAATACAAAGCATGCATCCACTTCTGTGCCTTATTTTATCAACTTCAATTTTTTGAATAACAATTAATACATTGCTCACAAAAATTTGGAATTAGAGAAAGTACTAGGATATTCCAGTACTTTCAGCCTTTTGTATAGTGCATTTTCACCAATGAAATAAAAGTTGGTTTTATACATTATTTGCATAATCAAACAACTTTCTTTGACTTGTTTGCTTTTCTGATATTCTTATTTAATAAAAAATAATCAAATGCTTTTTTTTATCACTTCATATTCATTTTGAAATACCCCCTAATTTTTGTGAGCAGTATATATGGCAAGTCTTTTTAACAGTGGTCACCTACTGGTAGTATTTTTTTTTTTCTACAAACAGGAAATACGTTTAGCTTACATAATTCTGAATGAATTGTGGAGAAGAATTTAATCCTATCAAATATGAATACAAAGAAATACATTATTTATCTTACTCTTTATGTTAAAATAATTTACAGTATCTCATTTTATAAGGTAATTTTAGTAGACTATAATTCAAAGTGTTTAATATCTATTATTGCATTTAATTATAGTTATAGTTGCTAAAGGATCCCAGATTCTGGTGACTTCTACTGATCACTGCTTTCAGATACTGATATCTATATTCTTCTTACATAATATATAGGGCTGACTTGTGTAACTAATAAAGTGTTAAGATAATGACAATTTATGTTTTCCAAGGTTATAAAATACATTGTGGTATAAATGTTTCTTTCCTGGGTCACTATTGTGGAGAAGCCAGCTGCCATGGCATGAGGACCATGTAATGGTGCTGGCAGGAGGTACACATGTAAGAGAACTGAGGCCTCTGGCCCCTATCCAAAAGGGTGAGCCATGTAGAAAGCAGATGTCCTAACTGCAATCAGACCTTCAAAGTACTGCACAGTAGTCAATATCTTGACTGTGACCTAGTGAGAAACCCAGAGACAAAGCTGTTTTTGAATACTTGACCCACAGTAATATTGCATAATAAGTCATTATTATTTTAAACCTATAAGTTTTGGGATAACTTGTCTTTCAACAATAAAAAAAAAAAAATTAATACCCAGACCTGTCATGTAAACCAAATAGTTACTTTGTTATTAATTTTTGTTGATTTTGGGGCGGTGATGGTGAACACACAATGTGATTTTTAGATGATATATTATAGAATTGTATACCTTAAATCCATATAATTCTATTAACCATTGTCACCAAAAAAAAAAAAAAAAAAAAAAACAATAAAAAATATACAGGTACAAAACCAAATATTTCAAGAGCATTTTTTTCTTCATTTGAAATTGTGTCATCTTGATTCTGTGACAGAATAGGCCCATTTTATATAAATATTTAATCCTTTATAGCTTTTCAGTTTTGTGATATGATTAAAGAAACAACCTCATGTTTTAGAAAGCAATAGGAAATATGCAGTAATCCATTAATTAGTGGAAACCACATATGCACTTTTTTTCTCTCCTGGTAATATACTTCTATCTAGGAAAAGGTGAAAGAGAGGCAATGTGCAAGTTAAGAGGGAAGATTTTAACCAATCTCTCTCTGATTTAAAAAGAGAGAGAGAGAGACAGACAGACAGACAGACAGGGACAGACAGAAAGGGAGAGAGATTAGAAGCATCAACTCATAGTTGTGGCACTTGAGTTGTTCACTGATTGCTCTCTCATATGTGCCTTGACCTGGGGGCTCCAGATGAGCCAGGGAACCTTGCTCAAGCCAACAACCTTGGGGTCAAGCCAGTGTTCTTTGAGCTAAACCCAATGACCATGGGGTCATGTCTATGCCCATGCTTAATCCAGTGACCTTGGAGTTTCAAACCTGGGTCCTCAGCATCTTAGGCCAACACTATATTCACCATTACACCACATGAATAGGCTTAACTAATCTCTCAAAGAGAGTTTATGCCATCATAATGTTAATGCCAGAGCTAAACCATTGCAAATTAGAGCCATAGCTGACAGATTCAAGCACTTACATGAATAAAAAAATCAAGCCTTTAGAAAAAGAGTAAAGTGTTCCCTGTAGGAGTTCCATGCCATTGTCACAAGTGTGGATAGCACCTTACCGGATGAGACATGAAAAGAAGAAAAAGCATTATTACCTCTTGGAATTATTTAGAATGATCTAAATAATAAATACATGAGAAATAGAATAAATATAAGAACTTATCACATAAATTTATGACCACTGTACATTATACCAGTGATAATTATCTTTATAATTTAACTTTTCTTTCAAGATCAGATGATAGTGTAAATGCTTCCGATCATCTTCTACCCTGTTTGAGTAGTTAATGTTTAATACTTACAAAAGAGAAATTCCCATAGTGTATGACATGGTATTTGAGGATCTTTTGCTCACTCTAAAATGCTGAAAAAATATTTTTCTAATAATATTTGCTTTAGTTTTCTGTCCTACAAACCTTTTTTATTTGTCTGTGATTTTCTTAATAATACTGCACACCTCCATAAAGCTTTAATTATTTTTCAATGTGTTTCACAGACCTCATTCCTCATGTGACCCTTACAACATCTCTGTGAGGTAGCCATGGCAGATCAGTACCCCACTTCACAGGTAAATTTGAGACTTGAAAGTAGCTCAGCTAAGGGTCACATGTCTAAAAGAAATTAAGGAGTGATGTCAGAGAAATGGCTTCGTGAGGAGGGGTCCCGTTACCTCTCCCCAAAATTTCAACAAATTCAAAAACTAGAAACAGAAAAACAATCCCAGGGGCATCGGAAATACACATATATCAAACAAAAGTACAATTGGGTAAAAAGGTGGCTGAAAAACCTCTCTGAAGGAAATAGGGAGGAGAACAGAGAATTTTGCCTCCTTCACTGACCCGAGGAGACTTTTTTCACTTGGAACCGAGAGGAAGGGAGGGCTAGGAGACATTCAAGCCAAGGAGAGAGTGTGCCCGCAGCAAACCCAACCAGAGTTGGTTGAGTGGCTTGCCTGCGGAATGAGCTTAATTTACCACCGGTTTCCAGATCAGTGAGCATGGGCAGTGTATGAGTGGTTCCTCCTAGCACCTCGGCATGGGCGCCCACATTCCCAGAGACTGTCAGCAGTGGCCTTCTGCGTGGGCTGAAGCCAGATCTCTGTATAATCCCTGCTCCCCGAACAACAGCATGCTGGGAGTACAAGAAAGCCAGCTTCCATAAGCCCAGACCTCTCCAGGTAGGGCACCTCCCCCAGACATACAGGCCATAAAGAAAACTGCGAAAGTGCTATGGGAAAGACGAGAAGCCATGCAAGCAGTTTATAGACAGTCTAAGGAGAGCAGACCCGCGGATCACTGCCCGGCTTGCCTACGCTGGCAGTGGCTCTGGTTGACTAAGCCTTCTTTCCAGGTCTATGAATTAAGAGAACCCAGAGGAGAGACTTGATAGTTCTTAGGGCCTCTCACTCAGCTGGGAGTGGCTGGGGCAAATTCCTGCCAGAGGATACAGGGTAAAACACACATTCCTTTGGAACAGACCTCAGAGAGAACACTGCAGAAGTTGGGCAGGCTGGGCTGTAGGCTTCCAACTAGGGAGAAGCCTGTGTAGAGCAGACGCTAAGGCAAATTTAACTAGGCGTACCCAGGGGACCTTAGAAAGGAGCCTGAACAAAAGTCAGCTTGTCCCCTTGCCTGCTTAAGCTGGTGTCTCTGGTTGGCAGAGCTTGTATACCCAGGGCTGTGCTTTCAAAGGACCTGGAAGAGGGACTTGGCAGCTTTTAAGACCTCTTGTTCTGCAGGCAGTGAGTGGGGCATCTTCCTGCCAGTGGATACAGGTTACAAAGAGCAAAAAGCCTGAGGAGATTAGTCCCATGAAGTGCTGAGGCATACTAGACATACCTAGAGGCTCAAAGAAAGACACCTGAGGAGCAATTGGTTTTTAACCCTGCCTGATTATGCTGGCAGCTCGGGCTGGCAAGGTCTTACCCAGAACCATGAATTGAGTGGGGATAGAGAGGGGTTTTGGCAGCTCTTAGAGCCTCTTGCTCTCCAGGTATGGCAGCAGCAACTTCACAGCTAGGTCCCCAGACTCCTGGTTCAGGAAGGAAAGACGGAGAAAGAGGCTCTGGAAAACAAACTCTCCAATTTTCAATAATTTGTTTGTGATTATGTTTTCAAAGCCTGCAAAAGCTAACAAGTCCTGCCTGACAAAATGACTGAGGCCTAGTTTATGTCATTGTCATAACAACACATCAACAGCAAATCTCTACCTAAGAGTGCACAGGGACAGAATCTTGGGTACAGGTCCATCATCCCAAAAGATATAGAAGAAAAAGAAATAAGATAACTGCTTTAAACCAGAATAAATTTCACAGTCTTTATAAATTTTTTCATTTTTTTAATTTTTATTTTTGTATCTTTTTTTCTTCTACCTTGGACCTTTTATCTTCTTCTTTTTTTTTATTTGAACTTCATTACCCATAGGTGTTACATTTTCCATTCTTTTTTTTTTCTCTCTCTCTATGAGGGTTACGTTCCAAAACCTTAACACTTCCCTTTTTTTTTTCTTTTCTCTTTTTTTCTCCCTCTCTTTAGGTATTTTTTTTTCTCTTTCACTTTTTCTCTTTTCCTCTCATTAGATCCACAATCACAAACAAATTATTTTATTTTGAATCTAAATATTTTTCTTTGTGGCATTTTGTGTGCCTCTTACTTCACTGTTAATCTCATTAGCATTCCCCCCAACTCCGGCTCTTCATTCCATGTAGTTTTTGTTCCACTTACTAGAAATTGCATCGTTTACTGTATTGTTTTCTCTTTTTTTTCTCTTCTAATTTTCTCTTTCCCTATATCCTTCTTTTGACCATTAGTTACAAACAAATTATTTTATTCTTGATCCAAATTATTTTCTTGTAGCATTTTGTGAGTTCTTACCTCCTTTTTTGTCTCTTTGTCACTTCTCCCCAACTCAGGTCCTCTGTTCTATGTAGTATTTGTTCCATTTAGCACAATATAATTTTTAGTTTTTCACTGTGTTTTCTCAAATTTTATTTTACCTTTTTATTTTTATTTTTTTATTATTTATCAACTCCTATTAATGTTATTAACAATACCACTCTCAAATGCCATTAAGGAAAAAGGAATCGAATATCATGGATATAAAAGACAGAGATGTAGCTCAGATAGATGAGAAAAAAATCTATAAAATATTTCAATATCTTTGAGACCTTAAAGTTAAATGACAGAGAATTTAAAATTGAAATCCTAAAAATACTCAGGGATATACAAAAAAGCACAGAAAGGCAATTTAGGGAGTTTAAAAAACAATTCAATGAACAGAAAGAATACATCACCAAGGAAATTGAAACTATGAAAACAAATCAAACAGAGATGAAAAACTCAATTCATAAACTGCAAAATGAGGTATCAAGCTTAGCTAATAGAACAGGCCAGAAAGAGGAAAGAATTAGTGATATAGAAGCCAGGCAACTAGAGGCACTATAGAGAGAAAAGGAGAGAGAGTCACAAATTTAAAAAAAATGAAAAATCCCTACAGGAATTGTCTGACTTCATCATAAAGAGCAACATAAAAATAATGGGTATATCAGAAGGAGAAAAGAAAGAAAATGGAATCGAAAACATATTAAACAAATAACAGATGAGAACTTCCCAAGCCTGTGGAAAGAACTAAATCCTTGAATTCAAGAAGCAAAAAAAAAACACTGAGTTATCTACACCCTAACAAACCTACTTCTAGGTACATCATAATAAAATTGGCACAAACCAATGAAAAAGAAAAAATTCTCAAGGCAGCCAGGGAAAAAATGAATACAACATATAAAGGAAGATCTATTAGATTATCATCAGATTTCTCAGCAGAAACTCTACAAGCTAGAAGAGAGTAAACCCCAAAATTTAAAGTTCTAAAAGAGAGAAACTTCCAGTCAAGAATACTATACCCATCAAATCTATCCTTCAAATACAAAGGAGAAATAAAAACATTCACAGATACAAAAAAGATGAGAAAATTTATCACCAGATAACCCCCATTACAGGAAATACTAAAGGGGGTTTTCCGACCAGATACAAAGTACAAAACAAAACAACATCACAAGTATAAGCTCCATCAAGAACATAATAAAATCAAATTTAATCTATGACAACAAAAACAAAGGGAAGAGGACAAAGATTAACAGTAGCAAAGGAAGTTGGAGTGCAGAAGCACTCATGAAATAATGTATTACAATGAACACGATAAATACCGTTTCCATTACTTAATGGTAACCATCCCTGAAAAAACTACCACAGAAGCACATGTCTTGAAAAAAGAAGCAATGAAGAAAAGAAGTATGGATTACAACCAAACAAAAACAAATGATAGAAAAACAAAAGATAAGAATCAAACAAGATACAAAACTATAAGAAAGCAATATATAAAATGACAATAGAAAACACTCAAATGTCAATAATTACACTAAATGTAAATGAGTTGAACTCACCAATAAAAAGACACAGAGTAGCAGAATGGATTAAAAAAGAAAATCCAACTGTATGCTGCCTACAAGAAACACATCTGAGCTACACAGATAAAAACAAATTCAAAGTGAAAGGCTGAAAAACAATAATCCAAGCAAATTATATCCAAAAAAAAGCAGGTGTAGCAATACTCACATCTAACAATGCTAACTACAAGACAGCAAAGGTAATCAGAGACAAAAATGGTCATTTTATAATGATAAAGGGGACATTGAATCAAGAAGACATAACACTCTTTAATATATATGCACAAAACCGAGGAGCACCAAAATATATAAGACAACTACTGAATGACCTAAAAACAAAAACCAACAAAAACACAATCATACCTGGAGACCTTAATATGCTGCTGACAGCTCTAGATCATTGATCCAAACAGAAAATTAATAAAGAAATGCTGGCCTTAAATGAAACACTAGAACAATTGGTATAATAGACATCTACAGGACATTTAATCCCAAAGTGATAGAGTATACATTTTTCTCTAGTGTACATGGAACATTCCCAAGAATTGACCGTATGTTGGGCCACAAAGATAACATCAACAAATTCAGAAAGATTGTTTCTCCCTGTGCCTTCCAGACCACACTCTTTTCCCACTGCTCTGGTCCTCTCCTCTCTACCCATTCCCCGGAGCCCCGGGTGAGTGGTTGTGAGAGGGGTTTTCTGTGCCATCCCTTTAAGAAAAATCCTGGGTCTGAGAAAATTGTCTCTTGCTCCCAAACAGTATCTTAACTTGTTTCACAGCTAAATACTGTCCATAGGCCTCTTCTAGGCTCTGGTGCTGTAGGCTGGGACTTTGTTCCTAGGATCCAGGTTCTTCCCTCTCTGCCAAACTCTCCTCCCACCACGCGGGTCTCTCTGGGCTGCTGTTCGCTCCGGGGAGCTAGGAAGCCCTTTAGACAATTTTTGCTTTTCCTACCAGTCTCAATGTGGCTTCTTCAGTGTTCCTCGGTTAAAGAGTCCTCTTAGTTTAGTTCAAAGTTGGTTTATCCAGATAATGGTTCTTAAAATTAAGTTATAATCCACTTTGATTCCAGGAGTTGGAAGTTGGTACTTCTGCCTACTCCATCGCCATCTTGCCGTTGCCTCATGTCCTCATAGTATTTCATTGTGTATACATATCACAGCTTTTTTATCTAGTCATCCACTGTGAGACACTTGGGCTGTGTCTACGTCTTGGCTATTTTTTAAAAAAATGCTGCAATAAACATAGGGGTAGATATCTTATTTTGAATTTGTGTTTTGGGATTTTTAGGTTATATTCCCAAAAATGGGATAAAAGGGTCAAAACACAGTTAAATTTTTAATTTTTGGAAGACACACCATACTGTTTTTCACAGTGGCTGCAGAAGTTTGCATTCATCAGCAGAGCAGGATGGTTCCCTTTTCTCCAAACCATCAGCAACACTTTTTGTGTGTTGATTTTTTAATGAGCATCATTCTGACAAGTATCAGGTGGTATCTCATTATGGTTAAATTTTCACTTCTCTGATAATTAGTGATGTTGAACAGTTTTTCATATGCATATTGGTTATCTGCATGTCTTATTTGGAGAAGTGTCTATTCAGTTATTTTCTCATTTTTAAATTAGATTGTTTACTATCCTGGTGTTGAGTTTTATAAGTTCTTTATACATTTTGGTTATTAACCCCTTATCAGATGTATTGGCGAATACGTTCTCCCATTGTCTGGGTTGTCTTTTTATTTTGTTAGTGGTGTCTTCTCTGTAAAAAAGCTTTTCAGTTTGATATAGTTCCATTTGTTTATTTTGTCTTTTATTTCACTTGCCTGTGAAAGTTTAGTGCCTATGTTTTCTTCCAAGATTTTATGGTTTCGTGACTTACATTCAAGTCTTTTATCCATTTTGAGTTTATTTTTGTGAATGGTGTAAGTTGGTGGTCTAGTTTCATTTTTTTGCATGTACTTGGCCAATTTTCCCTACACCATTTATTAAAGAGACTGTCTTTACTCCATTGTATGCTCTTACCTCTTTTGTCAAATATAAATTGACCATAAAGGCGTGGGTTTATTTCTGGGTTCTCTGTTCTGTTCCATTGATCTGTATACCTGTGCTTATGCCAATACCAAGTGGTTTTGATTACAATGCCTTATAGTATAATATGATATCAAGAAGGGTGATACTTTTCATTTTGTTGTTTATTTTTAATATTGCTGAGGCTATTTAGTTCTTTTTTGGTTCCATATCTATTTTTATAATATTTGTTCTAGATTTGTAGAGGATTTCATTGATATTTCAATAGGTATTGCATTGAACCTATATGTTGCTTTGGGTGGTATGGACATTTCAATGAGGTTAATTCTTCCTACCCATGAACATGATATATATGCTTCTACTTTTTTGTATCTTCCTTAATTTTTTTTTTTTTTAGTGTCATATAATTTTCCAGCTACAAGTCTTTTATCTCCTTGGTTAAATTTATTCATATATACTTTTTTTGTTGTTGTTGCAATAGTGGAGGGGATTATTTTCTTAATTTCTGTTTCTAAGAGTTTATTGTTGGTGTATATAAATGCTCCTGATTTCTGAATATTAATTATATATCCTGCCACTTTGCCAAACTCATTTATCAGGTCTAGAAGTCTTTTGACTGAGACTTTAGGATTTTCTATGTATACTATTATGTCATCAGCAAATAATGACAGTTTTACTTCTTCTTTTCAAATTTGGATGTCTTTTATTTCTTCTTCTGATTGTTGCGACTAGTACTTCCAGATCTTTGTTGAATAAGAGTGGTGAAAGAGGGCACTACTCTCTTTTCCTAATCATAAAGGGATTGCTTTTACTTTTTGCCCATTGAGTATGATGTTGTTTTGCTATTATGTTGAGGTATGTTCCTGCATTTCCAATTTGTTCTGAGTTTTAAGCACAATTGGGTGCTAAATTTTATCAAATGTTTTTCTGCATCTATTGATATGATCATGTGATTTTTATCCTTTATTTTGTTTATGTGATGAATCTTTATTGCTTTTTGAATGTTGTATCAGCCTTGCCTCTATGGAATGAACCCCATTTGATTATGATATATGATCTTTTTAATGTATTGCTGGATCTGGTTTGCTAATATTTTGTTGATAATTTAAGCATTTATATTTATCTGAGATATTGACCTATAACTTTCTTTTTTTTTTTTTTTTTTTTGTAGTGTCTTTACCTGATTTTGGAATGAGGACAATGCTTGCCTCATAAAATGAGAGGTGGTAAAGAAACAGTAGAGCCAAAAAAAATATTTGGCCATTCCATTTATTAAAGTCTTGCATCTTGGGCAAACAAACAGGGAAGACCACTTCCCCTTCATGGAGGGCTTGAAAAGCCCTGATGCATTCTCAGGTTTCTTTTGGAATCACAGACCTCCAGGAGTCTCAGTAAGGCTCACTAAAACCTTCTCAAAGCCCTGATGCATTCTCAGGCTTCTGTTGGAATCACAGACCTCCAGGAGTCTCAGTAAGTCTCACTAAAACCTTCTCAGCAGTTTGCATCTGTACTTCATCTGCTCCTCTGCAAAATCTGACTGGGGCAACCAAAAACCACTCCTCCAGCAAACATTAATAAAACAATAGCCCTTCCCAAGCAAGAAGGTAATTTGCAATCTGCTGTAACCTTTCACAGACTACATACACATGGCACTGCCCAGGCCAATGCAAAATATAAGAGAGCTAACTTAAAGAAAAATTTGTTAAAACTTATTTGCCAACAATCATCTTGGAAATTATATCTTTTCTTGAATTTTTTGATGTAGCTTGAGAAGGATAGATGTTAGTTTTACTTTGAATGTTTAGTAAAATTTGCCTCTGAAACCATCTAGTCCAGGATTTTTTGCTTGCTGAGAGTTTTTGATAACTTTTAATTTCATTCATTGTAATCAGTCTGTTTAACTTATTATTCCAGATTTATTTTTGGAAGTTTGTATGTTTCTAGGAATTTATCCATTTCACTTAGGTTATCTAATTTTTTGGCATATAGATCTTCATAGTATTTTCTTACCATCCTTTATATTTCTGTGATGCCAGTAGTTACTTCTCCACTTTCATTTTTAATTTTATTTATTTGGGTCCTCTATCTTTTTTTCTTGATGAGCCTGCTTTAAGGTCCATCAATGTTGTTTACCTTTCCAAAAAAACTTTACTTTATTGATCTTTGGTATTTGCTTTTTAACCTCTATATCCTTTATTTCTACTCTGATCTTTATTATTTCTTTTCTTCTACTCCCTCTGGGTTTTATTTGTTATTCTTTTTCTAGTTCTTTTAGGTGCAGGGTTAAGTTGTTTACTTGAGCTTTTAATGCTTCTTAATCATACCTATTTAAACTTTCTAAATAAAAAATAAAATAATTACTACAATCTGGAGGGGGCAACACACAAACAAAAACACCAAACAAATATAAACCAACAGGTAATGTGTAAAAGATAATTTGCTGATTAAAAATTTGATATAAGTATTTACTATAAGTTAGTACTTAGAAACATGCAAAGTATTTACATTCAGCTATAAAATTAAAATGGTTCATCTTTTTCCAAAAAAAATCTATTTATCACAATACAAATAGATTAAAGTTAGGACTCTATATACTAACAGAAACAAAATCTAACAAATTTAATAAAGATAAATACAATTCTCAAATCATAGTTTTTGAACTGAAATGTCCTTCAAATACAGAAAAGCTATATAATAAAATGATATAGAACAAAAACAACTGTATGTTTTAATGATTCAATAGCAAGGTAATTCAATTACTGTTAATAATATTTTATAATATATTAGAATACAATTAATTAGTTTTATTTTTATTTATATGAATAACTTTGTGACTAAACTATTTATCAAATTAGATATTTTTCTTAGCATTTCTCTAATTGTGGCCTCTGATTCAACTGGTTTATGATCACTGTATCAAAATGTCTATTCACTCTTTGTAATACTTATTTTTTAAAAAAATGAATATTTAATGGTCTATTATGCCTAACCCTATAATTTGCTCTCAGTAAAGTGAGTAGACATATTGAACTGATAAACTGCAATTATATTTTGTAATCAAGCTTGAAAACAATTGGAAATACTTAAATGTCAAAAAATGTCTATTCAAAACATAAGTTTTATTCCATGGACATAAGTTTTATTCCATGGACATTCTTTCAGTTTCCAGAAATTTCTTCTCTAGTTATGGTTTATGATTGACAGATCTTTTGCTTTATAAAATTATGTGTTTTCCAAGGTAAATTCTTGCATTTGCTTTTATTATCTCAGTTTAGTCATGATCTAGGAACATATAAGAAGACTCCTATGTTCTTCTTAATAGAATTCTGGTCATTCAAGTTATAAACATGTACTTGAATGGGTATTGATGGTTAAAACCATGTCAGGAAGTTCAACTATTCCTGTGATGACAATCCTTTCTTAATCCAGGCTTCTCAGCAATGCTTCCCAGGCTTTCTTTTTACCCACATTGGACACATCAGTTTCTAAATGCTAGGAGAAAATAGTTTCAGTATAGGTGTGAGGAATATCTCAATAAGTAAGTACATGCACAATGATTTATTGATATCATTAATCCAATGATGCTAATTATTTGATATCACAAACCTGCATTTTTTTATTTTAATTTTTAAATTAATTTATGATTGTAGAAAGACAGAAAAGGAGGGAGATAGAGATTGAGAGAGAAAGAGAGAAAGAGAGACATTGATTTGTTGTTCCACTTATTTATGCATTCATTGTTTGCTTCTTGCATGTGCCCTGATGGGAAATTGAATCCAAAACCTCAGCGTATCTGCACCACAATCTAACCTACTGAGCTACTCTGTAAGGGCCAAGCCTGCATACTTAAGTGCTCATACTTCAGTCATTATTAACATAACCTGTCAAGGCAAGTATAAGAAATAATGAAGAATGAAGAAAATATTGCTTAAGGGGAATGAAAATAAGATTAGCATAGCTTGCACAAGATGCATATATTACATAAGAGTTTTTCTTTGATTTCAAAATTTGGAAAAATAAAATAGAAGGAGCAAATTGTATTGTTTACTACATCAGTGATTATAGTCAAAATAGCAATTTCTTCATAAGTTTCCTTTCAATTAAATGATATTCTAATTTTTAATGTTTCTTTAATTTTAAATCAGAATGTTTTCTTAATTTTATAAAAATTTGTAGCATTTTTAAAGTTATAAAAACAGTACAAATTATTTTTTATTTCATAGAAGCACGTTTTTCTTGTATTTCTTAAGTATAAATTCTTCTTAGATACATTACAAACTTTCCATTTTATCACTCTGTATTTCTAAATTCTGTTTTCTTAAACTAGCCAGATAGCTTGACAGAACTATTTATAAAAAGGATAATTCATTTAAAAATCGTTACAGGCAATTATCTGTATGTTTATTCTTCTTTTCTGCCAACATACTTTTATCTTTATAGCATAGTCAACTCTGGATAAGAGGAGAAATGAGAGGATAGAAAACATAAAACAGCCAATGGAAGTTTTATTAGCAGCTATGATTTTTCTGTGTTTATAAAATCAATGCAATGAACTAAAATTAATTTTGTGAAAATAGATTTGTTTAATCTAAAAATGTTATTTCCTGTCAAAATAATGAAAGATTGGAGTTTCTTTATATTACAGATCACTTAACAATCAATTTGTGAGGTTCCTGTTTTACATTATTTAAACATTCAGTGAATTAAATTCTGGCTCCAAGGCCTGACCTGGGTTGGTGCAGTGGATCAAGCGTCGACCTGGAAAGCTGAGGTTGTCGGTTCAAAACCCGGGGATTGCCTGGTCAAGGCACATATGGTAGTTGATGCTTCCTTCTCCTTCCCCCTTTCTCTCTCCCTCTCTCTCTCTCTCACTCCCTCTCTTCTCTAAAATAAATAAATTAAAAAAAAATTCTGACTCCAAATGGTGATATATGAAAAGTTAATGAAAAATATCTAAAATTCCATAGACCTCAGTGAAGCAAATTTTTACTCTCATATTTATTTTTTCTGTCTTTCTTTGCAATTTAAGCAATATACATTATTATTATTTTATTTCTTTTTCTTTTAATTTTTAAATTTCCCATCTCTTATTAGTGTTGTCACATTGACGGAGAAAAAAGTATCCTTAAAAACCTATATTCTGTGAATTACATGCATATTATTCTTCTATGCCAAGACACTACACTATATTTATTTAAAATTTCTAACCAATAATTGTTCTCTGAATAAAATCTACAAATAAGATCATCATGTCTTTACATATCCATTAATAGTTTCTTGTATAACTAAGTCACAAAAGATTGAGTCTTTGATAAATTTTGAGAGTTTTAGCAATTAAATGCTTTTATTTTTAGTCTGTTTGATGTCTTATTGTTGTAAGTATGTGTGACTAATGCAACCAGAGAAAGAGTACAAAAAATGCTTTTGAAAAGACTAAATACCCTGGAATGAAACGCTAGCCTTAAATCAATTCAAGTTCTCTTTGAATTTAATACCAATTACACAATTATGTGTCATTGCATTATTATTTTACAAAATTCCAAAGAAAAAAGACTGATTATCAAAAGTTAATTTTTAAGTGAAAAGGTCAAGGTCATTTGTAATTATTTTCCTTTAGAATTATATTCTTCTGGACTTTACAAAATGTATTATAGAAGAAAAAAACTCAGCTAAAAGAACTTAAATATAGTGTGCCACTTTAAACTGAAACTTTGCAGACAAGGGCAGAAGAAATCAAGAAAAGGCAGTGTTAACTTTAACAAAGGCAATAAGAAATAGTTTAGTGAACTAAGACCCTGTAGTAAAATTTAAGTCTAATTACCAGGATAAGTTATAAGATATAAATTTGGACAAAACCTCATTTTTAGCAATCAATGGTAATATGTTTGGAGTTTTGAACTGCATAAATATAATTTTGAACCTTTATCCTAAAATTATTTTACAAGCCTGACCTGTGGTGGCGCAGTGGATAAAGCGCCGACCTGGGAACACTGAGGTCGCCAGTTCAAAACCCTGCACTGGTCTGGTCAAGGCACATATGGGAGTTGATGCTTCCAGCTCCTCCCCCCTTTCTCCTCTCTAAAATGAATAAAATAAAATAAAACATTTAAAAAAAAACAGGAAAATTATTAAAAAAAAATCATTTTACATGTCTTTATACATTTACCTATGCTCAATTTTTAAAAATCTCGAGAAAATTTGAGGCCAATATTTTTCCAAATATGGGCTCTGAGAATCATTGCATTTCTTATTTTGATGAATTCTGTATTCCAAAATTATATAATAATATGAGAATTAAAAATAAAATTATTTTCTGATTTAAAAATTAGTTATTTTTTATCTTTCTGGTATTATGTGCAGAAACAGCATGTGACACTTTAACAATTTTCAGTGCTGATGCTCTTTCTATCGGAGAGCAAACGCTTTCTAATTTACTAAATATAGTTAGTATTTTTGAAGAATGATTTTGTTCTCTCATATGTTCACCTTATTCTCATATATTTTTTATATTTTTCCATATTTTGAGTATTTGTCTGGTTCCTTTTTGAATATATACAAAAAGCATGAATTATAAAGAAAGATATTTGTCATATGATCTAGCAGAAACAAAAATAAATTTTGTATAAAAATAATGTAATTTAAAAAGTTTATATACTAATTTAAAATTAGATAATAAATGGAAAAATTATGTTGTCTTTATCTTCTGAGTAGAAAGGGAGTAATAACTGCATCATTATCTTTTAATTTTTTAATAAACTTTGTGTATTTTTTTACCTAATTTCCATTTCAGTATTTAAAACTTACTATATTTCATGAAGATGTATCTGTTTAATACTAAAGCTCACTGATGTATGTGGTAGAGGATTTCATTTAATTTAAATGTGCAGTGGCGCAGGGAATAAAATCAACCTGGAGGTCACTAGTTCAAAACACCAGGCTTGCCCTGTCAAGGCATAGAAGGGAAGCAACTACTATGAGTTAATGCTTCCTGCTTCTCTCCCCTCTCTAAATCAATAAATATTTTTTTATAAAATATGCCATTTAAAAAATGTATATACCAACTGAGTTGCAGATGATTCATTAAAAATTTTGCAATTATAAAATGCCATTTGAAAAGTCTATTTCTTTAAATTATCCTTTAGTGTTTTATTCAATTAAATTGTAAAAAATATTTACTTTCTACCCTGCCTGGATAAATCAATTGGTTAGATCATTGTCTGGATGCACAATGGTTGCAGATTTCATCTCTGGTGCAAACACATACAAGAATCAACCAAAGAATGCATAAACCAGTAGAAAAACTAATAGAAGTCTCTCTCTCAGATAAATTTAAAAATTATCTTTAAGAAAATATTTATCTTCTGAAAACTCTATTTTCTACACTCGGTTTTGTCTTTTTTGCTTATATAGTTCTTAAGTATCTAAAACTTAATGTGCCATAGAAAGATAATATTATAAGCAAGACTCTCAAAACTAAACTGTAAAAGAAATTCTTTTTCAAAAACTTAAAATTTTAAAGTAGTTATATTATCACACTTTTGATGATCCAAAAATATGCTTTACTTACTTTACTGAAGTGAATGCATCTTTTCCTTGTCTCTTCCAGCTTCTGGTGGTTACCATTAATCTTTATTTTCTTGGGTAGTAGATACATTACTCCCATTTCTGACTCTGTAGTTACATAGCGTTTCCCTTCTATATCTGTGTGTCTATACATGGTCTTATTCTGAAGAAAATAGTTCCTGGATTTTGAATTTACCCTAATTCAGTATAAACTCAACCAATTAACTCTGCAAATATCTTATTCTTAAAGGTCAGATGTTCTGAGTGGGCATGAATTGTGGAGGACACTATTCAATTCACTACAAGAATCATACAAATATTATTTTTTCAAAATAATTTACTAGTAAAACAATAAAAAATAATTTTATTTAAAATTATATATAAATTATTTAGCACAGTGATATATATAAATATTTACATATAAACATAAGTTTATATTATAAAATTTTGGCCTTTTTATGATAGGTTTATGAAAATAAAATGATGAAAATTGATTATTTATTTATTGCATTTTTTATTGTTATCTGAATACTTTTCTAGTTGGTAATTGCCAGTTAACCTACGTTAGATTATTTTTTCTGACCAAGAGTTGTATTTTATTTTTTTACTTTACTTTGTTTTATTAGTAGTAAATAGTTTCCCTGGTCAGATAGCTTGATTGGTTAGAGAATTGTCCTGAAACACAGAAGTTGCTTGTTCCATCCCTAATCGGGGTGCATACAAGAACAGATTAATGTTTCTGTTTCTTTTTCTCTATCCTATCCCCTTTCACTAAAATCAATAACTAAAAAATTAAAAAGAAAAAGAAATAGTTAATTATTTTCAGAACAGAAATTCTTGAACCCTAGATTTCAGGTGAAATCTATGATTTACTACTTTCTAGAAGAACAAGTTTGTCTCACCATTTCTTAGTCTGCAAGATGGTCCTACTAACATTTTTTTTTCTAATTGATTTTAGAGAAACAGAGAGAGAAAGTGAGGTGAGAGAGAGAAAGCATTCATTTGTTTTTTTCTACTTAGTTGTGCATTCACTGGTCGCTTCCTGTATGTTCCTTGAATGGGATTGAACTGGAAACCTTGGTATTTATGGATCATGTTCTGAGCTAACTGGCCAGGAATCTAAAATTAATTAATTCATAAGATAATTGTATGGCTCAAATTACTTAACACATGTAAATCCTTAAAATGTTACCTGTAATATAAAGTTCAAAAATATTAACTGCTGTTATTACTGTTAACAAGAAATCTGACATCCAGCCACCATTTATTGATTCATACTCCAGAGATTAATTTTTAAATGTAGTAAAACAAAAAATAAAAGAGTGAAAAATGCACAAAACCAATATAAAAACTAATGGCACACACCATGTTATTCTCAAATTACTTAAAGAATAACTACAGGTAGATTTTTGCATCCAAAGCTATGTGTTTTATTTTTTTTTAAGTCTAATACAAATGCAATTACTAATGCACAGAAGAGTGATAAGATGTACTGCCACACTCTCTTCCAAGCTTATCCATTGGTACTGAAGGGGTGGTACAATTCTGTTAAAGCAGGAATATTCCGATACTATAAAAAATAAGAGCATCAGCCTTGCAGTATGAACAAAAATGTGACATTTTCCTGACAATGAATCAATGCCTAGTAAATAGAAGAAGGTGTTTAAAACAATATGTGATAAGCCAAAAAACTCATAATGTTTTTGGTCATATTGTATAAGCTCAGTAATAAAAGGGTCTGTAAAACATATTCAACTTTATACTACCGATTTAAGAGATGCTCTATAGTAGTTTGTCCTATTGTTTACCAGTATTTGGTTATTTCCAGAAAAGAGGAACATTCTGTCAATTGCATATAGAAAATTATAATTATCAGACACTATATTGTTTTCAGCTTTTTTTCCAGTAATTATAGAATGTCCCCAGTGGTGGGAATCAGCAGGTTCATACTGGTTCGGTAAAAGTGATACCTAATTTTTTGTTGAGTTTGACAAATCATTTGTTAAAATAATACTTGTAATCAAGGTTCTCTTTAAGGTGGGCACCTGGAAAGCCTCCCAATGTGGAAGTCACAAATTTACATGCCTTACTCTTGTTTAATATTCATCTGTGCAACAGTGTATTTTAAGCACCCGTGGTAATGTTCATTCCATCTATAGGTGAAAAATATTGCAAGTGAGGACACCAATCAAGAAGCAACATGGAGCCCTGGCTAGTTGGCTCAACGGTAGATTGGCCCGGCATGTGGAAGTCCTGGGTTTGATTGCTGGTCAGACCACACAGTAGAAGTGACCATCTGCTCCTCATCCTTCTCTCCCCCCCCCCTTGTCTCTCCCTCTCTCTCTCTCTCTTCTCTTCCTCAGCCATGGCACAAGTCATTTGAGCAAGTTGGCCCCAGGGGCTGAGGATAGCTCCATTGCCTGCCTCAGGTGCTAACATAGCTTGGTTGCTGAACAGTGGAGCAGTGGTCCCAGTAGGTGGCTTGCTGGGTGGATTCCGGTTGGGAGGCAAGTGGGAATCTGTCTCTCTGCCTCCCCAATTCTTACTTAAAAAAAGATAAGAAGAAACAATATGGAGATATATTAACAGTTATATTATGTTTTGTCAGGTATTATTTAATATTTTAAAACTTCTACACATTTTGTATTACTTTTTTATTGTTCTTATTGAAATATTAGATAAAGGAAATAAACTACCTTTCAGTATATCATGTTTTTATACTTACAATGGGCATTAGAGCAGAGAACAAGTTGTTAAATTATTTGAACCCCAGCACTGAATGTCCCCTTAGCCTGTTATATTAAATATGTTAAGGTTAATACAAATTCTCAAATAAAAAGTCTTGGTTTCAGTTGAATTACAATTTTAGCAAATGATATGACATTTAACAGAAATAAACATACACTTAAACTTTTTGTTCATGTATGAGATTAAATAAATCAGACCTAGAATTTTTTGTTGTGATTGTTGTTAAGAAGTATTTGAGAAATTTAAATGACTAAACATGATAAAAGTAAGTAGGCACATTTGATGTATTTGCAGATCATAGGTGCTATTGAAGAGTACCTGTATTTGTCAATAACCAGTTAAAAGTCAGAGTAAATTGTTGATAGGAACATTTCAAGAAATACATTATCAAATTGCAGTATTTACAGAGAAGACCAGTATGAATCAGTAATACATGTATTTATGAAATATACATATATCTAATTTACCAATAATGAGTATATCTTGTGTAAGACAAAAAGTTGTCATTTTTACTAGGTAAATGGAATTATGGGAATAAGTAAAAACAGATAAAATGGTCTTCTTTAAAATATGGGCTGCTATGTAGAAAACAAAATGAGTTAGATGTATTAAGGATAAATATTGGAGTTGAAAACAAGATAGGACTTTGTAACAATCAGAGTTATTGAATTTATAATAGGAGTTAAAATTAATATTTATATGTTGCTGTAATATTTATAAAAGCTCTTCATATAGAATGTCACAATTGTTCTTCAAAAATCTTAAAATTATTGAAAGACTCTTTATTTCAAAAGCAAGAGATATAAATTCAGAGACTTACACTAAATTCACCCAAATCACTTCTCTATTTCACTACTACAATACAATACTATCTGTAAATTTCCTTGAAATGCACAAGCAGATTTTATTTTATACAAGTTAATAAACCATAAAGTCAACTCTGAAAGTAAGTTATAATTGCCCTTATAGAACAAATGTGACTCATATAGTTTAAGTCTTTTAAAGTCACAGAGTAGATAGCAGAGATTAAATAGAAACTTATTTTCTTCTAACTTGAAGCAGATATGTTTTTCTTATAATCCAAGTATCAATCACATTATATAGTTGTATGGAGAAAAATAATTTACTTATTTAATTTAATTTGTTCTTTGAATGAGCATTCACTCATACTTCCAGAAATATCATTTTTAAATTGTCTAACTGTTTAGGAATACTGAATGGAATTGCTGAGTTTATTGGATTATCATTGATCCAGAAAAATTACAAAGGTAATCATTTTAGTTTATGGTTGTTAGCAACAAATAGTACTTTGATTAAAAATTGGTTGAAATAGTTAAGTACAAGAGCAGGATTCAGAGAACTTTTAATCTTTGATGAACCAAGGTTCTTTACAACCTTTTAGGCTGTACAGGCACATGCTTCTTAACTGAATTATGTGAAAAAAAAATATTTTAAAAGACTATGCCAAGTAAGATTTAGAGATTGAGTTTATGATATGACTAAAAACAACCTATGGGATGTTCTTTCTGAAGTATCTTCTTTATCCTGCTAAAATGGCTGCTTACTTATTTAATATTCCAGTTCAAGTATTAAAGTTTCATACCATTTTTCAATTGATGAACCTCCTAAAACATACACAGCTTAATGTGGCTATAACCAAGAGAACTTTGGTTTTCTTTTGTTTGGTTTTATTTGAAAATTACAATACCATTGTTAATAGAGACAATCCAATTAAAGAGAAAATAAAAAGGTAAAATTTATGACTCAAGTTTCTGCAGAGAAAGATTCATGTAATATGATTGTGAGCGGCAGATACAAAGGATAAAAAAGAGTCAATAGTATCAAGAGCCAGGAAATTAGAAATCATCTTTTTATTTTATAGATGGTTTCTTTTACTCTGCAAAATTTTTTTATTTTAATGTAGTTCCATTTGTTTCTTGTTCCTTGTGTTTCACTTGCTTGAGGTGACATATCAGAAAAAAAAATATTGCTAAAAGAAATGTCTGAAATTTTATTGCCTATGTTCTAATAATTTTATGGTCTCCAGCCTAACACATTTAATACTTTAATCCTTCTTAGTTTATTATTTTTTATGGTGTAAGAAGGTGGTCTAGTTTTTTCTTTTCTTTTTTTATTTTTTTTGCATGTGTCTGTTCAATTTTTCAAACACTATTTATTGAATATATCATATTTATCCAATTTTATGTTCTTTTATCCTTTGTCAAATAATAATTGACTATGAAGGTATGTGTTTCTTTCTGGGCTCTCTATTCTGTATTTGCCAATACATCTGATAAGGGTTTAATATAAAAAATTTATAAAGAATTTATAAAACTTAAAATAAAAAAATCTAATTAGTAAATGGACCAATAATCTAAATAGACACCTTTCCAAAGAAGACAGATTCCCAACAGATATATAAAACCATGCTTAATATTACTAATTATCATAAAATATATATTAAAACAACAATGCAATAAATCAATAAATTAAAGTGTTGCTGAGGATGATACAAAAATGAAATACTCATGCACTGTTGTTTGGAATGCAGATTGGTGCAGCCACTGTATATAGTTACCAAAAAATAATTAAAAATAAAACTGCTTTATGATCCAACAACTTGACTTTTGATAATTTATCTGAAAAACAAAACAAAACACTAATTCAAATATATGCACCTCTTTTTCATTGCATTGTAAATGTTATTTACAATTGCCAAGATTTAGAAGTAGCCCATGTGCCCATCAGTAAATAAGTGGATAAAAAGGTGGTGGTAATTTTCACAATAGAATACTACTCAGCCATATAAAAATAAGGATATCTTACCTTTTTGTAAAATCTTGGATGGACCTGAAGAGTATTATGCTAAAGGATATAAACAAGTCAGAGAAAGACAAATACCACATGATTTCACTCATATGTGGAATCTAATGAACATAATAAACTAAAAAACAAAATAGAAACAGAATCATACACATGGAGAACAGACTGACAGCTGTCAGAGGGGATGGGAGTTAAGGGAGCTGGGTGAAAAAGGTGAAGGGATTAAGCAAAGAAAAATATCTTAAAGACAACAGTGTGGTGATTACCAAAAGGCAAGAGGGATGAGGGAAGATAGAAGAGCGTAAATGTGAGATAAGTGATGATGGAATGAGACTTGACATAAGATTATGAACACACATTACAATATATAGATGACATAAAATTGTACACCTGGAATATATATGAACACAGAAAACAGTGTGAGGATTGCCTGGGGAGAGGGGAAAGGTGAAGAAGGGTATAGGAAGGATAAATGGTGATGGAAGGAGACTTGACTTGGGTTGGTAAACACACAGTATGTTGTAATATACAGATTATATATTATATAATTGTACACCTAAAATGTATAATTTTATTAACCTATATCACTCCAATAAAAAAAAGACCATCTTTATTTACTAACAGCCTCCATCTTCTCATTTTCTAAGTACAGCTTTTTTCTACTTCATATTTCTTGTTTTAATACTGTTTAGAAATTCTTCCACAAAGATTGCTGAATCATTTATGAGAGAGTAAGCAGATATATTTTAACCTTTTTGTCTTCAAAGGCATATGATAAGTGAAAAAAATAGGCTTTAATGAAACAGAAAGTCTATGTTTGCAGTGTGTGTGTGAGAAATGTGCAGGTGGAGACTGACCTGCATACCCTTATAATCAGCACCTGTGTTTGCATGACTTGCATGCAATTGTTTGCCAAGCCACTCTATAAAAGACAGAATAATGCTGTAATTATTTGTATGCATAATGCAAGGCAGTCTGAGAAAACCTGTCCTCCTTCTTAATGTTGGTTCATAAGTATTGCTCAGTGTAAGATTTATCAATGTATTTCTGCATAAAAAGGGTACAGGCATCTGAGTTAAAAAATCCAAATAAATGAGAAATTATATATTAAAAAAGAAGCCCAAGTTGTTTATTATAAAGCAAACTACATTGATTAGATTTTAAAATTATTAAGCTTACTACTTTATTCTTATCTATCTATCTATCTATCATCTATTATCTATCTATTTACCTATCAATTATATATATATATATATATATATATATATATATATATATATAATCTATTTATTTATCTGGGTAATTAAAACAATATTTAAAGTTTGTATTTGGAAAATAGTCATTATTGAAACACTAATGCCTGAAATACACATGTTTCTCAATAAATATTTTTTGGATAATGAATAAAGAATAAACAAACATATGAAGACATCAGACCTCCCAATTATAAAAGATTACTACTTATATTGTTGATAGTTTAAAGAAATGACTAGAAGCTAAACAAACACATTAAAAACTATAACAATATGAGAAAAATAATAAAAATGTACAGCATTTAAAAATATAAGCGACATATGAGTTATTACAATAAAATGAAATCATATCAACATTTTAAAATATTTTTCTAAAATTATTGTGAAATGAAGCATAATAAGGTAGCTAAACAGGAATGTTGCAAGTCAGAGACATTTGAGCTCAAACACTATTCTGTGTGTGATGTAAGGCAACTTAAGTTTTTTATTCTCATTGCCTTCTTAAGTAAAATAACAGTAAAATTTGAAGGTTTTACATAAGAATTAAATTGAGTGTAAACAAAGAACCTGTAATTGATATAGGTGTTTGATATGCAAACACTAAATTTTAGTTATCTTTATCTTTTATCTAAACTTGTAAATATAATGTCATCTTAATCAAAACCACAATTAAATAGTCTTGATAAGCTTAATATTCTATTTACTTTCACATTTTTGTAGCTTCAAGTAATTCAGACACAATGATATGAATATTTATAACTTTATATTTTTCTATCATATATTATGTTTTCTTATATATGCAATAATACATAGTCTTAATGGTACTCAGATATTAAATATAAAGAATAAATGCAAAATATTATAAATAAGGAAAATCAATTTCAATTGGGTGTAATTTTTTTAAAAATTCATATTGTTGTCTGTTTAACAAACTAATACTTATATAGAAAAACATTAATATACTATATTTAGATCTATCACTCACAAAAACTAACTAAAATGGATCTTAGGCTTAAATATAATGTGCAACAGTATAAAACTGTTACAAGATAAAACAAGAGTAATCCAAGGTGACCTGGCATGACAATTACTTTATAGATACTAGCAAAGGCATGATTCATAAAAGAAATTATTAATAAGCTGGATTTCATTAAAATTGGGAACTCCAACTCTGTGAAATACACTGAGAAAATCAGTCAAGCCAAAAACTAGGATAAAATATTTATAAAGATATATCTAATGGAGGAATGTTATGCAAAATATACAAAGAACTTTTAAAACTAAACAAAAAGGAAGCAAACTTGTTAGAATGCCCATATTTTTTAATACTGACAATACCAAATGTTGACAAGAATGTAGAGCAGCAAGAATTATCTTTCATTGCCAATGGAAATAAAATATGGTACAGCTACTTTAAAAGATAGTTTGGCAGTTTCTTACAAAACTAAATAAATCTTACCATATGACCTATCAATTGCTCTTCCTAGTATTTACTCAAATGAGTTGAAAACTTATGTGCACATAAAATCTTGCTCACAAGTATTTATAGCAGCTTTGTTCATAATAGCGAAACTTGGTAGCAACCATAATGTTTTCCAGTAGGTAAATAAATAAATAAATAAATAAACTATGGTACATTCAGACAATAAAATATTATTCAGTGATAAAAACAAATGAGTAATTGGTCATAAAAAGAAATAGAGGATTTTTTTTAGAGAGAGAGAAAGGTAGGGTGACAAGAACATGAGTTGTTCCTTACTGAGGATCAAACGAGAAACCTCTGCACTTTGAACAACTCTCCAACCAAGATATCCAGCCATGGTATGGCATAGAAGAATTTTAAATACTTATTTGTAAGTAAAAGAAATGAATCTGAAGAAGCTACATATTGTATATTTCAACTAATGATATTCTGGAAAAGGCAAAACAATGGATACTATAGAAAAATCAATGGTTGTTAAAGGAATGAATTACACAGTATGGAGAATTTTTAGTGAAGTGAGACTATGCTGCTTATAAAAATTACCATGTTGAATACATATCATTATACATTTGTCAAAACCCATAGAATGTACAGCATCCACAGTCAATCCTAATGTAAACTATAAACTTATGTTGATAATATATATTGATAGAAATATTAATGTATTATTCATTAAGTATAGTAACCATACTACTATATTGGTGGTATGGGTAATGGAAGTGTCTGGACTTGTTGGAGCCAGCAGATTATATGGGAAGTCTATATTCTGCTTATTTTTGCTGTGAACTTAAAACTATTTTTAAAGTAAAGTTTAGTTAAGAAGAAAACTCTTCTTTTATAATACTGCCTTTTTAGGATTAAAATGGTATATTTACTAAAATAATAATTTTTATTTTAACTAACAAGAAATACTATGGAGATAAAGTCACTTTAGAGAAAGGTCTTAAAAAGTGAAGTAATGACAGTATCTGATATCACAATCTATATGTATGCTAATTCTAACAATGCTTAAATTGCATATTGTTTTTAAAATAAATCTGAAATCAATGTAATTTCATGAGAATTATCTGTATTGTATTTTCTTTGCCGATGTTTGGTTATATGATTAGATTCTTAATAGATTGTGTTTGTAATTAAATTCTTAATAAATTATGTTTGAAAAATATAAAGTATTGATAAGTAGTACCTAATTAATTATTCTGGATATTTTTAAAACCCTACACAATGAGTTTCTTTCTGTCTGCCATGTGTTTATGGTCCCCAATACACTAAGTTGGCCAACATTTTTCTACAATTGACAATGTGCTTATATATAATTTTGACTAAGCTAGAATTATGTAATCCATGTCTAAATAACTCAAATGTCTGATTCTTTTTACAGAGAAATAATAAAAGCAGAGATTTTTACCTAAACACAGAAGCAAAGTATAGTAACAGCAAAACATACATTTTCCTGTGCTTCCATTTGGCTTGAACATATTTATGGTTATGACAATAGGTCTGGTAATGAAAATAAAAACAAATAACACTCAATAATAAAACAGGATCCAATTCTGGTTTTGTTCCTCAGACTAGTTATATAAGGCAGATCTCTTAATTAATTTATTTGTAAAATAAGAAAATCAGAATGTATAAACTCTAGAAAATTATAATGTGCAGATATATGAAATTGTGTTTGCTGTACTATAATACTGGAAATTCTTCAAATATATATTTTCTAAGCCAAAGTACTTTAGAATGCTAGATATAGGCCAAAAATTGTCTAGGAAATCCTTAAGTGATGAAACTATATGTAGCATTTCAACTGATCTTATTCTTCTAGAATCATGACTCTTTTATCATTTTTTTAATTTTACCATGCATTGCTATATTAACTTTTGACAGTATGAATCATAAGAACATAGTAACAGAAGCTTATGTGTCTTTGGATTACTCACAGCACCAAGAGGATGGAAATACATTTAACATGCATTCACTAAATATAATTTCATTACTGATAACACTAAGAATTTAAAGTTGAGAGTTTTTTGGCAACCAAAATGGTTCATTTTGTGTGTAGCACTATTCAAGACCTCTATTACACCAAATATGATGACATACAGTTAAATGCCCAGAAATTTTATAAAAGGCTAGTAGTTAAAAATGCCTTAATTATTCTTAGTCAATTTTGTCCCTAGTATAACCAAAGATATGTAAGAAGCAAAATATTACTTGTGAAAGTTCAATCTGCTTTTTATGTTTTTAAATTATAAAATAGAAGTAATTTATTTAAAAGTCTACAATTTTAAATCATTTTCATTGGAAATTAAAATGCTTGTGTGTATGTGTGTGTGAATTTTGTTGTTTTGAACTGTTTCCTTTCTTCATTCACTAATCTGCTGAAAGACATTTACTAACAGAAGAGTGTTTGTCTGTTTGATTATGCTTTCAAAGAAGCTAGAAGAGGTTTCAACATCTGGCAGTCTCCTCCACGTTACATATACATAAGAATAGATATATGTTATCAATATAAATTCATCTTGAAAAAAACTAAATAATTCAATCTTCTATCATAGTTAGTAGAAAAGTTTTTGCTGTTAATAAAAGTTTAGAAAAAAATTATTTCAGATTCATAGCTAGTGCTGCCATATAAAACTGTAGAGCTGTTGTCTCCTTCACTTACAAGCTATAACATTTGGACAAAATTCCACAGACTAAGTATACACTTAAAAAAAAAACTAGTTGTGTTTAATAAAACAAATAATAATGATTATTTTTGAGACAAAATTTGGTAAACAATATAATTTTTATAATATATTCATCTGATAATTCAATAATAAAAAGCTATTATATTTTATTTTATTTTTGAGACATCAGTATTATTATAAACCTTACGTAATGTTTGAGAAAATATGTTTCAGGATATATGGAATTAGAGAGGCAAAAATAAAATTTTATATTTGATCACTTGTTCATTCCTTATTGATCATTTTTCATATGTCTGCTAAGATATAAGGTTATTCCACCTGAAAAGGAGTTGTAATTATCTTTATCCATCATAAAACTGTGTCCTTTTGTGATCTCAGCTTCCCAAAAGAAAACTCCATTCATATATATATATATATATATATATATATATATATATATATATATTAAAAGTATTTAGGATAAAAAATTGAAAGAAATCCTCAAACTCATTGTAAAATCATTTTCCAATTACCAATAGATCCAACCTTCTCAAATTGTCAGAATTTCTATGCACATGGATCATTTTCTATGTAGAGAACAGTCTCCAATTAGAATTTAGTAGTAAGTCTTATATTTGATGGACATTGGGGAACTTTCTTTAAATATTTGTGTGTGTGTTTATATTCAGAAAATAAGTTTCCTCTCAAATAATTCTGCAACTTAGAGGCCAATTTCCTTCTTTTAAGAGTGACTTTGATTATACAACTATTAGTTATTAAAGAAAAATAATGCAAAAAATTACATGTTATTAAGACTATATCTAGCTATTTATCTCATCTTTATTAGTTCTCTCCTACAAAAATATGTATACTTATTTATTTGGGAGTTTTCCAAATGTATGTATGTATGTTTCTCTCCTCCATGATATGAAATTAATTAAATAAGAAGAACCACAATTGTTGATATAATCCTTTTATATAAAATTGTAATATTTCTATCCCAGTATAGAAATCAATGGAAGATACCTAAAAAACATTCAAAAATTTATAGTAGGTATTTTCATGATTATTTAGTGCAAAATTATTTATTATATTGGAATTAACACAATCTATGACTAACAGATTAACAGAATTTAATACTTCTAATCTAATATGATTATACACTAGTATACCTATCTAACATTTTTTTAAATTGTGACATAAATGAAAACTTACACTGATATGCAATGAGCAAATTACAAATTCTGTTTAAATTAAGAAAAACACAGGATGATTAAAAGTCTAATTTATTTTCAGAATGCCAAGATATGTAAATAAGTTTGAGGATACTGAATTAGAATTTAAGACTCTTTCAATTAATTGAAGAAAAAAATTACATTGATTGCTTAAGTAAGTAATCCGGTAATATAACACACAAGCTTTCTCAACTCTCCACTACTTGTAGGGAACCAAATCATATAAGAAAAATACCATTATGAATGAAACTAACCCTTTAAAAATCTTACCTTATGGAAATCATATTGATTTGTACATCATTATAAGATATATTCTGACTCCAGAGGCTTTTAATCTTGGGGTTGTATTTAATTTAAGGAATAAATATATATAAAGTTTTAAACAACTTTGTTCTGTTCTAATTATAAATTGAAGAATGAACATTACTAGTAAATGCAATTAACAAAAAATAAAGATATTTTTTAAAAAACAGACTTTCCCCACCCAGAAGGGAGCAATGTTCTGGAAGACATGTCTCTGTCTGCATTCATGGAGTACTTCCAAAGGTGCTCCAGGCATGGGAAATTAAGTCTTCCTAATACCTTGACGCACTTGATTGGAATAAAAAAAAAAAATTGGCACATCCTCCAACTGGGTAGAAGTGCAACAACATGAAGCTGCTCTTACATTGCTTTTCCCCATAGAGTGTAACTTTCCAAATCATACTTTGGGCAGTTTACTATTCTTTACTGCGCTGAATATTTTTTTAGTGAATAAAATCTATATCATTTCATATTCACACAGATTTCTCTTTGGTGTTACTTACAAAAGGAATTTTCACCAATGTCCTTTCCAAACTAGTTAATTAATGGAGAAATTCACGTTTACAATAAACCTTTGAACACACAATTCTTGATAGTTTTCTGTTAAAAATTAAAAGATTTTTTAAAAAGCCTCAATGATAAGACCTTGTAATAGCTTCATAGTCAGTCTTCATACCTTGCAGCAAAGGCCCCTACTGTTTTTATTAACAAGAAGTCTTCTCACTTAAAATCAAATAAATAATGTATGTTCTTCTAGTAGAGCAAACATTTGAGTGTTAGAACCCAAAACATTTAATAGAATATTTAAAAATTACTAAAATAGAGCTAACTAAATGAAATAAACATTTTTTCCTAATAAGAAATAATGTCCTTTCTAACCTTTTACATGGATTTGCATGGTATTCAAAAGACAGAAATAGATTACCTTGATTAACCTCATTTTGCTTTGTGAAAATCTGCTGCATTGCTGATTGTATAATCACAAAAAAGAAAAATAAATCATTTCCATTTGTGTAGAGTGGGAACGTGGTTGGCTGGAAAAGGAGAACTACTGGTCAGACTTTAATTTTGGCTCTGTGTCAATCACACCCAGATATTGAATGTCTTTTTGCAGATGGTGAACAACATGATTCTGTGTGTGTAACAACAAGCAGAAATCCTGTTTTACATTTGTATGTGTGCGTATGTGAGTGTACATGTTAATCCTGACTCGATTAAACTACACATCAGACTAATTGAAAAAAGTACATGTAAAAAGAGAGTTTTAGTTTTAGTTTTATTGTAGTGAGTGGTATTTTTAATTTTCTTAAAAGGCACCCAAGAATAATTACCTTTGTGAACCAAAAATATACAAAACTGTACAGAATAAATAGTTCATAGAAATCTAGCTATAATTTTTTGTAAAATAAAACTACATTGTGCCACTCTTGAGACAACTTAAACTACTTACCTTCAGAAGTGCCTTTAGCTACTAATGTATGGTAACTATCATTATGCATCAATAAAAATATAATAACTTTTTTCCTATTTGTTTTACACTTGTGGATTATTTGCCACACACACACACACAGAAAACCATATTTTTATAGTGGTCATTCAGATTTACAAAAGATTAATGCTATGAAAAAACAAACAATAGATGTACTATCATATTTACAGTTGAATATCAGTAGCATTTTTAAAATATTCCCCAAAATAAGAATTAAACTTTGAGCACAAGTAATATACCTTAGTTTACAGCAGCATTGACAATAAGAATGTCCACACAAAATGTGCAGAAAACCCACAAAATTTGCTTATTTATTCCACTTGAACTAATAACCATTCTTAATTTTAAATTCAGAAAGCATAGCAGGAGCATTTATTTTAATTCTTAAAAGTTCAGAGTGTTGACTCACTCATATTCTACATATTTCAACCTTTCATTTCTTCCTTACTATTATTATTTGTAATTTTATAGACCCAGTTCCTTTCACTCTTACTGTAAGAAAACTAGATGCATTTGAGTATGTACATTTTTTCAGTACATAAGAAATATAAGCAATATATTTCTTACATATTATAACTACATATACAGGTACAATTTTTAAATTACAAAATCCATTTCTATTTATTCAATCCATAGGTAAAGTAATTCAAGAAAAATAGGGTTAAATAGTCAACCCTTTTAGATGTGCAAGAGGACTTCTGTGAAACACTTTTATGGATATGGAGAAATATTACTATCATCCTTGAATTATTTATATGCAAGGATTTATTTTATTGGGGCAAAGTTGCCAAACGATAATACAATGGCTTCTCCCAGTGATCCCTGAGTTTCTTTCCTTTTTACCCATAGGAGTACTGCTGTGCTTAAATTCTGATTGATGACACACTCACGTAAGGCACTTATTTACAAGATTTTGACTTAAGACAGAATCACAGCATTTCTGCAAATGACCTCAAATTCTATGTTTGCTGCTCCAGGACTTCTAAATAGTCAGGTTCAGTGTGTAAATTAGCTTTGAGTTCAAAATATTCATTTTTAGTCTGTTCCACTAATACTTTCCTTGGCCTTGTGTACATTAATGTCTCCATTAATTTTAACTCTTCGTGGGCTCGTGGATAATGTACCTCCATATCAGGCTTGAGTTGAGCAATATTTTTCTTTAGGTATTCTGTGATTCCCAGCTGCTGAAGTTCTCTTTCTTTCTCTAAAATGTTCCTATATAATGAACTGGCATCTTGGAAGGATAAAAACTCAGTCGATTGGTCTGTGGTTTTGTACTTCATATTTGACCCTGTGAGGGGTGAATGATTTTCTCGTTCTAAAAGACTTCTTTGGAGGTGTTTTGCATCACTTCCTTCTTTCTCATTATTTTCTTCTTCCTTTTCCAAATGCTTTGGGCCAAAAGATGGACTTCTATAGACATGAACCATGGGGCTCACAATGTGCTTCTCATAGAGTGATGCAGTGGGTCTTTCAGTGGTGTGGTGAGTTGTTTTATGGCCATACATACTATATTGAAGATGGACAGGACTGTTGTCTCTGATCTGCTCATCTGCTTGTTTCCTTTTGTATCTTCTTCTACGATGAAGAACAAGAACCACTATCCCTGCAGCACAGAATACAATGGTTATGAACACAATCAACAGTCCTAATATTAAAACAGATAGTGGTACAGCATCAGTAAGTGATCTTAAAATAGTATCAGCTGTAGTTTTGGTTGTAGGAGTATTGACAATTATATAACTTGTCTGAGTTGGCAGGAATGGGTTATTGACCAAACCTGGGCAAAGAGCTTCACTAGTTAATGCTTTTAATTCCTTCTTGTCCAGGTGCTCTGGAGAAGTGCAGAGGATGTCATCTGTCACTGTGTTCTTATTTAATTTTTGTATCCATTGTTGCAATCCAACCAGGTCACAGGAGCAATCCCAGGGGTTATCCTCAAGGTCTATCTGGGTCAGTAAATCAAGGCCATCTAAGATATTACTTACAGGTAGATGAGTAAACTGGTTTGTTTTAAGGTTTATCCTTGTTAGTGGAACTCCTGAAAAAATATGTGGTGGTAAAACTTGTAACAAATTATTATTTAAATACAGGATTCTAAGTTTAGGCATTGAGTTAAAGGTTCCTGGTAATATTTCCTTAATTGAATTATATTCAAGATATAAGTACTCAAGATTGTGGAGACCAAGGAACATGGCTCTACTTAATTTGGTTAGATGGTTACCATTTAAATAAAGCTTCTGTAACCTTGTTAGATTCATAAATGATCCTTCTTCAAGAACATCAATATGATTGTTTCCCAAGTGAAGCATTTCCAAAGTGAAGTATTCCACTAAGTCAGATTTCATTAGTGTATGAATAATATTTCCTGCTAGAATAAGTTTTCTAGGATTTTGGGGAGGAGGTTTTAGATCTGATAAGCTTTCAATATTGCATTCTTGACAATGTACTAGAAGTCCTGATGGAGATAGTATTTTGCAGGTACAAGGAATAGGGCAGTAGTGTCCAGGAAGTTGAGTGGATGGCTTTGTAATATAAGGTGTCAATCCCGGTGTTTTGGTGGGTGATTTTAAAGGGGATATAGTCTTGATTGACATGCGACTATCACTTATTGAAGATGTTACTGCCAGATGTAATGACCCTGAAGGATCTTCATGTTCTTCATACACTGGTGGAGTGGGGCAAATTGTTTCCTTTCTCAGTCGGCTTAGTATGCTTCCTTTGAAAACTGGAGGACTGTTGCATACAACATCACCAATTATAGACTGTGGAGGCATGTTTTCCAACCAAATTTTTAGCTGTAGTAAGTCACAATTGCAGGCCCATTTATTGTCTTCCAGCTGAAGATCCAATATTCTGCCAATGTGTTCTAAAAAACCAACATAAGGCAATGTTTGTAACTGATTTCCACGAAGATCTAGATGAGTTAAAGGAACAAATCGAAATATGTTTGAAGGAAGACTCTCAATAGCATTGTCATTTAAAATTAGCACTTTAAGTCTGTGTAGCTTGCTAAAGGCACTTGGTTCAATCACTGTAATAAAATTGTTATCTGCTTGTAGGAATTCCAGGTTTTCCAGTCCATGAAAGGTATCCTCTTTAAGAATTTCTAAAGAATTATGATTGATTTGAAGTTGTTTTAGAAGACCAAGGCCATTAAATGCACCAGTCTCAATATCTGCAATGTTGTTAAATCCAAGGTGTATTGAGATAGCATTGCTAAGCCCAGAAAAGTCATTTGTGTGAAGTGTTGTTAAGCCATTATTTAATAAACTTAAGTGGAAAGGTCGTGATGGTGGCACACTTATTTGTGATAATGTCTTGATACCTTTTTCTTCACAATTTATTAGAATTGTGCCATCTTTATCCTCACAATTGCAAAGAGAATCGCAGGAACCTCTGCCTGAGGATGTTGGAGACTGAGACTGTGAGGATATACAGGCAAGGAGAGATGAGTATAAGAGATGAATCCACAGCTTCATGTTGTCAAGTGATGGAATCTGATTCTACAAAATAAAATGCAATAACAAGGAGCTTTAGTGGGCAGAAGCAGGGAGGAAATGAACCTAATGTTTTCAAAATGAAAGGTTTTCCTTTGCAAAGAAAAACATTGATTACTGTGAAAATATGAATACTTTGCTGCATCTACATTCTCTAGTATGATAAAAGGTATGTTTTTTAAATATATTTTGATTGATTGATTGATTATAGAGAGACAGAGATAAAAAGGAAGAGAGAAAGAGAGAGGTATTTACCTGTTGCTCCACTTAGTTGTGCATTCATTGGCCACTTTCTGTCTGTGCCCTGACCAGGAATTGAACACACAACCTTTGTGTTTGGGATGACACTCTAACCAACTAATCGGTCAGACCTTACAGGTGTGTTTTGATTTACTTTTAACTTGCATTGTGATTAAATTATAAATTTAGGTCAAGGAGATTTTAAATTATTATATCATTAAAGTGTTCACATCTGCAATAATTTTTTAACCACATGTACATGAATCTAAGACTGAAGAAATAAAATGTATGACAAATATTTAAGTATTAACCAGAAGCAAAGAGAACTGTAAGAAATAAAAAATAATAGAAAAATAACAATGTATGTATGCAGGTGTATGCATGCATTATGCATTTCTTTATATTTTTTAACTTGATGTCATAATATAATATCTCGTAATGTGTTCATGTTTTAACCTGGTTTGATTTTGTCTCAATATACTTATTAATTTTATTATTTCTTTAAAAGCTTGAGGAAAATGTCTCAGACTATATAATAAAGTGTAACACTATAAAATAATTTTGTTTTAACTGTACTGTCTAGGGTACTTTGTATTAGCCTAATAGTATGAGATATATAGAACTAAGAGTGCCCATTCAAATTTCACTCATCACATTTTACATTGAATTTCTAGATATAAGGTATTGTCTAGTACTTTTAAATTATTTTAAGAATAAGATTAATATCATAAAAATTAAGGGAGAAAAACTGATCTTTAACACACACTTCTGGCTATTATAAAAGAATAAACAATGCCTCATATAAACTTCCAGCCAAAGACTTCTTAATGAGGTCTTGAAACAGGCTTTTGGGCACTGAATATAATCCAGTAATTAAACCCTTGATCTCTTTTATTATAAGTGTATAAGTTGCAAACAAAGAACTCTGCAACACTCTGCACTATGCTAAAACATTTGAGAATACCTCTAATTTTTTACAATAAAAATGGACAGTTCAGGAAAACAACACCAGACATTCTAGCTCCATAAATTTTAGACATGTATCTGAAACAGCAATTTATAATAAATTCTAACTCTGAAATGACAGTAGTGACAAGGTAAATGCATAAATCTGATAGTATTTAATTTAATTCCCTGTCTTTAAATATTATACCATAAATTTATATAAACTAAATTGAAAGGTAAACAAATACCAGAACTTATAACTATCCAAATTTTCAAAATGTTAACTACTTTATTTTTCTGGATGGAAAGCATACAGTGACTTTGAATCTAATTAAAATTCACAATCAGATAAAACATCTCAGAACCCAATCAATAAGCATGAAAACAGACTTTTATTCATGAAAATACATTGTTTTATTGCAAACACGCATGTTAGGAAGTTTCTGAAAGATAAATTGTGGCCAAAGAAATAAAACAACAAAGTGCCTTTCCACACAAAAGAAAAGTTAGCAGACTCTATTCTATTGGGAAGTAGTTTAATTTTAAGCAATTCTGAGAACTGTGTTTAGAATCAAGCAGCTTGCAGTTGGAGTCTATAACTTGTGGACTGGCTTTTACAAACACTAAAAGTACTTCTCCACAGATTAGCAAGAAAGAATGTTATTCCTTTCACTAAACACAGCATCTTGAGAAAATAACAAATAATTTCCAGATGATCATCTCTCATGACGTTTTCAACTTACATGCATTTTATGCTCTTCAAAATGTACTAGAAAACAATTTCTAATCCTTTCAGAAATTCCTACACATTTGATGAGTGGTTCTATATGGACAATTTCTGATTCAATGATAAAGTAGTCAAAAATCTCCATTTGCATATTTTTGGAAAACACTGTCAAGAAATAATAAAAGTAGTATACTAAATACAAGGAATCCTTTAATATTCTGCTTATGTTTTAAGTTTAGCACTGGCATTTGGAAGCGACTTTTTTCCAGAAAGCACACATATTTAATTTCAAATAACAAACTACACACTGTAAAATTATAGTGGAATATTATTTTATTTGTTCTCCTTTATAGCCAGCTGTTGGACTAAATGTCTGCTGCTCAGAGAAAATAGGCATCTGCTACAGCATTAGTTGTGCCAATGAGCAAGACTGAAACTGGATATCCTTTAATTACAAGTTTTTTGAAGGGGCAAACATATATTCAATCATTTTAGGACAATGTAAAAATAAATATGATAAAAGCCTAGAAACATTCATCTTACCTGTAAAGCAGACTCTTCCTGATGTTATCTGCAATGCACAGCTGGAAGAGGTGGTCAAAGTAAATTCAGTTTTCTTATTAAAAAAGAAAACACTAACCACCGTGTGCTTTCTTCTCAAATATCACTTTTTGTAAAGTCCCATCACTTTATAAAGTAAAAGCCTCTGGTAAAAGACAAAGTGCTGAGCATTTTATTGAAAATATTTTAAGCAGAGTGCTTGCTAGATTATGCTGAAGCAGTTGTCTTTTTCTTCCCCAATTAAAATTCACGGCGTACTTCACAGCTATGCTGACTTTTTTTGCATATAGTTAACCATTTGCAAGCTGCTGAATGCAGTCAATAAACAAGATGTTTCACAGAGCTGGGACTGATCACTGTTGCTTTCTGAGGTTGTAGATGCAAGCTGTAGCAGTGTTCTCTTTCCTCCCTTTCTAGTCTTTCTTGTTAGCTCAGTTTGTTATTAGTCAGCTTGCCAAGGGCTGAGAGGTAGGCGTAAATAAGGAGACTTCTTGGCTTTTGACTCAGCCTTTAAGCCCTTCCCCATCAGAGCGCTTTAATCTGCCAGTGTCATGTAACACAAGAGACAGCTCCACCTTGGGACTGCTCAACTCCTCCTCTTTCTGCAAATGGTCTTTTCACTCCCTTTTCATACTAAATATAGTACAAGGAAATTTTGATGCAAATAATTAAATGTCGTTTTGAATGTTTAAATTGATTTTGTGTTATATAGAAAGCTACATAATACATTGTGTTAAATTACATCTGGTACAGTATTGTGCTGTTTGCACACACGTGTGCAGAAAACCTAAATGCATGCTGCCTGGAGAATAGTGGCTTCAGTTTTATTTTGAAATTGTGCATGAAATAAATTTTAAAATATTCTCGTAAACAGCTTTTCTGCAATATTTGCATTTTTGTACTACCCTTTTTAACATTTTTTAAAAGCCTCATGCCAGAGACTCTAAGTTTTATACTTATTATTTTTTTCCCTACAGCTAAAATTCAACGATGAGACTAGAAATGAGGTTTGCAGTTAAGATAATATTTATTTTGAATGGAAATATGATTCTTACACATTACATTCAAGACTCTTTATTACAAATGGTTGTCATTAATCAAATACTGCTATTATGCTCAGAAATATAAAATTATATCTTTTTGGATAATATTGAACAAGTTAAATGAATACATAGAAATGAAAATGTCTTATTTTTATGGTAGTAGGTCAGAGAGCATTTTTTTCCTTAAATTATATATATATATATATATATATATATATATATATATATATATATATATACTTTCTTTTTTTTTTTTTTTACAGGGACAGAGAGAGAGTCAGAGAGAGGGATAGATAGTGACAGACAGACAGGAATGAGAGAGGTGAAAAGCATCAATCATTAGTTTTTCATTGCCGTAGGAACACCTTAGCTGTTCATTGATTGCTATCTCATATGTGCCTTGATGGGGGACCTTCAGCAGGCCGAGCAACCCCTTGCTGGAGCCAGCAACCTTGGGTCCAAGCTGGCGAGCTTTTGCTCAAACAAGATGAGCCCACGCTCAAGCTGGCGACCTCGGGGTCTTGAACCTGGGTCTTCCACATCCCAGTCCAATAGTCTATCCACTGCGCCACCACCTGGTCAGGCTTAAATGATTATATTTTAAAAGTTACTTATTTCCTCAACTCTTAAAAATTTCTGAATCATCACTAATAAAACTCTCAACTGCCAAATTCTTTATTTCCCAAAAAAGTCTTGTATTTTAAAAATCATTTCTCTTTACCATTATTCCAAGTACCTGAACATTTTCCATCTAAAATGAACATACTGAATGCTATCATTCATTTTGAAACATTCTATGTTTAGAAATACGCTGCATATGGGAGCTGGAGCTACCTATATAATATTAGGTCTTGTTGTAGGAAAAAGCACTTTTAAGAAAGAAGATTTATGCAGGTTAAATCAACAAAATGAGAGAAAATTAGATTTGATTATTATATAGTGATAGTTTATATGTATGCATTCAAATTCACAGTTTTCACATCCTTAGTCTGAAATAGTTGTTTTAAAATAGAATTTTAATGCAATTTTAAACATTCCATCTTTTTCTTATATTATATTCTGTCACTCATTAATTTCTCATTTGTTTTAAAGACATTGTGGGCTCTAAAATGGAATAGCAATTAAAACACAGATGAAGTAGAAAAGACAATAAAGATGAGAAATAAGAGAATAAAGGGAATAATAAAGAATAAAGGCAAAGAATCAATCTTAGGCACAATTGCTGCCAACTAATGATCATGTCAACTAAAACTAACCTGTTAAGTTAGGTATGTGGTGACAAAAGAGAATCAATGAAAAAATAAGAAACTAGAATAAGTTTCCTTCCAACTGTATTTTGTCTCCGAATGTATTTCTTTAGGTTTTAAAGGCAAAGTCACAGGAGAAATGGTCTTGAATGATAGTTTGTGGGAGTATGTTGTTCAAAGAGAAATGTGGGTGAAAAGAAACTATACTCCTTATCTATTTATGCAAGTTTCTTTCAATTTCTCCAGTTTGAGCATATGTGTATTTTATCCATGATTTACACCTAGTAGATGTTTAAACTTATTTATCTTGAGTCCCTTGCTTACATATTATATGTTGTCTCTGTGCATAAATTACACAATGGTAAGAGAGGGAAGTGACTATCAAGCAATTTCTTTTATTCCTTACCTTTCTGTAAGTTTTGAATGAGAACATAAAAAAGAGTAGATGCAGAATCAAAATTATTATGACTACATCTACTATTCTTCATGTTTTGTTACCTATAATTTTATTATTTGTTTTATTAAATCAATAATGCCACCATTCTTTCCAAATGTTTATAGCATAAAGATAAACATTTGGATTATTAAATAACATTTATTTTAACATTGTTTTTAATTTTCAATTATTATATTAAAATCTCCTTTGTAGCATTCTCAAAGATTCAATAATAAATTTAATAAGCTAGTAAATAAATACTACTGCCCACATAAATTACTTGCAATAACTTTGTATTTGATATTAAAAATGAATCAATTATTTTTAATCACACCTTCTAATTATGTTATTATGACTTTTTTTGGAATGTACATCTTAAAGAGAAAACATTAAAATATTCTAATTATATTGAAGAATAGCAATCAGTCAGAAGAAATAAACCTTTCTCTGTTAGTCATTTTAGAGGAGCAGCATACCTAAGGAAGCATGACCTCCTAACTCCTCAGATAGGACTTAGGAAGACTTAGGAGACTGTCATCCCTTTCTCTGCTTATGTAGATGAGGAGAAGGCAATCATTACCTATCCAATGGCAACAAAGTGCAGGATGGATTAATGTTTTATGCATCTTGTTTTACTGATAATGCATAAATAACAAATAGTACAAAAAGACCAAGAGTAAGCATTAGAAAAAAGGAAAACAGAACAACAACAACAAAACAATAAAATGGCCTTGGGGCAGGTAGCTCAGTTTTTTAGAGTATCATCTTAATGCATCAAGGTTGTGGGTTGAACCCCCTCTAAGAGTAAATACAAGATCCAACCAATAAAGGCATAAATGAGTGGAATAAAAAATTAATTTTTCTCTCTCCCTTTCTCTCTCTCTAAAAAATCAATCAATACATTAAAAAAGTTACATTGAGAGAGATTTATTCATTCTATGTAGAGTAAGTTTTATGTCAAAACATTAACCCACGTTTTTCAATGCCACATTTAGGTGGGAAATTGAAGACATATGTCAGTTTGCTTTTAATTTAAGAATCTGAAAGGTTTGAAGAAAGAAGTTTTTGTGGCATCTGTTGTATATAGACTGAAGAATATTTAAATACTCTGAAGATAGAAAGTATAACATAGTGACCCTCTAGGATATAATACTGTAAATGGATTTGAAATATTCACTGGTGATTTCATTCTTAAATTTCTTTTTATTTATTTATTTTAGACAGGAGACACAGAGAGAGAGAGAGAGAGAGAGAGTGAGAGAGAGAGAGAGAGAGAGAGAGAGAGAGAGAGAGAGGAGGAGCTAGAAGCATCAACTCCCATATGTGCCTTGACCACACCAGTGCAGGGTTTTGAACTGGCGACCTCAGTGTTTCTAGGTCGACGCTTTATCCACTGTGCCACCACAGGTCAGGAGGTGATTTCATTCTTTAAAGAAACAATTTAAACAGAAATAATCCTAAATCAATATCACTTTTAAGTGCTTATATAATTATTTAAAATCAATACTCAATGCAAATCATTGGGAACTAACTATTATTATGAACTCTGTCTCCTCAATAATGTTAAGGGATTACATTGAAATGCATGATATTATTGTTCAAATTGAATGTCACAGATATCTGAAAATAATGTCTAAATTTACAATTACATAGAGATCTTGGGTACTATTTGTTTAAACATTACTTTAGGCATATTTCCTTTTCTTATTTCAAACTAAAAGTTTTCTTTAAAATTACATGTACTTATTAAAAAGTATATCTGTTTCATTATAAAATTTTAAATAAAATTAAAAACATATAAGAAAAGTAAAATTCACACACAATTCCACAGTTTAAATTCAACTCAAATATTTATTTTGTTTTCCCATCTTGTCATATACAAAAGTAATAACTCATATAAAATATTTTTTTAAATCTTTGAACAAATAATGTAATAAAATCTAATTGATTTCTTACATAGACAATGATAATAAAATAATGCCTTTTTTAATCTTTCAAAATGCCATACTAAACAATAAATTTTAAATTTGATTCTCAAATCTGGAATGTAGGGTTTTATTAATGTTTCACTGGGAGAGAATCCCAAATCACTTTATTACCACTTCGTTTTTGGAGGGTGTAGGGGTAGTATGGATATTTTCTTTTTTCTTTTTTTCTTTTTATTGAATTTATTGAAGTGATACTGGTTAACAAAAATATACAGGTTTCAAATGCACAATTCTACAACATGTCACATGTACACAGTATTGTGTGTTCACCACCTCAAGTCAACTCTCTTTTCATCACCATTTATTTTCTTTATATGCTCCTCCCCTTTCCCCCTAACTCCCCAGTTCTCCTCAAGTCAGAAAATAATCATTATGGATAACTTGACTTCTGACAATAACATGCAACTTAATAAGGGATTATTACTTGTCTATTTGGAAGAAAGGAAAATGTCCTAACCTTTTAGCAATACCATCTTTGTTCATGACAACATCTGAACATGTTCATCATGAATACCTTCCATTGAAGTTTTTGTATCTTAAAAGGAATTTATATGGCAGATATATTTTATAAAGTCACACTTGAATGAGTGTTTAAAAAACTTGTCTTTTACGTTAAACCCTTAATAAAAAGGTTGTATTTAAATCTTAAATTTTATTCATGCTTAATTTAATCTCAGATCAAAGGTATAAAGCTAATAATGGACTTGCCTAATTCTGAAAGTGATCTTACAATAAACCTTTCTGTTTTGATTTGAAATCTGTTGACAAAGAAACTCTCTGACACTATTGTTTCTCCCAACAAACCCTAAAACAAAACAAAACAGAACAAAAACTTTCACCTGGAAGGCTGGATTATGAACTGTCTTCATATAAAACATATTTAATATTTCATAAAATCCTCTACTTCAAATAGATGCTAAGAAAACTCTTAAAAAATTACAAAATAAACCTATCTACAAAATGTTGATGAATATTTTCATAGTGAATAATTAGCAATGTGCAAGACAACAAGGTCAAGTAGAATAAATCTTACACTGAGTTATTTTGATTATAAAGACTCCTTGAGCAAAAGCTAGTATCTGCTTTTTTCCCCCCATTGGACTACATAGTGAGTTGCCCATGGAAACAGTAAATAAGTAATTATTCATGATGAGTTGTTTCTTTCTATATTCATACTACCATGTAAACTTAGGACATTTACTTACTAACTTTTAGTAATGTATAGATATTGATTTAAAAAAATAAAGATTCACATAACAAAAACATTATGCCAATATTAAAACTAAAAATTAAATATTGATCCCCACGATCATTCCAAATGTTATTTAAGAGTTATTATAACACCATCTGTGCCACTGAATTATTTTGTATTGAGATAATTAACAATAGTGATAAGAAAATGCTTTTGAATTAAACATCAGGTTGGTGGATTATCTGCAGATTTTAAATCCCTGATTTCTTCCTACTGTTAATCACAATTTGAACATCCCTGTCTCTACCTATCCCTTAAAGCTGTGTCACTGAGAGATGCAACCTTTATTTTAAAATAGTTTTAATCTTCTGATTGGGATATTTAATTACATAATATTTTTAAGGTCATCTAGATGGAGATAATCTCCACATAGTGAAATAAAAGTAATAACTGTTCAAGCTAAGATTGATCAGTGGCATAGAAATGGAAGAACCTAACACCCATTTGGATAAATATAAAATTATTTGATACCATTGAATTTATGTTCTGTAAATTAAAAAAAAATAATTAGCAAGGTATACATAGTTGTCGAGAAATATAAGTGTATTGCTTAACAGAAAACTCAGTTAATTCTCATTTTACATTTTTAAATTGAAAATATTACGGTTAATATAAAAATACATGTACTGAATTGTACTACTATCAACACTGTAATATTAATATTAACCAAAAAAATGAATAAATTTTTAGCGACAAATTTCACTTAGCGATGGCGTTTTTGTTCATAGAAATCTTGCTAAAAATTTCCAAAATAAAATAAGAAATACTACATTTTGGAATACAATATATATATATTTTTTTTTACAGGGACAGAGAGAGAGTCAGAGAGGGGGATAGACAGACAGGAACGGAGAGAGGTGAGAAGCATCAATCATTAGTTTTCATTGCGTCGCAACACCTTAGCTGTTCATTGATTGCTTTCTTACATGTGCCTTGACTGCGGGCCTTCAGCAGACTGAGCAACCCCTTGCTGGAGCCAGCGACCTTAGGTCCAAGCTGACGAGCTTTTGCTCAAGCCAGATGGGCCCACACTCAAGGTTGCGAGCTCGGGGTCTCGAACCTGGGTCTTCCGCATCCCAGTTCGACGCTCTATCCACTGTGCCACTGCCTGGTCAGGCTGGAGTATAATATTTTAAAGTGTTATGTTTTGAGTTGTAAATAATTCACTTACATACCCAGAAAAAGATATTCCTTGAGCATTAATCTGTATACAACATGCAAAATTCATGTATACTTTACCTATATACCTACATAAATCGGATTTAAATATTTTTGTAATGTAACCAGCACTTTGGGACTTTTATTATAAGTATCTTATCTATATTATTTTCCAATAACTTTACTGGAGCAAGTGAACCTCTTTAAGACATATTTCAAAAATGTATATTACCTATATAATATTTTATATATTGTGTGTTTAAGAAAATAAGAAAACTGCCTGACCAAGCGGTGTCGCAGTGGATAGAGCGTCGGACTGGGATGCGGAAGACCCAGGTTCGAGACCCCGAGGTTGCCAGCTTGAGTGTGGGCTCATCTGGTTTGAGCAAAAGCTCACCAGCTTGGGTCCACCCAAGGTCGCTGGTTCCAGCAAGTGGTTGCTCTGTCTGCTGAAGGCCCGCGTTCAAGGCATATGTGAGAAAGCAATCAATGAACAACTAAGGTGTTGCAACAGCAACGAAAAGCTAATTTTTGATGTTTCTCACCTCTCTCCACTCCTGTCTCTCTGTCCCTGTAAAAAAACAAACAAACAAACAAAAAAAACAAAAAAAGAAAAGAAGGAAACTATAATCTATAATTTTTATGTCTCCTAATATTGAACTAGGACATAGGCCATTGTAATATAAAATAAATAATAGATACTAATAAAATGCTAACAAAAGATTTCTAACAAAACCTAACATGATGGCAATAAGTTATTCTTGTTTAAATGAGCAGATGTCCTTTGTTAATATTTTTTGGATGGTAGAGAAAGGGAAGTCCCTAGGAGGAAGTATCAAATTAAGGATATCCCTTATCAGATTTTTCTGGGCAATAAAAAATAAAATTAAATCTTCATAAAATACCTATTTGAACTAAGGAGTACTTGTAATATCTTCATCCTCAAACAGTATTAAATTTGAAGTTACATGACTACAGTAAAACAAATACTCCTCAAAACATTTTGTACCTTTCTTTTTTTTTACTAATTGTATGTAATCAGGTATTTGTAAAATGCGGTTTCTCATTGTTATTTGTAACTCAGAGTAAAATGAAGAAACATTGATACTTAGGTATTTCACAAATTTTAACAATTATTTAACAGTAAAAATTTAACAGCTAAATTTAAACAATTATTTAAAAGTAAAAATATTTAAAAGATTATCTGTCTTAAAATACAAAACAATCAAAGTTTTTTCTTACCTGCTCTTTCTTCTATGCAGACACACATGGTTTCTACAAAAATTGCAAATTGTTGCTACTAGTGTAAATTATTGTTTAACAATTAACATTTTGGGGGGTAAGAAAAAATAAAAAAAAATTTTCAATCTACAACCAACCTTGAATATTAGTATAATATTAATAAGAGAATCGATCCCTAAAACCATCCTTCATTTGAAGCTTTTTCATGCTTTTAGTACCCTCTAGTGGATATTTTATAAAGTTCTTCACAACTGAAAAAGCTGTGGGGTTTGAGAAGTGCCCAAATTTTGATCTAAATATGTAGATTACACGTGTTGTTGTTCTACCAATGACATAATTATTTTTATGGTTTGTTAAAAGTTTATTTTAAGAAGAAACTAACAAAATTTGAACATGATTAGAAGCAAAGTATTTCAGATTCTCTTACGTATTTGTAAGAATAACTGACAATATTCATTATTATCTATAATGTTCTTTCAAAGGATTATAAAGATTTTTCCAATTAAAAAAAGAGCATTCTGAAGTTATTCACTGGAGTCAATAGATCTTAGATTTTTTTTAATTTACCTTAGATGTTTATTTAATAATATTAATAAAAAATAGTTTATATATAATTGTTAGCATTCTGATGTTTATGACTACTGTAATCACTCTAGACATAATAACACACTCATTTTTGAAACACACCTATGCAACAAGAACTATAACATTCAGAAAATTGAAGCATAAATATAATATATCCTTTCTGACCAGGGAGCTCAGTTGTAAAGGGCGTCGTCTTTATACTTCAAGGTTGCTAGTTCGATCCCCAGTCAGGACACATACAAAAATCAACCAGTGAATGTATAAATAAGTGAAAGATCAAATCTCTGTTTCCCTTTCTCTCTCTCCCTTCCTCTCTCTTTAAAATCAATAAATTAAATAATATAGTATATCCAATATTACAAAACTAATACTTAATTGAATAAATCTGGCTTTAGAATTTGTTTATTGAGCAGATAAAATTGTCATTCAAAACACATGTTTTAATAAATAAACATAATTTATAATATACCAGATTCCAGTTCTAGATAAAGAGGAATATATTTAAAACATATTTTTTGGTTGTCTTTTTGTAAAAATATACTTTCCTAAAACATACTTTATTCAATTTGTAACCATTAATAAAAATTGTGGGCAAATCATTGAATCACTTGATAACACAAAAGTGAATTAGCCTTACCTGTGGTGGTGCAGTGGATAAAGCGTCGACCTGGGAACACTGGGGTCGCCAGTTCAAAACTCTGCACTGGTCTGGTGAAGGCACATATGGGAGTTGATGCTTCTAGCTCCTCCCCGTTTTCTCTCTCTCTCTCTCTCACTCCTCTCTAAAATAAATAAATAAAAAGAAATTTTAAAAAATCTTTAAAAAAAGTGAATTATTTATATTTATGCACACATAAACTTACATATAGTATGTTTCCCCCAATATCTGAAAGTAGAGTTTTCTTAGAAAATCTTTCATAGCCAAAATGTATAAAGCAAAAAAGTGATTACCTTTATTTATATGGAAAACTTTTGCACATTCTCAAAACAACAACAACAAAAAAAAAAAAAAAAAAAAAAACCCTCTACTAAGCTTTTCTTATACCTTAGGACACATCTTGTAAATTAATGCGCAAAATAAATTAAGATAAAAGCACAGGTTCTCACAGATACAGTTTAAAGCTATGGTGCTTGGTTCTTAGATACGGTGTGTAGTTCTAGGGAAGGATCTGGGCAGGGCTACTAGGGATACACAGTTTTTATAAAGACCTACTCAAAACAAATGCTGAGTGTTATTTCTTTTAGTTAGGAAGAGTAAAAATATTTAATAAATTTTGATTAAAAATACTTGGAAATACATCACTCCTTTGATGTGATTTTGCGGGTTATATGTTAGTGATGTTTTAATAGGACATTTGAAATAAAAGAGTAACATTCAGATGTTGCCTTTAGCTGTGTAATAGAAATATGCATCTTTACAAATATTTATGCATGTGTTCAGAAAGAAACCCATCATCATCTTCCAGAAAACTGCTCATTATCTGATGTTTCTATGTTGTCACTGGTAAGCAGGTTATCTTCTCAGTAACCTGAATCTCAATCCTTAGAATCTCTGTATATTGCACAACTACAACATACAACTGTTTACACATCCTATTGTGTTCACCTAAATATTTATTCTTTGTCACACTGGTTTTGTATTTTACCAGCATTGCTTATTCAGTAGTCTTAATATCTCTACTTGCATATCCTAACTGCTATATTTCTTAATCAAAATTTTTTCCACTAATTGGTACTACACATTGCTACATTTAAAAAAAAAATGTGGTGCCTGGCTTGTGGTGACACAGTGAAAAAAGCGTCTTCCTGAATGCTGAGGTCACCGGTTCGGAACCCTGGGCTTCCCTGGTCAAGGCACATATGGGAGTTGATGCTTCCTCCTCCTCCCCCCTTCTCTGTCTCTCTCTTCTCTAAAAAATGAATAACAAATTTTTAAAAAACTTTGATAAAAAAAATTTCTGAGTTCTTTTCTCTACTGCTCACAAATTTTCAATTGAAGTCTTCTTTTTTTATGCTTTGACTCTTATTGTTCAGAAACAAACTTTCTTTAACATTTATTTCTTCATTTCCTTCAATCTTGCTATGATAATACTCACCTCCTATCTAGGCATTAAATACATAGCCTCTAGGAAGCACCTCTGTGAGTTCTCAAAAAATATCAATTTCTCTTTCTTCCCTATCCTATAGCTTTTATACAATTATGCTTACTATTCTAGTCTTCTATCATATTATACGCTTCTGTTAGTCAGAGATTGTCTTCTCTTTTAGGTTGTTTAGGTAAATTTACTCCTAACATTTCTTACTTGTCTACTCTCCAGTAGAATTTTGAAATACTTATAGTAAATTCAAAGGAAAAAAAAAGAAAAGAAAAGAAAAAAAGGAGAAGCTATTGGAACACTGGTAAGTTGAGGTTTACAAAAGAATGTTTTAATTAAATGTTTAGATATAGTGTAATTCACATGTCTTTGTGACATTAATTTAACACATTTGATTATGGATTGGCTAACGAGAATGTGTGCAGAAGATTGGTGCCCAAGTAGAATTAAAAATGAGTTTATATTTTCCAATAATCTCCTGCAAAAATTAAATATACTATGAGTTTGAATAAATGTTCAGTAAAACATAAGTCTGTTTCCTTTTATTAAAATATATCACAATGATTTATCAAAAGTGAAAGTTATACTTTTCATGTTTCTTTTTCAAAGGCATGCAATATGGGCAAATGAGTCATAGATTGACTATTCACCAATCCCTTTATCAGCACAGAAAATGGATGTGTGATTTGCATTCATAACACAGGGTTTTTTCTAACATATTGCTCATAGTTCTCTTATTGCAAAATATGGTAAGATGTACCAGAAAGTTCTAATATAATTCTATCTGCTGTATCTTTTATGAATATTGTCCGTATGTGATTCTAAATGATAAACTTTGATTTCTAAGTATTGTCAAATATAATAAATACATATGGATTAAACCTCATGCATATGTTAATATGATCAATTTATCATTTAGTCTAGTGTTCAAAAGTCTATTGAAAATACCTTTAGTTATTTTGACCTTCACTTTCAGGACTTCACTTTCATGTTCTCTGGCTGCAGATAATCTCTACATCATCAAATGATCAGGCCTCTGATAATGACTAACTTTTCTCTCAAGACTTGTCTTATCATCCTTAGAATAACCAGCTAACATTTGGCAAGTAAATTCATGACTCTTGTTAGTGACTGAAAAGACATTTCTATCCCTTTATTAATCTAATATTTAATAAGGCTTTCAACATTCTACATAATTTGACCCCTAATTAAATTCTAGTGTACTTGTTACATGCCTTCCCATCACATATTAGTAGAAGATATTACCTACAATCGATTCTTTAATATTTTCTATTTCTTTCATTCCTTAAACAGTCTTCCATAAGCTGTTTTCTCTGGCTGAAATATGTATTACTTCTTGTTTCTCATCTTACCTATCAAACTCCTATCTGATCATATAGATCAATTTCCAATCCAACATTTACCAAGAATACTTTTGATTCTTATTTACTTTCATCACTTGAATTAAATGGTAGAAATTGTAAGACCTGCTAGTAGAGAAACAGTGTTCTATATTGGTAGCTTGGTAGAATTTTTCATTATTTATATAGCAACATAATAAAAGAAGTCATAAAATAAGTTATTCAATTTTTCAAGAGCCAATGTTTAATTGTTCTATAGAGAATAATGTTCTGTCTTAGTTAAAGCAATAGCATCTTTCAAATGATACTAACTCCAAAGAAAACCACAGCTGCTACTAATTTTAATATAATTAAATTAAGTGTGATACTTTTATTGGAAGTCATTAAAGAAACATTTTTCTGAGATTATAGTTATGTGTATCACTATTCTCTCTTTGTTTGCCTTTTATTTTTTTTATACCATCTTAAAAAATTTATTTAAATGGCATGGAATACGTTCTGATGAACTTTATTGAAATTTTAAAATAAATAATCAGCTAGAATAAAATTTAAAACATAATAGAGAAATTTAATATTTCTAGTTATACTAAGATGATTATATTGTACAAGACACAAATATATAATTACTTGTTTAACATTTAAAGTCATACCTGACCAAGTGGTGGTGCTGTGGATATAGTTGACAGAGTGTCAGACTGGGATGCACAGGACCCAGCTTAGAAACTCGGAGGTTGCTGGCTTGAGCATGGATGCATCTGGTTTGAGCAAGGCTCACCAGCTTGAGCCCAAGGTCACTGGCTTGAGCAAGATGTCACTGGCTTTGCTGTAGCTTCCTAGTCAAAGCACATATGAGAAAGCAATCAATGAACAACTAAGGAGCTTCAATGAACAATAGATGCTCTCTCTCATCTCTTTCTCTTTCTGCCTGTCTGTCCTTATCTTTCCCCCTCTCTGTCTCTGTCTCTGTCTCTCTCTCACTCTCTCTCTCACACACACACAAAGTCATATCAGATGTATTTTATTCTATCATTCACAAAGTATCACAATGTACAATGTATAATAATATCAGTATTGTGTTATATAATTTAAGTTATATATGGCTAGTAATTGAATATGCATGTATTTTTAAGTATCCAATCATTCAATAATTATTTCTTTAATTTTTAAAGTAGTAATAATATTAAAAGCATTAATAAATATACATTGACAATTTTAATCAGAAATTACTATGCTAGGCAATTACTTTGTTTCAATTTATAAATTTTACCAACAACTCTGTAAAGAACATATTACTGTTATCTTTATTTTATAGATAAATAAAGTGAAAATTAAGAAAAACATCCTGACTCTGGTGGTTGGCTCAGTGGTAGTCAACCCAGCATATGGAAGTCCTGGGTTCAATTTCTGAACAGGGCACCCAGGAGAAGGAAGCATCTGTTTCTCCATCCTTCCCTGTCCATAGCCATAGCTCAAAAGAGCAAGTTGGCCCTGGGCACTGAAGATGGTTCCATGGCCTCCAAGCTAAAATCGCTCCGTTGCCAAGCAAAAGAGCAGCGGCCACAGATGGGCAAAACAGCCCCAGACGGGAGTTACCAGGTGGATCCCAGTTAGGATGCATGCGGGAGTCTGTTTCTCCACCTCCCTGTTTCTCACTTGATTAACAAAAGGAAAAAAAGATATATATCATATGACATATTAACACAATGTAAATACATTAATTTTCAGATAAGGCATCTTGTTGGTGGTAAAATATATGTTGAAAAAATACTTTTTATAAAACACTTCTTCAGAAAGTGTTCTTTAAAAAAATTAACTTCAAAATCAAAAGTCTAGTTAACTATAAATCATTCTCCAATAGCTGTGTACTGAAAAATACTTAATTTTAGTTCAATATCTCCCTCTGCTGTTAGAAAACACTAATGAAAATTGCCTAAGATAATGTGTTAGATGTTAGAAAGTCTATATATACATTAAAAAACTAAAATACATTGAGATTTTAACCATCTTTCTTCCTGTTTTTTAAAATTTTCAACTCTATTATATTTAAGAAAACATTCTATATTCTGGAAACGTGTAAAAATAGCAACTTGTACATATTAAACATATAATGAATAAGATATAATTAACTCCCTAAATTTTATTTGTCATATAGTTGTTTCAGTTATTCATTCTATATAGTATTAAAAATGAAATGATACACAAAAACTTTTTCTATGTTATCCCAAGTAATAAATATTTATATGACCTATTGCTTATCACAGGAATATTGACTATTTTTTCTGTCATGAAACTTAAATATAAGAAAACATATTTTCAAGAAATAACACTAATTTTTAAGACCTACATTAGTCAATTCAAAGAACCTAAATACAGTAAAATGTAACTTCCTGATAATAAAGATTAAAAACCAGAAACACAGTCATATATCACGTAAATAGAAAATTTACATGAGCAATTTTTATTTTTAAAACATAGCATGAATATTATAAATAATATAACATTTTTGTATTTGGTAAAAGAAGTAAAGGGTGTATAAGCTATCTCCTAAAATTATATTTAGGTAGTATTACTAAAAAAAATTAATTATCTCTTGTTTATGAAAAGAAATAGAAACTTGAAGATTAAAATAAGTTGAAAATAAGTACTTTGGTAAAAGAAAGAAAGAGTGGCAGAGTTAAATTAATTTAAAGAAACTTGGAGGAAGGGAAGCAATAAAAAACTTCACAATGAAATTAATACATTACTTATAGAACTATCAAGTTTAATGGTTTAATAAAATACAAACTGAAACTTTCAGTCTTTGCTCCTGGTTTTACATTTGGTTATTTAATTCCTGACCTGTTTGTAGAAACCTTTTTTCCTTTGAGGCAAAGGACCAGTAACTAAGCGAACTCTTTCTTAAATCTTTCCAGCATTATAACTATCTATCAGGAATTCTCCGTGGTTTTCTTTTTCACTTCAAATCAATATTCTGATGTCTATTGCTATCATTCCAACATGCTGACCTCTGATTTTCTGTAATTGGTCCTTCAGTTTTTACTTACTGATCACATTTTGTTTCTATGTCATAATGTCCAAATCTTCCATTTTTGATTACGAAATTCAAATTCTAGTTTTCAATGGTTTGATGGTAAATGTTTAACACTCAGATTCCTGAGAAGAAAAAGAAAATTGCTATGTGCCATTTGCTAGTGTTTGTGGTGTAAATACTCTCACAACAGCAAATTGCAAGAAAATAATGTACTATCATGTAGCAAAGAGTTGTGAAAAGAAGCACACAAGCCAGTTCCAGGACAGAACTGATTCCTCTGACCACAATTATAATCGAAGTTCCCTATTTCTTCAAATATTCTCACTATGACTATTTGTTCACTTTATATAAATTTCTAGTTAATTTTAATAGTCCCATTTATCTTAGCTTCATACAGTAAACATAGATTTCTTGCTTGCAAAGACTCCAGTGCAGTTATTTCTGGTGAGGAATCTGTCTTCTTTTCAGAGTTTAGAGTCCCATTTCTTAGCACTTGTCATGGTCACAACATTTAGAGCCTTCAAGTCTTATGCTTTTAGTTTTTAGTTATAGTGACAAAGGGGAAAAAAAAGTATGAAGGTGTGCCAGACCATTACAAGTCTAGACATACAAGTGCTGTATTCTATTTTTACTACATTAAGTTGGAGTCCTGGATGAATAAGATAGTGATAAAAAATAAAGTATCCAAGTGCCCTTTCTTTGTTGTATTTACCTTGTTGTCAAATAAGTTTGTAAATATGATATATATGTTTGCTCGCTTATAGTTTGTATTGGGTGTGGGGGACAAGCTGTATGTAGGCAGGCCAGGTCGTTATAGCCCAGGGCTTACTTGTGGGACTAAGCCTTTCCCACTCTTTTTGATGTAGGGTGATGCACTCTCATAAGGAATCCCATTATGTCTCAGATAAGTGACTTTGTATCAGAGATTTTTTTGTTTGTAGATTGGATTAAGGGTTTGGATTTCTGCACTTAAAATGGGGCAGACTGGGAGCTTGCTCTCTCGGTTCCTGCTATCACCTTCGCAGGGGCCTCCCTGATCCCTTGCCCCCAAAACCTGCTTTTCCCATGTCTTGTCTTGTAGCTTGCCTGTCTTGGTGAGACACCAATAAACAGAATGGCCTACCATCCTCCGACTCCGCAGTTTCTTTACCGTCTGACCAAATCCAATGGGAACCTGCATGTGAATGGCCATAATGGCAGCTCCTGGCCATACAGCCTCTAACCTATTTTTAAATGGCTACAGTTTCAATATTGTGTATTATCCTTAATTGCTAAGCATGATTTAGGTTTATTTTTGGTAAAACATATCATGTTTCTATTTCATTTCTATATAAAAAATGATACGGTTAAATAATTTGTCCTTTTTGTGGAGAAGTATCAGAAGAGAAAAATAAAATAAAAAGCTGGAAATTAAGATTATAGGTATCTGTTACCTTACTCCTCTCTTCTTAATCCTTATCTTAACTTTGAAGAAGGTTATAGTATATTCCAAATTTATACAAGTAACAAGAGAACATGGACTCAAATAGTGATATGCTTCAATCGATGTGTTCTGGAAGAGGTCACAAATACCTAAGACTCATATTGTGGTAAGGTGCCAGAGAACTGTAAAACTTAGTATTGGCAACACCATTTTAAAGAGGAAATGTCAGGCTATCTGTTCCATCCTTTCTTTGGAAAATGGAGGAAGAAGGATATGAAAGTCTCCTGACTTAAAAGGACAACTGTATCATTTTAGTTATAGTTCTCTGAAACAATTAAGGTTATCTGAAGAACTTCTTTCCCTTTCAATAAGAGACAAAATTTACATTCCACCCTACACTGATTTTAACTCTCCCTCCTTTCCTGGAATCCTGAGATTAATGTTGTATGGCCAGTAGCCATGGCCACCATCAGAGCTGCCTGGCCCGTGCAAGTTCACATTTGATTCGGACAGACAGTAATGAAACAATGGAGCCAAGACCTGGTGTGCCATTAGCTTTAATCCTAGCTTGCACCTGGTGGGCAAGAAATACACACAGTGGGAAAACACTTCCTTTCCATTCAGGGCTCCCAAGACCACTGACTTACCCGAGTTTCCTAGAATCAAAGGTTTGTACCTCACCAGTTTCATTCACTTCTCTTCTTCATCTTCCTCTCTCTGCACAAATTCTGCACAAACTGGCTTCTCCTTCAGCACTCCACCATCTTGGCTGCTTCTCCTCTCCTCCATGTGGCCCTTCTCTGCTCTGCTCTCTAATGCTAATCTCAGGAACCGAGAGGAAGCAAGCTCCCAGTCTGTCAGCCCCACTTTGTAGTGTAGAAATCAAAACCTTTAATCCAATATACAAACAAGGAAGTCTCTGATACAAAGTCACTTTTCTGAGGCATAATGGGATTCTTCATGAGAGTGCACCACCCCACATCAAAAAAGGTGGGAAAGAAACAGTGGAGTCAAAAAATAGTGGCTGTTGGGAACCAAATAACTAAACAGGGTATTTTTTCAATCTGGTCAGAAGTGCTTGGCCCAAACCCTACCTCATTTGCCTAGTTAACAAACACCTATACCTGATTCTCATTTGTCTCACCCATGTTCTATGGAGGAGGCTGGGAGCTAGTTTCTTATTAGTGTAAAGTAGATTTGGATGGTATGGTGGGGGTTGTCTTTGAGTTACCTTGGAAACTTAATTGAATTGCTGACGGACCACATTTTTTTCTATGAATAAAAGTAGATGTGCTTCTGGGAGCAGGAGACACTACGGCTAAGGTACAGTAGAGACTGTTTGCCATGGGCGTCCTTCTGAACCCGTCTATCTATCTATCTATCTATCTATCTATCTATCTATCTATCATCTATCTATCTATCATCTATCTACCTATCTATCTATCTATCTTAAGTCCCTGTCTACCATTTATTTCAATTTCATACATTTTCCCATTCAAAGACCCCATAATAGACTCTTCGTAGCTGGACCGCAACAAGTGGCCTATTCCTTTATTAAAGTCTCGAATCCACCAACGAGCAACACACAGGGAAAACATTTCCCTTTCACTCATTCAGAGCTCTCAAAGCCCTGACACATTCTCTGGTTCCACAACCAAAAGAATCTTCTCTGGTTCCTCCTAGAATCAATGGCATCACCAGTCTCAGTAGGGTTCCCTAAGCCCCTCAGTTCTGGTTCCCTATTGGCACACCTCATCTTTACCTGCCAACATGGCTTCTCCTTCAGCACTCTGCATTTGCTCTGCTCTCTCTGCAAACATGGCTTCTTTCCCCTCCTTCTGCTCTCTCTTTTCAAAACTTTCTGTCATAAAAACCTCTCCTTCAACAAACATTAGCTAAACAATGACCCTTCATAAGCAGGATGGTAATTTGCAATTTTACAGACCACATACTGATAGGGTTGCAGTTGGGGACCACGATCCCCTCCTTCCTTAAGTGGAAAAAGGGACATTGACAAATTAGATGTTCCAGATCAGCTTCCCCCAGGAATCCAGGTGTGGAAGGTCTCTTAGTTTATTTACGGTTAATCTTACATAAGTCACTGAAAGCTACATTTTTCCTTAATGACTACAAGCCCCACCATCAAGTCCCCTATTTAACCCTACCTGTTAGAGAACTGGTGGCTGCTCTCTCTTACAAGACAGCGCAGCAGGTTTTCTTTCATTAAAGCCTGTTACACTGGTCTTTTGGACTCTGACTGAGTCTATCATTTGGTGCTGAAACCTGGGACGGGGCTCCGATTGCCTGGACAATCCCCCAGCTCTCACCCAAGCTTACTACCAGGAAAGCCACGGATAGCGGCAGCTTGTTCTGGGCTTACTCCCTGACTCTGCTTGGTCCTCGGAGTGGGGGTAGATTGGCCAGCTCCATAACCCTGTTTAAAACCCCTGCTAGACCAGGATTAGGGATTCTTCTTCACCTTCCCTTCTTCTGGTGATGCTTTTCCAAATTATTTACCCCTAAAAATCTGGGGAGGTACACCTCGGTGTTTCTTGTTTACTCTGACTATGTCTTCGGAAGCTTCAGCAGCACCTGGCCAAGAAACCTCCTACTCCTATACTCATTGAGACTAAAGTCTTGTGGGTGACGATGCTGACAGTTCTTCCCCTTCCTTTCCATGGTTGGAAGAAAAAGAAGGGGGACGCTCCTCCTTCATCCCCAACTCCTCTCTACCTCCTTTACCTATCATGGGGACCTACCACATGGCCCCAATATAAACTAATTTCAATTACAATATCTCAAAGATCTCAATAATTTTTGCCACCAGACAGGGAAGGCCTCAGAAATTACCTTTGTACAGTCTCTCTTTTTTCTCTGATCTCAACCCTCCCTCTGTTTGTCTTGCTCGACCTACCAAATACTTTTACTAAAAACCCCTTCTACCCCACCCTCTTCCAATTCTCCTCTAAGCTCTGATCATTTTGACCCCTCTGCCCACATAGCACCACCACCAGCACTTCAACCTCCTCCTGCAGATTCTGACCCTTCTTCTTTTCATCCAGCTGATCATACTGTCCATTCGTCTGCTTCCTCTTCTTCCCCTCTATGCTGAAAACTCTGTGTCATCTAGGGATCATACCAGGTCAGAGTCAGGTAATGACATCCCTCAGAACTCCCTCCTCCCCTTCTGGGAGGTAGCCAGGGCTGAGGGAATTGTGAGAATCCATTGTCCTGTTCTCCCTCTTGGACCTGACCCAAACAGAAAAGAGACTAGGCTTTTTCTACATGGACCCAGACACTTACATAATGAAATTCAGATATCTAACCCAGGTATACGATCTGACCTGGCAGGGACCTTCATAATCATATGGTCACCTGCTTAATAGCGAACTCCAAAAGGCCTCTCACGAGGCAGTTAATTGTGAAAAACACTGAGAAATTTTACAATGAGCGGACAAAAATCCGGTCCTATTCCTGTCTTGTCTACTGTTGGGCAGATAAAATATATTATGCTCACTTTGCTGAAGATGGCGCTGCCCACGTGCAAATTTTAAGAGTAAGCTTTTCCCCACACGCTTGACTGATTGGATGATGTAGGGTGGTGCATTCTCATGAGGAATCCTCCCACTATGTCTCAGATAAGTGACTTTGTATCAGAGACTTCCTTGTCTGTAGATTGGATTAGAGGTTTGGAATCTACACTATAAAGTGGAACAGAGCCGGAACTTGCTCTCTTGGTTCCTGAGGTATTAGAGAGGAGAGCAGATTAAGGCCATGAGGAGGCCAGGAGAAGCAGCCAAGATGGCGGAGTGCTGAGGGAGAAGCCAGTTTGTGCAGAGTTTGTGCAGAGAGAAGGAGATGGGGAACAGAGGTGAATAAGTCTGGTGAGCTAGAAGCCTTTAATGCTAGGAAACTCGAATAAGTCAGTAGCTTTGTGAGCACTGAATGTGTGGGTTTTGGAGCCCAGTGTGTGATTTTACTTGCCCGCCAGGTGCAAGCTAGAATTAAAGCTGATAGCTCACCAGTTCTTGGCTCCAGTGTTTCATTATCGACTATCCGAATCTAATGCGAATCTGCATGGGCCAGGTGGCTGTGATCCTGACCTTGACTACTGGCTTTACATTTGGCATAGTCTGTGTCAGGATTCAATACAGATCGATATGGAGCCACCACCACCTTTGATTGGTGGAGTAGAGGACTGGCTGCTGTTATGGTTCCCTATGGCTGTCGTTCTGGAAACTGTAGGATGGCTGACTTTTACAGCCATGTGTGAGGAAACTGAGAGCTCTATGAAAGAGGATGTCTGGGACCTGCAAACCAAGCAGTGGAAGAAGCTGGAGGAAATGTGGGAGAAAGAGATGCTAACCCTGGAGCTGGAGCAAGCGCTGGAAGAGGAAGCCGACCAGGTTTGCGAGATTCGCCTGAAAATGGAGCAGACGCTGGAGAAGGAATCACAGGTTTGTGAGTTGAAGATTTCCCTGGATGTAGTGGAGAGCCAGCAGCAGCATGAGGCCAGGCCTGAGGCCGGGGCCGGAGCTGAGGCCAGGGCCGGGGCTGAGGCTGGGGTTGGAGCTGCAAGGTCTGCTGAGCAGAAGGCAGCGGTGGCTTGGAGCTCAAGCCCAGAAGCAGGAGTTGGTGTTTTCAGTTCCTTTTTGGAGGATGAGGAGAATCAAGCTGGAGTTGCAATCCACAGTCTCCAGAATGTGAGAGCCCAGCAGCAAGGAGCTTTTTACACCGCCGGTAGGTCTGCAATTTTGGGACATAAGGATGGATGCCATCATGCTCCCCAGAGTAGAGATGGAAATGCTGACTGCCATTGCCACATGCTTCTCTTTAGGACAGTGTGAAACCTGCCATGATTGCAGAAATGAGGGGGGAGGCTAACACCCCATGTGCGTGGACTGATTTCCTGGACTATGACTGAGTGGGTACTGGCTCCTTTGTTGAATGGACTTATGGATTTTGGACAATGTAAAATACCCTGATGGGGGTAGGGGGTGGCTTTGCTGGAGGCCCTCCCCCTGCCCCGGGAAGCCTTTCAAACAGCAAGAAAGAAGGCCGAGGACATTTTGCGCTTTTGGCAAAGTGCTCCGAGACTGGTGAAATGTACCTTTGTAATAGTTGAAATTGTAATATTTGTCATGTATTTGTAATTTGTGTAATGTACCTAATTTCCTTGTACAAGGATGCCAGTGGTGTAGATTGTGCGTAGTAAAGTGAGCATAGGGGTGGATTGTTGGGCAGATAAAATATATTGTGCTCACTTTGTTGAAGATGGCGCTGCCCACGTGCAAGTTTTAAGAGTAAGCTTTTCCCCACACTCTTGATTGATTGAATGATGTAGGGTGGTGCACTCTCATGAGGAATCCTCCCACTATGTCTCAGATAAGTGACTTTGTATTAGAGACTTCCTTGTCTGTAGATTGGATTAAAGGTTTGGAATCTACGCTATAAAGTGGAACAGAGCCGAAACTTGCTCTCTTGGTTCCTGAGGTATTAGAGAGGAGAGCAGATTAAGGCCATGAGGAGGCCAGGAGAAGCAGCCAAGATGGCGGAGTGCTGAGGGAGAAGCCAATTTGTTCAGAGTTTGTGCAGAAAGAAGGAGATGGGAAACAGAGGTGAAAAAGTCTGGTGAGCTAGAAACCTTTGATGCTAGGAAACTCAAATAAGTCAGTAGCTTTGTGAGCACTGAATGTGTGGGTTTTGGAGCCCAGTGTGTGTTTTTACTTGCCCGCCGGGTGCAAGCTAGAATTAAAGCTGATAGCTCACCAGTTCTTGGCTCTGGTGTTTCATTACCGACTATCCGAATCTAATGCAAACCTGCATGGGCCAGATGGCTGTCATAGTGGCCTTAGATACTGGCTTTACATCTACCAGAGGCACTTCAAAAATATACTAAAATTAAATTAACCCCTATTTGGATGAGGGGGTCAGAGTTCTTAACACTCATCTCATCTCCCAATCTGCTCCCATATATGGAAGAAGCTTAAAAAGGCAGAGAAGGGCCCTCAAATCCTGCAACGAGATCTCCTGAGCATAGCTTTTAAGGTCTATATTATAGACTTTATAATAACCGAGAGGAACAAGAGAAGGCAGACTGAGCCCAAAGAGATCAGGCAAAATACCAGTTCTTGGCAGCTGCCCTTAAAGGTTCCAGTGGCCCTAAGGGACCTCATGAGACTACATCAGGACATTTCTTCAAGTGTGGAAAAGAAGGTCATTGGGAAAAAAGTTTGTCTGGCTCCTCAGCCCCTGCCAAGGTCTTGCCCTCACTGTAGAAAAAGGGGACAGTGGAAAGTAGACTTCCTTTTTGCTTCACTAGGGAGGGTTCAGTCTTTTCCAGACCTATCTCAGCCACCTCTGACCTAAACTTTCCAGGCCTGCTGGGACTTGACACTGAAGACTGAAGGTGCCCAGGGCCATCGACCCCATTTCACATCACCATCAAAGAGCCTACGGTAGCCATCCAAGTAGCAGGTAAGGAGATCTCATTTCTTATAGACATGGGGGCCACTTACTCTGCCTTGCCCAAATATTTGGTACTGCCCATCCTGTAAAGATCTCTGTTGTAGGTGTTGATGGACTTATATCTTCCCTATTGGCCACAGATCCACTGCCTTGTCTAATACATGATGTCTCCTTTGCACATTATTTTCTCCTCCTACCTTGATGCCCCATGCCTATTTTAGGCCAGAACCTACTCTCCAAATTCAGAAACTCTCTTTCCTTTCACCTCCCATCCTTGGAGTTGGCCCTGTTACTGCTTCCCGGCCAGTCAGATCTGGCCAATTCTGTTATAAATTTACCTATGCTACCCAGCATAGTGAATCCCAAGGTTCTCCTCACCACCCCCACAGCTGCAAAATTCCAAGAAAAGGTCCCCTAGTTTTATGTCTCCAGGTTAAAGAAAACAGAAGCTTTATCTCACACATGCCTAAAGATGACCCTTCCAGTCAGGCTGAATCACCGCCCGGATATGCCTGCTCCTCTTTAGGGCCCACCAAGTTTAGACTGATTAAAATCCCAGAAAAAGAACAGCTTGAGCCATGAGTAATTATGAATACCCCCTGACAACAGATAGGATGAAGATTTCAGCTTGCTCTATTCTTTCTTATCTCCTTACCCTTAAAGACATACTCTGCCCCCACACCCTCCCTCTTTGAATCCTCACATTTAAAAATCTCTCTTAATCTTATTTAAAATCTCAAAATCAAGACTAACTCCTCCTATGCAGCCAACTGCGGATATGTCTGTCCATGTCATCTTCAGCTTACTCAGCTCTCCTTATTCCTCTTAATAATACTCTTCTTCACACCACTCTTATGTCCAAGATTCAGAAAGCGGTCACCTTCTTTGAGAGAGCCAGTACTCTCATAAGAGAATACCCCCCTGTTGGGCAGATAAGATATATTATGTTCACTTTGTTAAAGATGGTGCTACCCACGTGAAAGCCCATCGCCCAGCAGATACTATAACCCTTCTTGCTTGGAATGGGCGTGATTATGTTAATATGTGTTGGGAGAGGGCTTTCACGCCAAAAGGTTTTAAAAGGAGGAAAGATCACGTTGTTCCAGGGAAGAGTGATTACGTTCTAGGGAGAGCAGAGAAAGGCCATGTGGAGGAGAGGAGAAGCAGCCAAGATGGAGGGGTACTGAAGGAGTAGCCAGTTTGTGCAGAGTTTGTGCAGACAGAAGGAGATGGGGAACAGAGGTAAATAAGGCTGGTGAGCTAGAAACCTTTGATTCTAGGAAACTTGGATAAATCATTGGCTTTGGGAGCCCTGAATGGAAAGGGAAGTGTTTTCCCACTCTATGTATTTCTTGTCTGCCGGGTGCAAGCTAGAATAACAATGATGGCCCACCAGTTCTTGGCTCCATTATTTCATTCATCTGTCTGAATCAAATGTGAACCTGCATGGGCTAAGCGGCTCTGATGATGGCTGTGGCTGCTGGCTTGACACCATCTCAGCTGCTAACCAAGCATACAAGCTATACTAAACCTATTATTCCCAGCTTGAAAAATTAAAACCCCAGACCCCTTCTGCTCAAGGACCAGTCACTCTTAATACCCTCTTCATTTCACCTGCCACCCATGTTTTTCTAGAAAAAGTTTTGCTTTTACCTCAACTAGTCAGTGCTGGTTAGAGATGCAGCAACCAAATTGAAGAAATAAGCTCAACAAATCCATGAAAAACAAGCTGAATCCTGGGATCAGTGGTTTTGCACAAACTGGATGTCTTGCTTATTACCACTTATTGGTCCACTCACTCTCATATTTGTAATTTTAGCATTTGGGCCCTGTCTCCTACGCTTATTCTCTAGCTTCTTACAGAAGCACATGCAGGCCTTCACCAACCAGAAAACTGAAGAAATCTACCTAGCTCTACACACAAACCCGGAAACCTACACTTGCAAAGTTACTATAGTCTTAAAACTAAACCTTTCCCTTCCTTCTAACAATACGGTCTTCTCAAAACTACACTTTTCCCCACACCCTTGACTGTTGCATGATAGGGGGTAGTGCACCCTTATGAGGAATCCTATTTATGTCTCAGATAAGTGGCTTTGTATCAGATACTTTTTTATTTGTATATTGGCTTAAAGGTTTTAATTTTCTACACTATAAAATAAGACAGAACAGGGGTTTTTTCTCTTGATTCCTCCTATTAGCATTACAGAATCCTCATTGATCCCTTGCCCTAAATGGGAAAAGCCTGCTTCCTCCAGGCATCTGGGTGACTAATCAGTGTGGAAGGTCCCATAGCTTATTTACAGTTAATCTTACATAAATCAATAAAAGCTACATTTTTCCTTAATGACTACGAGCCACCACCCTCAAATTCCCTATTTAATTCTACCTGTTAGAGAACTGGGAGCTGCTCTCCCTTATAAGACAGCCTGGCAAGTTTTCTTTAAAGCCTGTAACACTGGTCTTTTGGACTCCAATTGATTCTATCACATACTATATCTGGTGCTGCTCAGCCCCCAACTCAAACTGTAAGTGAGCAAACATAAAAATCATATTTCATAGCCTGACCAGGAGGTGGTGCAGTGGATAGAGCATGGAACTGGGATGTGAAAGACCCCAGTTTGAGACCCCGAGGTCACCAGCTTGAGCACGGGCCCATCTGGCTTGAGCAAAAAGCTTGCCAGCTTGGACCCAAGGTTGCTGGCTCCAGCAAGGGGTGGCTCGGTCTGCTGAAGGCCCACAGACAAGGCACATGTGAGAAAGCAATCAATGAACAACTATGGTGTTGCAATGGCAACAAAAAACTAATGATTGATGCTTCTCAACTCTCTCTGTTCCTGTCTGTCTGTCCCTATCTATCCTTCTCTCTGACTCTCTCTCTGTCCCTATATAAAAAAATTATATTTTATAAATTTATTTGGCCAACAACATCTCTTCACAGCCTCAACTCTAGAAGAAAACATAGTAATTCAGGTTATAATATGTAGTACTCCAGCCGGCTGGGAACTACCAGTGTTGCATGAAAAACACCTACGCAAGACACAAACTAATGTCAAAAGAAAGAGGGGGAAACTTGTCAAAGGAGGCAAAGAGATACCTCCTGAATCTCCTTCTCCCTTAGCTTTTATTAGTAGAAGCAGAACACTGGTAACAGGATTACAAGGGAGGGAGATCAGTTGACAAGGGTAAGAATGATTAATGGCCATTTTGTTGACATGAAAAAAGGGCTAAATTGGTCAGTACATTTCTTTACTTTTGCTTACTAATGAGCACAAAAGAAGGGGCAATCCAGAACCTCTAGGCTAATTTTCTAAAGCCTCCTCAGATGCATTCCTTTGTGTCTGCACAAAAGTCACCATTCACACAGTTTCTTGTTTGCATCCAAGAGACATTCACTCAGGGATTTTATGGTAACTGTTGGGCAGATAAAATATATTATGCTAACTGTGTTAAAGATGGTGCTGCTCATGTAAAAGCCCGTCACCCAGGTGATGATATTGGTTGACCTTCTTGCTTGGGGTGGGTGTGATTATATTAATGTGTGTGGGAGATAGGCTGTAAGCAGGCAAAGTCCGTATAGCTTGAAGATTAGTTTTAAGACTAAGACTTTTCCACCCTTTTTGATGTAGGGTGGTACACTTTCATGAGGAATCCCATTATTCCTCAGATAAGTGACTTTGTATTAGAGACTTCCTTGTTTGTACATTAGATTAAAGGTTTGGAATCAACACTATTAAGTGGTGCAGACAGGGAGCTTGCTCTTTCTTGGTTCCTGAGATTAGCATTAGAGAGGAGAGCAAATTAAGGCCATATGGAGACCAGGAGAAGCAGCCAAGATGGCGGAGTACTGAAGGAGAAGCCAGATTGTGAAGAATTTGTGTAGAGAAAAGGAGATGGGAAACAAGTGAATAAGTCTGGTGAGCTAGAAACCTTTGATTCTAGGAAATCCGGATAAGTCAGTAGCTTTATGAACACTGAATGAGTGCGTTTTGGAACCCAGTGTGTGTTTTTACTTACCCGCTGGGTGCAAGCCAGGATTAAAGATGATGACCCACCAATTTTTAACTTCATTGTTTCATTACCTACTGTCCGAATCAAATGCAAACCTGCACAGGCCAGGTGGTCGTGATTGTGGCCACGGCTACTGGCTTTGCAGTAACTAAATTTTCTCAATCGAAGTCATAGATGGTTCAGGGTTAAATGGGTGATTCCTTACCAAAATAAGTGTATGATAAACTTAAAAACAGAAATAAGTGAAATAAATTATAACAATAGAAATAAATAAGGTTTTCTATTCCCACATTTACTCTAGAAAATACATAATCTGTATACATGGATCTTATAAATTAACACAAAAATTGTCATTTAGCTGGGCTTGGCTCAGATTTTGGAAATCCAAATTGTAAAAATAGGTGTGTTGATCAAATAAGTTTGTAAATATGATATATATGTTTGCTCACTTATAGTTTGTATTGGGACAGGCTATAAGCAGGCAGGATTATTATAGCCTAAGGCTTAGTTTTAAGACTAAGCTTTTCCCTACACCCTTGACTGTTGCATGATGTGGGGAGGTGCACTCTCATGAGGAATCCCATTATGCCTCAGATAAGTGGCTTGGTATCAAAGACTTTCTTGTTTGTATATTGGATTAAAGGTTTTGATTTCTACACTAATAAAATGAGGCAGAGGAGTCCATGCTGGAGGAGAGCAGAGAAAGGCCATGAAGAGAAGAGGAGTAGGAGCCAATATGATGGAGTGCTGAAGGAGAAGCCAGTTTTTGCAGAGTTTGTGCAGGAATAAGAAGATGGGAAACAAAGGTGAATAAGACCAGTGAGGTTGAGACTTTGATTCTATGAAACTGAGATAAGTCAGTGGCTTTGGGGCCTCTGAATAGAAAGGAAAGTGTTTACCCACTGTGTGTGTTTCTTGCTCACGAGGTGCAAGCTAGGATTAAAGCTAATGGCCCACCAGTTCTTGGCTCCATTGTTTCATTACCATCTGTCTGAATCAAATGGGTACCTTCATGGGCCAGGCAGCTGTGATGGTGTCCATGGCTACTGGCTTTACATTTGGCATAGTTGGCAGGATTTAATACTGATTGATATGGAGTCACCACCACCTTTAAGCAGTGGAGTAGAGGACTGGCTGCTGTTATGTTTCTCCATGGCTGTTCTTTTGGGGGCCGTAGGCTGGCTGACTTTTACAGCCATGCATGAGGAAAACTAGAGCTCTGTAGAAGAGGCTGCTGGGGAGCTGCAAATTGAGCAGTGGAAGGAGCTGGAGCAATTGTGGGGAAAAAGAGATGCCGACCCTGGAGCTGGAGCAAGCACCAGAGAAGGAGGCCAAACAGGTTCATGCGATTTGCTTGGAAATGGAGCAGCCACTGAAGAAGGAATTACAGGTTCATGAGTTGCAGATTTCCCTGAACATTGTGGAAAGCCAGCACTGGCAGGAGGCCAGGACTGAGGCTGGGGGTGGGGCAGCAAGGCCTGCAGAGCTGAAGGAGACAACAGCTCGAGGCTTGAGCCCGGAAGCAGGAGCTGGTGTTTTCAGTTCCTCATTGGAGGATGAGGAGAATCGGGCTGGAGTTGCAATCCACAGTTTCCATAAGTGAGAGCCCAGCAGCAAGGAGTAACTAGTACGTCCCTGGTAGGTCTGCGATCTTGGGACATAGGTATGGATGCCATCATGCTCTCTAGAGAAGAGATGAAAATGCTGCCTGCCATTGCCATGTGCTCCTCTTTGGGACAGTGTAAGACCTTCCAGGATGGCAGGGATGAAGATGGTGGCTGAGGCCCCATTTGCATGGACTGATTCCTGGACGATGACAGGAGTGGGCACTGGATTCTTTGTTGGATGGACTTATGGATTTTGGACAATGTGAAATACCTGGATGAGGGTGGGGGGAAGTTTTGTGAGTAGCACTTCTCTGCCTCAAAAGCTTTTCCCATGGCTAGAAAGAAGGCTGAGGACATTTTGCACTTTTGGCAAAGTGCTCAGAGACTGGTGAAATGTAACTTTGTAATTTTTGAAGTTGTATGATATGTCATGTTGTAATATGTGTAATGTGCCTCATTTCCTTGTGCAGGAATACCTGTGCTTTAGATTGTGAAGTGAACAAAAGCAGTGAAATGTTGGTCAAATAAGTTTGTAAATATTATATATATATATTTGCTTGCTTATTGTTTGCATTGGGTGTGTGGCACAGGCTGTAAGCAGGAGGCTGGGTCATTATAGCCTAAGGCTTAGTTTTAAGACTAAGTTTTTCCTCACACCCTTGACTGTTACATGATGTGGAGTGATGCACTCTCGTGAGGAATCCCATTATGCTTCAGATAAGTGGCTTTGTATCAGATACTTTCTTGTTTGTATATTGGATTAAAGGTTTTAATTTCTACACTATAAAATGGGGCAGTGTTGGGCAGATAAAATATATTATGCTCACTTTGTTAAAGATGGCGCTGCCCACATGGAAGTTCGTTGATATTAATGTGTGTTCTGGAACAGGCTGTGGGCAGGCCGGGTCGTTATAGCCTAAGGCTTAGTTTAAGAGTAAGCTCTTCCCCACACCCTTGACTGATTGGATGATGTAGGGTGGTGCACTCTCCTGAGGAATCCCATTATGCCTCAGATGGGTGGCTTTGTATCAGAGACTTTCTTTATGTATAATTGGATTAAAGGTTTGGATTTTCTATGCTATAAACTGGGGCAGTCTGGGAGCTTGCTCTCTCTTGGTTCCTGGGTTCCTGAGATTAGTATTAGAGAGGAGAGTAGAGTAAGGCCACGTGAAGGCCAGGAGAAGCAGCCGAGATGGCAGAGTGCTGAGGGAGAAGCAGTTTGTTAAGAGTTTGTGCAGGAGGAGATGGGAAACAGTGGTGAATAAGTCTGGTGAGCTAGAAGCCTTTGATTCTAGGAAACTCGGATAAGTCAGTAGCTTTGTGAGCACTGAATGTGTGTGGGTTTTGGAGCCCAGTGTGTATTTTTGCTTGCCCGCCGGGTGCAAGCTAGAATTAAAGCTGATGGCTCACCAGTTTTTGGCTCCAGTGTTTCATTGCCATCTGTCCGAATCCAATGCGAACCTGTGTGGGTCGGGCTGCTGTGATGGTGGCCTTGACTACTGGTTTTACAGGCAGAGAAGACCATGCTGGAAGAGAGAAGAGAAAGGCCATGTGGAGTATAGGAGAAGCAGCCAAGATGGTGGAGTGCTGAAGAAAAAGCCAGTTTGTGCAGAGAGACAAAGATGGGGAACAGAGCTGAATAAGGCTGGTGAGGTAGAAACTTTGATTCTAAGAAAATCAGTTAAGTCCGTGGCTTTGGGAGCCTTAAATGGAAAGGGAGGTGTTTTCCCACTGTGTATATTTCTTGCTCGCTGGGTGCAAGCTAGGATTAATATTAATGACCCACCAGTGTTTGGCTCCATTGTTTTATTTCCATCTGTCTGAATCAAATACAAACTTGCATGGGCCAGGCGGCTGTAGTATGTTGGTGGACACATCTACTGGCTTTACAGGGTGGTTGGTCAGCTCCTTCTTTATATCTGTACATTAACCCTCTCTCTTTTGCCACTCTATTCACAATGCTCTACTACTACTGACTTTTGAAAGTTGGCATCAGTTCTGGTGAAGAGAGGTTCTTGGTACAAAACCTATGACTTCACTGATACTAAATAAGCTGGTTTTCCTCTGGCATTGCCATATTTTTAAAGCTGATACTTTGACTTCAGGTGCAAATCTTAAAGTGTTTTGTGGTACTCTGTGTTCATGCTTTTACTACACTGTCAACCCTAGGAGGAGCCCATTAGGGGCTATAAGGTCAGTACCCACGGCCACCATCAGAGCCGCCTAGCCTGTGCAAGTTCGCATTTGATTCAGACAGACAGTAATGAAACAATGGAGCCAGGAACTGGTAGAATTACCTTTAATTCTAGCTCACACCCAGTGGGTGAGAAATACACACAGTGGGAAAACACTTTCCTTTCCAGTCAGGACTTCCACAGCCACTGAATCATCCAAGTATTCTTAGAATCAAAGGTTTCTACCTCACCAGCCTTATTCATCTCTGTTCCCCATCTCCTTCCCTCTGTAGAAACTGGCTTCTCCTTTAGCACTCTACTATATTGCCTGCCTCTTCTCTGCAACAATGATAGCAGGATCTGAGCGAGAGAGCCTTCCCCCACATATACCTTATCTTATAATGTAGAATGTAAAGCCTTTAAGCCAATATACAAATAAGGAAGTCTCTTATACAAAGCTACTTATCTGATGCATAAATGGGATTCCTCATAAAAGTGCATCACCCCACATCATGCAACAGTCAAAGGTGTGGGAAAAAGCTTAGTTTTGAGAAGATCTTAGTATAGAAGTGTGTTGAAAAGATCTTAGTATTAAAAAGGTGAGAAATAGTCTTAAAACTAAGCCTTAGGATATAAAAACTTGCCAACTTATAGCCTGTCTCCCACACTCAATGGAAACTATAAGTGAGAAAACATATATATCATATTTAAAAACTTATTTGACTAACAGGAGCCCTCCTTGAAGGGTAGATATAAGAGTATTTGAGACAATGTGGAGAGATTTGACAATACCTTCGAGGACAATCATTTTTTTCAGTGTCCTAAGTGGTTGGAAATGAGACACTAATTTGGGTGCCAGTGTTGATGATGGACTCTTTTGGGAAAACAGTTGGCTTAGGCTTGCTAGCTTGGTTTGCATGATGAGTGTGTGAACATGTGGCAGAGCCAAGGGTGCATAGCCTATGTAAGTTTATGAGTGCTTTGACTCAAGGAGTATTGCGGTTTGCTTGCACACCAATGTAAGGGACTGTTTTGTTATTCGTTTGCCTGCTAACATGAGAAGTGGTTTTTTTCTTACCTGTTTGCTTGTCCACTGTTGTGAGAATCTATTAAATAGGAATGGCCCAGCCTGACTAGGCGGTGGCGCAGTAGATAGAGCATTGGACTGGGATTCAGAAGACCCAGGTTTGAGACCCTGAGGTCGCCAGCTTGAGCACGGGCTCAACTGATTTGAGCAAAAGCTCACCAGCTTGGACCCAAGGTCACTGGCTCCAGCAAGGGGTTACTTGGTCTGCTGAAGGCCCATGGTCGAGGCACATATGAGAAAGCAATCAATGAATAACTATGGTGTCGCAACGAAAAACTGATGATTGATGCTTCTCATCTCTCCCCATTCTTGTCTGTCTGTCCCTATCTATCCCTCTCTTTGACTCTCTCTCTGTCTCTGTAAAATAATAAATAAATAAATAGGAATGGCCCAACACTTTTCACCTCCATAGTTCCTCTACTGCCTTCCCAAATGCAAATGGAACCTGCTCATCTCACCCACAGGCATTCCAGACCCTTAGGAAGCAATATGTAAAAAGAAGAGGCCCAGGTGTTTTATGTTTAGAACTTGTTGCAGTTGTAATGCCAGTAATTTTGTGGACCTTTTTTATGGTCTTGTGGTCTCTTCAGTTTGGAAAGGCAATTCAAATAGAGCATTAGTAGACCATGAGTACACACATATAACAAGACAGAGGTGAAGTGATTGATATCAGTCTTACAGTCTTAAGTTTTAGGTAACTCTTATGTCCTTAGTTTTTCATTAGTCTTTGCAATGAATTTTTTCAGTGTATTTATTTATTTTTTTTATTTTTTATTTTTTTACAGACAGAGAGAAAGTCAGAGAAAGAGATAGATAGGAACAGACAGACATGAATTGAGAAAAATGAGAAGCATCAATCATCAATTTTTTGTTGTAGCACCTTAGTTGTTCATTTTTTTGCTTTCTCATATGTGCCTTGACCGTGGGGCTACAGCAGACTGAGTAACCCCTTGCTCAAGCCAGCGACCTTGGGTGCAAGCTGGTGAGCTTTGCTCAAACCAAATGAGCCCCCGCACTCAAACTGGCGAACTCGGGGTCTCAAATCTGGGTCTTCCGCATCCCAATCTGATGTTCTATCCACTGTGCCACTGCCTGGTCAGACTATTTTGTAATCTTGAAACATTTTGAAAGCTTCTGCATGCCAATTAAAATATGTTTTCTATTGTTTATTTGAATTGGAAACGCTTGTTTTCAAATTCACTTCTCAAATTAATGACCGAATGTTGTATTGTGTGTACATCAGGTATTAGTACAAAAAATGAGGAGCATTAGATGCTTTATTATATTTAGTCCAACCTTTTGATACTTTTAGTTAAAATTTACATAGAAGGAATTTAGAGGATTCTCGTTCTAGATATTGGAGTATGACTATTGAAGAATAATTTGAAGTTAGTTTTCAGTGGGGAAAATGAATGCTTACATGAAGATGAAAGAAATGTATGCACCATGACTGGAAAGAAGTGATAAAGACAAAAGTTATTTTAAATGTTTTTATTATTATTTTTAGAGAGAGGGAGAGAGAGAGAAACACTGACTTGTTGCTTCACCCATTCATGCATTCATTGTTTGACTCCTGACTGTGCCCTGACCAGAGATTGAACCTATAACTAAGGTGATGCTCCAGCCAACTGAGCTACCTGGCCAGGGCAGAAAACTAAAGGTCATTATGACATGCCAAATGCATATAACCTCATGAATTTTTAGGAGTTAGGTTTTATTTGGATGGGATGCTAATTTTTGCAATTTGGTGGACAGAAACATTATGGGACAAAAAACAATGAAAGCTATATTTAAAGAGTGCTTAATGAAAACTAAGTTTTATGTGGTTAGTTTACAGTAGTACTGATTTGTTTTCATGTCTGTTAATATGTGACAATATATATGTCAGAAGGGGAAAATACACATTTCTCAACAGGATATTTAAATATCTATCAGAGCTTAGATAGCAAAGACATATTCAGCATGAGAAGAAGCACACCCCCTGGCCATAATTTGATTACCTCAAAGTAATATAGAGGACAATGAAAACAATAAGCCACAAAAAGAAACAAAAGGAAGACTCAAGGACTAACATCATCAGGTTTGTTTTTAAGCATCAGAGATAAGGGAAACTAGATGACTTGTCTTAATTCATAGGTTAGTTTAATTTAGGAATATTTAAATAGCATTATATGTCATTGGGTTTTAGAGACTTTTAATAATGGATTTTTATTTTGCTAGTTGTTACAATAGTAAACAAGCAAAAATAAAGGTGTTCACTTCAACCATCTAATCATCAGTATTGCATTTTGTCTTACTAATATAAATGTTTGCCCTGCCTAAATGGTATGCTAATTTGGGAAAATATATGCATATGTAAACAAAATCTTATTTAAAATGAGCAAAATACTTAAAGTACAAATATATGGGTTTTTAACATGGCAAGTTCATACAAAACTTATTTTATGTTCGTCATTCCAAACGGGATTAATAAAACTTTATTATATTATGCTAATTAATATATACTGATAAATAAATACTTTTATTTAAAATATTTGAAGATCTGCAATTTTGTAATCACATTAACTAACCAAATAGTCTAGCAAGATATTGCATAAAATGTGATAAATCCTTCTAGGCAATAAGCAAACAAGTAATAAGTTATTTTTGTTTTAAATACAAAAGTTATTCTGAACTTGATGAATATAACTAAATTTTATTTAGTTCTGTGATTTATTAGGGTAGATTTTATATATTACATGCAATATTTGTCAAAAATAATTTATCTTCTATATTTCAGTTACATGTGTTATATATTATTTTTATAAGCCTAATATTACTCAATTTATAAACACCTCATATAATACCAGTGTAAAACTGAGTTCAATAATTTAAAAATTAATTATTTAGGTTTTTTCTCATATCATAATATTGCAAGTGCTGCCATCTGCTGTAAAGAGTTGTCATAGACATGTAATGGCAAGGGAATAGATAGTTCTATATTTGATTACAGAGAATACTGTATAAGAATTCCAAATTATGGGGATCATCTAAGCCATGATACATAATAAAAATAAAATCAATTTGCACAAAAAAATCAAAGTTATCCCAAACTTATATGAATTCATGAAATAAACTTTTAAAATATAGAATAATATTTTTAAATATTTCACATACTTAATTTGTAAAATATGTCAGTTCATCAATAGTTTTTGTGAAAGTAACTTATCAGTTTCTAAAAACCTTTCATATATCACTGTGGCTTTTAAAGAGTTAAAGAATAGCCTCAGTTCTTTCACATCATCAGATTAAGAACAGGTGTTTTATCATTAACCCTGATGCCACTAATTTTGCTTGTTTCACAGGCTACAGGCAATTGAAAATATTATTTAAAAATTATGTTCCCTGTTGTAAAATTTTATTCATCTGAAATAGAGAAACCTCAAGATACATGTGTATGTGTGTGTGTGAGTGTGTGTATATATGTGTATTGTGAGAAAAAAAAATAGATCTGTCAAAATAGATCACTAATAAACTACAGGTATGAGAAACAGGACCATTGAGCTGTTTCTGCATGTGACCTGACCAGGGAATCAAAGTGGCAACCTCCATGGGACAATGCTTCAACAACCAAACTGGCCAAGGGCTTAATTGTCATTGATTTTTAGAGAGACAGAGAAAGGAAGAGAGAGAGAAGAAATGCTGACGGGAAGCATTTATTGTTCTCCTCAGTTTCACATTCTTTGGTTGTTTTCTATGTGTGCCCTGACTGGGGATCAAACTCGCAACCTTGTTGTTTTGGGATGATGCTTCTTAATAGACTAAGCTAACTGGCCAGGGACATAATTATTCTTATATTTTACAGTCATTATAATAAGAATTTCATGGAAATATCTGAGATAAATTATGGTTTTTATTTTTATGTTTTATAACATTAACTATTTAACTTTTCTGACTTATTTTCTTAGCATAATATTGGAGATGATACTTTTTATAAGATTCTAAAAACCATACATCAACATGATAGCACAATATCTCTCCAGCAGATGGCAGCATTGAAAGTCTTTAAAATCTTTATAAAAATCTTAAAAGATTCAAATGGTTATAAAAAATAATGTAATGTGCTATCAAATTAATTAAAAATAGTACAAATAAAAAATTACTATATATTTTACTTCAGTTAGTAAACAAACTGTGATCATTTTTAATTACAGAAGCTGTGACCAGTAAAACATCATTAAATTTATCAGATAAACTACTAAAAATTGAACACCTTATTTATTAAATAATAATAAATTATTTGACATTTTCATGTCATGAGAATGAAGTAAACTGTAATAAAGGATCGAAACTGATTAACATTTAAAACAGAAGAAGAAACACTTCTTAAAATTATTAAAATATAGCAAAATAAAGCAGGTTAAAAAGATTACCATAAGTACAATAAACCATCTCAAAATCCAAATCAGATCACTAGAAATGTAAATAACTTAATGGTTGCAACCAAAAGACATGGCTTAGCTAAATAAATAAGAAAATATTACCTTTTTTATATGCTGTCTATAAGAAAACCAACTCATACCAAAAGATATATATTAAAAACAAAAGGTACAGACTAAAAACAAATGGATGGACAGAAAGTATTTCACTCAAATAGAAATAAAAAAAGCTGGGGTAGCAATACTTTTATCAACCAAAATACACTAAAACAAATGCACTCATAAGAGACAAAGAACAACACTATATAATGATAAAGAGATCAAAACAAAAAGAAAGTACAACCTTTGTAAACATATATGCACCCAACATATAAGCACCTAAAAATATAACTCATTCTTGATGGACACAAAGGGAAAGGTATAAAGTAATAGAGTTGTTGTAAGGGATTTTAACACCCTACTGACATCAAAGGATAAATATTCCAGACAGAAAATCAACACCAAAAGAGTGGCCTTAAATACACTAAATCAGAGAGATTTAATTGATACCTCCAGAGAATTTTACCTTACAGCAGCAGAATATACAATCTTTTCAAGTACACATGGAATAATTTCTAGGATAGATCACATGTTAGGACACAAAATACATCTCAATAAATCTAAGTAGATTGAAATCATATACCAATCACAAGAAAAACTAAAAAATACACAAACACATAGATGCTAAATAACATGTTATTAAACAACAAATAGTATAACAATTAAAAAAAATCAAAAGATACCTGGAAACAAATGATGTGAAGAAAAGAAAACCCTCATTCACTGTCAGCTGGAATGCAGATTGATTCAGTCACCATAAAAAATAGTATGAATCTTTTTCAAAAGATTAAAAATGGAACTTCATTATGACCTAGAGATTCCACTTCTGAGTATATATGCAAAGAAACCCAAAACATTAATTTTAAAGAATAGATGGGCCCTGGCCCATTGGCTCAGAGGTAGAACATTGGCCTGGTATGTGGATGTCCCGAGTTTGATTCCCAGTTAGGGCACACAGGAGAAGGGACCGCCTGCTTCTCCATGCTTCCCCTGCATTTTCTCTCTCTCTCCCCCTCCTGTTGTCATGGCTTAACTGGTTCAGTTAGTTGGTCTCAGATGCAGAGGATGGCTCGGTGGAACTTCTGCCTCAGAAGTTAAAATTAGCTCGATTGGGAGCAACAGAACAAGGCCACAGATAGAACATTAGCCCATAGGAGGTTTGCTGGGGGGATCCTGGTCTGGACACATGCAAGAGTCTGTCTCTCTGCTTCCCCTCCCCTCACTTAATAACATAACTATTTTTTAAGAAAGGATATATGTACCTCTGTGTGCATTGAAGCATTATTTACAATAGCCAAGATATGGAAATAACCCAAATGCCCATCAATAGACAAGTGAATAAAAAGTTGTGGTACATATATGCAATGAAATATTACTTGACTATACAATAAAATAACTTCTTATCATTTGTGCCTGACCAGGCGGTGGTGCAGTGGATAGAGCGTCGGACTGAGATGTGGAAGACCCAGGTTTGAGACCTTGAGCTCGCCAGCTTGAGCGCGGGCCCATCTGGCTTGAGCAAAAAGCTCGCTAGCTTGGACCCAAGGTCCCTGGCTCCAGCAAGGGGTTGTTAGGTCTGCTGAAGGCCCATGGTCAAGGCACATCTGAGAAAGCAATCAATGAAAAACTAAGGTGTGCAACAGCAGTGAAAAACTAATGACTGATGCTTCTCACCTCTCTCAGGTCCTGTCTGTTTGTCCCTATCTATCCCTCTCTCTGACTCTCTCTCTGTCCCTGTAATAAATAAATAAATAAATAAATGTTACCTTTAAATTTTTATCATTTGTGACAGCATTGATGGACCTACAGGATCTTAAGTTAAAAAAGAGAAAGCCAGACAGAGAAAGATAAATATTATTATTTGATTTCACTTATATATGGAAAAAATAAAAATAAACTAACAAACAAAATAGAAACACAGATACAGAGAATATACTGAGAGCTGTCAGAGGGCAAGGGGATTGGGAGGCAAGGCAAAATAGGTGAAGAGACTTAGCAAAAGAAAGAAAATCATAGATACAGACATTATTACCAGATCATTATTACCAGAGGGAAAATGGGAAAAAAGTAGTAGAAAGGGGTAACGGGTGAATAAGTGATGACAAAAGGAAGCTTCACTTGTGGCAGTAAATACACAGTACAATATACAGATGATAAAATTGTCCACTTGAAACCTATATAATTTTCTTAACTGATGTCACTCTAATAAATTCAATAAATATTAAAATATTACTTAAAAAAGAGAAAAATTTTATTTTAAAATATTAATAAGGGACCATACACTAATCTTTTGTAGACACAATTGATAAAATTAATAGGTAATATGGGTAAGACCCAGTTAATAGGTAACTGGGTCTTAGAAACACTGTTTCAAATAAATGCAGTCATTGAAACTGTAAAGTCAATGCAAATTGTAAACTGCAATGTATAACACAATATGCTATGGAGATGTTGCATTTTGAAAAACAAAAATGAATATAACTCTTTCCATCTATTGATAAACCTTAGAATTTAATAGGATAGTTTTACAAAGAAAATTGAGGTAAGGTTACATAAAAGAAATGATAAAAGAGATTAATCTCTAATAAATTTAAGGAGGAATTTGGATTTGTTGCAGAAATGCCTTGGAAGATTTTATTGTCTATATGAGCTTAAAGAACCTTCAGAAAATCTGCAACCATAAATGAAATAAAGAGGCACAGCACAGAAAAATATAAATGATAAATGTGTAAAATAATTGTATTGTATGAATTACTAGGTTTATTATATGAATTACTATATTTTATTTAAATCATATTTTTCCAGATCTTCGCTATTGTGAACAATGCTCCCATGAACATTGGGGCGCATTTCTTCTTTTCGAACAATCCTTGGTGTTCTTAGGGTATATTCCTAAAAATGGGATAGCTGGGTCAAAAGGTAGTTCAATTTTTAATTTTTTGAGGAATCTCCATACTGTTTTTCACCATCAGAGGATGAGTGGATTAAAAAGCTTTGGTACATATATACTATGGAATACTACTCAGCCATAAGAACTGATGACATTGGATCATTTACAACAAAATGGAAGTACCTTGATAACATTATACGAAGTGCAATAAGTAAAACAGAAAAAAACTGAGAACAGCATGATTTCATACATAGATGGGACATAAAAGTGAGACTATGAGACATGGACAAGAGTGTGGTGGTTATGGGATAGAGGAAGGGAAGAGAAGGTAGGAGAGGTAGGGGCACAAAGAAAACCAGATAGAAGGTGACAGAGGACAATTTAACTTTAAGTGATGGGTATGCAACATAATTGAATGATAAGATAACCTGGAGATGTTTTCTTTGAACATATGTACTCTGATTTATTAATGTCCCCCCATTAAAATTAATTAAAAAATCATATTTTTCAAGGAGAGGTGCATAAGTTTGTACATACTTCTGGGATATTGAGAGTACAGCATTGATATAAAATAATTAAATTAGATATTATTTGGGTTAAGTGAGTATTGTTGGCAGTGTGAGCTGAGTGTTGCTATGCAGTGCTTGAGCAAGTTTGCAGCACTGTGCTGTAACAAATAACATGAAGACTTTTTAGCAGTTTCAATGTAAAGGTTGTTGACAAGGCAGTGAGTTAGAGATTAAGGTTTTATTTCAATCTAAAATTAATAAGACCTTAAAACAGATTTATGGTAATAAAATAGAATGGAAAATCAGATAAAATATATTGATCCATGTAGTTATATATCAGTGTAGAAACCAGTGAGATATTTAAGTAGAGGGAGGCACCAGATGAGCTATCACATCTAAAATTTATAACTTTAAATCTATTATATTTACTAACCTTAAACATTTGTAATTGATGGCATTAACAAAAGATAATGAGAAAAACAACGTAATGGAGAAGATACGTAAGTGTCATGAAAAGGTAAAGTTAGTCTGACTGCTTCATTCTCCTTAAAATTGAAAAGGGGATTAGACAGTGGCATTAGGAATATGTGGTTTTCAGTACTAAATACTACAGAGAAGTGCATTAGTGAAGAGGAAGGCAATGTAAATAGGAATGGAGAAATAACGACTTAAGAAACATAGGCCTTAAAATATAAACTGTCAATTAGGTGTAAACTGTCAGTTAAGACTGCCTCTTCAGGAAGCCTAAATACATCTTTAGGAATTTAGGGGAACAGAGTATCTGAAAGCATCTGTCGTTTGAGTTCTGTAGAGAATAACAAAACTATTAGATATTTAAAAGAGAAAAGGATGGAATATAAAGAACAAGGTGCTTTAAAATGGTTTCAATGACTGAAAGAGTAAAAATCAGGAGTCACCACTGAAGCACTAGATGAAAGACAATAAATTATAGCTGTGCCTCTGGTTCTGTTATCCCACAGTTACAGATTCTGGGGGAAGACTAGATGTCTCAGCTGTTTCTGAACATTAATGTCTCTACCTCATTTGATAACCAAATCAGCAGTAGAAATACGGTTTTTGTGGCAATAATCCAAAGCTCTTTTCAGCAGATATTATTAGAATTTACTTCATAACCAGAATCCTGGCTGTGAGGGAGTATGTTTAGTTTCTCATATTCTGTGGTTCAAAGGACATACGGAGATTCTAAGTGACTTTCTCCAAACCCAGAAATGTGGAGAAGAAGCAATGGGTGATTTTGGCTAATGGAATAAACATGTCAGTGGGAATTTAGGATTAAACATGCATAAGCTAATTATAATGTTGATGTCTCAGGCTACTTTTGGGTCTCAAGCAACACCAAGTGAAAATATTACAGCAAGGATAAAGAATGAGAGAATTGTACACCAGAACATTTTGAGATTGTTTAGAAGCTACAACTTTTCTTATTAGTAGAAACATACTGTTCAGCATTTTAGAAATGATAATATTTGCATACGTCCAATGACCTCAAACACATTACCTCTGTCATAAGAAGATAAAATGTTTTTTTATGTACTCTTTGATAATATACAGTATGTCCGTAAAGTCATGGTGTACTTTTGACCATGTGAAGGAAAGGGAGTAATTTTTCCTTTAAAGCATTTTAAGCAAATAGAAAATATAAATGAAAAGATTAAGATATTCCAAGACTTGAATATCTAGGTATATTTACAAAATTTTTTAAAGCATTGTTGAAATAATACCAAATTGGCCTAAAGACTCACAGAAATTTATTTTACTCTTTTAAGAAAATTACTGTGTAATTGTGAATATTTCATTCCATATACCAAGCCTTATTATTTAAAAAATATATGTTTATAATAATAATAATATTAATAGGAGTTTAAGTTCATTCAGGACTTACTATGTTATAGGCGCTATAATAACAATGTTATATATATATAAATTTCTTCCTCAAAAATATGTGAGTACTATAGAATTTCTAGAATCATTTACAAGAGAAGTGACCTTTTTAAAGATTACATAAATTAACATTTGAAGAGTCAGGAAGAATACTTACTTTCTGGTAGGAACTTAAAACTATATCCACATTTTTAAAAAGTTAGGTTGGGTTAGATATTATCACATACCTTCCCTTCTCTTCATCAAAAAAAAAAAGTAAATTAATATTTATTTTTTTAACCAATAGTACAGTCCTGAAGTACTCTGAGGAGAGCTTTAAATTTCTAGTGGTTTGTTTTTTCCATGAAGATTTCCTAGCTCGGTGAAAGAGCACCTTACAATTAAAATTATGCTTCTATTTGCATGACATGTTAATTTTGATATACCTTACATTTGGTATTCTTAGATTTTTTTGTTTTTGATTTTTTTATATCAAAACACACATATTTAACTGAACAAAATAAATCAAAATATTATCATTGATGATAACACACAATTTAGAGTTTTAATTTTTTTTTTTTTTTTTTTTTTTACAGGGACAGAGAGAGATTCAGAGAGAGGGATAGATAGGGACAAACAGACAGGAACAAAGAGAGGTGAGAAGCATCAGTAATTAGTTTTTCATTGCCATTGCGACATCATAGTTGTTCATTGATTGCTTTCTCACATGTGCCTTGACCGAGGGCCTTCAGCAGACCGAGCCACCCCTTGCTGGAGCCAGTGACCTTGGGTCCAAGCTGGTGAGCTTTTGCTCAAGCCAGATGGTCCTGCGCTCAAGCTGGTGAGCTCAGGGTCTCGAACCTGGGTCTTCTGCATCCCAGTCTGATGCTCTATCCACTGCGCCACCGTCTGGTCAGGCCCAAAATTTAGAAATTGTTATTTTTTTGGGATATATAACACAGTTCTACACTTTTTCAAAAAGAGAACATTGTTACTAAGCATTAGATTTCTGATTGACTCATTCTAAGTCCTACCACATAATAACAACATTTTCAACCTTCAGCAGAATGAGGTCCTTGTCATGAAACACCTTTGTGGTTATCAGAGTTATATTTCACATGCAACTTTTATTTCTTTGCTGACCTCTGGACCCTTGGGATGCTGCCTACCAAGCAAGAGATGCTGAAGTTCCAATTATTTTCTTGGCTTTGGCTATGCCCAGATTGCTCACCCCTGACAATTATGTATTATAAATCCATGCTAAAAATACTTTGACTTTCTGTGAACTGTGGTTTTTAAAAAGCTTGTAAGTTTGAGTTCTTCATTTGAATGGCAAAAGTTTAGATTACCACATCACAGATCCCTCTGGCCAGAAGGGTCAGGTAGAAGTGACTTTTAAATATTAGAAGGTTCTGAAGTTCTGGTAAGAGCTGCAGAAAATGTGTGGGTACAGGACTGAATGAGCAAGAGAGGACAATCAGTGTCTAAGCAAAAACAAAACAAAAATTAAATGTTTATTCAATTGATCAAAAAATCTATTTATATATTAAGATGATTTTTCTATTCAATTAGGGGAGAAAAAAAAACAGGAAAATGAGGGTAGAATAAGTAAATTACAGAAGATTTTCAGTGTAAATATTTGTAGTCCTATTACACTGATGACACTGCCTTTTCTTAGTTTTCATTTTAATTATATAGTGCTTTCTCAGTTTACTGTACTGGGACTTACATAAGGAAGTTCTTCAGGACTTTGTGTTCCGATATTTTGTAACCTCATGTGTATGGGAGATGGGGTGGGGGTCTGTAAGGCCAGTAGCCATGGCCACCATCAGATCCGCCTGGCCCGTGCAGGTTCAGGTTTGATTCAGACAGACGGTAATGAAACAATAGAGCCAAGACCTGGTAAGCCATTATCTTTAATCCTAGCTTGCACCTGGTGGGCAAGAAATAAACACAGTGGGAAAACACTTTTTTTTTCCATTCAGGGCTCCCAAAACTACTGACTCATCTGAGTTTTCCTAGAATTTAAGGTTTGTACCTCACCAGCCTTATTCACCTCTATTTTCCATCACCTTCTCTCTGCACAAACTGGCTTCTCCTTCAGCACTCCACCATCCTGGCTGCTTCTACTCTCCTCCACATGGCCTTTCTCTGCTCTCTTCCAGCATGGTCTTCTCTGCCCCATTTTATACTGTAGAAATCAAAACCTTTTATCCAATATAAAAACAAGGAAGTCTCTGATACAAAGTCACTTAAGGTGAGAAAGGCTTAGTCTTAAAACTAAACCTTAGGCTATAATGACCCTGCCTACTTATAACCTATCCCCCACACCCAATGAGAACTATAAGCTAGCAAACATATGTATCATATTTACAAACTTATTTGACCAACAGGGTCTCTCTACTTAAAAAACTTGGGTAACACGCACATCTGGTATACAGTCCTTCTTGACATAATGTAAGTACACAATTTCTTCCTGTACTTAATTTAAATTCAGAGAAATATGTGAATATTAAAAAATACAGTATTAATTTTTAGTGTATTTGAAGCAGAAAAAAGCTATGGCTGTTTTCATGCATGCATTTATTGACTTTTTATTATGGGATTTGATTTTAAAGCGATTAGTTCAGTGGATTTTAATCATGTGAAATTCTATAGCATGATTTTGCTATAAAACACAATATTTAAAAATACATTGGAAAAGGAAGTGACATTTAGAAACAGCTTATATTAGAAGAAATGCAATACAAAAATTTCTTCAGGTTTTTATGTGTCACCATACTAGCCTTAAAATGTTAGTATTAAATATTTTTTAAAAGAGATAAACTAATGTACAGAAAACTATAATATAAAAAGAAAAACACTCTGCTATTTCAGTTTTGCTTAGCACTGAATTAATTAAACTGGTGATTTTTTTTTTTAAACTTGTAATTTTAAAATATTAATACTTATGCCAGACCAGGCGCCGGTGCAGTTGATAAAGCATCAGACTGGGAAGCAGAGCACCCAGGTTTGAAACCCTGAAATCACCAGCTTGAACAGATTCATCTAGCTTGAAGACTGGCTCACCAGCTTGATCAGGGGGCCACTGGCTTGAGTGTGGGATCATAGACATGACCTCATAATCACTGGCTTGAAGCCCAAAATCACTGGCTTGAGCCCAAGGTCACTGGCTCGAGCAAGAGGTCACTAGGTCTGCTGTATTCCTCCTGTCAAGGCACATATGAGAAAGCAGTCAACGAATAACTAAGATGTTGCAACAAAGAATTGATGCTTCTCATCTCTTTCCCTTCCTGTCTGTCTGTTCCTATCTATGCCTCTGTTGGACAAATAAGTTTGTAAATATGGAATATATGTTTGCTCGCTTATAGTTTGCATTGGGTGTGGGAGACAGACCGTACGCCGGCAAAGTCGTTATAGCCTAAGGCTTACTTTTAAGACTAAGCTTTTCCCCACATCCTTGACTGATTGCATGATGTGGGGTGGTGCACACTTATGAGGAATCCCATTATGCCTCAATTAAGTGACTTTGTATCAGGGACTTCCTTGTTTGTATATTGGATTAAAGGTTTTGATTTCTACACTATAAAATGGGCAGACCTGGAGCTTGCTTTCTCTTGGTTCCTGTTGGGCAGATAAAATATAATATGCTCACTTTGTTAAAGATGGCTCTGCCCATATGGAAGCCTGTCATCCAGGTGATATTATTTGCCCTTATGCTTGTGATGGGTGTGGGGGAAAGGCTTAATGTAAGCAGGCCGGGTTGTTATAGCCTAAGGCTTGGTTTTAAGAGTAAGCTTTTCCCACACCCTTGACTGATTGGATGATGTAGGGTGGTGCACTCTCCTGAGGAATATCATTGTGCCTCTCAGATGGGTGACTTTGTATCAGAGACTTTCTTGTTTGTATATTGGATTAAGGGTTTGGATTTCTTCATTATAAAGTGGGAGAGACCAGTAGCTTGATCTTGCTCTTGGTTCCTGAGGTATTAGAGAGGAGAGCAGATGAAGGCCACATGGAGGCCAGGAGAAGCAGCCAAGATGGCAGAATGCAGAGGGTGAAGCCAGTTTGTTAAAAGTTTGTGCTGGAGAAGGAGATGGGGAACAGAGGTGAATAAGTCTGGTGAGCTAGAAACCTTTGATTCTAGGAAACTCGGATAAGTCAGTAGCTTTGTGAGCACTGAATGAGTGGGGTTTGGAGCCCAGTGTGTGTTTTTGCTTGCCCGCTGGGTGCAAGCTAGAATTAAAGCTGATGGCTTACCAGTTCTTGGCTTCGTTGTTTCAATACCGTCTGTTCGAATCTAATGCAAACCTGCACTGGCCAACAGTTCCTGAGATTAGCATTAGACAGGAGAGCAGAGAAAGAGCACGTGGAGGAGAGGAGAAACAGCCAAGATGGCAGATTGCTAAAGCAGAAGCCAGTTTGTACAGAGTTTGTGCAGAGAGAAGGAGATGGGGAACAGAGGTGAATAAGACTGGTGAGGTAGCAACCTTTGATTCTAGGAAACTGGGATGAGTCAGTGGTTTTGGGAGCCCTGAATGAAAAGGGAGGTGTTTTCCCACTGTGTGTATTTCTTGCCCACCGAGTGCAAGCTAGGATTAAAGCTAATGACCCACCAGTGCTTGGATTCGTTGTTTTATTACCATTTGTCCCAATCAAATGCAAACCTGCATGGGCCAGGCGGCTGTGATGGTGGCTGTGGCTACTGGCTTTACACTCTCTCCCTCTCTCTCTCTCTGTCACAAAGAAATAAGTAATAAAATACTAATACTTATATAAATTCAAAATAATTTAAATATTCCTAAGAACTAATATGCACACTTACTAAATAACAATTATTGATTAAATGTACTATTTTATTTTTTTATTGATTTTCAAATATAAAGAAAGAGAGAGATTGAGAGGAAAAAAAGAGAAACGTTAATTTGTTGTTCCTCTTATTTATGCTTTTATTGGTTGATTCTTGTATGTGTTCCAACCAGAGATCAAACCAACAACCTTTGCATATTGGGACAACAATATAAACAACTGAGCTACTCCACCAGAGCCTAAACATACTATTTTCAAACACATTGATGACTCTAGATATCCTGAATAGAAATATGGAGCAGGGACACAGTCCAGCGCCTTAAATCAAAAACCACAGTGGCTTTATTGACTAACATACTGAACACAGTACTGTGCTGAACTCAGTACAATAGGGATAGAATTAGCAATTCTGATTAATCAGTAGGTGTGGTCATTTAAGCTACTTCACTTTCCCTTTAATCTGCTCTAAAGAAGTTTCCCTTCCTCATTTACTCATTGTCTTCTCATTCTCTTCTTTGCTTTCTGACTTCCCCATTCTTGTCCCTGCTTCTCTTTTGTGTGTATCAATAAATACCTGTAAGGACTGGGGGTCAGGGCCCTCTCATGAAACCTGTACAGTGGATAGTGAGGCAGTCTCCCCTAAATCCCTCAGTGCATGCCATGAGGTCTCCCAGAAGAGTAGTCATTGTCTCTGTGACAGTGAAAAAATTATTTATCAAATGTTCTGTATCATTAATTAACATTTTGAAGCAAATTAATTTAATTCTCTTAAGTGCTATACACAAATGTATAAACTTTGCAAGTTCATGCATACATTCAGCAGTAATGGTTAATAGAAGGAACTTAGTTGATTTTATATTTCTTATTATTTTCAGAACTTCTATGAGTTACAATTTTTATATTTTTAGGCTTTCAGTAATTCTATTAAGAATCTAGTTTTACAGTTTATAGCATTTTATTAATCCAATAGCATCAAAAGAAAAAGTAAATTTTATAAAAAACTAAACTTCAAAGTTTTTGGTGATGAGCAATTTATTACTGATTATCATGAATCAACTATTTTGTAGTTTACATCAATAAAACTTAAATATGTACATTTTACACAGGTTTGGATGTATGTAATTTAGTGTCTGTGCTTCAAATAATTTCACTAGTACCTCTTCTTTGAAGCTCTCATGCCATGTCTATTCAATCCAGATTCCCTAGATCATCATAGTGGATCCCTGTAAAGCCAGTAGCTGCAGCCACCTTCACAGCTGCCTGACCCATGCAGGTTCACATTTGATTTAGACAGATAGTAATGAAAAATCGGATCCAAGAAATGGTGGGCCATCATCTTTATCCTAAGTTGCACCTGAAGGGCAAGAAATACACACAGTGGGAATACACTTCCCTTTCCATTCAGTACTCCCAAAGCCACTGATTTATCTGAGTTTCCTAAAATCAAAGTTTTCAACCTCACCAGTCTTATTCACCTCTGTTTCCCACCTCCTTCTGCCTACACAAACTCTGCAAAAACTGGCTTCTCTTTCAGCATTCTGCCATCTTGGCTGCTTCTCCTCTCCTCCATGTGGCCTTTCTCTGCTCTCCTCTTTCTCTGCTCTCCTCCAGCATTGGCTCCTCCTAGAAAGTAATCACTCTTTCCCAGAACAATGTGATCTCTCTTTTAAAAACCTTTGTCGCAAAAGCCCTCCCCCAACACACATTAATATAATCATGCCCCTCCCAAGCAAGAAGGGCTAATAATATTATCACCTGGGTGATAGAGTTCCATGTGAGCAGCAGAATCTTTAACAAAGTGAGCATAATATATTTTTTTTTTTTCTGTATAGTTTTTTTTTTTTTTTATTAACTTTAATGGGGTGACACCAATAAATCAGGGTACATATGTACAATGAAAACATCTCCAGATTATCCCATCATTCAATTGTGCTGCATACCCATTACCCAAAGTCAAATTGTCCTCTGTCACCTTCTATCTGTTTTTCCCTGTGTCCCTCCCCTTCTCCCTACCCCACCCTCCCCTCCCTCCCCCCATCCCATAACCACCACACTCTTGTACGTGTCTCGTAGTCTCATTTTAATGTCCCACCTATGTTTGAAATCATGCTGTTCTCAGGTTTTCTTTTTTTCTGATTTACTTATTTCACTCCGTATAATGTTATCAAGGTACATCCATTTTGTTATAAATGATCCGATGTCATCATTTCTTATGGCTGAATATTGTTCCATAGTATATATATACCAAAGCTTTTTAATCCACTCGTCTTCTGACGGACACTTGGGCTGTTTCCAGCTCTTCGCTATTGTGAACAATGCTGCCACAAACATGGGGGCGCATTTCTTCTTTTCGAACAGTGTTATGGTGTTCTTAGGGTATATTCCTAAAAGTGGGATAGCTGGGTCAAAAGGCAGTTCGACTTTTAATTTTTTGAGGAATCTCCAAACTGTTTTCCACAGTGACTGCACCAGTCTGCATTCCCACCAGCAGTGCAGAAGGGTTCCCTTTTCTCCACATCCTCGCCAGCACTTGTTCTGTGTTGTTTTGCTGATGAGCGCCATTCTGACTGGTGTGAGGTGATATCTCATTGTGGTTTTAATTTGCATTTCTCTAATAATTAGTGATGTTGAGCATTTTTTCATATGTCTTTTGGCCATCTGTATGTCTTCTTTGGTAAAATTTCTATTCATTTCTTTTGCCCATTTTTTGATTGGATTGTTTGTCTTCCTGGTGTTGAGTTTTATAAGTTCTTTATAAATTTTGGTTATTAACCCCTTATCAGACGTGCTGTCGAATATGTTCTCCCATTGTGTAGTTTGTCTTTTTATTCTGTTCTTATTGTCTTTAGCTGTGCAAAAGCTTTTTAGTTTGATGTAGTCCCATTTGTTTATCCTGCCTTTTATTTCATTTGCTCGTGGAGATAAATCGGCAAATAAATTGCTGCTACAGATGTCGGAGAGCTTGCTGCCTATGTTTTCTTCTACGATGCTTATAGTTTCACGGCTTATGTTTAAGTCCTTTATCCATTTTGAATTTGTTTTTGTGCATGGAGTAAGTTGATGGTCTAGTTTCATTTTTTTGCAGGTAGATGTCCAATTTTCCCAGCACCATTTGTTAAAGAGGCTGTCTTTACTCCATTGTATGTTCTTTCCTCCTTTGTCAAATATCAGTTGTCCATAAAGCTGTGGGTTTATTTCTGGGTTTTCTGTTCTGTTCCATTGATCACTGTGCCTGTTCTTATGCCAGTACCAGGCAGTCTTGAGTATAATGGCCTTGTAGTAAACCTTGATATCCGGAAGAGTGATGCCTCCTGCTTTATTTTTTCTTTTTAAGATTGCTGAGGCTATTCGTGTTCTTTTTTGGTTCCATATAAATTTTTGGAGTATGTTTTCTATATCTTTGAAGTATGTCATTGGTATTTTAATTGGTATTGCATTGAATTTATAAATTGCTTTGGGTAATATAGACATTTTAATGATGTTTATTCTTCCTAGCCATGAGCACGGTATATGCTTCCACTTGTTTGTATCTTCCTTGATTTCTTTTATCAATGTTTTATAATTTTCCGAGTACAAGTCCTTAACCTCCTTGGTTAAATTTACTCCTAGGTATTTTATTTTTTTGGCTGCAATAGTGAAGGGGATTGATTCCTTAATTTCTTTTGCTGACAGTTCATTGTTTGTATATAGAAATGCCTCTGATTTCTGGGTATTAATTTTATATCCTGCCACCTTGCTGAATTCATTTATAAGGTCCAGTAGTTTTTTAACTGAGACTTTAGGGTTTTCTATGTACAATATCATATCATCTGCAAATAGTGACAGTTTTACTTCTTCTTTTCCAATTTGGATGCCTTTTATTTCTTCTTTTTGTCTGATTGCTGTAGCTAGGACTTCCAGAACTATGTTGAATAAAAGTGGTGAAAGTGGGCAACCCTGCCTGGTTCCTGATCTTAAGGGGATTGCTTTTAATTTTTGTCCATTAAGTATGATGTTTGCTGTGGGTTTGTCGTAGATGGCCTTTATCATGTTAAGGAATGTTCCTTGTATTCCCACTTTATTGAGAGTTTTAAGCATGAATGGGTGCTGGATTTTATCAAATGCCTTTTCTGCATCTATTGAAATTATCATGTGATTTTTGTCCTTCCTTTTGTTTATGTGATGAATCACATTGATTGATTTGCGAATATTGTACCAGCCTTGCCTCTCCAGAATAAATCCCACTTGGTCATGGTGTATGATTTTTTTCATATATTGCTGAATCCGGTTGGCTAATATTTTGTTGAGAATTTTAGCGTCTAAATTCATCAGGGATATAGGCCTATAATTTTCTTTCTTTGTGTTGTCTTTGCCCAGTTTGGGGATCAGAATTATGCTCGCCTCATAAAAGGAGTTTGGAAGTATGCCTTCCTCTTGAATTTTTTGAAATAGCTTGAGGAGGATAGGAGTTAATTCTTCTTTGAATTTTTGATAGAATTCACTTGTGAAGCCATCCGGCCCAGGACTTTTCTTTTTTGGGAGTTTTTTGATAACTGTTTCAATCTCCTCTGTTGTAATTGGTCTGTTCAGGTGCTCTGATTCTTCCAGATTGATTTTTGGAAGTTTATATGATTCAAGAAATTTGTCCATTTCATCTAGATTGTCAAATTTTTTGGCATAGAGTTCTTCATAGTATTTTCTTACAATGCTTTGTATCTCTGTTGAATTAGTTGTAATTTCTCCAGTGTCCTTTCTAATTTTATCTATTTGAGACCTCTCTCTTTTTTTCTTGATGAGTCTAGTTAAGGGTTCATCAATCTTGTTTACCTTTTCGAAGAACCAGCTTCTGGTTTCATTGATCCTCTGTATTGTTTCCTTAGCCTCTATGTCATTTATTTCTGCCCTGATCTTTATTATTTCTTTCCTTCTACTTGTCCTGCATTTTATTTGTTGTTGTTTTTCAAGTTCTTTTAGCTGCAGGGTTAAGTTGCTTATATGTTCTTTTTCTAGCTTCTTATGATATGCCTGTAGTGCAATAAACTTCCCTCTCAGGACTGCTTTTGCTGTGTCCCATAGATTTTGAGTTGACGTATACTCGTTATCATTTGTTTCTAGAAACTTTTTTATTTCTTCTTTGATCTCAATGTTAATCCATTCATTATTTAATAACATGCTATTTAGTTTCCAAGTGTTTGAGTATTTTTCAGTTTTTCTTTTGTGGTTGATTTCTAGTTTCATGGCATTGTGATCAGAGAAAATGCTTGATATAATTTCAATCTTCTTAAATGTGTTGAGGCCTTTTTTGTGTCCTAACATGTGGTCTATCCTAGAGAACGTACCATGAGCGCTTGAGAAGAATGTATATTCTACTGCTTTAGGGTGAAAAGTTCTGAATATATCTATTAAATCAAGTTGATCTAGTGTATCCTTTAATTCTGCTGTTTCTTTATTGATTTTCTTTCTTGTGGATCTATCCAGTGTTGTTAGTGGGGTATTGAAATCCCCTACTATGATAGTATTACTGTTAATCTCGCCCTTAATGTCCATCAAAGTCTGCTTTATGAATGTAGGGGCTCCTATATTTGGTGCGTAGATATTTATAATAGTTATATCTTCCTGTTGAGTTGTTCCCTTTATCATTATGTAGTGTCCTTCTTTATCTCTTACTACAGTCTTTGTTTTAAAGTCCATTTTGTCAGATATAAGTACTGCTACCCCGGCTTTTTTTTCATTTCCATTTGCATGAAATATTTTTTTCCATCCTTTTATCTTCAGTCTATGAGCATCTTTTGTTTTAAGGTGTGTCTCTTGTAGACAGCATATGTATGGGTCCTGTTTCTTTATCCACGCTGCTACCCTATGTCTTTTGATTGGATCATTTAGTCCATTTACATTTAAGGTTATTATTGATATGTAGTTGTTTATTGACATTTTATTCTTTAAAGCTGTATTTTTCTTTTTTTTTGCTATATTCTTTTCTCCCTTTGAACTGTTCACACTAGGCCCCTTAAAATCTCTTGCAGGATTGGTTTGGTTTTAATGAATTCCTTGAGGTTTTCTTTGTCTGGAAAGCTGTTTATTTCTCCCTCAATTTTAAACGTTAGCCTTGCTGGATAAAGTAGTCTTGGTTGTAGGTTCTTGTTCTGCATTACTTTGATTATATCTTGCCATTCCCTTCTGGCCTGAAGTGTTTCTGTTGAGAAGTCCGATGTCATCCTAATGGGGGCTCCTTTGTAGGTGAGAGTCTTTTTTTCTCTAGCAGCTTTTAAGATTTTTTCTTTATCTATTAGCTTTGGTATTTTAACTATGATGTGTCTTGGTGTAGATCTTTTTGGGTTTCTCTTTAATGGGGTTCTGTGCGCCTCTTGGACATGTAGAATGTTTCCCAGCCTTAATTTAGGGAAGTTTTCGGCTATGATTTGATTGAACAAAGTTTCCATTTCCTGTCCTCTTTCCTCTTCTTCAGGTACCCCTATGATGCGAATGTTGTTTCTCTTCAGGTTGTCACAGAGCTCCCTTAGAGTTTCCTCACATTTTTTGAATCTATTTTCCTTTTTTTTCTCTGCTTCTGTAACTATGTTCATTGTGTCCTCTAACTCACTGATTCGATCCTCAGCGTCATCTATCCTGCTTTTAATTCCTTCCATTGTGGTCTTCAGTTCTGATACTGTATTTGTCATTTCTGTCTGGTTCTTTTTTATTATTTCAATTTCATTTTTTATACTTGTTATCTCTTTATTTAGGTGCTCATAGTGACTGTCCATTGTTGCTCTAATTTCTTTGAACATCCTAACTATCATTATTCTAAATTCTGCTTCTGGTAGTTTGGTTATATCTGGTTCATTCAGGACCTTCTCTGGGGATTTCTCTTGGTTGATTTGGTTTGCATTCCTCTGCCTGCCCATTTTATCTGAGTGTAAGCAAGTTGTGGCCACTGGAGTCCAGTATGTGTTGCCTTTGTGTTCTCCAGGTGTGGTCTGTCTGCAGGCTTGCCACCCTCTCTGTCGCTGCCTAGGGCGGTTTGGTGTGGGCGTTGCCAGCGCCGGCTCACTGCAGCTATTGCTGTGGTTTCTGCCTCTCCTTTGCGGGAGGGGCTGTCACTCAAGCCACTAGCGTTAGCGCACAGGGCAGAGGTGAGCACCTTTGCTCAGCTGCGGACCTGGACTTTTTCTGGAAGGCTTATGCCCAGCCCCCTCAGTCCGAGCCTGCTCGCCACCGTTTTGTGGGTTGGGCGGGGCTTTTGACGTGCTCTCAGCTGTGAGCCTTTGCCCGTCCAGAATTTAGCCCCGCCCTCGAGGCCAGGGCCCTCCTGCTCAGGGACTGAAACCAAAAACCGGGGATTATTGGGCCGGGCGTGTTTGCTGGCGTGCGCACAGCGGCTAGCTTCCGGTCGTTCCGGCTCCTACCCCGCCCCCACGCTCGGAGAAAGCTCGCGCACGTAGGGCGGTACTCCGCGGTTTCTCCGGCCGGGCAGGGAGAGCAGCGTGATCTCCGCAGGGAACTTCCCCTGGTCTCAGTGTCTCCCTCGCCCCCGATGTAGGAGCCCGCTCGCGCCCACAGATGGCACGCCGGGGTTTCTCCTTCTGGGCGGGGTTGGCAGCGTGAGCCTCGGGCCCCTCGCCCGTCCCTGGTCTTAGCCCGGTGCCCGCGGTCAGGGCCGGCTAGCGCAGGGTCGCAGGGCTGATCTCTGTCCGTATTTTTCCCCACAAGTGGGGTCACAGGCGGCCCGCAGCTGCCGGACAGCTTTAGCGCGTCAACTCTGCCCCTGCTAGGCTAGCCCGAGCTCTCACTGTTCGCCCACACCGACAGGACTGCGTTTCGGCGTCCTGTCCCGACCATAGGCTTCAGCAACCTCAGGGGGCTAGAAGTGCCCTAAGTCTCCACACTGTAGGCTTGGGAGCTCCCTCCCTCTAGGCAGGTCTGCTCTAATTGCCGCGGGAGAGCTTGTTTGGCTAGTGTCCTGTCTCCCTTTGCTGGTATTGCTAGCTCCAGGGGAAATATTCGTTTTCGATTAGGGAAGTGACTTAGCCCATGGGTCGGGGTGGCTGTCCCTCAGAGTGTCCTCGTGCCTTCAGTCCACTCTTTGTTCCCGCTGCTCTGTTCCTCTCCTCTGTCCCAGTTCCCCAGAGCCCCGGGTGCGTGGTTGTGAGAGAGGCTTTCTGAGCTGTCCCTTTAAAAAGATTTTTGGGTCTGAGAAGACTCTCTCTTTTTCCCAAATAGTATCCTCATTTACTTCACAGCTCGATACTGTCCAATCAGCTCTTCTTGGGTCTGGGACTGCAGTCTGGGGCTTGGTTCCTGGGACCCAGGTCCCTCCCTCTCCGCCAAACTCTCCTCCCGCCACGCGGATCTCTCCGGGCTGCCGTTTGCTCCGGGGAGCTGGGCAGCCCTCTTCACGTTTTCGCTATTCCTACCAGTCTCAATGTGGCTTCTGCAGTGTTCCTTGGTTGAAGAGTCCACTTAGTTTTGCTCCAAGTTGGTTTATCCAGATGATGGTTCTTAAAATTGAGTTATAATCCACTTTGGTTCTGGGAGTTGGAAGTTGGTACGTCTGCCTACTCCATCGCCATCTTCTCCTCTCTGAGCATAATATATTTTATCTGCCCAACAATTCATGCCTATGAGCACTTTACTACCCACAATCAACACCACCGGCATCCCTGTGCAAGGAAATTAGGCACATTACACAAATTACAACATGACAAATCATACAATTTCAACAATTACAAGGGTACATTTCACAAGTCTCTGAGCACTTTGCCAAAAGTGAAAAATGTCCTCGGCTTTCTTTTTGAAAACCATTCAAAAAGTTTCCTTGGACAAGGTAGTGCTTCCAGTAAAGCCACCACGCACCCTCATCAGGATATTTCACATTGTCTAAAATCCATAAGTACATCCAACAAAGGAGCCAGTGCCCTCTCCAGTCATAGTCTAGAAATCAGTTCATGCACATGGGGCCTCAGCCACCCCCTTCATCTTTGCCATCTAGCAGGTTTTACGCTGTCCCAAAAGGGAGCACATGGCAATGGCAGTTAGCATTTTCATCTTTGCTCCTGAGAGCATGATGGCATCCACCCTTATGTCCCAAAATCGCAGACCTACCAGAGGCATAGTAGGTACTCCTTGCTGTTGGGCCCTCACTTTCTGGAGACTGAGGATCACAACTCCAGACTGATTCTCCTCATCCTCCAATGAGGAACTGAAAACACTAGCTCCTGCCATATAGCTCGAGACCCAGACCTCTGCCATTCTGCTCTGCAAGGCTTGCAGCCCCAGCTCCTGCTTCAGCCCCGGCCTCCCACCGCTGCTGGCTCTCCACAACATCCAGGGCAATCTGCAACTCACAAACATGTAATTTGTTCTCCAGTGGCTGCTCCATTTCCAAATGAATCTCGTGAACCTGGTAGGTTTTCTTCTCCTGTGCTTGCTCCAGCTCCAGGGTCAATATCTCTTTTTCCCACGTTTGCTCCAGGTTCTTCCACTGCTTGGTTTGCAGATCCCAGACAGACTTTACAACAGAGCTCTTGGTTTCCTCACACATGGCTGTAAAAGTCAATCAGTCTACGACACCCAAAAAGACAGCCATGGGGAACCATAATAGCAGCCAGTCCTCTACTCCACCACTCAAAGTTGGTGGTGGCTTCATACTGATCTGTGTCGAATCATGCTGACTATGCCAAATGTATGGCCAGTAGCCACAGCCACCATCACAGCTGCCTGGCCCATGCAGTTTCACATTTGATTTAGATAGATGGTAATGAAACAATGGAGCCAAGAACTGCTGGGCCATCATCTTTATCTAGCTTGCACCTGAAGGGCAAGAAATACACACTGAGAATATACTTCCCTTTCCATTTAGGGCCCCAAAGCCACTGACTTATTCAAGTTTCCCAAGGATCTAAGGTTTGTACCTCACCAGCCTTATTCACCTCTGTTCCCCATCTCCTTCTCCCTGCACAAACTCTGCACAAACTGGCTTCTCCTTCAACTCTCCACCATCTTGGCTGCTTCTCCTCTTCTTGACTTGGCTTTTTTCTGCTCTTCTTTTTCTCTGCTCTCCTCCAGCATGAGCTCCTTCTAGAATGTAATCACTCTTTTTTGGAATAACGTGATCTCTCTTTCTTTTAAAACCTTTTGTCGCAAAAGCCCTCCCCAACACATATTAATATAATCATGCCCCTCTCAAGCAAGAAGGACAACTAATATTATCACCTGGGCAATGGGTTTCAATGTGGGCACCACCATCTTTAACAAAGTGATCATAATATATTTTATCTGCCCCCAAATCCCAAGCTGTTTCTAATGTAAACATAGGTGAGTAGTCTGTCACATTTAGAATGATTATAGAGCATATGTATGCAACTCTTTTTCTTTCTTTGTAAGAAGAAAATGGAGTCATAAATAAATTGAGGAATGCTGGGAAAAGTGGATGACTTACTGAGAACAGGAGAAAAAGTTATGCATAATAGAAATTTTACCCAAAATCCAGGAATGTTTTATAAGATATTGAATTATTTAAAATACGCAAAGGAAACAATAATTTATACATAAATTTATAAAATAAATAAGAAAACTTTTAAATATAAACTGATACTGGAACATATTTAAAACACCGATAAACACAAACACGAAATATCTAATATATCTGTAATAATTGGTTAGAAAATATTTTAAATAATGACTTCAGTAAACATGAAAACATATCAAATCATAACATTGGACAATGTTGGTCAAATAAGTTTGTAAATATGATATATAGGTTTGCTAGCTTATAGTTTGCATTGGGTGTGGGAAACAGGCAGTAAGCAGAAAGGGTCATTATAGCCTAAGGATTAGTTTTAAGACTAAGCCTTTCCCAGCTTTTTGAGGAATCCCATTACGCCTCAGATAAGTGACTTTGTAACAGAGACTTTTTTTTTTTGTATGTTGAAGTAAAGGTTTTGATTTTTACACTAGAAAATGGGGCAGAGGAATCCATGCAGTAGAGGAGAGCAGAGAAAGGCCACGTGGAGGAGAGGAAAAATGTTGGGCAAATAAAATATAACATGCTCACTTTGTTAAAGATGGCGCTGCCCACATGGAAGCCCATCACCCAGGTGATATTAGTTGCCCTTATGCTTGGGATGGGTGTGGGGGAAAGACTGTAATGTAAGCCGGCCAGGTCATTATGGCCTAAGGCTTAGTTTAAGAGTAAGCTCTTCCCCACACCCTTGATTGATTGGATGATATAGGGTGGTGCATTCTCCTGAGGAATCCCATTATACAGAGACTTCCTTGTTTGTATAATTGGATTAAACGTTTTGATTCTACGGTATAAAGTGGGAGAGATCAGTAGCTTGATCTCTCTCTCTTGATTCCTGAAGTTAGTATTAGAAGAGAGGAGAGTAAATTAAGGCCACATGAAGGCCAGGAGAAGCAGCCAAGATGGCACAGTGCTGAGGGAGAAGCTGGAGGAGATGGGAAACAGAGGTGAATAAGTCTGGTGAGCTAGAAACCTTTGATTTTAGGAAACTCGGATAAGTCAGTAGCTTTGTGAGCACTGAATGTGTGAGTTTTGGAGCCCAGTGTGTGTTTTTGCAGTCCGCTGGGTGAAAGCTAGAATTAAAGCTGATTGCTCACCAGTTTTTGGCTCTGTTGTTTCATTACTGACTGTAAAGCCAGTAGTCAAGGCCACCATCACAGCAGCCTGACCCACGCAGGTTCGCATTAGATTCGAGCAGTCGGTAATGAAACACAGGAGCCAAGAACTGGTGAGCCATCAGCTTTAATTCTAGCTTGCACCCGGCGGGCAAGCAAAAACATACTCTGGGCTCCAAAACCCATACATTCAGTGCTCACAAAGCTACTGACTTATCCGAGTTTCCTAGAATCAAAGGTTTCTAGCTCACCAGACTTATTCACCTCTGTTTCCCATCTCCTCCAGCACAAACTTTTAACAAACTGGTTTCTTCCTCAGCCCTCTGCCATCTTGGCTACTTCTCCTCCACATGGCCTTAATCTGCTCTCCTCTCTAATACTAATCTCAGGAACCCAGGAACTGAGAGAGAGATCAAGCTACTGGTCTCTCCCACTTTATAGCATAGACTCAAAACCTTTAATCCAATTAGACAAACAAGGAAGTTTCTGTTAATGGAATTCCTCAGGAGAGTGCACCACCCTACATCATCCAATCAGTCAAGGGTGTGGGGAAGAGCTTACTCTTAAACTAAGCCTTAGGCTATAACGACCCGGCCTGCCCACAGCCTGTTTCAGAACACACATTAATATCAACAAACTTCCATGTGGGCAGCGCCATCTTTAACAAAGTGAGCATAATATATTTTATCTGCCCAACACCGACTGTTCGAATCAAATGCGAACCTGGACGGGTCAGGTGGCTGTGATGGTGGCCTCGACTACTGGCTTTACATTTGGCGTAGTCTGTGGCAGGATTCGATACAGATCGGCATAGAGCCACCACCACCTTTGAGTGGTGGAGTAGTAGACTGGTTGCTGTTATGGTTTCCCATAGCTGTTTTTTGGGGGACTGTAGGCTGGCTGACTTTTACAGCCATGTATGAGGAAACTGAGAGCTCTAAGAAAGAGGCTGCCCAGGAACTGCAAACTGAGCAGTGGAAGAAGATGGAGGAAATGTGGGAGAAAGAGATGCTGACCCTGGAGTTGGAGAAAGCACCGGAGGAGGCTGACCTGGTTCGTGAGATTCGCCTGGAAATGGAGCAGATGCTGGAGAAGGAATCACAGGTTCGTGAGTTGGAGATTGCTCTGGATGTTGTGGAGAGCCACCAGTGGCATGAGGCCGGGCCTGAGGCTGGGGCCGGGGTTGAAGCTGGGGCTGGAGCTGGAAAACCTGCTGAGCAGAAGGCGATGGCAGCCCGGGACTCAACCCCAGCAGCAGGAGCTGATGTTTTCAGTTCCTCTTTGGAGGATGAGAATCTGGCTGGAGTTGAAACCCGCAGCCTCCAGAAGGTGAGAGCCCAGCAGCAAGGAGTAGCTACGCTCCTGGTAGGTCTGCGATTTTGGGACATAGGGGTAGATGCCATCATGCTCCCCAGAGCAGAGATAAAAATGCTGACTGCCATTGCCACATGCTTTTTTTTAGGACAGTGTGAGACTTGTCATGATGGCAGGAATGAGGAGGGAGGCTAAAGCCCTATGTGTGTGGACTGATTTCCTGGACTGTGACTGGATGGGCACAAGCTCCTTTGTTGAATGGACTTATAGATTTTGGACAATGTGAAATACCCTGATGGGGGTGGGGATGGCTTTGCTGGAGGCTCTCCTGCCCCGGGAAGCTTTTCCCATGGCTAGAGAAAAGGCCGAGGACATTTTGCGCTTTCGGCAAAGTGCTCAGAGACTGGTGAAATGTATCTTTGTAATTGTTGAAATTGTATGATTTGTGCTATTGCTGTAATTTGTGTAATGTACTTAATTGCCTTATATAAGAATGCCGGTGGTGTAGATTGTGGGTAGTAAAGTGAGCATAAGGGTGGATTGTTGGGCAGATAAATTATAATATGCTCACTTTGTTAAAGATGGCGCTGCCCACATAGAAGCCCATCACCTAGGTGATATTAGTTGCCCTTATGCTTGGGATGGGTGTGGGGGAAAGACTGTAATGTAAGCCGGCTAGGTCATTATGGCCTAAGGCTTAGTTTAAGAGTAAGGTCTTCCCCACACCCTTGACTGATTGGATGATGTAGGATGGTGCATTCTTCTGAGGACTCCCATTATACAGAGACTTCCTTGTTTGTATAATTGGATTAAAGGTTTTGATTCTATGGTATAAAGTGGGAGAGATCAGTAGCTTGATCTCTCTCTCTTGGTTCCTGAGGTTAGTATTAGAAGAGAGGAGAGCAGATTAAGGCCACATGAAGGCCAGGAGAAACAGCCAAGATGGCACAGTGCTGAGGGAGAAGCCAGTTTGTTAAGAATTTGTGCTGGAGGAGATGGGAAACAGAGGTGAATAAGTCTGGTGTCCTTTGATTTTAGGAAACTCGGATAAGTCAGTAGCTTTGTGAGCACTAAATGTGTGGGTTTTGGCGCTCAGTGTGTGTTTTTGCTTGCCCGCCGGGTCCAAGCTAGAATTAAAGCTGATGGTTCACCAGTTCTTGGCTCCTATGTTTCATTACCGACTGTTTGAATCTAATGTGAACCTGCACGGGTCAGGCAACTGTGATGGTGGCCGCGACTATTGGCTTTACAAAAAGCAACCAACATTGCGGAGTGCTGAAGGAGAAGCCAGTTTGTGCAGAGTTTGTTCAGAGGGAAGTAGACAAGGAATAGAGGTGAATAAGTCTGGCAAGCTAGAAACCTTTGATTCTAGAAAACAAAAAAGTCAGTTGCTTTGGGAGCCCTGAATAAAAAGAGAAGTGTTTTCCCACTGTGTGCATTTCTTGCCCACTGTGTGCAAGTTATGATAAAGATGATGGCCCACCAGTTCTTGGCTCTATTGTTTTATTACTGTCTTTCTGAACCAAAGGCGAACCTGTATGGGTCAGGCGGCTGTGATAGTGGCCGTGACTACTGGCTTTACAGACATAATAAAATAATTGCATAATATTTATTAAAAATCAACCAGTAAAACTGTATTAAAAGGCAGAAAAAAACCTGTGCATTAATTTAAAACATATTCTCTGTCTTAAACTATATTGAGAAATGTCAGTTTAATCCAAATATAACCCATGATTTCTTCCTGAATATAAACTAGTTGAGTTGATAATATGTTTTACTTGAGTGAAAATATACATAGCATATAAATTTGGGGAGAAAGAAAAGCCTCCTGACATAAAAATAAATTTAGATTTGAATAAAAGAATATCAAATAGAGATAAGAAATGAAATTAAAAGCCCATAAAAAGTAGCCATAAATATTTGTGAATCCATGAATAAAATTAGCTAGTTTATTTTTTTTTTCTATTGAATACTTGTTGGTCAAATAAGTTTGCAAATATGTTGTACATATGTTGGGCAGATAAAATATAATATGATCACTTTGTTAAAGATGGCACTGCCCACATGAAAGCCCGTCACCCAGGTGATATTATTTGCCCTTATGCTTGGGATGGGTGTGGGGGAAAAGCTGTAATGATAGCAGGCCGTGCCATTATAGCTTAAGGCTTTGTTTTAAGAGTAAGCTTTTCCCCACGCCCTTTACTGATTGGATGATGTAGGGTGGTGCACTCTCCTGAGGAATCCCATTATGCCTCAGATGGGTGACTTTGTATCAGAGACTTTCTTGTTTGTAGATTAGATTAAGGGTTTGGATTTCTACATTATAAAGTGGGACAGACTAGTATCTTGCTCTCTCTTGGTTCCTGAGTTCCTGAGGTATTAGAAGAGAGGAGAGCAGATTAAGGCCACATGGAGGCCAGGAGAAGCAGCCAAGATAGTAGAATGCTGAGGAAGAAGCCAGTTTGTTCAGTTTGTGTACAGAGAAGGAGATGGAAAACAGAGCTGAATAAGTCTGGTGAGCTAGAAACATTTGATTCTAGAAAACTCGGATAAGTCAGTATCTTTGTGAGCACTGAATGTGTGAGTTTTGGAGCCCAGTGTGTGTTTTTGCTTGCCCGCCGGGTGCAAGCTAGAATTAAAGCTGATGGCTCACCAGTTCGTGGCTCCTGTGTTTTATTACCGACTGTTGGAATCAAATGTGAACCTGCACGGGTCAGGCGGCTGTGATGGTGGCCGCAACTACGGGTGTTACAACATATTTTCTCGCTTATAGTTTGCATTGGATGTGGGGGAACAGGGTGTAAGAAGGCAGGATTCTTATAGCCTCAGGCTTAGTTTTAAAACTAAGCCTTTCCCATACTTTTTGATGTGGAGTGGTGCACTCTCATGAGAAATCCCATTATGCCTCAGATAAGTGACTTTGTATCAGAGACTTCCTTGTTTGTATTTTGAATTAAGGTTTTGATTTCTACACCATGAAATGGGACAGACTGGGACTTCTCATTCTCTTGGTTCCTGAGATTAGCATTAGAGGGGAGAGCAGAGAAAGAGGAGAGCAGAGAGAGGACAGGTGGAAGAGAGGAGAAGTGGCTAAGATGGTGGGGTACTGAAGGAAAAGCCAATTTGTGTAGAGTTTGTGCAGAGAGAAGGAGATATGGAACAGAGGTGAATAAGGATGGTGAGGTACAAACTTTAGATTCTTGGAAAACTTGGTTAAGTCAGTGACTTTGGGAGCCCTGAATGAAATGGTAGGCGTTTTTCCCCTGTGTTTATTTCTTGCTCGCCACGTGCAAGCTAAGATTAAAGCTAATGGCCCACCACTTCTTGGCTCCATTGTTTCATTACCTTCTGTAAGGCCAGGAGCCGCCATTGTGGCCATTCACATGCAGGTTCCCATTGGATTCAGGCTGACGGTGAAGAAATGGCAGAGTTGGAGGATGGTAGGCCATTCTGTTTATTGGTGTCTCACCAATATGGGCAAGCCACAAGAGAAGGCAAGGGAGAAGCAGAAAACCAGCTTTTCCCATGGAGGTCAAGGGATCAGGGAGGCCCCTGCAATGGCAATAGCAGGAACCGAGAGAGCTCAAGCTACTGGTTTCTCCCATTTTATACTGTAGAATGAAAACCTTTAATCCAATTATACAAATAAGGAAATCTCTGTATAATGGAATTCCTCAGGGGAGTGCACCACCCTACATTATCCAATCAGTCAAGGGTGTGGGGAAAAGCTTACTCTTAAAGCCAAGCCTTAGGTCATAACAACCTGGCCTGCTTACATTACAGCCTTTCCCCCACACCCATCCCAAGCACAAGGGCAAATAATATCACCTGGGTGACGGGCTTCCATGTGGGCAGCGCCATCTTTAACAAAGTGAGCATATTATATTTTATCTGCCCAACACCTTCTGTTTAAATTAAATGGGAACCTGCATGGGCCAGGTGGCTGTGATGGTGTTCGCGGCTACTGGCTTTACAATAGTGATTTTTATTTATATATTATTTATGCTTTATATATTATAAATAACAATAAATGGCAAGAAGTATTTTCATAATTTTTTTATTAATTTTGATGGGGTGACATTAATAAATCTGGGTACAAATGTTCAGAGAAAACATCTCCAGGTTACTTTGACATTTAATTATGTTTCATACCCATCACCCAAAGTCAAATTGTTTTTTGTCATCTTCTATTTGTTTTTTTTGTGTGCCCGTTCACCAGGCCCCTCCCTCTCCTCTTTTTCCCCACTCCTGGAAACCACCACACTCTTGTACATGTCTCTGAGTCTCATTTTTATGTCCCACCTATGGATGGATACATATAGTTTTTAGTTTTTTCTTATTTGCTTATTTTACTCAATATAATGTTATCGAGGTCCATTCATGTTGTTGTGAATGATACGATGTCATTGTTTCTTATGGCTGAGTAGTATTCCATAGTATATATGTACCACATCTTGTTTATCCAGTCATCTATGAAGGGCTTTTTTGGTTGTTTCCATGTCTTGGCCACTGTGAGCAATGCTGCAAAGAAATTGGGCTCTATGTGTCTTTATGTACCAACGTTTTTGAGTTTTGGGGGTATATACCCAGTAGAGGGATTGCTGGGTCATATGATAGCTTTATTTTTAATTTTTTGAGGTACCCCTATACTTTCTTCCATAATGGTTGTACTACTTTACATTCCCACCAAACATGGATGTGGGTTTCTTTTTCTCCACAGCCTCTCCAAAATTTGTTATTACCTGTCTTGTTGATAATAGCTAATCTAACAGATGTGAGGTGGTATCTCATTGTAGTTTTGATTTGTGTTTCTCTAATAGCTAATGAAGATGAGCATCTTGATATATATATATAATTTGTATTTCTTTCTGTGAAAAGTGTTTGTTCATCTTCTCTTTCCTTTTTTTTAGATTTTTTGTTATTGAGTTTTATGAGTCCTTTGTATATTTTGGATATTAGGATCTTATCTGAGCTGTTGTTTGAAAATATCATCTCCCATTTAGTTGGCTGTTTGTTTTGTTGTCAGTTTTTCTTGCTGTGCAAAAACTTCTTAGTCTGATGTGGTCCAATTCACTTATCTTTGCCTTCACTTCCCTTGCCTTTGGAGTCAAATTTATAAAGTGCTCTTTATAACTAAGGTTCATGAGTTTAGTGCCTATGTTTTTTTCTATGTACTTTATTGTTACAGGTCTTATATTTAGGTCATTGATCCATTTTGAATTAATTTTAGTACAAGGGGACAAACTGTAGTATGGTTTGTTTCTTTTGCATGTGGCTTTTCAGTTTTGCCAGCACCATTTTTTGAAGAGGCTTTCTTTTCTCAATTGTGTGTTCTTGGCCCCTTTATCAAAAATTATTTGACCATATATATGTGTTTTTATTTTGGGGCTTTCTATTCTTTTCCATTCATCTGAGTGTCTATTTTTTCTGCTGTTTTGATTGTCATGGCTCTATAATATAATTTGACGTCAGGTGTTGTAATGTCCCCAGCTTCGTTCTTTTTCTTTAGGATTGCTTTGAATATTTGGGGTTATTTATAGTTCCATATAAACCTGATGATTTTTTGTTCCACTTCTTTAAAAAATGCCTTTGGAATTTTGGTGGGAATTGCATTGAATTTGTATATTGCTTTGGGTAAGATAGTCATTTTGACTATATTTATTCCTCCTATTCAGGGACAAGGATTAGTTTTCTATTTCATTGTATCTTTTTCTATTTCTCTTAACAATGCTTTGTAGTTTCCATTATATAGGTCCTTTACATTCTTTGTTATGTTTATTCCCAGGTATTTTATACCAATATGAATGCCTTTTATTTCTTTTTATTGTCTGATTGCTCTGGATAGAACTTTCAGCACTATGTTAAAAAAGAGTGAAGAAAGTGGCCAACCTTGTCTTGTTTCTGATTTAAAGGGAAAAGTCCTCAGTTTTATGCCATTTAATATAATGTTATCTGATGGTTTATCATAAATGACCTTTATTATGTACAGATATTTTTCTTCTATACCTATTCTTTGAGTGTTTTAAACTTAAAATTGTGTTGTATTTTATCATATGCCTTTTCTGCGTCTATTTATAGAATCATGTGTTTTTTGTTTTGTTGATATAATGTATTTCATTAACCATTTTATGTATGTTGAACCATCCTTGTGATTCTGGAATGAATCCCACTTAATCATGAGGTATTATTTTTTAATGTGTTGTTTTATTCTATTTGCTAGTGTTTGTTTTCGTATTTTAGCATCTGTATTTATTAGTAATATTGGTCTGTAGTTTTTTTGTGTGTGTGTGTTGTTTTTGCTGGGTTTTGGTATGAGAATTATGTTGGCCTCAAAAAATGTGTTTGGAAGTATTGCTTTTTCTTCAATTTTTTGGAAGACTTTGAGTAGAATAAAAGCTAAGTCTTCTTTGAATGTTTGGTAGAATTCACTGGTATAGCTGTCTGGTCTTGGATTTTTATTTTGGGGGATTTTTTTGATAGTTGTTTCTATTTGCTCCCTGTTTATGGGTCTGTTTAGGCTCTCTGTTTCATCATGATTCAGTCTAGGAAGATTGTATTGTTCTAGAAATTTATCCATTTTTTCTAGATAGTTAAATTTGGTGGCATATACTTTTTCATAGTATTCTACAATAATTTTTTTTCATATCTATTGTATCTGTGGTAATTTTTCTTCTTTTATTTTGTATTTTGTTTATTTGAGTCCTTTCTCTTTTTTTCTTAGTGAGTCTTGCCAAGGGTTTGTCAATTTTGTTGATCTTCTCAAAGACCAGCTCTTTGTTTTATTAATTTTTTCTATAGTTTTTCTGTTCTCTATTTTGTTTATTTTTGCTCTGGTTTTTATTATTTCTTTTCTTCTGCTGGTTTTGGGTTGCCTTTGTTCTTCTTTTTTTAGTTTCTTAAGATGTAAAGTTAAGTCATTTACTTGGCTCTCTCTTGTGTGTTCTTATGGGTCTGTAGTAATATGAACTTCCTTCTCATTACTGCTATTGCTGCATCCCAGAGATTCTGTTATGTCGTATTGTTATTTTTGTTTGTCTGTATTTAATTTGACCTCTGCCCTTATTTCTTCTTTGACCCATTCATTTTTTAAAATTATGTTGTTTAGTTTCCACCTTTTTGTGAGTTTGTTTACCTCTTTTTTGCAGTTGAATTCTAGTTTCAAGGCTTTATAATCAGAGAATATGCTTGTTATAATCTCAATCTTTCTGAATTTGCTGAATTTTTGTGGTCCTACATATGGTCAATTCTTGAGAATGTTCCATGTACACTAAAGAAAAATGTATACTCTGGCACTTTGGAATTAAATGTCCTATAGATGTCTATCATATCCAATTGTTCTAGTGTTTCATTTAAGGCCAATATTTCTTTATTGATTTTCTGTTTGGATGAATGATCTAGAGCTGTCGGTGGTCTCTAATATGATTGTATTTTTGTCAGTACTTGTTTTTAGGTCAGTGACTTGCTGTGATATATATTTTGGTGCTCCTTGGTTTTGTGCATATATATTAAAGAGTGTTATGTCTTCTTGATTCAATGTTCCCTTAATCATTATGAAATGACCGTTTTTGTCTCTGATTACCTTTGCTGTCTTGTACTCAGCATTGTTAGATATGAGTATTGCTATACCTGCTTTTTTTTTGTATGTTATTTGCTTGGAGTATTGTTTTCCAGACTTTCTCTTTGAATTTTTTTTTATCCTGTAGCTTAGATGTGTTTTGTAGGCAGCATGCAGTTGGATTTTATATTTTAATTCATTCTGCTACTCTGTGTCTTTTTATTGTTGAGTTCTATCCATTTACATTTAGTGCAATTATTGTCACTTGAGGGTTTCCTATTGCCATTTTATATATTGCTTTCTGTTAGTTTTTTGTCTTGTTTGGTTCTTCTCTTTTGTTTTTCTATTGTTTGTTTTGGTTTGGTTGTAATCTATACTTCTTTTCTCTGTTACTTCTTTTTTCAAGTCATGTGCTTCTGTGGTGTTTTTTTCAGGGCTGGTTACCATTAAGTAATGTAAAGGATACCTATCTTATTCATTGTAGTACATTATCTCATGAGTGCTTCTGCACTCCATCCTCCTCTGCTACTGTTAATCTTCATCCTCTCCCCTTTTTTGTTTTTGTTGTCTCAGATTAAATTTGATTTTATTGTGTGTGTGTGTGTGTTTTTTTTTTTAAACAGGGAGAGAGAGAGAGTAAGAGAAAGGGAGAAATAGGGACAGACAGACAGGAACAAAGAGAGATAAGTATCAATCATTAGTTTTTCATTGTCGTTGTGACACCATAGTTGTTCATTGATTGCTTTCTCTCATGTTCCTTGACCGCGGGCCTTCAGCAGACCCAGCCACCCTTTGCTGGAGCCAGCAACCTTGGGTCCAAACTTGTGAGCTTTTGCTCAAGCCAGATGGGCCCGCTCTCAAGCTGGTGAGCTTTGGGTCTTGAACCTGGGTCTTCTGCATTCCAGTCTGATGCTCTACCACTGTGCCACTGCCTGGTCAGGCTATTGTGTTCTTGATAAAGCTTCTATTTGTGGTTTTGTTTTGTTTTGTTCTTTGTATCTGGTCCTAAAACCACCTTTAGTATATCCTAAATTGAGGGTTTTCTGGTGATACATTTCTTTATCTTTTCTGTATCTTTGAATATTTTTATTTCTCTTCTGTATTTGAAGGATAGCTTTGATCATTATAGTATTCTTGGCTGGAATTTTCTCTCTTTCAGAACTTTAAATATTGGGGTCCACTCTCTTCTAGTTTGTAGAGTTTCTTCTGAGAAATCTGATGATAATCTAATAGACCTTCCTTTATATGTTGTATTCTTTTTTTTCCCTGGCTGCCTTGAGAATTTTTTCTTTGTCATTGGTTTGTGCCAATTTTATTATGATGTGCCTAGGAGTAAGTTTGATAGGGTGTAGATAACTCAGTGTTCTGTTTGCTTCTTGAATTCAAGACTTTAGTTTTTTTTACAGGCTTGGGAAGCTATCTTCTATTATTTGTTTGCATATGTTCTTCATTCCATTTTCTCTTCTCCTTCTGATATACCTATTATTTTTATATTGTTCTTTTTGATAGAGTCAGACAATTACTGTAGGGCTTTCTCTTTTTTTTTTTTTAAAAATTCATGAGTCTCTCTCCTCTTCTCTCTGTTGTGCCTCTAGTTGCCTCTTTTCTATGTCACTAATTCTTTCCTCTATCTGGCCTGTTTTTTTAGCTAAGCTTGTTATCTCATTTTTCAGTTCACAAATTGAGGGGTTTTTTTATCTCTGTTTGATTTGTTTTTATAGTGTCAATTTCCTTGGTGATATATTCTTTCTGTTGATTGAATTGTTTTTTAAGCTCCCTAAATTGCCTTTCTGTGCTTTCTTGTATATCCCTGAGTATTTTTAGAATTTCTGTTTTAAGTTCTCTATCATTTAACTCCAAGGTTTCCAACCTATTTAACTTTTTTCTATATATTTTTTTCTCATTTATCTGTGCTACATCTCTGTTTTTTGTATTCATAATATTTGATTTCTTTTTTCTTAGTGGCATCTTAAGGTGGCCTTATTAATAAAAATTGATAAAGAATAAAAAATTTAAAAAAATTATTTTTTTGAGAAAATGCAGTGAAAAACTGAAAATTATATTGTGCTAAATAGAAAAAAAAATGCCTTGAACAAAGGGCCTGAGTTTTGGAAAAGTGACAAAGGGGCAAAAAAGAAGGTAAGGGCCCAGAAAATGGTACAAGAATAAAATTTGGATCAAGAATAAAATAATTTGTGTGTAAATTACAGTCGAATAAGAGATATAGTGAATGAGAAAAAAAGAAAACAAGAAAAATAAAAAAAATACAGTGAAAAATGAAAATTCTATTTTATTAAGTGGAACAAAAACTACATAGAATGGGGAGCCGGGGTTGTGAAAAATGCTAATTAGATTAAAAAATAAGTAGAAAAAAATTGAATCCAAAATAAAATAATTTGTGAGTTAGGATTGAATAAGAGGAAAAGTGAAAGAGAAAAGAAGAAACCAAAAAAGAAGGAGAAAAAAGAAAAGGAGAAAAGAGAAAAAAAATGGAGAGAGTTAAGGTTTTTGGAATGTAACCCTCATAGAGAGAAAGAAAAGAAATAAAAAAGGTAACACCTATGGGTAATGAAGTTCAAGATGAAAAGAAAAGAATAAAATGGAAAGAGGATAAAAGGTCCAAGGTTGAAGAAAAGGAAAAAGAAAATTTGAAAGAAAAAAATAGAAAAGTTATAGAGTGTGGATTATTCCTGATTTTGAGAGGTTATCTTCTTCCTTTTTCTTTCTTCTCTCTCTTTTTGGTCGGTGGCACTGTACCACAGGCTCTGCCCCTGTGGCATGATAAGGTAGAGATTTGCAATTGATATGTCACTATGGCGATGACATAAACTAGACCTCAGTCTCATTGGTATTCAGGGCTTGTCAGTGTTTGCAGTCTCCAACAATGGGAGAATTGGTTTTCTTGGAGCCTCTCCCCAAGTCTTTTCTTCCTAATCTGCAGCCTGGTGACCCAGCTGTGAAGTTTCTCCTGCCACTGCCTGGAGAGCAAGAGGCTCTAAATCTGCCAAATCTTTCTCTATCCCCAGTCAACACAGGATTCTGGGTAAGGCTTTGCCAGCCAAAGCTGCCAGCATAATCAGGCAGGGCTGGGAACCAAATGCTTTTCAGGTGCCTCTGAGCCTCCAGCGCTTGATGAGACTACTCTCCCAGGCGTTTTGCACTTTGAAACTTGTATCAGCTGGCAGGAAGATGCCCCAGTCACTGCCTGCAGAACAAGAGGTCTTAAAAGCTGCCGAGTCCCTCCTTCAAGGTCTTTTAAAGTTCAGTCCTGGGTATAAAAGCTCTGCCAACCAGAGCCACCAGCTTAAGCAGGTAGGGGGGCGAACTGACTTCTGTTCAGGCTCCTTTCTAAGGTTCCCCGGGTATATCTAATTAAATTTGTCTTAGTATTCCTTGGGACTGCTCTCCACAGGCTTCTCTCTTGTTAGGAAGCCTACAGCATAGCCTGCCCAACTTCTGCAGTGTTCTCTGAGGTCTGCTCTATAGGAATATGTTTTTTAACCAGTATTGACTGTTAGGAATTTGCCCCAGCCACTGCTTGCAGAGCAAGAGGCCCTAAAAACTATTAAGTCTCTCCTCCAGGTTCTCTTAACTTGAAAATCCGGGAAAGAAGACCTATTCAGCACTGTCAGCATAAGCCAGCTGGGCAGTGAGCAGACTGCGGGTTTGACTACTTTCAGGAATCTGATCTGCGGGTCTGCTCTCCAAAGGCTGTCTGCAAGCTGCCTGCGCACCCCTTTCTCCAGCACTGCTGTATTTTTTCTTCCTGGGGAATTTGCTTTGTTAACCTGTATGGCTGGTGTTGGAGCCCTGCCAGGAGAATTCTCGGTTTAAGGAAGCCGGCTTTTGCACATTCCCCATGAGCTGTTGTTCGGGAAGCTGGGGATTACACGAAGTCTCTGATCACAGCCCATGCAGAAGGTCACTACTGACAATTTCCAAGCCAGGCCCTCTGTCCAGAAACTCAGGCACCCACACACGGGGTGACAGGAGGAGCCACTTGCCCACCTTTGCCAGGGTCTGCTACTGGTGTTAGCACCACACTCTGCGTGGGTTGAGCCACGGGATTACTGTTTCCTCGGCTTGAATGTCTTCACCTTAGCCCTCCCTCCACCTTCCTTTCAGTTTTAAGTGAAAGCAGACCTTCCTCGAGTCAGTGAGAAAAGGGGAATACTTTGTTCTCCATCCTATTTGTTTCAGATTAGTTTATATATTCAGCTACCTTTTGTCCAATCGTATCTTTGTTTGATGGATGTGTATTTTAGATGCTCTTGGGATTGTTTTTCTGCCTCTAGTTGTTGAATTTGTTGAAATTTTGAGGAGAGGTATTGGGAGCCCCCTCACAGTTCCATTTCTCTGACATCACTCCCAATTTTTATAATTTTTAATTGAAGAAATGGAAGCACAGAGATGGTAAATATCTTGACTAAATATACTTAGCAAACATGTATTAAGATATGAACCAAGAAAATCTAGTTTCAAAGATTCAGCTCATCATAACACTATATCATCTTGCATGTATAGTAAATATTATATATCTTATTATTGGGTAAATGACAGGCTATATACTAAATGGTTTACAAGAATATTTATTGAGTTTTACAGAAACAAAAAAAGTAACTAAAATTAAGACACTAAATAAAAAAATAATGATAACAACATTACATTTGTGCATCATATTATATACCCAATGAAATTTAGTTGGCTTAAAAAGACAAATTTAAAACTAATTAGAAATTTATCCAGTCACAATAATTTTATAATCTTAAAATATAAGGACTTTTCTATAAGACACAACATGTAAGATCCTAAATAAGAAATTTCTGGCACTTTTGGTAGGTACTTAGAACTCATTTTTTAAAAATAAAAGTATGATTTAATAAGTGAGTGAGTGAATAAGAAAAACTGAATTGAGTAAGATACTTGTTATGTGACTTTCTGCATATGTTTTTAAGGGAAGATTTATTACAATTTTCTTCTTAAATAGTCTTTTCTTATTCATGCCACATTGTTCTTTAAAGAAGGTCACTAGTAGCTTAATATGTTCCTAAGAAGCTCTGCATGTATCTTGTGTAGAAATATTGTGCCCTAGATTTTATTTAATCATAGAATTATAAATTAAATTTGTGTTTTATAAGGTAGGTAATATATTTAAGTCACCAGGTAAGTGTATCAAAAAATATTTTGTGAATTCAGTCATGACAACAAAAACAGTTAAGATCAGAGGAGGCAAAAGTTGATTTTCTTATCAGAATAATTTCAGCGATAAGGGAAATCCTGAGATGACCACAGTGCTTATATATACCGGCATCCATTTAGGAAATAGTTTTGATGATATTGAAAATTTACATTTTTGTGAGGAAAATTTAAATGGGTATCATTTATTGACATTCTGCTGTATATAAAAGCTCTTATAGAAGATATGAATAAGAATGATCATATGAGGAATTGATTAAATTTTATTTGAATATTGTAAAGATTAAGGACTTGCCTTCAAATTTTATGTAAATGCTTAATCCACTATGAACAGATTCTAGTGAATCTTTGCAGACTTTACTGTCCTAAAATTCTCTGTTACCCTGTTCACCCAGCTCTACACACACACACACACACACACACACACACACACACACACACACACACTGTTTGCATAAGCTAAACAACAAAATGCTGTACATGAATCTTGAATCTATGTAAGAATTAAATATATCTTTGACTTTAATTATATTTTTTCTAGTACTAGATGATCCAAATTTTATTAGTCATAATGCAGATATTTTAAAATATAAGAGAAATCTCCCTAAACATTTAAATTAAGTTACCATATTCTTCTAAAATTACATATAGAACTATGCAATGATGTGTGTGGGCATAATCATACAAATGTGCACACACATATGGACATACACACATCACAAATTCTAAAACATAGATTGATTGCTTTGACTTTATTTTACCATTGTATAAGACAGATACTATACTGAATGAGAAGAAAGAAACAAAACTGGTCTTTATTGAGGCAGTCATTTAAAACCCCTTTTTTATATAATAACATACAAATAACTCTACAAAATATTTTATAATAAATTTCAAATGAGACTTCTTTGTTTTTCTTAAAAATAATTTTTCTGAAGTATACTCATTAGTATATTAAATTAAAAAAGAATAAAATGAAACACCTATCAATATAGAATTTCACATTTTCTTAATTTTAGGAAGAAAAGATACTCAGAATTTTATAAGCTACTTTTTGTTTGCTTTTCTCTTTGTTCTCATCACTCAAGACAGGAGTTTTTAATTCTTCTTTATTGTACTTTTACTAATTCTACACCAGCATCTTTTATAAACTCAGCCTTTCTGATATGTAATATAATATCATGTGTTTAACTGTGTTTAGATTAAAAAATATGCCACCCTATCTTTTCCATCACTCATATTTCTAGATAAATTAGAGTACTCTCTTCAGGTTTTCCTAAATTAATTCATATTAAATGTTATAAAATAAACTCTTAATTTTACTTCATATCTTTTTTTATGTTCAATTTTACAGTCTCTGTAAAAAAACATTGAGTTATTTTTGCTAAGTTGTCTACCATCTTAGATTGAAAAACTTGTAAAAATGAATAAGTTATAGATATCATTTAAAAAGGTGGAAAGCAAAATTAAAGTGTGAATAAAATTGAGTTTTACTTAACATGCATATAGCTTTGTATAACCTTCAGTAACTTTGCATATCGTAATGTGTAGTACATTTGCACAGATAAAAGTTATAAATCTATTTCGCCTTAAGGTTGTTAACTAAAAAGATTGCTAAACATTTTTGTTTTGGCAAGATAATAAAAATGGCAAGCATTAGAGTGGAAAATTCAGTCTTTTCTGTTGTAATGGTATTCAGTTAATGTCCCTCCTTTTGTTTTGAACTTTTGTAAAAGTAGCAATGATACTATGAGGAGTATCATTATAAACAATGAGAAAGTATATGTATTGGCTAAGTGACATAATAGTTACTACTACCTCTGCTATTTATGTTTAAAGTTATAAATAAATTGTTCTTTCTTTCTAAATCCCAAACTAAAAGCAAATATAAAAAATATAAAAATGTCTTCGCCATCGTTGATACCCATTTGTATCTATGACTCTCCATTTTAAGCTTGAGTTTCAGATGAAATACTGCAGTTCTTATTATCTTCAAAAGAAACCCCATAATATTGCTTCACTCTTATTGTGCGGAAGGCTGACATTTTCTTTCACAATGACACTAGAATTACTGACTAATATCACTATAAGGTTGTCTGAATCTGCGTTTCAAAGCTGGAAATTTTTCTTTTCTCATTTTATATTCTTTACAGACTGTCTTCATTTTAGGAGTTAATAATTCAGAAATATATCTATTGAAATATTCACTAAAATGATTCATTAGTATTATCAGAATCTGAGACATTGAGAGTAACACCAGAGAGCATTTTGGAAGCTTTTTTATTTTAGACTTCTTTTAGAAGATTTTTAAAAATTGTGTTTTTATTTAAAATACAGAGAAGTATATAGTAAATAGAATAATTATATGTAGTCAAGAATTATGTAAAATTTAATATGTATTTAAAATAATTATAAAATATGAGTCACAACTTATCACCATTAACATTATAATATTCTTGTATTTTCATTTTCTTTCTTTTTTTTGAGACAGAGTCAGAGAGAGGAATAGATAGGGACAGACAGACAGGAATGAAGAGAGATGAGAAGTATCAATTATCAGTTTTTCGTTTTGACACCTTAATTGTTCATTGATTGCTTTCTCATATGTGCCTTGACCGCAGGCCTTCAGCAGACCGAATAACCCCTTGCTCCAGCCAGTGACTTTGTTCTCAAGCTGGTGAGCTTTTGCTCAAACCAGATAAGCCCATGCTCAAGTTGGTGACCTTGGGGTCTCGAACCTGGGTCTTCTGCATCCCAGACTGACGCTCTATCCACTGTGTCACTGCCTGGTCAGGCTTGTATTTTCAGTTCTTTTCTTTCTTTTCTTTTTTACTCTTTTTATTTATTCATTTTAGAGAGGAGGGAGAGAGAGAGAGAGAGAGAGAGAGAGAGAGAGAGAGAGAGAGAAGGCGGAGGAGCTGGAAACATCGACCTCCATATGTGCCTTGACCAGACCAGTGCAGGGTTTTGAACTGGCGACCTCAGTGTTCCCAGGTCGACACTTTATCCACTGTGCCAACACAGGTCAGGCTTGTATTTTCTTATACAGAAATTTGTCAAAGGAAAAAAAATGCACCTTGAAACTATAAAAAACAAAATTCTAATATATAACATATTTCTATAATTCTGAACAGCTATCCAAAACATTAATAAATTTGGAATACTATAATCTAATTTGAAAGGTGTTTGAAAGAGTTACTATTATTCAAATAAATTATGTCTATCCAGAGTCCAAATAATCCAGATAGTCTTACTATGTGTGAAAACAGTAGAAAAAGGTATTTTCCAGCAGTTTTAGCTTAAGTCATTCATTCTGCTTTTGACAACTGAAGATGATAAAATGATCATCAACAAAGTTTTTCAGATTTTATAATACAGTGGAAAGAATTATTTTTTCAAGTCTTTATTAATGTACAAGAAAACATTCACTTTGTGGATGAGAAAAAAACCCAAATCTGTACTTAGAAATATACGTATAAACCATTGGTCTTTTGCAGTAACCTACTTCAATAACAACTTTCAGCTTTTTGTTTATTTTGAAAGAATATAAATTAGGTTTCTATGCAATACTATTGTTTGAAAAATAAGATTAAGACTACTTTACGTACAAGACCTTCATTTCTTAATGGCCAATAAGTCATATGTACTGAATTAAAACATTTGCTCATTCTGAAAATTGAATTATACCAGTAGTCAGAAAAAAAGCGAACAAAAACTCCCAAAATATTTACTAGCTCATCAAAATATTAGCTAAGCAGATCTCTAAATATATTAGCATGGTGGCTCTGGTCAGTTGGCGCAGTTGTAGAGTGTAAGATTGGCGAGTGGAAGTCCCGGGTTTGATTCCTGGTCAAGACACACAAGAGAAGCAACCATTTGCCTCTGCACTCTTTCTCCTTTCACTTCCCTCTCTCTTCCTCTCCCACAGCCATGCCTTAAAGTGGTTTGAGCAAGTTGGCCTTGGGTTTTGAGAATGGATTCATAACCTTGCCTTAGGTGCTAAAATAACTTGGTTGCTCAGCAACAGAGTAGGGGTCTCAGATAGGCAAAACATCCCCAGATAGGGAGCTTGCCAGGTGGATCCTGGTCAGGGCACTTGTGGGAGTCTGTCTCTTCCTCCCCACCTCTCACTTAATAAACACACACACACACACACACACACACACACACACACACACACACACACACATTAGCATGGCATATACGGAAAAGAATAGAAATGTTAATTAACTTTGCTGCTGTCATCCATATTTTTCCTTAACTTTCTCACCTATAAAAGATTTACTTATAATAGCTATGTTGCCTGACTTTGACTCATGATGGCCAATAAATAAGTCCCATTGCAGTATTCTACATCTCACTGATTTTCATTGTTACATCATTTTTCTCTAAATGCCCTTTCTTTCAGTATAATATAAATTTTCTGAATCTATTTCCTTTTGAACCTGATTATCTTTCAGGAATAAAAAATTATATCATGCTGGGGACAGTATAATGTTAATAAGTTCATATATTATTTTACCATTATTTTTTTTTATTCCCTTATTAAAATTTATTGTATTATTTGCATGAAGTGCAAAGATCTAAACTCTTCAGTTTGATGAGTTTTAGCAAATGTATACACCTGGGTATACATTTCTGGGCTTCCTAGAATATCCAGAGACACAAGACTTGTAATGTAGACAGATGAAGGAACAGATATAGATATATGAATAGCTGTGAAGGGATGTATTATGAGTGATTTTCCCCATGTTCTTATGGAGACTGAGAAGTCCCACAGTCTGCCATCCATATGCTGGAGACCCAGAAAAACTGTGGTGTAGTTTCAGTCCAAACCAGAAGGGAACCAAGGTATAAAAGCACCAGTCTAAACCCAAAGGCACAAGGAGCAGGAGTGCCGATGTCCAAGACCAGGAGGACATGGATGCCTCTGCTCAAACAGAACAGATTTGTCCTTTCTTTGCATATTTGTTCTCTTCAAGCCTTCAAAATATTGAACAATGTCCACCTGCATAGGTGAAAGAAATCTCCTTTATCTAGTCTACCATGTCAAATGTTCATTTCTTCTGGAAGCACTCACATAGACCCACTCAGAAATCATGTTTTGCCAGCTATCTGGCCATCTCTTAGCCTAGTCAAGTTGACACATATAATTAACCATCACAAAGTCAACACGCTGCTATTATCCTGTTTTGGTTTCCTGAGCTTCTTAAATTGTAGTACATATCTTTCATCTATTTTGGAAGAGTTTCAGTTATGATGTCTTTATTTCTTATCTACATTCTCTTTCCTTTTAGGCAAGTTGATTATATATGTCCTAAGCCATTTTATGCTGTACCACAGATCTCAAACTTTTTTGTTTCTTAGTTTTTATTTTACCAATTTTTAAAATATAGATAGTTTATTGACTTCAAGTTCATTTTTTCTACTGTGCAGTACATTTTAAAAATTAACAGTGAATGCTTTTTAAATTATATTTTAGTTTTAATTTTATATATCAATCCAGTTTATTCTATATTTGTGTCTTTATCTCTGATAGTTTTCCCCATATTTTACTACATGTTGTTCATAATTTTTAATATTTTTAGCAGTTTTATAATAATTACTTTAAAGTAACTTTTTAATAATTTTGTGTTAGGAAAATCTCTGTGTCTGCTTCTACTGACAATTTCTCTTACAGCTTTTTTGTCATTATATGCATATTTTGTTACATTTGATGTGTATCGTAATACTAGTGTAATATTGTCAACAAATGTATTGCCAGATAACTTGAGCAAAGAGCCGAATTAATCTGATTGATAGTTGTACAAGATCTGCATTTTTTAAATGTTTACTTTGATTCAGTTTAACACCAAGACACCGAGTTCAAATACTTTTTTAAGATTAAAAATTTTTCTTTTCTTTTCTTTCTTTTTTTTTTAGGAATTAGGATCAGAGGAAATGTGAGATTTAATGAATATTTTTTGTTTTACAGTTTAGCCTCCACTTCCCACACCATGACACCATAAATTTCTCTGTGCTTTATCTCCATTGTCTGCTTCTCATTCAATGGATAATTCTTTTTCCTCTTTGTCTTGACTAGTATTTTCTGTGCCTAGTGACATCTCTTTGATGGATTGTGTAGGAGGGGTTTCTCTCAGCTTTTCTATCATTTCTTGTCCCTTCCTTCCCTCATTTATAGAGAATTTTCTTCCCCTGAAAATACTTCTTATAATAAAAGGAGCAATAGGTCTCTATACTCTTGGAAAAGGTAAATTACTTTCTGTAAATTATTTCCCTCAGGTTTCTTTGTGTGTTAGTTCTGTGATGGTTTCAAGAAAGCTATGATGTTTTACCAGGTCTATCTTGTTGTTTTGTTAGTATGAAAGCAACAATTTGTTGCAACTATTGACAACACAAGAAAAACAAAAGTCTCTCTTTTACTCTCATTCTCACACAGACACACAAATTCATTTCTGTTGTGGTGGTTGGTAACTTAGACCTTCTACCCAACTACTAAGATGTTCTGCAGCACTATAGCTAAGAGCCAATGTTTATATAGAGCCATTTACTCATTCCTTTAGGACTGGTTATATTGCAAATAACCTAGTTTGAACATCTTCAGGAAAAAGAAAATCATGTCATTTTAGGTAAATGTATTCAAATTAAATAATCATTGCAATCTGGACATTTCTTCACTTGTGACCTTTATAATGCTATTTAAGGTGTTTAAATTTGTTTTTAATTTTTTTCCATGAACTTAAATACTATTATTAGGTTTCTCATAAACATATGCTTTTATAATAACTTTCTCAAGGGATTTACTACCATGTTTAGGTGTTCTTTGTGAAGAATTATTATTTTTTATATATTTCACTTTAAACTGTCATAGAAATTTTCTTGATTTTATTGCAATCTAATTCTTGGTTGATCTCTAACAATAAACAAGAGAACAACTGAGCTATGAGACTTCTCAAATATTTTATTTAAAGTCATACTAAAATTTATTTTTCTTTTTATAGTTTTAGTTTTTAAGAAAATAATAATTAAGATGCACAAATGACAGTCTGGTATCAAATTTAAAATCCATTAACCAACATAACAGCTATGAACATATATAATTTAGAAAACGATTTAAAAATATACAATTTAGCCTGACATAAGATGGCTCAGTGGATAGAGTGTTAACCTGGAATGCTGAGGTTGCTGTTTCAAAACCCTGTGCTTGCCCAGTTAAGGAACATAGAAGAAGTGACTACTACGAGTTGAAGCTTCCCACTCCTCTCACCCTGCCCTGATCACTTGATCACTTTCTCTCTCTTCTCTTTAAAACCAATAAATACAATCTTTTAATTTTTCCCAAAACTTGAGTTTGGCTCATAAACTTCCATTTTCTAATATTTCCAAAATAATTAAAAAATATTTATTTGTTATGAAAAACCTGAGAAACAATTTAGACATCATTCTTTATATCTTAACTCTTTATTAAAAAAAAAAAAAGAATTTGCTATTGGTTGGCTTCAATTTGGACAATCTTATACAGTTATTTTTTTTTTAACTTAACATGGCTTAAATAGAATTTTATTTTACACTCTGCAATATGCTGAGGACTATAGTCTTTAAAGTGCTGAAATATTCATTTTTGTGATTCATTGCAGTCATTCCCTTGTGCCTTCTGGGTTTTGCAAGAACAAAACAGAGTTACATAAGTATCAGCAGTATTGGAGCCTTTCAAAATAAAGTTTATAAATGGAATATTTGAGGACATTTTATGTTTGCCAAAGAAACTATTGAAAGTAAACAAACTTCTCGGTGATGTCTTAGAATTTGTAGAACACACACATAAAAGTTATGATTTTTAATAGTTGTTGCCAAATAACAACATAAATATTGAGGTACAAATTAAAACACTAGGCTAGTAAAAACTAACAGCATCTGGATATATTATTTTCAGACAGACTGGAACAAGATGAGAATAGTAGCAGATAAAAAAAATGCAGAAAACTCTAAACTGCACAACTTCACACATATGGTATTCACATTTTACAAGCAAGGAAGTTGGGATTTGTAGTATTTAAATACCTTACCAATGACACAGAAAATGAAAATTAACACATTTGAGTAATATTCTTTGTCCTAAATGATGAAGAAAAAAATGTAATTAATATCTTTTCCCCCCAAAATCATTGACAATAATGGCTAATTTCTAAAAATATTTGGGTGATGCCATCTCAGAGACAAATAGAACAAATTAGTGTGTGTGTGTGTGTGTGTGTGTAGTGTATGTGTTTGAATATATATGCCTGTGTTTGTGACAATTATTTAGAAGTGTTGAATCTAAAAAAAAATTCATTTATATGTGTATATAGGCTTGGCAGTAGTATTTTCAGTAAATTGGATTGTTGTTCTTGACTTTGACTCCCTCCTGCAGGAAAACTTTTTTGTGTCCTCCCTGTGGGAGACTGCAGGCTGGCAAAGCCCTCCCAGTTAAAGGTTTAGCCAAAGGTTAAGCTCTTCCTCTGCACCTCCATATTGGCTATGAAGCTGAGTATTTGTACTGGTCTCATTCCCCCACCTCACTTGCTTGATTAAGTTGCCAGAAAAAATTTACATGCTCTTCTTCTTACCCTTTGTTTGTTCTGATGTTGGTTGATTTCACTTATGCCAGGTGGAGGGTTTTCTGTGCTTGGGAGAATTCTTGGGTTGCCTTGGAAATGTAACTTTGTATCAGAGACTTCCTTATTTGCATATGGCTCTAAAATATATGATAAAGCAGTCTGGGAGCTTTGCATTATCTCTTGCAAGCTAACGGCTGCAGAGACCTCTCAATGCCATCCTTTTTTCTATTTAAGTTTATTTCTTCATTCTGCACCATTCTCACTCAGGATCTGGACAAATACTAGCTGTACTGGTCTGTGGCACCTCCCTGTCTGGGCAATGTATACCCACTTTGTGAGATGGATGATAGCCTTGACGTGTGACTTATATAATTTATTTATGCATAATACAGTAATAGTGATGTGTAAAGAGACACACTGGGTAAAAGAGATAGACAGGTAGTCCCTGGGTTACAGATGAGATAGATTCTACAAGTTTTTTCTTAAGTTCAATTTGTATGTAAGCTGGAACAGGTACATTTCTTATTAAACAAAACCTATATGTTTGTTTTAAAATAGTATTTATTTTTACCTTTCTGTGCATATAAATACTTAAACATTTTCAAACCTACAAAACCTATTTTTTTATAACCCGGGGACTGCCTGTATACATTCATTATTTTCTTCTTTTTTCTTTTACCATTTTATTTCTGTTTTTTACTTTCATTTAATATTAACTTATCTTAACCTCTTTACTATATCAAGTACTTGCACTCTATTGGTACCTGGAAAGGAAAGGTGAATATGATATTTCCCCATCCATTATGTAATTATGAGGGGAGGAGTTGAATGGCTGTAGAAAAAATGAGATAAAGTTTCTAATTAAGTACATTTTTATGTAAAGGTTTGAGACTTATTCAAAGGTCAAGAAGACCATGTAAATTAAACAATAATTTTTACTTTGTAAAATCAAAAGGCGTTCTTAGAAAAGATGACATCTGTAGAATATTAATGATCATTATATCTGTAACAACAGTATCAAAAGATACCTATATTGTGGGAACATGCGGTGAAAACATTCAGAATTAGGATAACAATTAGAGATAGTGAGGTACCCTAGGGCAAAGCCCTGACCAGACAAGAGTCCAGGGGCCTCTCTGACCCCTTGCTGGAAACATTGCATGCTGAAAACAGCAAAACAATAGAATAATATTTAGCAACAGAAAATATCTAGGCTCTCAGAACAGAGAATAGGAGTCAGCATGTTCTTTGCACTTTACTTCACTCCCTGAAAACTTTTTCTTTCTGCTTTCTTGACTTATTTCTACTTACTAATAAATATTTCAGTAAGGCTGGGGATAGGGCTTCAGTTCCCTGACCTGCTAATCAGGACTGTTGCCTCCCCATAGCCCTTTGGTGCATTTCATCTGGTCTCTGAGTAGTTCTTTGTTGTCATGACACTATATAATTTATTTTATTTTATTATTCAAAGAATTGCACATTTTAAATACACTTTCTATTCCAGATATTAATATTCAACCTACAACAATAAAATAGAACATTAAAAATTAGATCATTGAAATTTTTAATTGGTTTCTTGTTCTAGTCTCATTTGTTCTCTCATCATGTAGCACTATATGAATATTTTCAAGGTTATTACTTCTATTAACCGTGAGGTAATGTTAGAATATGAAGAGAAATCAATTGCTTATAATGTTTATAAATATGACAGTAAAGTAGTCAGCATATGTCACTAACAGTTCTGATCCAGTAGCTATTAAAAAAATGTTTTCTATTATACTAGAGTGTCAGGATTAAGTGACAATTTATTCTCTCTAATTGCAAAGACTAAGCAGATATTAATAACTGGTATTTACTGACATACTTACTAAATGATAATTGCAGGATACATATAGAAAGATGACCTTCCAAAGTGCAGTGGTACCTTGAGATATGAACAGACCAACATTTTTAAGATAAGAGCTGTGACTCGGTTCATATTTTTGTTCAAGATCCAAGCGAAATTCCTAAATATGAGTCATGATTCGAGAAGCTGCCACTAGTTGGCGTGTTGGTGCATGAGTCCAGTATCCGCAGTTTGATATATGAGTTGACTGACTTAGGAGCTCAGTTACAGAACAAATTAAATTTGTATCTCAAGGTACCAGGGTAGTTAAGTATGTAATCAGGTTAACCAGTTAAATATCCTATGACATTACTTTTTATCAGAAATTGACAAATCATGCTGAGAAGCTCACCTTGTTATTTCAGAAATACATTAGATCTATGCTTACATGTCTGAAAGATAGCAGGCAACACCAGTGAATTATGTAAAGTCAGGTTTTTGCTTTAAACCTTGCAGTGTGTATCTCCTAAAAACACAGAATGTTACCACCAAGCAAAGTCAGTGAAATTTGGAACAAGAGTGTGATTTTTGTACTCTAAGGCATTTCCTTGCAATGACTCTTCAGGTAACTTTGTCAATTTTATATTAAATTGTTAAAAAATATATAGTTGTCATCTCTCCATAGTTTAATATTCAATCTCTGACAATTCTACTTTTTTATTACTAAACATTTGACAAACAAAATTACAGTAGTTGAAGACATTTTATTCTGGATTTTCTCCCCTTGCTGTTTTTCTTTTCTCTTCTGTGTCCTTGAAAATATACATCTAAACTTAATACAATTAATTATCCTTTTATATAGAATTAATTTTAAGTAAAGAACATCATTTTTTAATTTTCTTAACACCTACCACATTCTCTTATCTCAATGTCTGTTTGATATATTATTAAAGTTTCTAAAACCACCCTCATTATTCTATATCAATAGCCACCAATTTAATCCAAACCTCATTCTATGATAGAAGTTTCCATTGATCATCCTGCTTTCATTTCTGGGTTTTTGAAACACCATTCTTCAAAGCAGAAGCAGAAATGATCTTTAAAAAACAAAACAAACTTTCTCTTGATCATAACCCTTCCCTGCACAAAATTTCTTAATGAATTTCTTTCCTTTCAGGATAAAAGGCAAATATTTTTTTTATGGGTTAAAAGACCATCTTGGCTTTTGCCTTTCCCTTTGTTACATTATTGTGCTTTCCAACTTCTTCATGTCTACAGTATACACACAGTTTATTCTCCCTCTTCCTTCAAAGTTTTGAAGATAATTTCCTCAAAGACACCTTCCTGACCCTTGACTATAATAACTGCCTTATAACCCTCCTTAGCTCATTGTCCTTATAAAATGTGTCAAAATATATTTTATAGATTTTTTTCTAGTTTTATATTATATCTCTTCAAGATATCAGAGACTTTATATATATTGATAAATGCTACAATCCCAGTGACAAATTCATTATAAATATTAGGCATGAATAATTTTAAAAGTCAATTTATGCTATTAAGTTTATTAAATGATATATTACTATTTGAAAAGTGCATTGTTTTGTATAGAATTTGTAGAAATTGAATTATATTGTATAAATATTCTAAGACATCCCTCCCTGCCAATGACTTCTACCCTTTCTTATAGCTGTGAGCTTATGATAGGATGTGGCATTCATGGTTAGGTTAAGTTCTATGACAAGGGTGATGGAATTTTTCAGTATATAATTAAGAAATTTAATCAGTTGACTTTTAGTTAATAAAAATTCAGATTATCCTGGTGGACCTGACTATTCATTAAGATGAATCCTTAGATGACCCTAGAAGCAACAGCAGTAGCCTTCCTGTTAGCTTTGCCTTGTGGTTGGAGAGTGCTTTGTTATAGTGAAAAGAATGGTGGCTCCTGAGATCTAAGGGCTGAAGTCCTACAGATGTTAAGGAACTAAATTCTGCCATTAACCAGTGAGCTTGATAAAAGGCAGCATTGAGTACAGTGGTGAGATTCAGCTGGTTTGCACTGGTTCAGCAGAATCTATACCTAATTTTTGTTCAGTTTAGCGAATCACTCGCTAAAATGGTAATTGTTATCAGGGTTTTCTCTAAGGTGGGTGCCTGGGCAGTCACCGAATGTGGAAATCACAAATTTACATCACTTACTCCTTTTTAACATTCATCTGTGCAATAGCATATTCTAGTCATGCATAGTAATGTTCATTCTGTCCATAAGTGAAAAAAAATTGCAAATGAGGACACCAACCAAGAAGCAATATTAAAATATCTTAAGAGTTATATTGTTTTTGTCAGGTATTATTTAATATATTTATTAATACTTCAAAACTCTTTCATAATATAATATAGTTTTATATACTTTTTTATTGTTTTTTATTTACCTAAGTATTAAATGCATGAAACAATAAACTACCTTTTGGTATATAATACTTTTAAACTTAAAATGGTCATTAGAGCAAAGAACAGATTATTTAGTTATTTGAATCCCACCGCTGATTGAGTCTCAGATAGATTACATCTCCAGGTGACACTTTGATTATAGTCTGGTATGATGTTGACCATTCAGCAAGACCCAGACTCCTGACCCACAATAACTAAGAAAATAAATGTATGTCATTTTTAGCAGCTACCTGTGTTGCAATTTGTTGCACAGAAATATAAAACAAATGCAATAGGTGATGAATTACTATGACAAATTTTATTTATTTAAAGCCAAGGAACATAGAGATTTATATGTTCTGATTAAGGTAGAGATGAGGAAAAAGATCACATATGTACACAAAAGATTACATAATTAAAGCATTCACAACATCTTTCTCACTTACTTTATTAATATAGATAATAAGTAATATAGAGGCTAGAAAGATAATTCTTTTTTTTTTTTTTTAATTCCTCTACCTCTTTTTTAAACATGGCTCTGCAATAAAGCACAAATCCCTGCACATGGCTTTCCTTTTGGAATAAAATGACAGTGTTCTAAAAAATATGTTCTTAACCTGGTCACCTTTGCAATATTCCTTCATCTTGCTTGGCCTCAGTTAGTAAAGAGCTTGTGTAATGTGACGACAAAGGAAATCAACATAGTTAGAATGGCAGAAAAAAATGTTTTAAAAATCTTCAATCCTTGATGATGTATTTGGCCAGATCATGTGCACTGCTCTGGGATATTTTTCTGTACTAGATGGTAGGGTTACCATAACAAGGCACCACTGACTAGGAAGCAAAAGCATCTAAAATTATTAAATTACAATTATGAAGTCTGGACATCCAAGTTAAAGGTGTTGACAGAGTTAATTCCTTCTGGCAGCTATGAGAAACCATCATTTTTATTTCTTTTCAACAGTATCTTTTGGCATTTGTTGCTTATAAAACTGTCATGTTAATTTCTGCCTTTTTCTTCACATGGCATTCTCCTTTGTGCATGTATGTTTTCAATTTTTCTCTTTTTATAAGAATACCTTTTAAATTGGATTAAAAGCCCACCCTAATCCAGTATAATCATATCTTTATCTTTATCTAATTATATCTGCACTCATTTTATTTTTTAAATCAGGTCATATTTTGAGGAACAGGGCATAAGAACTTCAATTTATGAATTTGGGAGGATATAATTTAACCCATTACACTACCCTTGGAATTCTTGTTCTTTGGTGGGGGGGGGGGTGGGAAGGTGCTGCAGTCTTTTTAAGCTAGCAGTAGTTTCTTCTCAAAAATGTAGATCACCAACTTCTTGGAACATACTGCCCCACCAAAATAAATAAATAAATAAATGAAAAATTGTGAGATGACAAGTCTTTGTGATGAGTATAAAAATAGGCATTATGCTGGGTGCTTCATTAGAGAGTATTAGAGGAGTTCATAATTAACTCAGATACTAAGATAAATAGAGTGATATTTGAAGAAGGTTACACTTTTTTTTATAGACCTGGAGAAACAAAAGCAAAATAGATTAGGTGTGGGAAAAGGAGAAAATGAATTTATGTGTATCATATATAAAAATTGAGAGATCTAAAAGAGTATGATACAATTAGATAAAAGATAGAGATAAAAATAATTACCTTTCTTTTAACTTGTTTTATCTCTTGATATTTTTATTATAAAAATTTAGCACACAGTAATAAAGAAAAACCAATAAGCACCTACAATCCAAATATTTCAGATATTTTATCTTGGCATGGTTTCTTCAGATTTCTTCTTTTAAGATATAAATAAAATAATACTTACATAGTTTAAGTCTATTACCCACATATGCTTACCTACTTTCTGCTCACAGTTGACCACCTGTTGGGAAAATAAGTTTGAAAAATGTGATTTTTATGCTCACTTTGTTAAAAATGGATCTGCCAGGTGAAACTACTAATTACCTTCTTGCTTTGGAAAGGTCACTGTTATGCTAATATGTGCAGGAGGAGGGGTCTTTGTGGGCCCAGGTAATTTTTTAGAAGAGAAGAAGAAGGAGGCCATGTTTTTGCAGAGTGAGAGCAGAGACAAAGTGTACTGAGGAGAAGAAGCAGCTAAATGGCAGAGTGCTGAAGGAGAAGCCAGTTTGTGCAGAGAGTAAGAAGCCATGTTAGCAAATGGGAAACCAGAGGTGATTTGGACTGGTAGGGGGCCTTTGAATCTAGGAAAAACCAAAAAAGATTCTCCTGGTTGTGGAACCAGAGAAAGTGTGAGTCGGTTTTGATGCCTGTGTGTTTGATTTTACTTGCTGCCCAGTTGCAAGCCTAGCATAAAGGGATGGCCTACTAGTTTTTGGCTCTGCTGTGTCTTTACCCTCTGTCCCAATCAAATGGGAACCTGCATGTGAATGGTGACTACCGACCATACACCACCTTTCTGAAATTGATGTGTACTTCATCTTAAAGACTTTATTGTCTACTCGTTGACATTTCTATAACACAATTTTTCTTATAAGTTTTGGTAATTTTAGTATCTACTAGTAGACTCTTGTAATAATGTGGCCCTTCAATTCCTTGACCTCTCTTTAATGACGTGATCAGACATCTTACCGCATCCTCATATTTCTGAAACTGTGTCCTTAAAAATAATAATATTATCTCAATAGTTTCCATTTTATCTACCTTACTTTTCATTTAATACTTCTCATATTTACAGCTCATTTTGCCTTTGATACTGAAAATTCTCATATCCCATCAAGACCAATATGCGACAGATTCTTCCAATTTACCTTACTACTTGAATTGATTCACACTCTTAACTTTCTAAATTAAATTTTGCAATGGTTTATAGTTGTCATCATTTGTATACATCTCCAACCTAGTTAAATTGTTCTATCCCTTATTATGTTATTTTCCATTACCACAATTCTAACTAATAAGGTTTCTACCATAGTGCCTCTCTCTGGTGTCTGCTTCTGTGTAATTTAGTAGAGGTGGGAGAAACTGTTAGGGTTAAATTAGCCCCTGAAAAACTCCAATTCCCTTCTCCCAACTTCTTCCCTGGGCTCAAAATAGAACACTCCCATTCCCCATTGTAAGATTGTCGTCAATTTGCTTGCTATTCCTTCACATTAATGGCTTCTTGACCTTCACCTTTGAAATATAGCAAAAAGTTTACCTTCACAGGAATGTCTGGGAAAGCTTGCATTGGGCAAGAGCCTGACCATTAGGGGAGTTTAAATAACAATAGCTGTTTGTGAAAGCCTAGTTACAGATTCATATACCAGCTATTTCTAGGAGACTGACCTCTTGGCTGTCTTCAGAATTTACCAAGGACACCAAGCCTTTGTACATGAAACAACTTGTGTCTCTGCAACAGGACACCCCCCCCCCCCCCCCGGCCTCGTCATAAAGTGAGTGATCAAGGCCACAAACTCTGATATGCTAATCTGAGTATGTGCAGGTGCAAGGGACCACATGCCAACAAATGCTTGCAGCAACCCTTATATCTAATGCTCACTCCCATACCTCAGGGCTGACAACATTTTTGCTGGTCTAAACCTGCTTGTATCTGGTATCCAGGTGCTTTTAAAATAAATTTTCCTTTTGATACACACTAGCCTCATGTTTTCAGTGCATCCCACAGTTTCTGTCTTTGAAAAACACATGCTGACTAGTCTTATACTACATTTATGTAACTAAATTTAAGTAGGGTTCTTAGGGTGCCTAGTATTCATATTCTTTCCTTATCTATTTATTTGTTATTCTTCTCTATAATTTTTTCAAACCTTCTTTTTGTTCTTGAAAGTTCCAAAAACTTTTTTCTATTTTCACTCTTAGCTAATGATACTAACGTGTTTAATTGCGGTAAAAAAATTACCATCTTAACTATTTTTAAGTGTATAGTTCTAAAATGTTAAGCACATTTACATTGTTATAAATGGATCTCCAGATTTTTAGACTGACTTTTAAATTACCCAAATAAGAGAAATAATTATAAACAAACATACACATCTACAAGTTCCCCAGTGCTGCCCAACACATTTTTCAATGTTTAATAAACAGACAAGAATAAATATGCCTATATGTATGAAATCTAATGAACAAAGTGAACTGAGGAACAGAATGAGGCATAGGCAGGTTACAGGGAGCAGAGGGACAATTGTCAGAGAGATGGGGGAAGAGGAGATAGGATTAGAGAAGTTGAAGGGATTAATTAAATTATATGTACATAATACAGAGATACAGATAAAAGGACTGTAAATCCCAGGGGAAAGAGGGAAGGAAGTTAGGGGAAGGGGGCAAAGGGGATATAAATAGGGACAAAGGGCTGGAGGATAAAGGTGTTATATTCAGTGGGTCACTTGAATCCATGTAAACACAATAAATTTAAAAAAATGTATATGCCTAAATCCAATTTTATGGTCTATTAACCACCACCCTCATTCTTTTTTCTTCTACAGTCATCCCAATTTTAGTTTATCACTATTTCAGTCTGCATTTCTCTTAATCTAAAACCTTGAGTCTTGCTTCACTTTTTTTTTTTTAGGTGAGATGAGAGAAGATAGTGAGGCAGACACCTGCATGCATCCTAACTGGGATCCACTTAACAACCTTATTTGGGGCAAATTGTTGGGGACCGAATCTCAAGTACTGAGCTGTTTTCAGTGTCTGAGGCTGATGCATTTCTAGGCAGCTATCCTCAGTGCCCAGGGCCATGTTGGAACCAATCGAACCACTCACTCTGAGAAACAAAGAGGGAAAGAAGGCAGGAGAGATGGAAGGAGAAGAAGATGGTTGCTTCTCTTGTGTGCCCTGACCAGAAATTGAACCTGGGACATCTATATGCTAAACTAATGCTCTATTCACTGAGCCACCTGCCATGACTTCTTTTGTTCTCATTGAGGCAAGACAGAAATAAGTTATAGAACACTTTTGACAAGTGAAATGAGAAAACAGGAGCAGACATCGCAAACTAATAAGTTCTCTTATCAGAGCCCCACCTTCATGCATGATCAAAGGAAGAAATAGCAGGAAACTCCTGAGGTGATTTCAGAAGTCACGAACAACAAGAAATGGCTAACTCCAGATTATTCCAAGATGCAGAAAAAATTGACCATAGACCGAGCCCAAAGCTCATTATACCGTCTTTATAATGAAAATTAACACCACAAGTAGGAAATTTATGATGGGAACTAAAGTCGTGACACTTGTGTAATGAGTCATATTAAAAACAAGACCCCCTCTGAACCAGAAGTTGAAAACAGAATTTGGCTCCAGGAATACCATGATACTTCCAGAATTATCCATATTAGGAGCAATGCCCACCCCTTCCCATCTTGAATTTAGTACTACAAACTTCAGAAAAACCCGACCTTTGGAAAAACATAAAATTCCAGGAACTTACTGACCCAGCATGCAACTCAGTCAACAGTTTGTTCACATCCACTTGGCGTGTACTTTCACTTTTTTCAAAGTGCCTCATTTTAGCCTCTTTCTTTCTCTCTACCTAAATAAAACTCACCTTTGTTCTCACTCTGACTGGTTGGTTCTTGGTTCTTCTCTGCACTAGTTAAGAGTTTGAAGTGCCCAGATGTGCTGGGCAGGAGTGGCACCAGGCATAGAATCAGGTAACATTTTGACTACTACCAATATGTTTTATATTCTGTCTTCAGAATATATATTGAATCTCAAGACATCATCTTAGTTTCTCTAATAGCACTAGCGAATAGATGTTTCTTCAGCCATGGAAATATCCTACACTTTCATGTGTATCCTAATGATGCTTCAATCAAAGAGCCACATTAACTGCATAAAAATTGGTCCCAGCCATGGTTGAATAGTTTGGTTGGTTAGAGCATCATTTCAAAGCACAGAAGTTGCTAACCTGTTCAATCTCCATTCAGGGCACAAACAGGAAGAGAGCAATTGTTCCTGTCTATCTCTATCTCTCCTTTATTCTCTTTCTAAAATCAATAAAAATATATTTAAAATTGATCCCATAAGATTATAATGGAGCTGAGAAATTTCTATCATTTATGATTTCATAGCCATCTTAATATCATGATCAATGCATTACACAAACATTTACCATTGTCTTACAATTGTCTATAGTATTTAGTATAGTAAAATGCTATAAGGTTTGTAGCCAAAAGTCATAGGGGAACATGATTCATCACACCAAAGTATGTCTATTTGGCCTAAGGATTATTTTAGGCTAGTTAATTTTAAGAAAGAACAGACATGGGAGAAGGTCTGAAAACCAAGTAGCCTTTGTAAACATATTTACACTTGTAAGGAAAATGTCTATTTGTAAGAGTCTCTCCTTTGCTGCACCTAGAAGAAGTGATGTTCTAATTTTTAGAAACTCTTAGCAATGCAGAAGATAAAGACTTAATCTGCATAGCAACTTCACCCAGTTTACTGTGCTTTTCCTGATTACCTCCCATAACTGACTTCCTCCACCACTAAAATCTTTTTTATCTTTAATTGAATATAATATTGTAAGGTGGTAGTTTCACCCATTCTAGCAAATTGATCACTTTTACTGTGTTCCTTTCTTGTATACAAGAGGTATACATGTTATTAAACTTTTGTTTTTTACTTGATAGTCTGTCCTTTATAATAGGAATGTCTTTTCCAAGAACTCAGAAGAATAGAAAAAAAATTATTTATTTTTTCTCCTCGAGAAAATAGGCTTTACCATATAGACAAGATATAATTAGCTATATACCATCTAGGTTTGTGTATATACTCTATAATGTTCACTTAACAGAAAAATAATCCAATGACACATCTCTCAGGATGTATTCTTTTGTTTCACTTCACATAATAATTTAATGTTCTTCCATAAGGTAGCTCTTTTGTTTTTATTGCTAAATAACTTTCCATTGTATGACTATATCATATTTTCTAACCATTTATCAACTGATGGAAATTTAAGTTGTTCTCATTTTTTTCTTGTTACAGTGAATAATGGTGTTATGACTATTTATGTGTTACCAACAAGATAACAGTGCAGGAAGGAAGTCAAAGAAAAGGGCATCTTAAAGACTGGTTCAGGCAAATGAACTGTTGCTGCCCACTGTTCTCTTGTTGAAAGTCTTGTGGAGTCCCTTAGAGCTTAAGAGAATCAGAGGGGTGAGAGAAACATGCCTGGGTAATAGAAGAGGAAAGGAAGAGGGGGAGGAAGGCATGGGTGTTCTCCCAGAATGGACAACACTATGAGTCCTCTGGCCTAAGGTCTTTTAAGTGTGGTGATCTTGGGGAGGTCCTAGTAGAGGATTTCAATAAAATATTCATCAGCTTTCCACTTGTGTTTTTTTAGAGTCCTGGTCTTCACTGATTGGTTAATGCCAGAGCAGAAGGTCATTAGTCAATGCAGCTGGTCTTGAGGTCAGCTCTGGCTTCTCTTCATTTACTTTTACTGCTTTTTTTGGTCCTGGAGCTGAAACACAAGTGAGACCTAGTTTTTATCACTAGTGGTTAATGTTTAAGCACTATTTTCTCGCCCCTTTGTTTGTTCCCCCTCTAAGGGGTCTAACTCACATGACAGACAACATGCCTGGAGAGTTATGGTCATCCTAGGGGGTCAGTTTTTTCCTCCTCTTTGTTTCCATTGCTAGACATCTGCAGCTTCCAGCCTTGGTGACATTCTGTGTTTGGCCTGTAGTTCTTGCTTTCTGCTTATATCTAACTGCCTACCAAATATATACAAGGCTGTAGGTATATATGTTTTCATTTCTCTTAGGCTTAGAGCTAGATTTGTGATATTTTTGTTGTATGGTTTGTTTTTTAGGTTTGATTCTTCAGAAAGCAACATTTTGGAAAGTGGCTGCACCTTTTTGCTTTCTTAGCAGCAGTGTATTGGGTTTCTGTTACTCTACTGATTTATTGACTTTTGCCTTTTATTTCTGATAATCATTCTAAAAAATGGTATTTTATTGTAGTTCTGATTTGCATTTCTCTATTGATTCATGATGTTGAGTGTTTTCTCATATCTTCATTAACTATTTGTATATTTTCATCATTAAAATGTCTCCATAATTTTTGCCCATTTCTGATTATGCTGTTTATTATATTGACTTATAAGAGATTCTTTTTTCTTTATCAGATATGTGTTTTATAAATATTTTCTCAGTCTATATTTTATTATTGTTTTTTATTTCATCTTCTAAGAGAGACTTTACATGCTGTGAAATTTACAACTGAAACCAGCCTCCAGGTGTCTATTACATTGGTTTTTCTATTTTTTATTTCTATATCATATCATTATCTAACATAGTATTGGTTTTACTTATTTAATTAGTTTAAATGTCTCTATTAGAACTTAAATTATATGAGGAAAACACTTGTTACCTATGTTTCCTTTCTTTTCTTTTCTTTTTTTTTTTTCCACTGCATTTTACTTAACATTTCTTAGCCTCTCAATGTAATTCATTAGAAGCAAGGGACAACTATATAAAAGAAATATATGCAAAATAAATAAAGTGATTCCTTTTTTTGTATTCTAAAATAATACCTTCAGGTTTTATTGGATATTTGTGTGTATTTCCTTCTAAAAGAATTGAACATTATAACTAAAATACATATAGGTATACCCTGCTTTTCAACAGCTTGCATAATAGTACTTTACTTTCATGAAAGACCCACATTAAGTCTTTCTTGTTTAACCAAAAGAAATCTAAAGAGAAATTTTCACTTTTATGAAGGAAAGTGAAAGTAACTTTCAGTATTTGTTTTGCGGCAAGCTCTGACAGAAGCGGCACACACCACAAAGAACAACAGTGGTACAAAAAACCTCCTTCTCAGGGTAACTACACTCAGCATCTCAGTGTCAAGCACCATAGCATTGCACTGTGCCTGTGAGCATTCATGCTTTATATCAATTTATTTTGTGTATTCTTGCTTTCATTCTATGTTAGTGCTTTAGGTTTTATGTGTTATTTGTTATGATTTGGTACGTTATTTGGGGGGATATGGGATGTTCAAAAATTTTTCCATGTACATAAATGGTAATTTTTTGTTGTTGTTTTGTGCCGTATGGGCTTATAAATGGTTTTATAGAAATATTCTACTTTTATATGGCATAAAAAACTTGTAGTAGCAAATTGTTTTTATAAGTACAGATATTATTCATCACAGAAAGTTAGAATTTAAAACAATGAATAAGGGCATAATGTATACCAGTATGACCAATTTTTCAGTCCAAGCAATTTTAGTATAATTTTGCTTCTTAAACTGTCTTCTTATAAACGGATAAAAATCACTCAGTATTCAGTAATGTATAAAATACCTATAACCTTTGCCAAGTTTTAGAAAATTAGTATTATTGTCTTGTTTTTATTTTGCAGGTAGTTTAACAACTAAATTAATCTTGAGTTTGTTTTTAACTTTCTGCCTACTTAGGTTTAGGACCAATCCATTATGAGCTATCTGAGGTTCTTTCTAAACCTTAAAGTAATCTGATCTCTCATGCTTTTGTACAGTAGCTATTTAATCTTCTTCATGAAGTAAACAGAATAACCTTACACTTCACTTTCTAATAAAATGTTTCTTAGATAAGAATTTCAAATGGGAGAAGACTCAGGCTACCTCATTCAGGCATACCTAAAATATATTTCAATTATCTAGATCATACACAAATTAAACAATATTTACATTTCTTGTTTTTATGTAATGAATATAAAAAAATCTATATGTATTAAATATCAGGTTTTCTTTTCATCAAAAAAACAACAGAAATAATTTTTATTTTTTCTGTAAAGAAGTTGAGAAAAGTAAGTGGAATTTTCTTCATTTATATTTTTTACTTCTGATAAATGTGAATAAGTCACTAGACTTTTAATGTCTCAGTACCAGTTTCTAGAAAATGAAGAGGACAATAATATCTAGCTCACACGTTATTAGGGAAATAAAATAAGTGATTTATACATGGTGTGTTATAAATTTTAAACTGTTAAACAATTACATTATAGATTTCAAAACACTTATAGAATATTTTGAGACTAACAAATTATTGTACCATTGTTTTCTCAATACACAGCTATACATGGATGTGGAATGACCATAAGGCTACAGTAAATTATATAGAGAACATTTAGTTTTCCAATAGCAGTGTTTGGTATGTATAATATATAGAGAAAAAGAGAAAGAAATTAAGAAAAGGGAAAGAGAGAACTTAATAAAGGAGAGAAAAAACACAACTTAATAAAGTGAGAGAAAAAACACTTATTATGTTGCTTTATGATAACATATTTAAGTGAAAGCAACATTTTATAATAAATTACTACATTTATTTTACCTTTTCCTCATGGTTTTTTTGGTCTCCATAATATATTTTTATTAAATTTAGATGCTTAAGTGTTGTTAAAAAGTTTAAGCCCACTAAATTACCTATGATACCATTTTTAACTTTACAATCACGCACACACACACACACACACACACACACACACACACACGGAAGAGTGATAAAATTGAGTTAAGTTTAAATCATTTAACAAATAGTTTGTGTACAAAATTTCCAAACTGCTTCTCTTTATTTTACCAAGTTACAAATGTAAGTTTTACAAGTTGGGATAAATAACATTAATAAGTTAAGACTTTATTCTAGAAAAAATATCCAAATATAATTACTTGGTAAGTAGTGAGAATATATGATTTTTCTCACTTAATTTTTTCTAAATTTAATATGTGTTGTAAATGCTTAAAACCACCTTTATGACAAATTTAATTAAAATAGCATTCATTTCATTTAACAGTTCCTTTGAATTAGTAAAATTTAAAGAAACGTGTTATTTTGATAAGTATCTAGGCAGTCAATATACATTTCACTGTGGATATGCACATTAATTGTCTCATAATTAAGTTTCCTTATGAATTAATTTAAAACTCCTCATTTCTGTGATAAAATAGACATAATGATGGCACTACTTAAGCAGTCCCCTAAATCTATAGTTTGTTATATACCTTGTAAATATTTATTGTACACTTAAAATTTCTTATCACCAGTTTAAATATTTTAATAATAATTTTTCAAAAGTTGAAAATATATCCAATTATTTTTTTGAAACTAGATTTTAAAGTAAATAAATATTGTCATCTTTGTTATAAATATCTACTAAAATTTATCCCAGAATTTAAAGAGTGTGCATTGTATCTGATCAGAGCATCATACTATTATATCAAATTAAGAAAAATATTTTTGGAAATTGGCATTTTCAAAAACACAGAATAGAATTTTTTTTCTTTTATATTAATCACAGTTTTCCTAAAGCAATCTTTTTTGTAAAATTAGCTCATGCAGTTTTTACTCAGTATTATATCATCCAACTGCTGAAAAAGAATTTTTAAATAATAAAATAAATATAGTACTATACATTCACTTTAATTCCAAAAGTATTTAAATAAATTGTCTTTCAGGAAATTTTCTCTACTTTTGTAACATATATAATTGATGTTGTTTTCAAAAATAGCTATGTTAGAAAATATGTAAGATATTTTAAGTGCATACATATATCTAGCATATCTAAGAATTATGAAGCCTGACCAGGCGGTGGTGCAGTGGATAGAGTGTCAGACTGGGACAAGGGGGAACCAGGTTTGAAACCCTGAGATTGCTAGCTTGAGTGCAGGTTCATCTGGTTTGAGCAAGGCTCACCAACTTGAGTCCAAGGTCGCTGACTTGAACAAGGGGTCACTCGATTTGCTGTTGCCCCCTCCCTGGTCAAGGCAAATATGAGAAAGCAATAAGTGAACAACTGAGTTGCTGCCACAAAGAATTGATGCTTCTCATCTCTCTCCCTTCCTGTCTGTCTGTCCCTATCTGGCATTTCTCTGACTCTCTGTCTCTGTCACAAAAAATAAAAAATATGAATATTAATGATTCACATAATTTGGGTTTTTTTGTTTTTTTGTTTTTTCCTTAAAACCACATTTATTTGTAGTCCTATTGGGTCTGTATTCATTCATGAAAAATAATTTTTGGAATATTTTCAGAAATAGATTGCCTACCCACATTGTCATCCAAGCTCAATTCTGAGATAGCATAGTAGAAAAACTCACCATATATTGATTGGTCCATGAATACTTCAAAGTCAATATCACATAATTTGTTTTTTAAAAAACATTTTTTACTATTTTATATCATATAAAATAAAATATCTTGCTAACAGCAAAATTATTTTTAACAACATATTTTAACATATCAATACTGATTTTTATTCATTGATAATTTCCAAAAATATATAATCTTATTTATAAGACTACGTTCAAAGATAAAAAATGATCAGTTTATATATAGAAAAGTACTGTCAATTTGTGAAACTGATTTCCAGTTGAAAATAATTGAGATCATCATTAGGGGGCAGCACCTAACTATGGAAAGAATTATTTCAGATTAAGGAAGGAGTTGAAAGTATATATTAGAACTGTTATATCTGGCAGTTAAAACTTGTTAAGTTATTAAAATACCATTTATTTACGATTCCAATATCAGAAGATGTTAAAGAACAGCATCTGGTAACAACTTAAGTTTATAACCCAGTTGAAAAATGTACTTCATTAAACATCATTGTTGAAGTCATATAAATCAATTATTATTAAAGCAACATGAAACAAATTTCTTTACTCACAGCTTGGTGATACAGAGAAACAGTAGTTCATGCTTTAACAACTATGTTTTATGAAAACAACAGAGGAAGAATGCATTTCAATATTTAATTTTGATCATAGCATAAAAGTTAAATAGAAGATACAATAAATGAAGCTTTGTTTATAATTTTTTACAATCAAATGATACTATAATTTTAAAAGATGGGTCAGATAGATTTATTTTCCAAATTGCTTGCATTAAAAGTAAAAAAATGACAAAAAATTATACAGTAAAATATTTTGAATAATTATTAAGCATATCCATATTAATGAAACAATTATTTTATTATTTTATGGTTGTAAAAGGAAAAAAAATTCTAGCTACATGTAATCATTATTTGGTATACCAATCTTCTTAAATTTTCCATAATCAGTTATATTTCTTCTGTATGGTTAAGTCTGGCAACTATTAAGGACAACCAAGACATTTCAGAAATTGTGTAAACTGGATTATAGTAATCTTAATGCTTAACATTAGAAACTGGGTGTGTTATTGCTTTTTAAAAATGAATTATTTATACACATTTAATAAATAATATAATACCTCATCAGTGGATTTTTAACTCACCACATAAAGCAAACTGTCTATCCATTTGCCCATTAGAAAATATGTATTGAACATCTAATTATGTTAAGCATTCATGCTCAAGTGTTCACAGTATAAGCTTCTTTCTACTACAACTTACAAAAATTGCCAGTATTCTCATTTACCCATAGACAGAATATGTGTGTGGGGAATGGGGAAGAAAATTGTTCTGAATGAGTTTTAGCTCCATCAAGATTAAGCATTTTTTTTTCAGAGCAATGTGATCAATTATAATCATGTACTTTAATCTTTAATATTTTAACTAATTCGGGGTAGTAAAAAAGGCATTTTCTATAACAGTCTGTGCCTCTTGCCACTACCCATAAAATCACTTAGAAGAATTTAGTATTTTAAAAGCTTGGTGAATTTAAAAGCTTTCAATATGTCTACAAGATTTTAATCACTAACCTGACTTATTGCACATTTTAATTGGTTATGGTATATTTAGAAAGTGAAGATATATAATTAGCACAATTAATTAAGGTAATCTGTATTGAACTAATTTTTTATTTTGTTCAGTTCTTTAATTTAATTTTAAAACATGTAGTTTTATGGGCATTACTTAATTATTACTAGTTAAATCAAATACCTCAATATAAAGATTTAAGATAGCTGACTTTATAGCACTAGCTATTAGTAGTAGGCAGAACTTTGCAGTAAAATGAGGTACCAGACATGCATTTAAAACTAAGATGAAGATAGAAGTAAGTTCTATGAAGACATTTATCTTTTTGAAATAGGTAAAATCTCGGCTTTGCCAAAATTTCAAAGTTTTATTAAGTGACCATAAAATATATGTAAGCCCTTATGTTTTCAAAATATCAGTTTTACTGGAATATATGGAAGACCCACTGTGAAACTTAAATTTGAATTGCATGATCTACTAGAAAATTATTAAAAAGGAAATGAGGTATCTTTTAAGTATATTTTATCTTAGGTAAATATCCCCACAAATTATAATATAGTTACTTTTTGTTGTTGAATGAAATTTCAATAAGAAAAATAATGTGCTTGTTAGTGCTTTTACATCTATGTGAAAAACCAATAATTTTGTTTATTATTAAATTATGTTACTACATTGAATGATTTATCTTGTCATTAACTTTTGAGTTTCAATGTTTATCTTTTGAAATTATTTTCCTAAGTTTCTAAATGTTGTGAAATATTATTTATCTGGATTGAAAAAAAAATTAAAAGCTTTTTTTTGTTAAAAATAAAACATACAGTACCAGGAAGGAAATGAAAGTTGATATTTGATAAATAAATACATAAATACCTAAAACTATACATAAATGTTTAGGTAAATACCATGATAAAAAAACAGTTGAGTTATTTTTAATATAAAAACAATATTTTCATTAGATAGTGGAACATTTTTTCATTTTTAACATATTCCGCTTACTTCATCAGTAGTGTTTGCATTGTTTTTATACCCGACTTTGCTATATGCCCTTGTCATCACTCCTACTGTTAACAAATATGTTTCCAAGAAAAGAGAGTATAATGAATGAAGATACTATTTATTATTTAAAAACAAAGCTAAACCTGTTTTTTTATTATTTCTTTCCCATGTCTTTTATTTTTTTCTAATGATAATTTCACTATTTTTGGCATAGGAAAGATAAGAGTGTAGAGGTTAACTTTTGTAAATGCAGAATGGAGGATGAAAGCCAAAGTAAAAGGGGCTATTTTCTTAAAGAGTACAGAATGAGAAAGAATGTGAAGGGTTTGTGGAAGCAGCCAGTGACATACATACATCCTGGCTTTACCTTCTGTGCAAAATCTAGTAATGCAAAGTTTACACAGACTCATCAGAAAGAAGGTCAATAAAGAAGAGGCTTGTGCTTTGGTTTTCAATGGAAAATCTCAGTGAAAATCATCACACAGATGCTTCCCTTTATCGAACAGGGGAAGATCCACAAATGGGAGGTTATGTAATAGCTCAAGGGAATTGCTGAGTTCTGGTTCAGACTTTTGGCAGATATGTGGTTCAGAAAGCATGTGTAAGTTTCTATAACCATAATAGATGTGGAAATTTGCTGTTTTTACTGAGTGGTAGGCTTTTCAGTTAACCATAGTGCATTTTTAGTCAAGGGTGAGAAATTGAGTCATTGTCTTGAAGATGAATTGAGAATTACATTCAAATTTCACTGATATTGAGCTGGGAAAACCCCTAGACACTGACTAATCTAAAAGGATATCATAGGCCACACATTTGATCTGTGGGCACATGTATACAGAAAATAAATTAGCCATACACGGTGGAAGTCAGTAAAAATATACAGGTCAGTATGCAACACTGAGGGTCTTTATCATCTATTATTACAGTAAGGATCTCCCACCATCAGAGTGGTCTACAAATTATCCCTAAAATGGTTCTTAATAATTTTACCCGTATTTATAGATAATTGAATCATACCTTTGAAAGTACTTTCCTTTTTACTTTTCTACATCACCGTTTCTATAAAAAGTCTCAGAATTAGCTATTTTCAAATACAAATTTATTTAAAGGTGTTACAATATATAAGAAATAACTATTTATTAGATTTTAAACAATGTATATTTATGACAACCCATGTTAACAGCTCAGAAATTATTCTCTAAAAGAATCTAACATCCAACAAGGCAGTTCGAAACATACTGAAAGCTATTGATTTAATCGATAAATGGCGATCTAATAATCAGTTATATACTTAAATATATATTTAAATTAATTATAATTTCTTGAAAATATTACACAGATTTATAAAAACCTTTTAAAATCTGTAAAGGGAAACTATTTAAGATAGGTGTGGGGAAAAAGGATTAAAGAGAAGATAGTAGAACACAATGATAGGATATTCTGCAGTGAACAGACACTTGGTGTTTATCAGTAATTACTGGGTTTAAATGAAAAGTATTATATTTTGCCCATCATATTTATTTTTTTATTGTAAATACTCACTTTATGTCAAAATGGCCATGTAATAAATTGTTGGCAAGGTTTAAATAAATATAAGTCAAATTTGTAGTCTTATAAAATATTATATTTTATCTCTATAATTTTTTTTCTTTTTTCTTTTTCAAGTGGGAGAAGGGGAGATAAAAAGACAGGCTCCCGTATGCACCCCAACTGGAATCCACCTGGCAAATCCTTTCTTAGGGCTGATGCTCTGACCATCTGGCATCATGCTCGCAACTGAGCTATTTTTAGTGCTTGAGGCAGAGGCTCCATGGAACCATTCTCTGTGGCTGGGCCAATCAAACCATGGCTGCAGGAGGAGAAGAGAGGAAGAGAGATAGACAGAAGGGTGAGGGAGAGGAGAGAAGCTGATAGTCATTTATGTTGTATGCCCTGACAGAGAATCAAACCTGGGACATCCACAATCCAAGCCAATGTTCTACCACTGAGCCACCTGGCAGGGCCTTTATAAAATTTAAAATCCTTGCAAATCTTGGAATTAAAACTAATATCCAAAATAATGACTTTTTTTATTTGGACTCTGTTTTATTAAAGAGTATTTTTAGCTATAAGCCATATGTTTCCTTGGTTTTAAAACTCTCTTAAAACTGCCAATTTATATTTTGTTCACATTCTATGTGGCATCATATTAAACAACTCCTAAATTCACCTTGAAAATTATTTTTCTTATATTCTCATTGTAGTCTACTGATGATATTATATGTTGGCCTTAGAAACTGTGATTGCATAATATGATTAAGATGCTTTTCATTAATTTACTTGTTGCAGACAGAATATGTACATGAAAGATTTTGACAGTTCCATTGTAGGCAGTGTCATAATCTTCATATTTAGACACTTCATGTTCATCCACAAAGCTCTACAAGAAAACCATTTTTGTTTTTTTTTGTTTATTTTTTTTAATGTTTTAATGGGCTAATTACATGTCACATAAAAATTAATAGTATAAATCTATGAACTCAACTCTTAGCACCATATATTGGTATTGAGGATGATTTCTTATAATTTGATTTATTTTCTTCATTAAATAGTACAATAGACTTTGTACAAAAATACACAGATGAAGTACAGACTGAAACATGTTTTGAATTGATACATAAAGCCATAAACTCTTTCACCTAGTGTCTGGGCATGGAAGAACAAAACCTATTCCAAAGTTTGTTTTCATTTTCTTTGAAGTTGATGATGGTATGAAAGACTTAATTGCATCCACTTTTTAAATTATTTGGTTGAATTTTATGATTTCAGGGCTCTTTATTGCTATCCTTAAATTACCAAGTTGTTGATCATTGATTTTTGCTGGTACCTTTCTTTTAAATAGCCCAAACCTGAAACTATTGCTTCCTTTTTAACTTCATCCTGAGAGATTTTTCTGTGTTGAAGTTGAATCCACAAAGAATGAGCTAATTTCATTGTATACACTCTAGTGTGATGACAACTCTAGTGCAGTGGGTCTTAACCTGGGTTCTATAGAACCCTAGGGGTTCAATGAGTCGGTCTCAGGTGTTCAGATAAGCCTCTGCTGCGGAGGCCAGAATAAAGTAATACTGTAATTTGTTGTGAGTTCATGCACTTTGTTGGTTTTGTTCTTTGAGCAAGGTGATGTTCATGCACAGCTCATTTTGTGCACCAGTAAAAAAAAACAAATACCTATGTCTTGAATTTGGAAAAAAAAAATCATATTTTATTTATCACTAAAGAAGGGTTCAGAGAATGCGCATATGAAACTGGTGGGTTCGGTACCTCAAAAAAGGTTACGAATCACTGCTCTAGTGTAAGCACCAACTGGCAAGGGCCTGCTCTAGTTCAAGGGAAACGGGTTTGGCATAGGAGGAAAGAGACTGAGCTGCAATGATAGCTGCATGTGCTATCATCGCTTACACACATTCTTGGCCTTGTAACTTTGGTTTCTTTGTAACCCTACTTGTTTCATAATGCTCTTGCCACATTCTCTTTATCTAGGCAATGTTAAACATTCCCATGTCTTTAAATTCCATTTATAATCCTCTCATTGATCATCATCAATTCTAATTCAAGTTATTTTTCTAATTTATGTTTTTTTATATTGAATTTATTGAGGTGACACTGGTTTATAACATTATACAGGTTTCCTCAACACATAATCTACATTTTATTGTGTGTTTTGGCACCCCAGGTCAAATCCCCTTCCATCACCATTTAACCCCACTATACCTTCCTCCACCTCTCCCCATAATCCCTCCTCCAGGTAATCATTACACTGTTATCCATGTCTGTTAGCTTTTTCTATTTTGCTCAATTCCTCTAACCTCTAACCCAGCTCCTCACCACCATTGTCCAACTGCACGGCAGTTGGCAGTCTGCTCTTTATGAGTCTGCTTCTATTTTGCTTGTTAGTTTATTTTGTTCATTAGATTCTACAAAAGATTGAAATCATATGGTACTTGTCTTTCTCTGACTGGCTTTCTTTACTTAGCATACTGCTTTTCTGGTCCATTCATGCAGTTGCAAAGAAAAAGATTTTCTTTTTTTCTACAACATCTAGTATTCCATTATGTAAATGTACAACAGCTTTTTACCCACTTATCTATTGATATACACTTGGGCTGCTTCCAAATCTTGGCTATTATAAATAACACTGCTATGAACATAGAGATGCATACATTATTTTGAATTAGTGTTTCAGCTTCTTCAGATAAATTACTAGAAATGGAATTACTGGGTTATAAGGCAGTTCATTTTTAATCTTTTGAGGTAACTCCACACTTTTTTTCCACAGTAGCTGCACCAATCTGTGCTTTCACCAAAGTGCCCACGAGTTCCTTTTTCTCCACATCCTTGCCAACATTATGGATGATAGTTATTCTGAAAGTGTGAAGTGTTAGCTCATTGTGGTTGCAATTTGCATTTCTCTGAATATTAGCAATTTTGAGGATCTATTTATATATCTATTGGCCACCTATATGTGCTTTGAAGTAAAAGCTGAACTCATTTTAATACAACTAAATTTTTATTAACATTTTCTTATTGGGGATTATTGCAGTATTATAAACAGAGCTCCTATGCCACTCTTATATCCAGTAAATCTCCAATTCCTTTCTACTCTTTCCTTTTAGGCATTTTTATTTATTCCCACTCAACTAGTTTAAACTTTTAGTATATATTTTTCCAGTACTACTACAATAATCAACCAACTTATTTCCATATATCTATACTTTTCAACTTTAATGAAGTTTTACAAAGTAATCAATGTAAAATTTTTGAAATATGAGACAAAATTACCTGATTCCCCATTTTACAATATTCCCCAGCTGCTTTTGAATCTTGATAAATTTCAAAAAACTGTAATATAGCCTAAAAATCTTCACATCATCTGGTCTGTGTCTACTTCTTTAACATCATATTATTGCATTGTGAAATTAGGGGTACTCTTCTGTTTTTAAGTCTTGGTAAGCAACAAATTCCCTCTGGACTTAGTGGTTTTTGCACAAATTTATTTTCTTTTCCATGACAGTTGTTCTCTAGTTTTTAACCTTAATAACTAACCCTTGCTCATTAAGGGTGCATATTCAAAGTCACTTTGTCACAAATATTTTCTCTGACATCTCCTGATGCTAAGAAAGATCCATAATGTATGCTTTTATTTCAAACTGTTTTCTTTTTTTTTTCACATAAAAGATACCTATAATAAGCTTCTTTTTGGTAATTATTGATTTAATATATCTATCCTCTAATATACTTTAGTTTTACAATAAACATCAATCTTATTATTAGTGTCAATGTATGGCAATTTATCAAAAAATATTTAGAAAATCAATAAACATATTAAGTATTCTTGGCTATTCTTCTTTATCAAATTTCAGTGAGAGCAATGTAAATGTGCTTTGATTCATATTATTTAGAAAATAATCTGTAATGATTACAATAATATTGCATGCTGCTTTTATAATTAAAAATAACGTGAGAGCCTGACCAGGCTGTAGTGCAGTGGATAGAGTGTTGGCCTGGGACACTGAGGACACAGGTTTGAAACTCTAAGGTCACTGGCTTGAGCATGGGCTCACCAGCTTGAGCACAAAATTACCTGCTTGAACGTGGAATCATAAATATGACCCTATGGTCACTAGCTTAAAGCCCAAAGTTGCTGGCCTGAACCTAAGTTTGCTGGTTTGAACAAGGGGTCACTGGCTTGGTTAGAGGACCCCTACTCCCTGTCAATGCACATATGAGAAAGCAATCAATGAACACCTAAGATGTCACAAAGAATTGTTACTTCTCATCTCTCTCCATTCCTGTCTGTCTGTCTCTCTTTCTTGCTAAAAACAACAACAACAAAAATAGCATGAGAAACTCATGGACACAGACAGCAGTATGGTAATTACCAAATGGAAAGGGTAATATGGAGGAGGGTAAACAGGGGATAAATGATAATAAAAGAAGGCTCAATTTTGGATGGTGAGCACACAATAAAATGAGCAGATAATATATTGTAGAATTATACACTTGAAACCTATACAATTATGTTGGCCAATGTAACCCAAATAAATTCAATAAGAATAAATAAATAAGAATGATATAAGAAGCACTAATTAGTAAATTATTTTTATTCTAACAATGAATGTTTAGGTGTGACAAGAAAGCACAAATTCAATTCAATTTGGAAAACACAAGCAATGAATATAACTGATCTTTGATCTGCTGGGAGTCAGTTCTGTCTCTGCCAGTGAAATTTAGACTCCTCAAAGTGAAGTTTTCTTTCCTTATACCAGCATTTAAAATGGTGGATAGCATATTGATAAATGTTTAATAAGTAATTATTAAACAAATTGATCACTCTACAAAGCATTAAAGCATATTTTAAATAAAGTATATTTGTTCTGAAATAGAAAAATTATGTTAAGTTTTAGAGAGAAAATAATGATTAGGCATGAGATTTTTTTTTCTGTCAAAACATTCAATTTCCTACAGTTGATTTTTCTCCAGTATATCTGAATAATATTATATTAAAAATTATTTATAATTATAAATAAAACATAAATAACAAACCATTTTAAATATCAGAATATTTTATTGTTAAATTATTTCCATGCAAATACTAAGGACAAAAACATATGCATATATGTAGCTGAAGCTTCATCTCTCAACACATATACATACAAACTTCTAAAAAAATGTTATAGTGTTAATGATCAAAGTGTTTAATTATAAAATTTGTATTTTTAAGAAGATTTGAAACCTTGATTTATTGACTTTTGATAGCATCAATATCTGACTTCAGTTTAATTATATCAAACATAGACCTTCAATGTCAGAGTATCTTTTCTGCAGTGAGAAAAAGGTAAATGAAAGAAATATTTGTTTCTATTTACTTTTTAATTGAATTTTATTGTGATGACACAGGTTAACATAATTATACAGGTTTTAGAAGCCCAATTCTACAACAAATCTTTGTAGATCATATTGTGTGTTTACACCCTAAGTCAAGTCTTTGTCCATCCCTAGAAAGAATGTTTTAAAGAACTAGTTAAATAAAAATTTAATATGCAGTAATTGCCCATATATTTTAGTCACAGTTCAAAAAATGTATACATGCAACATAACTTTCTTTTTATTTTATTTATTGATGATTAATGAAAATTGGATCATTTTTTCACTCAGTTTCTCTTCTCTTTCTCTGCCTTCTTTCAATCTTTCTTTCCTTTCAATCTTATTGATGGCTGATAATTGATATTAAGTTTGTTTCTTGAAAACTGACCAGGATTCTGGAATGAAAATGAACTTCTAAGTTTTAATTATCAGGTTTCTTTTTACACATAATGCATTATTTTGAATTCTATGATCTAATATATGAGGATATGGTAGCATAAAGTTAAGAAGACATATTACTAAACTACCTGTCTTCAAACTGCCAGGCATCCTTAGCCACAAATTTTGATAACAATGATATAAATCTTTTCGCTTGGGCTTAAGCCAGTGACCATGGTTTCATGCATAAGATTTCATACTCAAGCCGGTAAATCCATGCTCAAATTGGATGAGCCAGAATTCGTGGGGGTGACCTTGGATTTTTAAATCTGGGTCTTCAGCATCTCAGGCGGTGCTCTGTCGACTCTGCACTGTCTGGTCAGTCTATTTTCTTTTATATAATTTATAAAGTGTTAAAGTAAAGAAAAACAAAAATATGTCTCCTAATGATTTTATATTTATCATCATGATGGAACTGGAAAGAGAGCTCACAGTGATGTTTGGATAAGACTGTGTAGCTCACTCCACTTCATTTTTTTTTACTTCTTTCTTTATGTAATTTTTATTCTGCACATATTTAAACAATAGCCATTCTGCATAATATTTCTTCATTTTAAACCACTTGATTCTTAGCTGCTTCCAACTCACTTTGAAATAATTCCTGTTGTAATGACTGGAAAAATTTTATCCAGTTTCTTAAATTATTTTTCTGTTTCTGAAATTCTCAGGTTGCATTAGAAGACGTTTTGGTCTAGGTACCAAACAGCTGTATCAATATTCAAAAGAATATTCACTGACCATTTTATTCATAATTAGGGAACAATATTGAAAGCTTAAATGAATGAGATAAAGTAATTTACTAGGAGAAGTTTGTGGGCTCAGGGACAGTTTAGGGATTTATGAATATATATTGTCATTGTTAGTACTTTCTAGTCCATATTAAATTAATATTTATTCTCATATTTGTTTGCTATTTCTGTAATATTTGTTTATACACACCTGTAAAAACCAAGTAATCTAGTTGTTGAGAATAACTGAAATTATTCCTAATTACATTCCTGTCCAGCTTGAATGTTAAAAAATTGTACTTAATTCTTCTTAAGATTAAAAAAAAATTGAGAGAGTCATTACCATTTGGAAATAAAACCAGGATGTCGATTTATAGCAGAAAAAAAAATCCATTAACTAGATGAGATCAATAGATGTCAAGCACATGCAGAATTCCTGTGACACCTTAAGAAAAGAAGTGATTTTTAGCTGTAGACATAAGGATTTATTAGTGTAATCTAGAAAGCTTCCCATTTAGTTGACAAAGAAAATCTAAAAGTCTGGAATTAAATCAGTATTAGCTCATGAATTACAAAATGCTATATGTTATCCTTAAAATGTCTCATTCTTAAGTATGTCTTTGATTAAACCAAAATTGAAAGTCTTTCCTAAAAATATACCATGGTTTTTTAAAAACAGTTTCAAAATTATTATTTATTCCATATGTTATATAAGAAAACAATCACATGTATAATTTTTGACTGCATATATTTATACATGTTCTTCAATTAATGTGTAAATATTAACAGTATATTTTTCTCATTTTGAGCTTATTTAAATTTATTCTTATTACACTAATTCTTATAATATATACTATTGTTTTCAAGTCATTAGTTCTAGTTTGGAAATGATAAGATAAGCTAAAATTAATATAAACTATGGAATAGTAATTAATATAACTTTTCTCTCTGAGCTTAAGTTTCCTAATTTGCAAACAAGGAAAATAGGTTACATTATAGCTAAAACTTTTTCTGGTTTTACAATCATTTCAATTTATAACATATCTTTGCTGTTAGAGATTATAAATTTGTAGGGAATAGATTTTCAAAATAAGTTAGTTTATTTAGATATATTAATATTCATTGTATTACATCTTAACAATCATAAAAAAATTAAAAAACATGATGACTTTATTGAAATAATTTTTAGTGTTGTTTTCTTTAAGAGTAATAAAAGTAGTTAAATACAACAGTATTTATTTGTAAAAGACACTAACATAAGAAGTATATTCTTAAATATTGGTATGTTATTATGATATTAAGATAAAAAATAAAATGCAAAAAAGCTAAATAGAACACTCTTTGTATTCCTTCTGCTTAGGATTTCAGAGAGATAAACTTATCGGAAAAATGGAGAAATGTTATTCAGTGAAGATTGCTCTTGATGTTGTGTGAAGACTTGAACTCCACAAAGACAGATTCTCCAATATATATAGGGTAAAAAATTTCTTAGAACATGTCCTTTTTGACTAAATATGTATAGCTGTGTTCTTTTACACTGTGATTCACATTCCAGAAATTAATCAAAAGAGTTATTACATAGATTAGACCTGGGCTTCATTGATTTCTTTGAATCCACTGACTTCTTGATTCCCTCCACTTCCTTACCTCTTTGTATCTACATGAAAAAAGTCTTTATCAGCTGCAAAATATTACCATATGAACCTTGAAATTTTGAGTAGTGTGTGTTTACTCATGCTAATTAAAGTACAATCTTGATTATTCATCTTGAATATAACTACTTGGATAAATAGCGAGATATCACTTTATGCTGATTTTGAGGAATAGCATTCAGTCTTTTATAATCAAGTATGATGATTTCTATAAGGTTTTCTTTGATCCCTTTACCTGATTTTAACATCTACCTTCTATTTCTGATTTGCTGAGAATATTGTGATGGTTTAATTTTCTTATACACTATTTGCACCTGGGAGTAGAACAACTGTGTGTATGTGTTTTAAGTCTGTTCATGTAATAAACTACATGAACTAATTTTCAAAAGTTGAACCATCTCATATTCCTTAGATTAACCCCACTTGCTTATAAATAATTTATGATAGAAAGAAGGATGTTGTCAATGTATTCTGGAACACTGGAATTTACTGAAATCCGTTTAAACATTTAAAATTTGTTTGAATACTTAATTGCAAATCAACTTGATGAGGCTTTTTAAAAGTTTTAAGATGATGCATTTAATGTTGTCTTTACTTCAAAGCTTATCTTAGTTCTTTTATTATGTGACCTTACTAGAGCTTCTAGCCATTCATTTAGTGAAATCTCTACAACCTAACCAACTTTTGTTTGAGCTCTAGCCATTTTTCAATTTAGAGAACCTTAGAAAGATACATTTTTCTTGAAGTTTTTATATTATTAGACACTCAGATTTTTACACCGTTCATGTAGATTTATTAAAAGTTAAATATGAAAAGAAACTTAGGTAAATTTTAAAAAATTATTGAATTTATTGGGGTGACATTGGTTATTAAAATTATGCAAGTTTCAGTCCTGCACAGATAGCTCACTTGCCTAGAACATTGTCTTCAACCACAGAGGTTGCCAGTTCAATCCCTGGTCAGGGCACATACAGGAACAGATTGATGTTCCTGTTTCTTTCTCTCCCAAATCAATAAAATAAACATTAAAATAAAGTTATATAGCTTTCAGGCATACAATTCTACAATACATCACCTGTATGCTGCATTATGTGCTTACCACCCCAAGTTAAGTATCCCTCCATCACCATCTTTCACCCCTCTACCTTCTTTCACTTTGTAAATTTTAATACTCTTTCTTTACATAGTTTCCTGTTTTGAGGAACTCTACTGAGCAACTTCTAGATTTCTCTGCTTCTCCAAAGCCTACATCAGTGAAACAAATAAGTTCCTTTTTAGTTTTTTCTCTCAGACTTGTATTCTAAAACTTGTCCCCAGACACATAGGGTTTACTTCATTCATATATCTTCTTTCAGAGATCATAATCCTGTACTCTCTGTTGCTCAATGTCTAAAAGAACAGTTATTTCATATATATTTTCAATTTTTAATTGTTATCAAATAATTTTATTCCATAATACTTAATCTAGGCACAGCACAATGGTCTATGTTGACTAAATTTTAAAATACTCATAAAACCACTTGGTGATTCAGTTATATTATTTGTATATGGATAGATTTAATTGTCTCTTATTTTGTTAAAAATTTTCTGGCAATTTTTTGGTAAATATGCATCTGCAATTTTTATTTTTTGTAATGTTTTGTCTAGTTTTGTTGCCAGGGTAATACAGACCTAAAATAAGCTAGAGGAGTGGATTACCCAGCTAAGAACATTTAATCAGTTGGGCTTGGCTTATGTACCCCTTTTCTGATAATTATGTAGTGAGAAATATATTTAACAATTTTCAGCTTTGCTTAATTGAGATGGGTAATTGGGTATCTCTGTTCAGTAAAATTGGAGAAATTCAATCAAAAGCAAATTGAATGCTATTTATTGTGTTGAATTTAGTAAATCCAAATGCTTTACATCAATGACTTCATTTTAATTCTTATTTCTCCAATAACTGTATCACTATCTCATCTCATAATTGTGTAACCTGAAGATAAAATAAATATGAGAAAGGAAAACAATAAGTAGCACATACAATAAAGGTAAGAGGGAAGAGAAAATTATGATCATCTTTTGAATTAAAATGTGTGTTTATTTTTTCAAAATGTTAGAATAAAAAATAAATAAAATAAATTACTCAAAATAAAAGAATATACATATATAAATACATAAAAATATAAATACAGGTATATAAATATAAGCACAAATTTCATAAAAATAGAAAAATAAATGTATGTATAGACACACATTCCCTCCTTATCTACAGGGGTACATTCCAAGAAGCTTACTGGATGCTTGAATCACAGATAACATAAAATCTTATATATACTATCTTTTTTTCTGTACATGCATACCTATGATAAAGTCTAATTTAAAAATTAGGTACATATTTACCTTTTTAGTTAAAGACAGCATTTTACTGTTTCTATCTGGCATATCCAAGTTGCTAGCATCACTATTCTTGCCATTAAGTAAAATTAGGGTTAATTGAACACAAACACTATGATGTGACTAATGGTGGGGGGCAGATACAGCAAGGATACCCTGGAACAGGAAAGATTCACATCCTAGAAAAGGCAGAGCAGTTTCCAGACACTAACACAATGATGCACAATTTACAGCTGATAAATTATTTACCTTTGGAACTTTACATTTAATATTTCAGACTGTGGTTGACCCTGAGTAACAGAAACCACAGGAAGGGTAATAGCAGATTAGGGGAGGCTACTCTATATGTTTTTTTTTTTTTTTTTTTTTTTTTTAAATAATGTGATACTATACAAAGAGCAGTCTTTCTGTTCAAAGGCTAAATGCTTCAAAACTCAAAAATTATTTTGCTCCAATGCATGAGTCCAGTTATGATTTCTCCCCTTTGCCATTACTTCAGGATTTAAAATTCTGCAGGACGTCTGATGTGCCTAGCATGCCACTTTAATGAGGGGTCATCTGGGGATGTCCTTTCTGAAATATAATGCTTTGTGTGGAGAGTTAATACCTCAAATTGAAATCTGGGAAATATTTAGGAAAATAAGAAAATCATGGACAATCAAAAATGACAAATATCCTAAACAAAAAGATGTGACACAAGTTGGACAATAATTTATATATTGGAAATTTAAATGATGAGAAGAGTGATGTCAGAGGCAAGAGGAAAACTGTTGGATTTTATAATATATATAAAATCTATATTTTATATATTGATCTCTCTGCATATAAAACAACAGTTTCTGTCACCTGGAACAGAAACTGTACCAGATTCTGAATTATTTTTAACCTTTATCCATCAGTTTCCAAAAAATGTGCAATGCCTGATAACACTCACTGAAAATTTGTTCTTTGCTTAATCATGCATAACAGAATTTTGGTATTTATAACTGAAGAACTTTAATAATTTATGGAAAATTCATTAACTTGTTCATTTATTTTATACTTATTTTGCTGTTGTAATTTATAAAATTATTTCAAGATATTTGGACTATGGGGTGGACAAATTATATACTTTTTAAATTTATTTTTATTTTTTATTAATTTTAATGAAGTGACATTGATAAATCAGGGAACATATGTTCAGAGAAAATATTCCCAGGTTATTTTGACATTTGATTATATTGCGTACCCATCACCCAAAGTCAAATTGTCCTGTCACCTTCTATCTGGTTTTATTGGTGCCCCTCCCCTCACCTAACCCCTCCCCCACCACCCCCTCCCCCTGGGAAGCCAGTACTCTCTTGTCCATGTCTCTGAGTCTTATTTTTATGTCCCATCTATGTATGGACTCATATAGTCCTTAGTTTTTTTCTGATTTACTTACTTCATTCAGTATAATGTTATCAAGGTCCATCCATGTTGTTACAAATGATCTGATGTCATTATTTCTTATGGCTGATATATCTTATTCCATAATATATATGTACCAAAGCTTTTAATCCACTCATCTTCTGACGGACACTTGGGCTGTTTCCAGATCTTCGCTATTGTGAACAGTGCTGCCACGAACATGGGGGTGCATTTCTTCTTTTTGAACAGTGCTATGGTATTCTAAGGGTATATATTCTCCTAAAAGTGGAAAAGCTGGGTCAAAAGGCAGTTCGATTTTTAATTTTTTTGAGGAATCTCCATACTGTTTTCCACAGTGGCTGCACCAGTCTGCATTCACACCAGCAGTGCAGGAGGGTTCCCTTTTCTCCAAATTCTCACCAGCACTTATTCTGTGTTGTTTTGCTGATGAGTGCCATTCTGACTGGTGTGAGGTGGTATCTCATTGTGGTTTTAATTTGCATTTCTCTAATGATTAGTGATGTTGAGCATTTTTTTCATATGCCTATTGGCCATCTGTATGTCCTCTTTGGAGAAATGTCTATTCATTTCTTCTGCCCATTTATTGATTGGATTGTTTGTCTTCCTGGTGTTGAGTTTTATAAGTTCCTTATGAATTTTGGTTATTAACCCTTTATCAGAAGTTATGTCGAATATGTTCTCCCATTGTGTGGTTTGTCTTTTTATTTTGTTCTTATTGTCTTTAGCCGTGCAAAAACGTTTTAGTTTGATATGGTCCTATTTGTTTATCCTGTTTTTTATATCATTTGCCCGTGGAGATAAATTGGCAAATATATTGCTGCGACAGATGTCGGAGAGCTTACTGCCTATGTTTTCTTCTAAGATGCTTAAGGTTTCATGGCGTACATTTAAGTCTTTTATCTATTTTGAGTTTGTTTTTGTGAATGGTGTAAGTTGATGGTCTGGTCTCATTTTTTTGCAGGTAATTGTCCAATTTTCCCAACACCATTTGTTAAAGAGGCTGTCTTTACTCCATTTTATGCTCTTTCATCCTTTGTCAAATATTAGTTGTCCATAAAGGTGTGGGTTTATTTCTGGGTTCTCTGTTCTGTTCCATTGATCTTTGTGCCTGTTCTTATGCCAATACCAGGCTCTCTTGAGTACAATGGCCTTGTAGTATACCTTTATATCTGGAAGAGTGATACCTCCTGCTTTATTTTTTCTTTTTAAGATTGCTGAGGCTATTCGTGTTCTTTTTTGGTTCCATATAAATTTTTGGAATATGTGTTCTATATCTTTGAAGAATGTCATTGGTATTTTAATTGCTATTGCATTGAATTTATAAATTGCTTTGGATAATATAGACATTTTAATGATGTTTATTCTTCCTAGCTATGAGCACGATATATGCTTCCACTTGTTAGTATCTTCCTTGATTTCTTTTATCAATATTTTATAATTTTCTGAGTACAAGTCCTTAACCTCCTTGGTTAAATTTACTCCTAGGTACTTTATTTTATTAGTTGCAATATTGAAGGGGATTATTTCCTTAATTTCTTTTGCTGACAGTTCATTGTTGGTATATAGAAATGCCTCTGATTTCTGAGTATTAATTTTATATCCTGCCACCTTGCTGAATTCATTTATCAGGTCTAGTAGTTTTTTGACTGAGACTTTAGGGTTTTCTACATACAATATTATATCATCTGCAAATAATGACAGTTTTACTTCTTCTTTTTCAATTTGGATGCCTTTTATTTCTTCTTCTTGTCTGATTGCTGTGGCTAAGACTTCCAGAACTATGTTGAATAAAAGTGGTGAAGAGGGGCACCCCTGCCTGGTTCCTGATATTAAGGGGATTGCTTTTAACTTTTGCCCATTTAGTATGATGTTGGCTGTGGGTTTGTTATAGATGGCCTGTATCATGTTAAGGTATGTTCCCTGTTTTTTCACTTATTGAGAGTTTTGATCAGGAATAGGTGCTGGATTTTATTAAATGCTTTTTCTGCATCTACTGAAATTATAATGTGGTTTTTTGTCCCTTCTTTTGTTTATGTGATGAATCACATTGATTGATTTGTAAATATAGAACCAGCCTTGCCTCTCCAGATTAAATCCCACTTGATCATGGTGTATGATTTTTTTCATATATTGCTGGATCCAGTTGGCTAATATTTTGTTGAGAATTTTAGCGTCTAAATTCATCAGGGATATTTGCCTATAATTTTCTTTCTTTGTGTTGTCTTTGCCTGGTTTTGGGATTAGAATTATGCTTGTCTCATAAGAGGTGTTTGGAAGTCTTCCTTCCTTTGAATTTTTAGAAATAGCTAGAGAAGGATAGGAGTTAGTACTTCTTTAAATTTTTGGTAGAATTCACTTCTGAAGCCATCAGGCCCTATACTTTTCTTTGTTGGGAGTATTTTGATAACTGTTTCAATCTCATTTGTTGCAATTGGTCTGTTTAGGTGTTCTGATTCTTGCAGATTTTTGGAAGATTATATGATTTAAGAAATTTGTCCATTTCACCTAGGTTGTCTAATTTTTTGGCATAGAGTTCTTTATAGTATTTGCTTACAATGCTTTGTATTTCTGTTGTGTCAGTTGTTATTTCTCCACTCTCATTTCTTATTTTATTTATTTGAATCCTCTCTCTTTTTTTCTTGGTGAGTCTAGTTAAAAGATCATCGAGCTTTTTTACATTTTCAAAGAACCAGCTCCTGGTTTCATTGATCCTCTGTATTGTTTCCTTAGCCTCTATGTCATTTATTTCTGCTCTGATCTTTATTATTTCCTTCCTTCTATTGGTCCTGGGCTTTATTTGCTGTTGTTTTTTTAGTTCTTTTAGATGCAAGGTCAGGTTGCTTATTTGAGCTTCTTCTAGCTTCTCATGGTATGCCTGTAGTGCTTTGAACTTTCCTCTCAGTACTGCTTTTGCTGTGTTCCATAAATTTTGAGTTGATGTATGCTCATTATTATTTGTTTCTAGAAACTTTTTTATTTCTTCTTTGATCTCATTGTTAATCCATTCATTATTTAATAACATGCTATTTAGTTTCCAAGTGTTTGAGTATTTTTCAGTTTTTCTTTTGTGGGTAATTTCTAGTTTCATGGCATTGTGATCAGAGAAAATGCTTGATATGATTTTAATCTTCTTAAAATTGTTGAGACCAACTTTGTGTTCTAACATGTGGTCTGTCCTAGAGAATGAACCATGAGCACTTGAAAAGAATGTATATTTTACTGCTTTAGGGTGACAAGTTCTGAAGATATCTATGAAATCGAGTTGATCTAATGTATCCTTTAAGTCTACTGTTTCTTTGTTAATTTTCTTTCTTGAGGGTCTATCCAATGATGTTAGTGGGTATTGAAATCCCCTACTATTATATTATTGCTGTTAATCTCACCCTTTATATTCATCAAAGTCTGCTTTATGTATGTCAGGGCTCCTATGTTTGGGGTGTAGATATTTATAGTGGTTATATCTTTCTGTTGAATTGTTCCCTTTATCACTAAGTAGTGTCGTTCTTTATCTCTTACTACAACCTTTGTTTTAAAGTTCATTTTTTCAGATATAAGTATTGCTACCCCATTTTTCTTTAATTTTCTTTTGCATGAAATATATTTTTCTCATCCTTTTACCTTCAGTTTATGTGCATCTTTTGTTTTAAGGTTTGTCTCTTGTAGACAGCATATTTATGGGTCCTGTTTCTTTATACATGCAGCTACCCTATGTCTTTTGATTTTATAATTTAACCCATTTACATTTAAGGTTATTATTGATATGTAGTTGTTTATTGCCATTTTATTCTTTAAAGCTGTATTCTTCTTTTGCTATATTCTTTTCCCCCTTTGAACTGTTCACAACAGGCCCCAAACATCTCTTGCAGAATTGGTTTGGTTTTAATGAATTCCTTGAGGTTTTTTGTTTTTTGTTTTTTGTTTTTTTGTCTGGGAAGCTCTTTATTTCTCCTTCAATTTTAAATGTTAGCCTTCTGGATAAAGTAATATTGGTTGTGGGTTCTTGTTCTGCATTACTTTGAATATATCTTGCTATTTCTTTATGGCCTCAAGTGTTTCTGTTGAGAAGTCAGATATCATCCTTAGGGGTCTCCATTGTAGGTGATCGCCTTTTTTTCCTAGCAGCTTTTAAAATTTTCTCTTTATCACTTAGCTTTGGTATTTTAACTATGTGTCTTGATGTAGATTTCTTTGGGTTTCTCTTTAATGGAGTTTTCCGTGCTTCTTGAATGTGTGATACGTTTTCCAGTCTTAATTTAGGGAAGTTTTCAGCTGTGATTTGATTGAATAAAGTTTCTATCCCTTTGTCTTTCTCTTCTTCTTCAGGAACCCGTATGATGAGGATGTTATTTCTCTGCATGTTGTCACAGAGATCCCTTACAGTTTCCTCACGTTTTTTGAGTCTCTTTTCTTTTTTCTGCTCTGCTTCTGTGCCTTTGTTTATTTTGTCCTCTAACTCGCTGATTCAATCCTCAGCTTCATCCATCCTGTTTTTAATTCCTCCATTGTGTTCTTCTATTCTGATACTGTATTTGTCATTTCTGTCTGATTCTTTTCTATTATTTCCACTTTCTTTTTTATACTTGCTATCTCTTTATTTGGGTGTTCATAATGACTTTCCATTGTTGCTCTAAGCTCTTTGAACATCCTAACTATCATTATTTTAAACTCTGCATCAGGTAGTGTGGTTATATCCGATTCATTCAGGTACTTCTCTGGGTATTTCTCTTGATTCATATGGGTTGCATTTCTTTGCATGCCCATTTTGTCTGTGTGTAAGAAGGGTTTAGCTACTGGAGTCCAATGTGTGTTGCCTCTTTTTTCCCTAGGTATGGTCTATCTGCAGGACTGCCACACCCTCTGCTGCTGCTGGGTGTTGCCAGCACCGGCCTCTTCAGCTGTTCCTGCAGTTTCTGCCTTGCCTCTGCCTCTGTGGGAGGGGCTGTGTTCTCGTGCCAGGATCTATAAGCCTCAGCTGGTCTTAGCCTTCGCCGCTCTCCCACGGGTGGGATTGCACACCACATTCTGGCCACAAGCCTGGGCACCAAGTGCAAGGGTGAGCACTTTTGCTCAACTGCGGGTCCCTGTCAGCTGGTTCCTCCAGCTGGAGGGGCTTCTGGTGCTCAGTGAGCTGTGAGCTGGGCTTTCACGCCACCCCAGCCAACCTCAGCTCCTGAGCTAGGCTGCTGTTGTGAGCTCAACTGCAAGCCTGGGCTTCGGTCCCACCTCTGCGGGCAAAGCCGATTTGTGCAGGGCCCAAGCCTCAAAGTCTGGGTGAGGCTGTGAGTCCGCTCGCCCATGCCCAGCAGCAGATCTCTGCCCACTCCTGGCTCCCGCTTTTCCTCCACAGGTGGGGTTGCAGGCGGTCCTGCAGCCACAGAATCACTTTTGTGCATCTCCTTTACCCCCGCTTGGCTAGATCAAGCTCACACCAGCCGGCTCAGCCTCTGCACCCGCCAATGGAACCAGCCTCTGCCCCAGCCGTAGGAACCGTGCTTCCGTGTCCTGCCACTACCCACCCTTCAGCAAGCCCTCAGCAGTGTGGGTTCTGGAGCTGCAGCTCAGACCCTAACACTCCATACTTTAGTTCTGAAATCTTCTTCCTTCTAAGTGACTGTGCTCTATTTGCCTCAGGAGAGCCTGTTTGGCTGGTGTCCTGCTTCCCCTCGCTTGTTCCAGGGGAAATATTGTTTCAGATTATTGAGTGACTCAGCTCAGGGTTTAGGGTGGCTTTCTCTCAAAGCTTTTCTTCCTTGCCTTCCAGACCGCACTCTCTTCTAGCTGTTCTCCCTGTCCTCCGGAGTCCCAAGTGAGTGGTTGTGAGAGATTTTCTGTGCCATCCCTTTATGAAGAATCCTGGGTCTGAGACTACTGTCTCTCACAAATAGTATCCTAACCTGTTTCACAGCTAAATATTGTCCATATGCCTCTTCTAGGCTCTGGGGATGTAGGTGGGGCTTTGTTCCTGGGACCCGAGTCCCTACCCTTTTGCTAGCCTCTCTTCCCGCCACACAAGTCTCTCCGGGCTGTCTTTCACTCCAGGGAGCTGAGCAGCCCTTTCCACTTTTTCACTTTTCCTACAAGTCTCAATGTTGCTTCTTCAGTGTTCGCCGGTTGAAGAGTCCTCTCAGTCCAGTTCAGCATTGGTTTATCCAAATCATGGTTCTTAAAATCAAGTTTTAATCCACTTTGGTTCTGGGAGTTGGAAATTGGTACGTCTGCCATCTTGCTGGAAGTCTGGACAAATTGTATTAAACAAAGATAAATGTTTCTTTTAATGAGGTATCTCAGAGTCTTATATAAGGTTGTATATCTAGCTTTTGGAATAAGTTTATTTCACTTTTTATTTTATTTTATTTACTTTTTAATAATTAATTGACTATTTTAATTGAATTTTATTGGGTAACACTGTTTAACATAATTATACAGGTTTCAGTTGCCCGATTCTACAACACATCTCTGTATATCATATTGTTTATTCAACCCTCAAGTCAAGTCTTTGTCCATCAACTTTTATTCCCCAATCTCATTTTTATTATTTATTATTATTATTATTGTATTTTTCTGGAGTGAGAAGCAAGGAGACAGAGAGACAGACTCCCACATGCGCCCAACCAGGATTCACCCAGCAAGTTCACTAGGAGTTGATGCTCTGCCCATCTGGAGCATTGCTGCATTACAACTGGAGCCATTCAAGTGCCTGAAGCCAAATCCATGAAGCCATCCTCAGCACCTGGGCCAACTTTTGTTCCAGTGCAGCCTTGGCTGCAGGAAGGAAAGAGAGAGATAAAGAGAAAGGAGAGGGGGAAGGGTGGAGAGGCAGTTTGGTGCTTCTCTTTTATGATCTGGCCTGGAATTGAACCCAGTATTTTCATGTGTCTGGCTGATGCTGTACCATTGAGCTAACCAGCCAGGGCCACCCCATCTCAATTTTTAAAAAAATGATTATAGCTCCTGACTGTGGAAAAATTTTAGTCACATCTTTTGGAAATCTAAAATACACTAGAATATACCTGGGTTAACTTGGCCTAACTACAAAAGCAATAATGTATAAGATAAGATTTTAGTTATTATTTTAGATGAGTTTAAAAGTTATTATGAAGACAGTGATTTTTTAGTTCTAGATACAAATAGTTTTATATAGCATATCTTTTGAAAACAGGGAATGCCTCTTTTTTTGAAAATTGCATTTTTATAAAGCTTGGGAGATCTACCATTTGATTGAAACAACTCTCATTTTTAATTCTTCTTTAGAAAAACTTTATTATATGAAATAAAATAAACAATTTTAAGCCTTTCTGTGTATTACCACTACTATGTTTCATGTTATTTTTTTAATTTTCATAGATTAAAACAGCCTTAAACAGTACAAATGGCATTTTTCAATGTAAAGAGCTTAAAATTTATTAGGTCTTATTTTGTTGTAAATATAGTAATACCTCAGTTTTCATTCACTTCGGTTATCATCAATTTTTCCTGCAAAAAAATTGTCTCAGTTTCTGTTAGTCGCCTTGGATTACATCGGTGTGTCCATGTGACCTTGCTGCTAATTTTACAAAAACAAAGGACAACCCATGCGTTTTCCTGTTCATTGTGGCAGTTTCTCATTGTGGGAGCATCACCCCACATGTCTAGCCAAACAATTCTATTGCTTTCCAGTGTTTTTGTGCTTTTTTTATTGATTATGCTAATACAGTTACTGGATTTACATTGATTCATATGGAAATAATTGCCTCTGTTTTTGTCAAATTTTGATTTAGCCAATTGTTTTCAGAGGAATTATCAATGAAAACCGAGGTATCACTATAAATCCATAATACAATATTTTTTAAAATTATTTGTTTAAGTTATAGAAATATATAAATTATGTTGATTATGCTGATCAATAAAAAATCCAAAAATTCATGCAATTTTCTATAATACTTATATTTTAATTAGCTCTAATATAATATATTCTAAATCCATGATGTCTCTCATCATTTTGTTTCAACTTTTATAATTATACCTGGATTTAAAACATAGCACTAAAAACTTTTAAGTATTTCTGTTCTCTTCTAAAGTAAAAGTTTCCTCCAGAATTTTTTTTTTTTAAATTTTTTGAATGACAACACAGCATTTGCTTAGCTTTCTGCTACTATATTATATAAATCTGACAAACTTGGGCAGTAAAATTCCATGAAGCCTGATTAAGCAGTGGCGCAGTGGATGGAATGTTGGACTGGGACACAGAGAACCCTGTTTCAAACCCCAAGGTCATCACCAGCTTGGGCGTGGGCTCATCTGGTTTTAGCAAGGCTCACCATTTTAAGCCCAAGGTTGCTGGCTTGAACAAGGGGTTCTAGATTTGTGATAGCCCCCATTCAAAGGCACATATGAGAAAGCAATCAATGAACAACCAAGATGCCGCAACAAAGAATTGTTGCTTTTCATCTCTCTCCCTTTCTGTCTATCTGTCCCTGTATTTCTGTCTCTGTCCCAAAAAGAAAAAGAAAAAAAAAATTCCATGAAGACCACTATTCTAATTATTGTTATGTTTATACTTATTTATTTTGAACACATTGGATGATTAAATATTTTCTCACAAAAATTATAATGATAAAAGTACTTACTCTTCCCTACCAGTCTCAATGTGGCTTCTTCTGTGTTCCTTGGTTGAAGAGTCCACTTGGGCAAAAGAAATGAATAGAAATTTCTCCAAAGAGAACATACAGATGGCCAATAGGCATATGAAAAAATGCTCAACATCACTAATTATTAGAGAAATGCAAATTAAAACCACAATGAGATATCACCTCACACCAGTCAGAATGGCACTCATCAGCAAAACAACACAGAATAAGTGCTGGCGAGGATGTGGAGAAAAGGGAACCCTTCTGCACTGCTGGTGGGAATGCAGACTGGTGCAGCCACTATGGAAAACAGTTTGGAGATTCCTCAAAAAATTAAAAATCGAACTGCCTTTTGACCCAGCTATCCCACTTTTAGGAATATACCCTAAGAACACCATAGCACTGTTTGAAAAGAAGAAATGCGCCCCCATGTTCGTGGCAGCATTGTTCACAATAGCTAAGATCTGGAACCAGCCCAAGTGTCCATCAGAAGACGAGTGGATTAAAAAGCTATGATACATATATACTATGGAATACTACTCAGCCATAAGAAACGATGACATCGGATCATTTATAACAAAATGGATGTACCTAGATAACATTATACGAAGTGAAATAAGTAAATCAGAAAAAAAGAAAAACTGAGAACAGCATGATTACATACATAGGTGGGACATAAAAGTGAGAATATGAGACATGGACAAGACAGTGGTGGTTAATGGGTAGGGGGAGGGAGGGGAGGGTGGGATAGGGAGGAGGGGAGGGACACAGGGAAAACCAGATTGAAGATGACAGAGGACAATTTGACTTTTGGTGATGGGTATGCAACACAATTGAATGATAAGATAAACTGGAGATGTTTTCATTGTACATATGTACCCTGATTTATTGGTGTCACCCTATTAGAATTAATTATATATATATAGTACTTACTATTCTTTGTTCTAGAATATTGAATAACCAAAAAAGTTGAGAAACTTAGTTGAAAACCTATATTCCTATTTTATTTCTATCTTAGTTGACATAATGTCTTGTTTGTAATTATAAGGACAACAATTTCATTACATAAAAAGTGTTCTCATAAAACAATAATGCTAAAATGAAGTTATTTACAAAATATTTGAAATGTAAATGCTTTTTTTACTAAGATGTGTCTTGACAACAGAGCCATTTTAAAAAATAGTTTGTAGACTGAAATGATGAAATTATGCAAAATTAATAGTCATATATCAGTGTAAATACAATTGTTTCTTTTGACTTGACGTGTCTACCCACACTAAAGTAATCTAGTGTAATTTAATAATTTTATAAAAATTGTAAAATACATATATTTTGTTTCATGTTTAAATGTACAAAACACTAAATTATGTTAAAGTTAGCATTTTTATAATGCGTTCTGTCACATGTGAATATAGATAAAAAATGTTTTACGCTGTTAATTAGTCAGCCTTTGTTGATGTTTACTTTTTATTTTTAATATGTATAATAATATTGTATTAGCAGTTTTAAGCTGCTCTGTCTCCTTTTTTTAAAATTTTTATTTATTCATTTTAGAGAGGAGAGAGAGAGAGAGAGAGAGAGAGAGAGAAGGGGGAGTAGCAGGAAGCATCAACTTCCTATGTGCCTTGACCAGGAAGCCCAGGGTTTTGAACTGGCGACCTCAGCATTTCCAGGTCGATGCTTAATCCACTGCGCCACCACAGGTCAAGCTCTATCTCCTTTTTAAATAAATATTCTATTGTTTTATGTTTGTTTTTTTACAGACAGAGAGTCAGATAGAGGGATAGATAGGGACAGAAAGACAGGAATGAAGAGAGATGAGAAGCATCAGTCATTAGTTTTTTTTTGGGACACCTTAGTTGATCATTGATTGCTTTCTCATATGTTCCTTGACTGTGAAGCTACAGCAGACCGAGTAACCCCTTGCTAAAGCCAGCAACCTTGGGTCTAAATTGGTGATCTTTGCTCAAACTAGATGAGCCCGCGCTCAAGCTGGTGACCTCAGGGTCTCTAACCTGGGTCCTGCGCATCCCAGTCCAGAGCTCTGTTCACTGCGCCACCTCCTGGTCAGGCATAAATATTTTATTGTTCTTACATCTCTTTTTTTTTTTTAACTTACCTAGTACTTATAGTACTACAAACCCTCGAGTCAAAACTTCTATCTATCTTTTACTTTATATGTTTTGGAAAAAGAAAATATTTGCCTAGCTCCAGGGAATGTCATCTGACTCAGAACTGGCCAAACTCTACCTTCCCTCACATTGGTCATAGTGGATGAAAACAAACCTGAAGCAAGATCTGTTACTAAATGAAACACCATGCTAGTAGATTGTTGGGTAAGTTGGAGAAATTTTTTGTTGTTGTTCTTTGTAAAAATAATTTATTGCCTCAATAAAAGATTTAATTAGCCCATATTCAATTTTTAAAAATCTGGATGTATAGTATTTTTATTATATTTTTCTTAAATGATAAGTGGGGATTCAGAGAAACAGACTACCTTGGCACAGATCCCAACTCAGCCACTCATTAGTTTTATGACTTTGGCAAATTATCTAACTTTTATAAGCCTTTGTTTCCATATCTATAAACATGAACATGATCTTATTTATTGACAGGATTGTCCTGAGGAGTAAAAATTATTGCTTTTTTCAAAATGAGAAGTGTGCTCCTTGGATGAACAAAAACTTTTTTTATTATTGATTTGAATGAGATATATAGAGAGGAACATTGATTTGTTGTTCTAGTTATTTTTATATTTATTGTTTGATTCTTGTATTTGCCCTGACCAACCTTGGTATTGGGATGATGCTCTCAGCAACTGAGCTAAACAGGCAGGACTACACAAAAAACTTTTAATGATTATTTGGCAATAAAAGACATGGAGAAAAAATACATTTTCAGAACTTCAAATTTTATACACTCATTTCTAGTAATCATCTGCCATAGACTTTCCTGTGGACTCTCTTTTTCAGACTCAGCTGTGCACACTCCACATTTACAAATGTCAAATGTCTCTAACCTCATTATTGGGATCTCTTCTGGAGAGATAAATTAAAAGTAGCCACAGGAAAGAATTTTTAAAATGTTGATCTACATATCAAGAAAATGATCTACACTAATGATTGGCTAACAAGATATTTTTTTAAGTTGGTTGGTTTTATTTTTTTGGTGTTTTTCTCAACATAATCAAAGGAAGATTTTAGTTACCACTTGATAGGTCAATAAGCACACAGTTTGATGATAGATTATTATATAATTTTTGCCTTATAACCTTGGGGTTCAGAGATTAATTGGCATGGCTATACTCAAATAGATTCCATTTCTATATAATTTTTCATTTAAATAAATATTCTGAAGAACTTATTCATTTTTCTAAGAATAGGGTATCATATTATAATGACATTTTTATTGATAGTGCACACCTTTAAAATCTTTATTTAAAAATTTTAATGGTTTTATTTCTAATAATATATTTAATTTTTATTCATATCTGCATATATTTACAGATTTAATGACAGTTTAAAAATGTTTGCCAATTTTCAAAGATGAAGACTTTTTGAAGTCTTTTAGTTGGTATTTTATCAAAATGAGAAGACTATTGGTGTAGATAATACCTAGCATTAATTGAATACTTATTATTTTTAGTTGATAATTTAAAAATAATTAAATGTTTTATTTTACTTATTTCTCAGAACAGCTCAATTATTATTCTCATATAATAGGTGAGAAAATTAATGTGTGGAGAGGTAAACTAATTTGACTATGCTCATAGAGCTAACAAAAATGCATATCTGTTCTAACAGCACTTTTGACTCAAAATCTGTGCTCTTAAACATTATGGTGTGCTTTCTGCCTGAGTCTTCAATGTAAGTGTTAAATAATTAGTAGCCATTATTTTATTCTTTAGTAGTGGTAATGATTGTACAAATGGAAGTGTAATATAACAAAATTGTTATTTATAAGACTGGTATTTCTGATTTTCAATTATTCTAATTACTTGTATACATTTCCTTTTCTGCATTATTGCACAAGCTAAGCTAGAGAATAAATGATCTAAATATTATTTATTAGATAAATTATTAAAATTTTTAATGCCCAAGTAAACAAATGACTTTTGAAACATTTAATTTCAGAATTATATATTATTTTCCTAGACATTATCATCACATTATGAGCCTCATGTTCAGTCTACCTATTTTACTATGACATAGAAATATGTGAGGACTGAATAATATATCTTACTCTCAAAAGCAAGGAATAATGTTTATATTAAGTAATGTTAATGGGAGAAAATATTTTAAATTCACTTTTTCCTCATATAGTAATGAGTTTTTTCAATTGATTCATTATATTGGCTTACATGCCATATATATATATATCTCCAGTGAATTTCTTGCTTGGCTTTGTGTAATATCTGTGGGCATACTTTAGGTGAATTAAGTGGCATAGAGAAAAATAGTTCTATTTGTGCTTTATACCATTTTATCAATATTCTGTAAAATTATTAAACTAATGAACACTGATTCCTGAAAAAAATATGTTTCATTAAAACAACAAAATAAGTGTCGCCATGGTCAAATGTGATTGGAGAGATTGCAACACATATTAGTAAATGTATATTGTAGGGAAAAGAATAAAGTTAGGTTTGCTCTCTTGTTTTCTGGTTGCAATCCCTTTGCATAATTAGTGATGTAAGCATTTGGCCAAAGCCACTTTGTTTGTGTGACTGTAGCCAATATCAGGTTATGGGTACTTTCCCCACAGGCTATTTTCCCGTTTGATCACCTGCTTGCCCGCCACTGTGAGAAGCGCTTTTCCCCTGCTGGTTCACTAGCCCATCACTGTGAGAATCTAACAGATGGTAATGGCCCAAAGCCTTTCAGCTCTGCAGTCTTTCTGTGGTTTGCCCCCAACCAATGCAAACCTCTCTGGCTTCAGCCTCCTGCATTATGTATATATCTTAGATAATTCTTGTCATATAGAAATGTGTTTAAATTTCTTTAATACAATGCTTCTCAAGTATACTGATTATATAATACTTATTATTATCTCTTAGAATTAATGTTTGAATGAACAGAATTTAAGATCAAATATTTCATATTGTTAGATATTTAAAAGATAAACACATTTAAAAGAAAAATAAATCCAGCCAGGGAGCTGTCAAGATATAGATCACGAGAATGCTCCTGTTCACAAAAAAACAAAATGATATTTTATTACAAATCCCATATCCCAGCTTTGTGACCTTTAGATGGTTATTTAACACTCTAGCTTCTGTTTGCTCTTACTGCAAAGAGCTATGAAGTGGAATGAGTGCCAGAATGTATGCAAAGTAGCAGAAGCATGCTCAGCACATTTTGCATCTGGTAATGCTAATAATGGATTCTGAAATATAATTATATTTTTATGTTATCTTGGCACCTTGAACGTACATAGGACTTGATGAATCCTACATAAATTAATTTAAAACATATTTTTTTTCTTCTCTGAAATACTGTTTCAACAATAGTGTTTGCTATATCTGTGTTGGGAAAGTAGTTGTGTCAGTCTTACTTGCTGCTTTATTGGCTGCAAGCACTTTGCCTGACAAGTGCATAAACTCATGGCAGCACCACATGTGTATAGTCCATGTCAGTCGATGAGTCCTTGCCCTCATAGCAGAAGAGGGATTGCAGATTGCCTTCCTTGCCACTGTGAGGGGCCATTTTGCTGTTTGTTTCCCTGAGAAACTGTTTTCCCCTGCCTGTTTGCTCATCCGCTGTTGTGAGATACTGTCAAACAGGAATGGCCCAGTGCTTTCTGGCTCTGCAATTTTTCTATTGTCTGCCCAAATCCAATGTAAACCTGCCTGACCTTGGCCACCGGCATTACAGTCAGAAATAGGTTGATTGATATTTTAATAAAGATTTGAAATTCATTTTTTAATACTGCAACCACTCAGCTATATATTGCTTTGCTTTGCATTGGTTGGTCAGTTTGTCTATTATCTATCTATCATCTATCTATCTATCTATCATCTATCTATCTATCTATCTATCTATCTATCTATCTATCATCTATCTATCTATCATCTATCATCATCTATCTATCATTTTTTTATAATCATCTGTATAACCTATCTATTTCTATTTTTATAATATCAGTGAGTAAGCAGTTAAAATCTCTTCACAAAATTAGTGTAGGGCAGCTGTGTTAGGCTTCCTCACTGGTGGACTGGCTATAAGTGCTTTGCCCGATTGGTCTGCAAGTATGTTCCTGTGCCACATATGTATGGCCTATATACTCAGGGGGATTGTGGATAGAGGATTGCCTGCCCACCACGGTGAGGGGACAATTTTGCTGTTCATTTGCCTGAGAAGAAGAGGTTTACCCCTGCCTGAGTGCTTGTCTGCTGTTGTAAGATTCGATTAAATGGGATCGTCCAACACTTTCTGACCTAGCAGTTTCTCTACCGTCTTCCCAAATCCAGTGTGGACCTCGCTGGCTATGGCCACTGGCATTACAATTAGTAGTAAAGGTTAATATGCTTGTTGAAACACACATTGAAGATAAGGTGAACTACCTGATCTTCTTTTTTTAAAAAATGTATCTATTCATATTTAAAAGTCTTAAACTTTTACTTATTTTTCTGTCACGGAGTTAAATAATAAGCTAGAGATTACTGTTGTGGGAAACATAATATCTGCTGTGCCATTCAACATGAAAGGGAAATCACCTGTGGCTAGTTTGAAGATTGTTCCTGAAATAGATGGGGATCTATCATCACCTGCCTGATGTGATAGAGGCCCAACAAATCCTTTTATCTCAGCTGTGCTAGTGAGATGGCCTTTGTTTAATCATGATGAAAAAGGATCCCAGGGAAAAAGGAAAATGCATTCTGTGCAGAATCGAAGCCTCCAAATGGCCATAAAAAATGTATGCAGGTAAACATCATTTATACAATATCTCTTTATAGCAGATTATAGGGCTCATGTTGTGTGCCAAAACTCCACAGGGGAATCAAGGGAAACAGAGTTTCTGTTTCCTTGGAAGTTGTATCAGTATAACATAGTTAAAACAGTTGCTAGAAGTAATCCCTATACAGAGATTGAAATCACATTGCTTTAAGAAAAACAACAAAAACAACGTACTGCAATATTTGCTAAACTTTTTAAAAATATATTTATTTTAGATTATAAAAATATCTATTATTTATGCCAGGATTTTCTTCATTAAAACTGTTTTTTTCTAAAGAATGTTAAATTTATTTCCATTTAAATATAACATGTAATAAGGTAATGTTGTATAAAAAATTAAAAAATAGAGATGCAAGTATTTAAAAAAAATATATCTTAATGAAATTTATTTCTCCATCTTATAATATCTATTGCTTCATGATTCAATAACAATGTAAGTGATTAAATAATTACTCTTGGTCACTAGTGTAATTGTATTCTATAGGTAATGGAAATATATATGTATTCATGTGTGCATGTGTATGTGTGTGTGTGTTTTCTAATCCATTTATAGAGGCTAGAATCAATAGGTGACAGTCAAAATTGCAATCAAGAAAAGAGCTTAAATTATGCAAAACTGTGAAGGTTGAAAGATTATGATGAAAAACCTATAAGAAAGCACAATTCATGACATCTATTACATTGTGTAATATGATAAGTAAAAATACATTGATTTTCTCTGGCCTTTTTCAGTTTATTTCTTCTATTAGTTCACATTATTTTATACAACATTTATTATTACACAAATAAACAAATTACTTACTAATATAATTATATTCACATGTAGACTTGAAAATTACATAAACAAGCAACCTCATTAAAAATATTACAGTATTTATTTATTTTTTTCAGTGAGAGGAAGGGAGACAGAGCGACAGACTCCTGTATGTGCCCTAACCATGATCCACCTGACAACCCCTGTCTGGGACCAATGCTCAATTCAACTAACCTATCCTCAGCACCTGGGGCCATTGCTCAAACCAATTGAGCCACTGGCTATGAGAAAGGAAGAGAGAGAGAAAGGGGAGAAGGAGGGGAAGATAATCAGATGGTTGTTTCTTATGTGTGCCCTGACCTGGGATCGAACCGGTGATAGAGCTGAGACAACATTCTATCCACTGAGCAAAATACCCAGGGCATATAGTAATATTTTAAAATATAGATTTCAGCAATTAATATGGAAATTAGGATTAACTCTTTTCTACAATATTTATTTTGTAAACATTTCATAATAATTGTTGCCTACATGACAAAATATAATGTTATAGAACAAAAAACAACCTTATTCTAAGCCATCAAAAGATGGTGTACCCTGGATGCTTGGCTCAGTGGTAGAGTATTGGCATGGCATGCAGATGTCCCGGGTTCAATTCCCAGTCAGGACAAACAGGAGAAGCGACCATCTGCTTCTTCACCCCTATACCCCTTCCTCTCCCTCCTGCAGTCATGGCTCCATGGTTCCAGTGAATTGACCCCCAGTGCTGAGGATGACTCTGGCGACCCCACCTCAGGTGCTAAAAGTAGCTCTATTGCAGAGAAATGGAGCAATGGCCCAGATGGGCAGAGCATCCCCCCCAAGGGGGCCTGCCAGGTGGATCCTGGTAAGGGCTAATGCAGAAGTCTGTCTCTTTGCCTCTTCTCCTCTCCTTTAAAAAAAAAAAAAAAAGAGATGGTGCAATAATAAGATGACAACATTTTATATAAAACAGGCAAAAGAGAGGCCAGTCATTAAAATTAGTACAATTGAATTGAATGAAAACATGTTTTTCTTAAAATCAAAACTTGATATTATATCAAATATAGAGAAATGAAAATTGGTCAACAACATGAGGACAATCATTAACTTCAAAGTCTTTAAACCCAATTATGAGACATGTACAAATGTGCCATTTTTGTTTGAAACAGGTCTATTATTACCAAGCAGTCTCATACTATATTGGGGGTGTGAAATGCAATTAGAAGAAAAATGTAAAGTTATTTTTAAAGAATTAGCCACAAAAGTAAGACACACATTACTAAGATAAATTAATCTATTTTAAAACATCAAAATGCAAAAATAATCAAATAGCAATCTAACCTAGACCTCTCAGAAAAATATTTACTCTGCTTTCTGTATGATTACCAACAGAGAGATATCCTTATAAAAATTCATTCCATAAATAATTTCTAAACATTATTTAGAAAATACAAAAATACACAGGTAATTTGATATAAACATTATTTATAATTTTGCACTAAATTTTGTTTTATTCAAACTTTGTTTATTGTGTTTCAAAAGAAGATTAGAAATGCCTTATAGTGTGAAAAAAAATTTAAATAAAGTTTAATTAGAAATTTAAAACTAGCATTAGAAAATAGCTAAATTATACTAGGTTTCCAGAGAGAGCAAAATGACCACTTAAGAAAAACAATCTAATAAAAAATATTAATATATTTAGTTTTGAGTAAAAAATTGAATAACACAAAGCATTTAAAATATCACATTTTACATAAAAGGTCTAGAGATATACAAGCAAATTTTTTAAAGCATTTTCCTTTTATATATTTTGAATGCATATAATTTTAAAGAAGTAAACATAGAAGAACATAAACCAAAATAAATAATGCTGTTTTGACTGCTAAAAAATTAGTTTATAGCTTGTAATCCACAAAAGTATTAAAACTATTGTCAACTATTAATGTTAACTGCCTGAGATAAAATTTGTTTTAAAACATTTTTAATAAAATTAGACATAGTTAATTAAATGACCTCAGAGTATTAGTAGCGCTAATACAATCTTAATATTTTTAATATTTTATTCTGCATGTTATTGTAAATTGTGTACTCATAGCCTAAAATGCATAAAAAGATTTTTTTCCACAGAAGTTACACAACTACAGATTGAGAACATTATGTTAAATATATATTATATAATTTTGTTTATATGGAATGTCCAGAAAAGACCAATAATACATAAATTGAATTAATGGTTGCTTATGCCTGGAAGTTGAGAGAATGACAAGTTATTGGTTCATTTTGAGTGAATGAAAATGGTCTAGATTTTATTTTATTGATAGGTCCATAATTTTGTAAATATACCAAAATTCATCATTATATAATATGAATAAATTATTATATAATATAAAATATATTAATACAGCTATTCATAATTATTCTTTATATTCCTTCCATCAAGGTAACCTCAAGCAGTTTCCAAAACTCCTCATATAAAATAGGAATTAAAAATATCATATGACCTCACTCATTTGAGGAATCCAAGGAACAATGTGAACTGAGGAAAGTAATTAAACCTGAAGGGAACGGGGGAGGGAACTTTTGGGAGGGAGGCAAGGGAGATGTTGAGGGGAATACAGGGGAGGAGGGATGCAATCGGGCAATACTAGAATCTATGTAAACACAATAAATTAAATTTAAAAATATTTTTTAAAAAATTTATTTATTAATTTTAGCGAGAGAGGAAGGGAGAGAAAGAGAGAGAGAGAGAGGAACGTTGATCTGTTCCTATATGTGTCTCAACTGAGGATTGAACCAGTAACCTCTGAACTTCTGGGGGATGCTCTAATTAACCAAGCTATCCAACCAAGGCTTAAAAAAATTTTAAATAAGTTATTCACACCTTCCCTTTCTCATTTTTCTGTGGTCATTATCAACATTATCACTTACTTGTCATCATTATCAAGATTATATTTATTTTCCACAAATTTTACCAATAAATCCTGTTAATTGTAAAGTTCATTATAAGGAAGAAAAAAGTAAAGGAAATTAGAATTTTGAATATGTTAAATACAATATGTGTGATCTAAAGATGGCTCAAGCACCACCTTTATTTCTGCTTAGTTCTTGAACTATGTTATTTGCAGTTGACCTATTGTTTGTCTTGCAAATATTTTTTTTATTTTTGTTTTAATTTTTTGTGTGTGTTACAGAGACTGAGTGAGACAGAGAGAATGACAGATAGGGACAGACTGACTGGAAGGTAAAGAGATAAGAAGCATCAATTCTTCATTGTGACTCCTTACTCTCCTTATTTGTTCAGTGATTGCTTTCTCATATGTGCCTTGACTGTGGGGCGGAGGATGCTATAGCAGGGTGAGTGACACCTTTCTCAAGACATTGACCTTGGGCTCAAACCAGCAACCTTAGACTTCAAACCAGTGACCTTTGGGCTCAAGCCAGCGAACATGAAGTTATGTCTATGATCCCAAGCTCAAGCCAGTGAGCCAGTGCTCAAACTGGATGAGCTCTTGCTTAAGCTGGTGACCTTGGGTTTTCAAACCTGAGTCCTCTGCATCCCAGTTCAATGCTCTATCCATTGACCCACCACCTGGTCAGGCTTTCAAATATATCTTAACTTTTTTTTTTTTGCTCTGTAAGATATGAGATTTTCTGAAAGTATTTACACTTCTTTCTTACCTAAATAGGGGAGAAATTATATTATCTCATTTTCAGAATATCTATTTTTTTTCCAAGCAAATTATTGCAGTTTACTCTTCATGACAATAATTAATCCTGGACTTTAAGCCTACCTTTCTATTTCTGTTGGTTTAAATTAACATATTTACCGTTTACATCAGTCAATATTCTAAAATGCCATCTGGTTTGAACAGAATAAGAATTTCTTAAAGACTTTAACCCATAGAATTTTCAGAAATATATGATGGAATGCTTTCAGATTTAGGTACCTTGTACTCAAATTATACTAAGAGCTGATGTCAATAATCTGCCACCAAAATGTTTGATAAAGGCCCCACACTCACCATTCTGGTTCTTGGATTGGGATTGATGGTTGAATTTCTTCTACTACTGCTTCTGAAACTTGACATCTTTCAAGGTAACTATTGGATGATTTATGCTGGGCATATGACATTATCTTATCACCATCTCCCTTATTAATGAGTTCATGGCGTTTCTTATCTGGGGAGCCCAGACTAAAAGACTGACATTTAGAATTGCAAACTGAGCAGAAGGCCACCAATTTGGAAATGTTAAAATCCTACCTTTATCAGTGCATAGATTTGTCTTTGTAACTCTTATTGGCTCAGTAAGCACCTATATTCTCCTAGTTTATGCATGGTCTTTCTTTTAGACTTACAGTTTAGTGATATAATAAATTTTTATTTTTTTTATTAAAATCAGTTTGAGTTAGAATTTATATTGTTTCCCAAAATATTGTCCTGGTTAATAAAAATTTTGAAATATATATCATGTGGTCAACATAGCTCCTGCAAAGAGCAATATAAAAAAAGAAGTCCATCCAAAATGATTGTGTGAGTCTATTTTTTATTTCACAAAAGAAAAAAATTAAAGTTTTAAGGTGTCAATTTGTTATAATCTATACCAGGGGTGCTCAATACGTTGACCGCAATCTACTAGTCGATCACGAAGGAAGTGTCGGTAGATCGCATGACATTAAAAAGACATTTGCCTTTTGATTAGCATACAGGGTAGCCAATCTGACGTCTGAACTTTTGACACCCTACGCATGCGCGTTAAACCTCACTAACTTGTTCAGTTACAATGCTGCGTAGTTAGCCTTCAATTTATTTAAACTAAATACAACAAAGGGTATAAAAATGAGTGCCATAGCTGGTCCGAGTAAGAAGCCTAAAACCTACCACTTTCATACAGAATGGGAGGGGATTTTTTTCACTATGTCATATTCTAAGTGCGTTTGCCTTATCTGTCTGTGTGCCATTGCTATTCCAAAGAAGGAAAATGTGGAGCGGCTTTTTTGGACTGTTCATAAAAACTATGACATTGACTTTCCTCTGAAAAGAGAGCTGAGAAGGAGAAAGGTGAAAGAAGAATACACAATATTAAATAGTAATAATAGTAACTTAAATAATGATAATATAGAAGAAATAAATTTATGTTTTGCATTTTTATTGTAGGTAGATTATTTTGACTTGGTCATCTTATAAGTAGCTCTCAAGCTGAAAAAGTTGCTTTTTCCTCATCCCCACAATGATACTTATAATGATAACACAAAAGTAAACGTAATAATAATCATCTTAGAATTTTGTTATTTGACAACTGAAGCCATCCTGGTAAAATCTTGGTGAATATAATTCATATTTGTATGATCTCACTACAATGTGTACATTAGATTCCTGTAGTTTCTGATACTTTGCTCTAAAAAACTTTAGAATTCTGTATGTTTAGTTTTTGCCTCACCCAAAATACTCTATTGAAGTATCAAAATATGTATAGGCCAAATAGACTTCAAAATAATTGTCTTAAGAAAATTGTTTATAAACTGAAAGACATTGCTTTGTAATAAAGTTTTCTTACATACTTCAGATCGGTGGTTTTCAGCTGGCGGTCCTCCAGAATTCCGTGCTTTAGATAACAATTAGGTTCAGAATATATTTTTCATTTTACAGTATAGCTGAAGATCAAAGTTACTTTACAATGTTTTGCTATGCTTTATACAATTTTAATTTTTTATGTAATTTATGTATATATTATTATTTTAAAGCAAAGGATGATTTATTGAGGCGTTGCAGAGGGTGAGAACAGTAGGGTAATGTCCCAGGTTCTATGCAAAATGCAAGCCTTCTTGGGTTTTCATTCTCTGGGAACAAGAAAGTTGCTGAGGTTAACCAACCAGAGTGTAGGCTGAGTGGCTTTTTCCTTTATAGAAATACTCTGGTCCCACTAAAATCCATGCAGTCACTAAAGCTAGGTACTCTGGGATTATGCAAGACCTATTATATGACGCAGAAAGGGACTTTTCCAACCAGGTATTAAGTTTGTCTCTGGTATTTGTGGCTTGGATTTAGATAGGCTTTGAAACAATCTACTGCTACCCATTTTTATCCTGGTTATAAATCTTGTGGGGGCTCTTAGAGTTTAGGAGATGCATGCCTGAGAGGGAAAAAGACATGGGTGTGCTCCTGGGAGGGCAATCATGTTATTTATTTATTTATTTTTAAATTAATTAATTTATTATTATTATTTTTTACAGTGACAGAGAGAGAGTCAGACAGAGGGATAGATAGGGACAGACAGAAAGGAACGAAGAAGCATCAATTATCAGTTTTTCATTGCGACACCTTAGTTTTTCATTGATTGCTTTCTCATATGTGCCTTGACCACAGGCCTTCAGCCAACCGAGTAACCCGTTGCTCGAGCCAGCAACCTTGGGTCCAAGCTGGCGAGCTTTTGTTCAAGCCAGATGGGCCTATGCTCAAGCTGGCCACCTCTGGGTCTCGACCTGGGTCCTCCACATCCCAGTCCGACCCTCTATCCACTGTGCCACCACCTGGTCAGGCAGTCTTGATATTTTTTTATTAAAGTTTATTACTTTTATTAGCATACAGACTAAAAAGAAAAATTGTGTCTTTTTAAATCTTGTTTGTGATGCTTAGAAATCACCAGGTCTTTAATGTAAATTCTCTTTCTTTGTGTATGTATTAATTTGTACCTTGATTGCAGAACACTATATATTATCATAAAAGATATGAGATGACTCAGTAACCATTATTGAAATGACATATTTTAAATCACTTTAGTTCATTTGTTCTATTGTACATTCCACAAGAATTTTAAACTAACAATGCTTCACTATCAGTCCGTACTGATATTTTATATTATTTCATTTTTTATCTCTCAATTTCTGTATACACAATGACACATAATTCAGATTAAATAATAGTAATGCTTCTTATTCAACTTTGATAAAAAAAGAATAATATAAAGGGAATATTTTAGATATGAGTTAGAGAAGACAATTATGGTATTATTTTCTTTCAGAATGAAACATTTTATTCCTCAATTTTATATTTAAATTAATTATTTTTATTAGAATATATAGATGAAGACCTCTTAATTTTAATTACTGAAATAAAAATCTCTTGAAGAAATTATATTTAAATATGTAAAAATTAATGAAGTAATTTTTATCTTTAAAACTTTGAGATGTAATGCAGAACCAATTCAAGTATGAAGGTTATTACATGTATTTCTGCACATAATATTTTGGCTTATGTCTCAATATCTATCTCACATTTTACTTTCTATCAGTTGTCTTCACAATATGTTTGTTTCAATTACATGCAGATAATGTAACTGTTAACTCTGTGTTTTCCCACCCCCAAAATATATCAGCAGTATTGAATAAATATTTGGAGGGATCATTTGCATTTTTAGCTAATTAGTTTTCCAATGATGTCCTGAACATTATTTTTCTTTAAAGTAGTAAACAGCATGTTTTTGATATAGGCTTTTAGAAATCTGTATATTGAAATTGTGCACATACTTGGTACCTAGACCCTAATAGCAAAAAATGAGATATGTGCAACATACTAACACAATTCTTTGATGATACTAACACCAGTGAGGTTCCTTCTTAGCTAATCTTTTTAATTATGAATCATCATAAAGCATTAAAATTGCCTTGGGTTGTGCCTTATAGCCAGACCACAAGTGATAGATTTCTCTGATTAGTTGCAATGATTGTTTGACCTGCCAATTCATTTTACAAAAAGGACCAGAATATCCACAGAGGTGCTTTACAGACAAACTAAAAAGAAAAAAATATACATAGAATAAAGTGAATACTTGTTAGTTATAAGAAATAACCTTAAAATTTAATATAAAAAGTCTTAAAAATATTTTACCAGAGTTGATATCATTGCATTAAGTTTTGCACAGCAAAGGAAACTATCAAAAAAATAAGAGAACATATTTACCCGTACATCTGATAAAGGTTTAATATACAAAATTTAAAAAGGAGTTATAAAGCTCAACACCAAAAAACAAAACAATAAAACCCAATTAAGAAATTGGCAAAAGACTTGAAAATACACATCTCTAAAGATGTCTTGTAGATGGCCAATAGACATAAAATGATGCTTATGCTCACTATTCATTAGAGAGATTCAAATTAAAACTACAGTGAGATATTGTTTTCAGAATGGCCAACATCTATAAATCTACAAACAACTAGTGTTGGTCAGGATGTGAAAAAAAGGGAACACTTGTACACTGTTGGTGGGAATGCATATTGGTGCAGCCTCTGTGGAAAGTGGTATTGAGTTACCTCAAAAAATTAAAAATATAACTGCTCTAAGACCCAGCAATTCTTCTTCTGAGAATGTATCCTAAGGAACCCTAAATGCTAATTTGAAAGGATGTGCACACCTTTTTGTTTACTGCATCATCATTTACAATAGCCAAGTCAAGTTATGGAGCAACCCAAGTGCCCGTTGCAATGATAGATGAGTGGATAAAAAGGCTATAGTACTTTTACACAATAGAATACAACTGAGCTGTAAAAAAAAAGGAAATCTTACCTTTTATATGACAGAGAAAGACAAGTACCATATTATTTCATTTACATATGGAATCTAATGACCAAAATAAACTAATAAACAACATCGAAACAGAACAGACTCACAGATACAGAGAACAGACTGACAGTTGTCAGAAGGGAAAGAGGTTAGGATTCAAGTAAAAAGGTGAAAGGTTTAAGCAAAGAAAAAAACTTCTAGATACTGAAACAGTGTGATTACAAAAGGAAAAGAGAGGTGGGAGGAGACAGAAGAAGGTTAAAGGGAGAATAAATGGTGATGGAAGAGACTTCACTTGGAGTGGTATAGACTAGGTGCAGTGTACAGATGATAGATTATAAAACTGTACACCTGAAACATATCATTTTATTAACCAGTATCATCCCAATGAATCCCATAAAAATTGAATTTAAGTATTTAGTTTGACAGATGTAGGTTTTAGGTTTTTTTTTTTGTAGGTTTTAGATTTTGAAAAATATATATATATGACATATATATTTAGTATATTATATATATAGTATATAATATATAGTAAATTTTTACTTCTAATTAATGCAAATATAATTTAATTTATTAAAAACATTCAACTTATTGAAAATTAAATATTATAAATTTCAGTTGCTGGCTGCTCTGTTTTTTATGGATGAATGGTCTTTTCACTTTATATTTATGGCTGCATAAGGTATTGTCATTTGCTTGACATTGAACTTAAGAAATTATATATATATATGTAAAATTATATATGATATAATATATTATATATTATCTAAATTATATATCTATAATTATATATATACTTCCATATCAGTGAGAAATTAACTAAAATATTCATACTTTTTAATCAAATGATAATTATGTATGTTGTATAGGAAAAATGCTTCCAACCATATTATTGTTTATATTGACCTAGAAACTGAATTACAGAGAGTTGGGTTAAAACTTTCTGTTGATATACTTTCTGGTAACAGAATAATTTTTAAGTTCCAAACAATTGTCTATTGAAATAAAATTGTGACAAACCTTTGTTAATTTTTAGCAAATGTGTTGATACTTGGCTTCTTTAGTTAAGTAAAGCACAACTATTTGCGTATGTAATTTGTCTGTAATGCTAAAAACTGTAAAATAATACAACATAATTCCTATTACATACTTATTTAATTTTATTAGGTGTACTTAGATCCTAGTGTCCCCCTGAATACCTCCCCCCTCCCTTTACCCTCCTCCCCTTCATGCCCTCCCTTTGGTTTTGCTTTTCTGCTCTCATTTCATCCTATCATTCCCTTTCCCTCTTTCCGCTTTCCCTCTGGACTCTTTGATCCAGCCTCTGCCTCTATTCCATTCCTCAGTTCATATTGCTCATTGGATTCTCAAATGAGTGAAATCATATGGTCTTTTTCTTTATAGCTTATTTCACTTAATATAATGGTTTCCAGGTCCATCCATGTTTCCACGAAAAGTAAGATTTCCTTCTTTTTCATGGCCCCATAGCATTCCATTGTATATAGGTACCACAACATTTTTTTTTTTTTTGGTACCACAGCTTTTTAATCCACTTGTTCACTGATGGACACGGGCTGTTTTCAGATCTTGGCTATTGTAAAAAATGTTTGCCATAAACATGGGGGGTGCATTTTTCCTTTTGAATCATTGATGTGGTATTCTTGAGATATATTCCTAAAAGTGGGATGGCTGAGTCAAAAGGCAATTTAATTTTTAATTGTTTGAGGAATCTCCATACTGTTTTCCACAGTGGCTGCACCAGTCTGCATTCTCACAAGCAGTGCAGGAGGGTTCCTTTTTCTCCACATCCTCGTCAGCACTTATTTTGTGTTGTTTTGTTAATGAGCACCATTCTGACTGGTGTGAGGTGATACCTCATTGTGGTTTTAGTTTGCATTTCTCTAATGATTAGTAATTGTAGGGTGGTTAGCAATGGGAACAGTCACGTGGGAACCTAGACCCTGGTCTTTGTCTGGAATCGCCCCACATTCTTGCACGCCAAAAGAAATGGCCCAGGGGCCCTTTGGGAGAAAAGCGACTGTCTGTCACCCAATGAGACTTCCACTATGTTATATTAGCTCGCCCACACTAGAGGACCCCTGAAATACCTCCATGTTGTTTAATCCTTTGTGACTCGTCCAGCCCCTGAACCCCGAGACCGGAGGACATCATCGGGTGGAATGCGCAGTACTTAATAAAGCCTTTATTTCACACTTTGTGGCTCCTGGCTGCCTGTTCCTTCTTTCACAGCTGGGAAAAATACCTTACATTTTGGTGCCGAAAACCTTGGAGGAGTTTGAAGTCCACAACGGACAGCTCCTCTCTCCCCGTCTCCTCCGAGAAAGAACCAGGACCCAGGATCTCCGACTATCCATCAATTTTGGCGCTCAGTGCGGTAAGTCTAAGGTGACCAGACGTCCCACTTTTGGTGGGACAGTTCCGATTTTTTAACAATTTGTCTTGCTTCCCACAGCGTTTTAAAAAAGTCCCAATTTTTGGAAATAATGCACAAAAAGCTAGGGAACGACAGGAGAACGGGAAGGGAATATATGGTTTCGGTGGGGAGACCCAGCCTTGAACTGGAAGCGCCTGCACTGCCACAAGAGCTGGCTGCCCCGTGCGGGGCCCTGAAACAAAGTACTTTGGGGGGGAAGTACCAGCTGAGGCAGTGGCTGTCAAGTCCCCTAACTACCCATAGGCCTGTGTCCTTGACACCAGCGTGTGGCCTTGGGCTCCTTCAGGCACAAGCCGCTCGGTCTCCAGGGGGCGGCGGGGCTGGACACAGGGTGCATGGCCCCCGCAAGGACGAGTCTAGGTGGGGAGTTTGCATGACTGCTCGTGTGCAAGCGCTGCGCTTGCCTGTTTGTGCAGCTCTGGCATCAGTTTAGGGACCATGTAACCCGATCCCTCAGACTCACTCAAAATTTCTCATATAGTAATATTTCCAAAAATGATCTTTTAAATGAGGTATCATTATTAAAAAAATATATTGAAAGATGGCGACGGAGTAGGCGGACGTACCAACTTCCAACTCCCAGAAGCAAAGTGGATTATAACTCAATTTAAAGAACCATCATCTGGATAAACCAACTATGAACTAAACTAAGTGGACTCTTCAACCAAGGAACACAGAAGAAGCCACATTGAGACTGGTAGGAATAGCGAAAACGTGAAGAGGGCTGCCCAGCTCCCCGGAGCAAACGGCAGCCCGGAGAGACCCGCGGGGCGGGAGAAAAGTTTGGCGGAGAGGGAGGGACCTGGGTCCCAGGAACCAAGCCCCAGCCTGCAGTCTCAGAGCCTAGAAGAGGCGTTTGGACAGTTTTGAGCTGTGAAACAAGTGAGGGAGCTCCCAGGCCTACAGTGTGGAGTATTAGGTCCCTTCCAACTCTGCTGAGGGCTGCTTAAGGGTATGGTGGGCACACCGGTGTGAGCTCAGTCTAGCCCAGAGGGTCAGAGGGGACGTGCAAAAGCGGACCGGCAGCTGCGGGCACGCCTTTAACCCCACTTACGGGGACAAAGCGGGAGGCCAGGAACAAGCAGAAATCTGCCCTACAACCCTGCACAGGCTGGCCCTGACCGCGGAAACCGTGCTAGGACCAGGGACGAGCAGGGGCTCGCGGCTGAGCTGACACTACCAGCCCCCCACCCCCCAGGCCGGAGAAACCGTGGCTGGCCAGTATACGTGCACGAGCGGGCTCCGAGCGCGGGAACGGGGTAGACCCCGAGACAAGGGGAGGCTCGCAGTTGAGCTCATGGCTACTATCCCCGCCTGGCCGGAGAAACGGCAGATTGCATTCACACGTGCACGAGCAGGCTGGACGAGCGGAAGTCCGTAGCTGAGCGGAAGCCAGCAAACACACCCAGCCCAATAAACCTTGGTTTCCGACCCTGCGCAGGAGGACCCTGGCCTCGAGGGCGAGGCTAAATCTCCAGATGGGCAAAAGCTCACAGCTGAGAGCACATCAAAAGCCCCGCCCAACCCGCGAAACTGTGGCGAGCAGGCTCTGACTGAGGGTTCTGGGCGGAAGCCTGGAAATAGGCTGGGTCCGCAGCTGAGCAAAGGTGCTCACCTGTACCCAGGGTGCTAAGACTTGTGGCTTCAGTGACAGCCCCTCCCACGAAGGAGAGGCAGACACCACAGCAAAAGCCACAGTGGGCCGGCGCTGGTAACGCTCATACCCAACCACCCTAGGCACAGGCAGAGGGGGTGAGGGGCCTGCAGACAGACCACACCTAGAGAACACAAAGGCAACACCTACTGGACTCCAGTCACCACAACTTGCTTATACACAGAAAAAATGGGCAGGCACAGGAATGCAAACCAAATGAATCAAGAGAAATCCCCAGAGAAGGACCTGAATGAACCAGATATAACCAAATTACCCGAAGCAGAATTTAGAATAATGATAGTTAGGATGTTCAAAAAAATTAGAGCAACAATGGATAGTCATTATGAACACCTAAATAAAGAGATAACAAGTATAAAAAATGAAATTGAAATAATAAAAAAGAAGCAGACAGAAATGACAAATACAGTATCAGAATTGAAGAACACAATGGAGGGAATTAAAAGCAGGATGAATCACCCTGAGGATCAAATAAGCGAGTTAGAGGACACAATAAACAAAGGCACAGAAGCAGAGAAGAAGAAGGAAAAGACACTTAAAAAATGTGAGGAAACTCTAAGGGAGCTTTGTGACAACATGAAGAGAAACAACATTCGCATCATAGGGGTGCCTGAAGAAGAGGAGAGAGGACAGGAAATGAAAACTTTGTTCAATCAAATCATAGCAGAAAACTTTCCTAAATTAAGGCTGGGAAACACTCCACACGTTTAAGAAGCATACAGAACTCCATTAAAGAAAAACCCAAAAAGATCTACACCAAGACACATCATAGTTAAAATACCAAAGCTAATGGATAAAGAAAAAATTTTAAAAGCTGCTAGAGAAAAAAAGGCTATCACCTACAAAGGAGCCCCCATAAGGATGACGTCGGACTTCTCAACAGAAACACTTGAGGCCAGAAGGGAATGGCAAGATATAATCAAAGTAATGCAGAACAAGAACCTACAACCAAGACTACTTTATCCAGCAAGGCTAATGTTTAAAATTGAAGGAGAAATAAAGAGCTTCCCAGAAAAAGAAAGCCTGAAGGAATTCACAAAAACCAAACCAATTCTGCAAGAGATACTAAGAGGCCTCTTGTGAACAGTTTAAAGGGAGGAATGAATAGAGCAAAAGAAGAATACAGCTTTAAAGAATAAAATGGCAATAAACAACTACATATCAATAATAACCTTAAATGTAAATGGGTTAAATGATCCAATCAAAAGACATAGGGTAGCTGCATGGATAAAGAAACAGGACCCATACATATGCTGTCTACAAGAGATACACCTTAAAACAAAAGATGCTCATAGACTGAAGGTAAAAGCATGGAAAAAAATATTTCATGCAAATGGAAATGAAAAAAAAGCAGGGGTAGCAATACTTATATCAGACAAAATGGATTTTAAAACAAAGGCTGTAGTAAGAGATAAAGGAGGACACTACATAATGATAAAGGGAACAATTCAACAGGAAGATATAACTATTATAATTATCTACGCACCAAATATAGGAGCCCCTACATACATAAAGCAGACTTTGATGGATATAAAGGGCGAGATTAACAGCAATACTATCATAGTAGGGGATTTCCATACCCCTCTAACAACACTGGATAGATCCTCAAGAAAGAAAATTAATAAAGAAACAGCAGACTTAAAGGAGACACTAGATCAACTTTATTTAATAGATAACTTCAGAACTTTTCACCCTAAAGCAGTAGAATATACATTCTTCTCAAGCACTTATGGTACGTTTTCTAGGACAGACCACATGTTAGGACACAAAAATGGTCTCAATAAATTTAATAAGATTGAAATCATATCAAGCATTTTCTCTGATCACAATGCTATGAAACTAGAAATTAACCAGAGAAGAAAAACTGAAAAATACTCAAACACTTGGAAACTAAATAGCATGTTATTAAATAATGAATGGATTAACATTGAGATCAAAGAAGAAATAAAAAAGTTTCTAGAAACAAATGATAATGAACATACATGAACTCAAAATCTATGGGACACAGCAAAAGCAGTCCTGAGAGGGAAGTTTATTGCACTACAGGCATATCATAAGAAGCTAGAAAAAGCTCAAATAAGCAACCTGACCCTGCATCTAAAAGAACTAGAAAAACAACAACAAATAAAACCCAAGACAAGTAGAAGGAAGGAAATAATAAAGATCAGAGCAGAAATAAATGACATAGAGGCGAAGGAAACAATACAGAGGATCAATGAAACCAGAAGCTGGTTTTTGAAAAGGTAAACAAGATTGATGAACCTTTAACTAGACTCACCAAGAAAAAAAGAGAGAGGACTCAAATAAATAAAATTAGAAAGGACAGTGGAGAAATAACAACTGACACAACAGAAATACAAAGCATTGTAAGAAAATACTATGAAGAACTCTATGCCAAAAAATTAGACAATCTTGGTGAAATGGACAAATTTCTTGAATCATATAACCTTCCAATAATCTATCTGGAAGAATCAGAACACCTAAACAGACCAATTACAGCAAATGAGATCAAAAGAGTTATCAAAAAACTCCCAAAAAATAAAAGTCCTGGGCCTGATGGCTTCACAAGTGAATTCTATCAAAAATTCAAAGAAGAACTAACTCCTATTCTCCTCAAGCTATTTCAAAAAATTCAAGAGGAAGGAAGACTTCCAAACTTCTTTTATGAGGCGAGCATAATTCTGATTCCAAAACCGGGAAAAGACAACACAAAGAAAGAAAATTATAGGCCTATATCCCTGATGAATTTAGACGCTAAAATTCTCAACAAAATAATAGCCAACCGGATCCAGCAATATATGAAAAAAATCATACACCACGATCAAGTGGAATTTATTCTGGAGAGGCAAGGCTGGTTCAATATTCGCAAATCAATCAATGTGATCCATCACATAAACAAAAGGAAGGACAAAAATCACATGATAATTTCAAAAGATGAGAAAAAGCATTTGATAAAATCCAGCACCCATTCATTCTCAAAACTGTCAGTAAAGTGGGAATACAGGAATCATTCCTTAACATGATAAAGGCCATCTACGATAAACCGACAGCAAACATCATACTAAATGGACAAATATTAAAAGCAATCCCCTTAAGATCAGGAACCAGGCAGGGTTGCCCACTTTCACCACTCTTATTCAACATAGTTCTGGAAGTCCTAGCTACAGCAATCAGACAAGAAGAAGAAATAAAAGGCATCCAAATTGGAAAAGAAGAAGTAAAACTGTCACTATTTGCAGATGATATGATATTGTATATTGAAAACCCTAAAGTCTCAGTCAAAAAACTACTGGACCTTATAAATGAATTCAGCAAGGTGACAGGATATAAAATTAATACTCAGAAATCAGAGGCATTTCTATATACCAACAATGAACTGTCAGCAAAAGAACTTAAGGAAACAATCCCCTTCACTATTGCAGCCAAAAAAATAAAGTACCTAGGAGTAAATTTAACCAAGGAGGTTAAGAACTTGTACTCGGAAAATTATAGAACACTGATAAAAGAAATCAAGGAAGATACAAACAAGTGGAAGCATATACCATGCTCATGGCTAGGAAGAATGAACATCATTAAAATGTCTATATTACCCAAAGCAATTTATAAATTCAATGCAATACCAATTAAGATACCAATGACATACTTCAAAGATATAGAAAACATATTCCAAAAATTTATATGGAACCAAAAAAGAACACGAATAGCCTCAGCAATCTTAAAAAGAAAAAATAAAGCAGGAGGTATCACTCTTCCAGATATCAAGGTTTACTATAAGGTCATTATACTCAAGACATCCTGGTACTGGCATAAGAACAGGCACATAGATCAAAGGAACAGAACAGAGGACCCAGAAATAAACCGACAACTTTATGGACAACTGATATTTGACAAAGGAGGAAAGAACATACAATGGAGTAAAGGCAGCCTCTTTAACAAATGGTGTTGGGAAAATTGGACATCCACCTGCAAAAAAATGAAACTAGACCATCAACTTACACCATTCACAAAAACAAACTCAAAATGGATAAAAGACTTAAATGTAAGCCGTGAAACCATAAGAATCTTAGAAGAAAACATAGGCAGCAGGCTCTCCGACATCTGTAGCAGCAGTATATTTGCCGATTTATCTCCATGGGCAAATGAAATAAAAGGCAAAATAAACAAATGGGACTATATCAAACTAAAATGTCTTTGCACAGCTAAAGACAATAGGAACAGAATAAAAAGACAAACCACACAATGGAAGAACATATTCGACAGCACATCTGATAAGGGGTTAATAACTAAAATTTATAAAGAACTTATAAAACTCAACACCAGGAAGACAAACAACCCAATCAAAAAATGGGCAAAAGAAATGAATAGAAATTTCTCCAAAGAGGACATACAGATGGCCAATAGGCATATGAAAAAATGCTCAACATCACTAATCATTAGAGAAATGCAAATTAAAACCACAATGAGATATCACCTCACACCAGTCAGAATGGCACTCATCAGCAAAACAACACAGAATAAGTGCTGGCGAGGATGTGGAGAAAAGGGAACCCTTCTGCACTGCTGGTGGGAATGCAGTCTGGTGCAGCCACTGTGGAAAACAGTTTGGAGAGTCCTCAGAAAATTAAAAATTGAAATGCCTTTTGACCCAGCTATCCCACTTTTAGGAATATACCCTAAGAACACCATAGCACTGTTCGAAAAGAAGAAATGTGCCCCCATGTTCGTGGCAGCATTGTTCACAATAGCGAAGATCTGGAACCAGACCAAGTGTCCGTCAGAAGACGAGTGGATTAAAAAGCTATGGTACATATATACTATGGAATACTACTCAGCCATAAGAAACGATGACATCGGATCATTTATAACAAAATGGATGTACCTAGATAACATTATACAGAGTGAAATAAGTAAATCAGAAAAAAAGAAAAACTGAGAACAGCATGATTACATACATAGGTGGGACATAAAAGTGAGAATATGAGACATGGACAAGAGTGTGGTGGTTATGGGATGGGGGGAGGGAGGGAAGAGTGGGATAGGGAGGAGGGGAGGGACACAGGGAAAATCGGATCGAAGGTGACAGAGGACAAGTTGACTTTTGGTGATGGGTATGCAACACAATTGAATGATAAGATAACCTGGAGATGTTTTCATTGTACATATGTACCCTAATTTATTGGTGTCACTCCATTAGAATTAATAATAATAAAATATATATATAAAAATATATATATTGATAAGGAAAAGGTTAAATCTTGGGAATCAGCAAAAATCACAATAGAGAACAAATGGTTAGAAATATTTTATCATTTTGAAACAAACCATGTTCCATACAATAATGCACTAAAAATTGTGTAATACGCACTCTTTACCGAGAACTATTGCTGCGACTGAACACGTTTTCTTTTACGGTAAATAAAGTGTGGACATCAGAAAAATCACAATTAAGTGTTGTGTGTTTGAAAGCCATTTTATGTGTGAAAAATAATTTAACAAATTATTATGAAAAATTTTATGACCTTTTAAACAACAGCAATATACTAAAAAAAATTCACTCAAATGAGAAATATGCCAAATAATAAAATAATACTATACATAACTTTTAATGTGTTATATTTTTAAATCGTACTTATGTTGAAATATTAAAAAATATATTACAATACTATTTTTGCATTTTATGAAAATTTTTTTGCTCCATATAGACCAAATTTTTTATCAAACCCCTCTGCCCCCCCCCCATCAATGATGTCCTGCTTTACCAATTTTAAAATCTGCTCCCCTTAGGTAAATACCATGCCTCCAACCACCCCCCCCCCCCTCAGGTTCTTTTCTATGCCAGGAAAGCCTTTTCCGTCTGAGTGCGTGTGTGCCCTGGAGACGTCCAAGCACATATCCACTTTCCCTATCTGTTCTGTGGCCAGAGTCTGACTTTTGGGATGGCAATACTCATTCTTTGAGAACTGAGGGGTGACCATGGAGCAAAGAGATCCAAGTCTGACTCTAAAACACTCCGGGAGTTGCCTTATTCGAAATCTCTCCCTTCCTAAAGAAGAGAAAGAAAACTGTTTTTCTCCGCTGTGGCCAGGCCAGAGAACCCACTGGATAATCAGACCAGGTAGCCTCCTGAAGGGACCCCTGAAATACCTCCATGTTGTTTAATCCTTTGTGACTTTTCCGGCCCCTGAACCCCAGGACTGGAGGACATCATCGGGTGGGATGCACAGTACTTAATAAAGCCTTTATTCCACACTTTGTGGCTCCTGACTGCCTGTTCCTTCTTTCTCGGCCCAGAAAAATACCTTATAGTGATGTTGAGCATTTTTTTTATCTGCCTATTTGCCATCTGTATGTCCTCTTTGGTGAAGTGTCTATTCACTTATTTTGATTGGATTGTTTATCTTCCAAGTGTTGAGTTTTACAAGTTCTTTATAAATTTTGGTTGTTAACTCCTTATCAGACGTATTGACAAATATGTTCTCCCATTGTGTGGTATGCTTTTTTATTTTGTTCAGATTGTCTTCTTTTTAAGGAAAAGTATTTTAATATGTGAAGAAGCTATAAAACAAGTTTTTTGAAAGAAAGATAGGATACTTAACAGAAATGATAGTTGTTAAGGGGAGAAAAAGTTGATAGTTTTTTCAGTAGAATACATGTAAAAAAGATCAGAATATACTATATCTAAGATACCACCCAATAGCATGGTTTAACAATATAAAGCTTAACTTCTCTCTCATATAACTGCCTAAAGATGAATTGGCCAGGCTTGTGGGATAATTTTGCTTTTAAAATGTCTTTCTGAGGTTCTAGTTTCTTCCATGATTTTGCTCTGATATCAGGAGCTTAAATTCTTCTAGCTGTTTGTTTCTTTGCTTGTTTTTCTTTTTTTTAAATGAAGTTTTACTGTAATACAGCTATATCAATTCCGTTTTCTATAGTCTATGCCTATTTTATGATAAAATGCATGCGTTGTTATAGAGAAGTCTGCAGTCCCTATTATGTAATTTGTGTTCTTATAAGAAGAGAAAGAGAGATGAGGGCTTTTCTCTGTTGATGGGTCATAGGAAAAGGCCAGAAAGAAGGTACTTAAGAATCGAATCAGTAGGCACTTTGATTTTGCACTTTTACAGTCTCTAGAATTAAAAATAAAATAACCGTCTGCTGTTAATACTACCCAGTTTATGGATTTTTTTTGTCATAAAAAACCCAGCTAATTGAGGCAGATTTTTATATTTATCATATGATGCTTATTATAATGGTACCATATGTCCATATAAAGCTACTCTGGAGAGCTCCTAAAGGATTAATTCTTCATTTCCAATGGTGTATTAAAAATATTGAACAGAAAATTATTTTTAAAAGGGATGTTTTTATTGAGTGATTAAATAAAACAGCATAATGCTAAAAAAGAAATAATGATCTTTAAGAAGCTTTTCTAGGATGGTAAACAGCTTTATATTTCCCTCTATGTTCCTAATTGAGGACCTAAAAATAAACATTCCAGAATAAATTGAATAAAGTCTTAAAGTTTTCAAAAATTTGAATGAGAATATAAGGACAAATTATGTGAAAAAATTATATTGATGTAGGTCTAATTTTCAGAAATAATAAAAAAGGAGATTTTAGTTAATGCAGAATTTTTAGTTTATTTTGTCAACCTCTACTATTTCTTCTAAATCTAGTGAAAGAAATGAACATGTAAAATAGTTAAGAAAATGAAGCTCACACAATAAAGATAAATCAACCAATGGATACTAAATGTGATTACAGAAAAATAAAAGAGGTTTATATATAATAAAAAGCTGCATAATTGTGGGAATTTGAAGAAACCAGGAACAAAACTGTGCATGACTCAGTGACTGCTTGAGGGCTATTTTAAACGATTTCACTAAGCAGGATCCACAGGTCACTAGGTTAAACTAGATGTCCCATGGCAGTGAAGAAATCTGTAGAATATCTGGAGAAGGAATGGTAAGAATGGATGTAAAAAAGCAAAATGTAACCATTAACAGTAGATAAAACTGTAAAATTGAAATATTCTGATACAAAGAAAGTAAAAAATGGTACAACAGAGAGATCAATCTCTTAACAAATGAAATAAAATATAAACACATTTAGCTTTAATGTATATATGCCTAAGGTTCTAAAATTTGGGAAAAAAATATGCTCATAATTGTAAGCAAGCAAGAAAAAAGAACAGGCAAAAATGAATAGGTATGTATAAAACAGACATTGATATTTTTAAAAACTCTCTAAGTTTTGCATTTTTCTTAGGTGACTTTATATCTGTGATAAAACAAAACTGTAAATGCAACTCTCAAACATGGAGTAAACTGTGTATTAATCATAATCTAAAAGAGAATTTGTGAATTAGGGTTTAATGTTGAAAATCTCATGTCCTCCTACCAAAGTCAACATTATGAGACAGAGAAGGAAAATATGAAAAATAAATAAAATAAAGAGAAGACAATGAAAGATGGCAATAGTATTCTAATGTCAAATTCTAGAGGAAGAAATAGATGGAGTGGTAAAAAAAAAATGATCAAAATGATGATGACTGAGAATTCTCTAAAATTTAATAATTCTAAGAAAAAGAGATCACTGAAGCTTTGCCAATAGAAATAACAAATAAATACATTTATATAAATAAAAATACATTTTCATTTAATGAGCAATCCTTAAAAATAGTGAAAAAATTGCATCTGTAGTAGTGAAAAAAGGTAGTGTACTTTCAAATAAATTACAGACTACAATAACACAACTTATTAAAAATAAAACAGCAATAAGTAATGGAAAAACAGAATGACATCTTGGAAAGAACATAATTGGTTAAGGGGATTGATCCACTAAACTAAGATTATGTAGAAAATCAAGTATCTGAAAATAAAATCTCAATAAAGATATTTTGAGGGGCACAGAAAATATATTTCTGGAATTAAGCTGCCAGAAATAAGTATCAAAAGGTTGACTATGTATATAATAATAGGAAAAGTGTTACACACATACATGATTCTATTAAAATAAATTATTGTATTAAGTGCTCTCATTTTTAATTAAGAATTTAATGTTTTTAGAAGAGTTTTAGGTTCACAGGCAACCTGAGGGGAAGGTATAGAGATTTTCCATGGACCAGCTGTACTCACATATACATAATAGCTTCCTGGTTATCAATATCTCTTACCAGATTGATGCATAATGATTACAATTGACACTTCATAATCACTTAAAGCCTATTATTTACATTATATTTCATTGTTGGTTTTGTCCCATCTATAAATTTGAAAAAATAAGTAATCAAAAGTATTTATCATTATGGTATAAAAACAGAATATTTATTTTTCTTTTTATTCCAATTGAGAAGGGGAGATAGAGAGACAGACTCTGGCATGCACCCCAATGGGGATTCACCCAGCAAACCCCCTTTTGGGCCTGATGTTTTGCACATCTGGGGTCATGCTCAAAACTGAGCTATTTTTAACACATTACATAGAGGCTCCATGGACCCATTTTCAGCGCCCAGGCCAACACACTCAAATCAATGGAGCCATGGGTGCCGGAGGGAAAGAAAGAGAGGGAGAGAGAAACAGAGAGAAGGGGAAGGGTTGGAGAAGCAGATGGTCACTTTTCCTATGTGCCCTGACTGGGAATCAAAGTGGAACATTCGCACTGCAGACAAACACTACCACTGAGCCAACTAGCCAGAGCCATAATAGAGTATTTTTATTAAATACAAATTTGCTCTTCCCTTTCATATAGTTGGAATCATGCAGTTGTAGCCTTTTAAGATTGGCTTCTTTCACTTAATAATATGCATTCAGGTACCTCCGTGTCATTACAAGACTTGACAGTTTGGGGTTTATTGCACTGAATAACATTATTTAATCTGGATATACAACTTTATTGATCCTAAAAGATGTCTTGGTGACATTCTAATTTGACAGTTATTTAAAAGCCACCCTAAACTTCCATGAGCAGGTTTTTGTGTAGACATGACACTGAGCCAGGTATGGCTACATGCCAAATTTTGAAAGCCCCTGCTCAGAGACAAATGCTGATGTAAGATGTAAGAAAAGATCATTTCAGCCTGATCTGTGGTGGCACAGTGGATAAAACGTTGACCTGGAACACTGAGGTCACCTGTTTGAAACACTGGGCTTGCCTGGTCAAAGAACATATAGGAGTTGATGCTTCCTGCTCCCCCTCCTAAAATAAAAAAAGAAATAAAATAAATCTTAAAAGAAAAGATGGTTTATTCAAGTGCGGCACCTTGAGAAGATGGGGCAATCTCTTCTCAAACATCATGTTAACATCTCAGTGTAGGCAGGAGTTTTTATAGAGAGGAAGAGGGAGAGCAAATACTTAAAATTTTTTTTTTTTTAATTTTTTGGTTTTAGAGAAAGAAGGGAGAGAGAACCATGGAAATATTCATCTATACTATATATGCTGATCGGATATTGAACCCACAACCTTTGCATATGGGAATGACACTCTAGTCTAACTATTGGAACTATCCAGCCAGGGCTGGATAAGGATCTTGAAACTGGTCAAGCTATGGTCTGCTGTATGTCATTCTGGTTTTCATCATCCTAGTTTTATGTCATCCTGTTTCTAGGGTTGAGAATCGACAAATATTTCAGAGTTGAAATGCCTAAAGGGTGGAGTCTGCTTCTTTTAAAGTTATTTCTTAAAATTTTTTATACAAATATGCTGTTTATCTTACAAGTTACATATTAGAGTCAGCATTTACAAATACAAGTCAAAAGAATGGAGGCATGGGTTACAATAAATTTCAACTCTTTTTAGATAAATGCCAAAAATGATTGCTGAATCCTATAGTAAGAATATGTTTAGTTTTGTAAGAAACCATCAGACTTTCTTAAAAAATGGCTGTACTATTTTGCATTCCCACCAGCAATAACTGAGAGAATCTGTTGCTATACTACTCACCAGCATTTAGTATTGTCTGTCAGTGTTCCAGGTTTTGACCATTCAAATAAGCATGTAGTTTATCTCATTGTTGTTTTAATTTGCATTTTATTGATGTCATATAATGTGAAGCATGTTTTCATGTGCCTTAGTTTGACATGTGTGTATCTCCTTTGATAAGGTTTCTATTAAAATATTGGCTTATTTTTTAACCAGGTTGTTTTTTGTTTTTTGGGTTTTTTTACTGTTTTAAGTGTTCTTTTTATGTTTAAGTTATTGATCCTTTGCCAGGTAGGTCTTTGGCAAATACTCTCTTCTAGTCTGTGGCTTGTCTTTTAATGCTCTTTCTATTGTCCTTCTCAGAACAAAAGTTTTTACTTTTGATGAATCTAGCATATTAATCATTTCTTTCATGTATCATGCTTCTAGTTTATCTAAAAGGCCATTGTTAAACCCAAGGTTATCTAGGTTTTCTCCTATATTATCTTCTATAAATATTAGTTTTATGTTTTACATTTAAGCTTGTTAGCCATTTTGATTTAAGTTTTATAAAACTTGTAAACTCTGTGTCAAGATTCATATTATTTGCATATGGATCCAGATGTTCCAGCACCATTTGTTTAAAAGAATGTTTGCACTTTATTCTATGATTTTTGCATTTTTGTTAAAAAATAGTTGTTTTAATTAATTTGCATATATTTAGGATTTCAATTGTGTTTCTTTGATCTATTTGTTTATTCTTTCACTGATATCATACTGTTTTGATTACAACAGTGAGTTTCAACCTTTTTATATTATGGCACACATGAACTAATTACTAAAATTCTGTGGCAAAACAAAAAATATATTTTTTGCCCATCTTACATAAAAATAGTTATAATTTTTATTCATTCACATCAGTTAGCTATTGATGTGCTGGCTGTTGTCATTTTTTAATTTGAAAACCTAAGGAAAAAGAAGTCAGTACCTCTTACAAAACAGTTAGGTATTGCGTATTTTAAAAATTCTTACAACATAATACTGTGCCTCTCACAGCACACTGGTTGAAAATCACTGTTCTATAGTAATTCTTTATTTTGAATAGTATTATTTTTCCTATTTTTTATTTTTCTTCCATATTATGTTGACTGTTCTGGGTGGTTTTCCTCTATATAAACTTCAGAAACAGTTGATATTGACAAACACTAGCATTTTGATTGAGATTGCATTGAATCTGTAGATCAAATTGGGAAGAACTAACATCTTGATAATATTGAGTCTTCCTATTCATAAATATAAAATATTTCCTCTTGTACATAATTATAGTTTGCTTTTGTCCATCAAAATCTTGTAGTATTCTTTACTTTGATCTTGTACATGTTTTGCTAGATTAATACCTAAGTATTTAATTTGGCAGGGATGGTAATGTAAATAGCATATGCTTCTAATTTCAAATTTCACTTTTTCATTGGTGAATTATAGAAAAGCAATTGATAATTGTATGTTAACATTGCACAGGATGCCCTCGGGTTACAACAGTCTTGACATATGATATTTTGAATTTACGATACTCATTCTCATAAAAACTTAAAAAAATTGAGACATGAGTGTTTTGGCTTACACTGTTAGCAGTGTACTTATGAGTTACATGCAGAATATACGGTAATGCAGCATATGAGTGAAGGAGTAGGCATCCTTCAGTACATTTACCTATACCTTTCTGTACTGTTAAAAGTGCAAGTGTTCCATTTGTGTTAGGCAAAGGTGTGTTTCAATTATACCAAAATTCGAGTTATGTCACTACTGTAGGAAGAGAACTGTGTCATAACCTGAGGAAATTTTGTATCTTAAAAACTTGTTATGATTGCTTTTCAATTCCTGGAGATCTCAAGAGAGTTTTATTGTTTTATTAATATGTATATTTTTAATTTTATTTGTTTTATTAAGTTAGCTAGAACTTTCAATATGATGCTGAAAAGGCATGGTGACCCTGGTTGGTTGGCTGAGTGGTAGAGTGTAGGCTGGGTATGTGGATGTCCCAGGTTTTATTCTTAATCAGGACACAATGGTGAAAGCACCATCTGCCTCTCTACTTCTCCCTTTTCCCTTTCTCTCTACCTCTCTCTTCCCCTCCCACAGTCCTGGCTTGATTGTTTCAGAACATCAGCCCTGGGAGCTGAGGATAACTCCATGGCTTTTCCATCTCAGCTACTAAAAATAGCTTGGTTGTGATCAAGGTCTCAGGTGGGCAAAGCATCGGCCCCGAAGAGAGTTGCTGGGTGGATCTCAGTCTGGGCACATGTAAGAACCTGTCTCTCCATCTCCCTTCTTCTCACTTGGAAAAAAGAAGAAGAAAAAAGAAAGAAAAGAAAAAAGAAAAGGCATAGTGAAGTGAGAGACATTCTTGCCTTGTATTTTAGTAGAAAATCTGGTTTTTCATCATATAAACATAGCTGTAGATATTTTGTAGATATCCTTATAAAGTAATAGACATTACCTGTATTTCCAGTTTACTAAAAATTTTTATTATAGATTTAATCTGCTCTTCTTTTTCTAATTTTCTTAATTAAAAACTTAGGTTGTTGGTTTTAGAATTTTCATCTTTTCTAATATATGCCTTTAATGCTCATTTTATTTTTTATTTTTATTTATTTTTATTTTTTATTTATTTATTATTTTACAGGGCCAGAGAGAGAGTCAGACAGAAGGATAGATAGGGACAGACAGACAGGAACAAAGAGAGGTGAGAAGCATCAATCATTAGTTTCTCGTTGCCCTTGTGACAACATAGTTGTTCATTGATTGCTTTCTCACATGTGCCTTGACCGCAGGCCTTCAGCAGACTGAGTAACCCCTTGCTGGAGCCAGCGACCTTGGGTTCATGCTGGTGAGCTTTTGCTGGAACAACATTTTTCTCTCTTTCCTTTTGATCAAAATATTAGGTTAGTTTAATTTTTTCTAAATCTTTCTGAACTCCAGTACTAGTTAATAAAATCAAATAAAAGCTCACAACCTAGCCAGTTTCTTTGGCTACTTCACTAGATATAAATTAACAATAATAACAACAAAAACTAAAAATTAGAAACATTTTTTTTTTGAGAGAGAGAAAGGCAGGGAGAAAGATACAAGAATATCAAGCCGCTCCTTTAAATGTCTTGAAAAGGGAACTGAATCAACAACCTCCGCACTGTGCACTGAAACTCCAACCAACCAAGCTACCTAATCAAGGCTTATTTTTCTGTTTGTTTGAGGCAGAGAGGTGAGGGGGGATGGAAGCATTCATTTGTGATTCTACTTAATCATGCATTCATTGATTGCTTCCTGTGAGTGACTAAACGGGGATAGAACCTGCAACCTTGTTGTTTTGGGACTATCCTGTTAATCCACTGAGCTAGCCATACAGGGCCACAATTCTAAATTTGTTGTAACTTTAAGTGTTTTAAATTAAATTTTGAAACACCTACAATACCATTCAAAGGCAAGACAAAAATCACAAATGAAAACTGATTTAAAATGAGAGAATAGTAAATGACATGAACAACTATTTAAATGTTTAAAAGATACACATTTATTATTTAACTTAAATATATTTTAAGTAACATTATAAACATAGTTCATTTATCCACGGAATGCATAATGTCTTTCTTAATAAAGCAATTGATAGTACTTGCTTATATTGTACATATTGCTAGTTAATTACTAAGAGTATATGTATTAAATACCATGCTATAATATTCTCATTCATGCTTTTCTTTTCTTTCCTTTTTTAACTAAGACTCAGGAAGGCAGAAATGGACTCCCACATGCGCCCCAACCGGTATCTTCGGAAGCCCTCTACCAGGCTATTCTTTGCCTGTCCGGGCCACTGTTTTGTTGTTTGGCAACTCAGCTATTTTTAGCACCTGAAGTGAGGCCATGGAGCCATTTTCAGCACCAGGGGTCCACTTTGCTCAAAATATTCCAGCTATGGCTTCAGAAGAGGAGCAAAAAGAGAGGGATGGATAGGGGGGAAGCAGATGGTCACTTCTGTGTACTCTGACTGAAATCAAACCTGGGACATCCACATGCCAGCTGACACTTGACCACTGAGCCAGTCGGCCAGGGCCATTTATACTTTTCAAACCAGCAAAAAACCTATTTTAAAAAACCTTTTTCTAAATTTATCTAAAATATAAACTTGATATATCATGATTTCTATTTAATAGTACCATGTTCTGGTGTACAGATCTATAATACCTCATCTATATTGGGTGTTGTTTGTTTCCTATTCCAAGTCAAGTCTCCTTCTATCAACAATACACTGTACAGATAATATATTATAGAATTGTATACCTGAAACATATATGATTTTAATAATCAATGTCTCTATGATAAAATAAATTAAAAAAGAAAACAATGTTCTGTTAAGTTGATTAGTGGAATAAAGTATATTTATATTTGCATTCAAAACATGAAAATATTTAAGTGTTGCTTTTGCAAGTAGTTCATACTGCTGTCAAAATGTCTTTTTTTTAATAAAGTGTAGAAAAATTAATATAAATAAAGTAAAACATAGAAGGTTAAATTAAAACATGCCCAAAGGCTATTTATTCATCTGCTTGCCAAAATGTTGAATAATGCTATTTCATTTTTATAAATTTAGGCATATCACATACACAAAAGCTGGTTTTGATAAAGCACTAAATCTTTTTACATTCCTTAGTTAATTATGGAGAGTTTCTGATGTTTTCTAGTGAACTATGTTATTGCTCAAATATTAAATTAGTCATGAGTTTTCCCATAGGTATAAACAATATTTATTTAACTTGATACATTCCTATCATTACAAAGGAATAGATAAAATAGTGTCACGTTAAAACTTAATGTATTATTTTAGATTAAGTTTTCTCAATATTAATAGTAGATATTTGTTCATCAAAAATTAAACTTTAAAATATTCATAAAAACAATAAGTTGTAATAGCACTATCTTGGCTGCCTTTTTTATCATAAAACTACATATAAATAAATATTTTTTAAAAAAATAAATTTTCAAAGTATTTTCACTTCCTGTTAAGAGTAAAGCAGAGTTTACCATAAATCACTCTTTCTTTTTTTTTTTTTTTCAGGGACAGAGAGAGAGTCAGAGAGAGGGATAGATAGGGACAGACAGACAGGAACGGAGAGAGATGAGAAGCATGAATCATTAGTTTTTCGTTGCTGTCGCAACACCTTAGTTGTTCATTGATTGCTTTCTCACATGTGCCTTGACCGCTGGCCTTCAGCAGACCAAGCAACCCCTCGCTGGAGCCAGCGACCTTGGGTCCAAGCTGATGAGCTTTTGCTCAAGCCAGATGGGCCTGTGCTCAAGCTGGGGAGCTCAGGATCTCAAACCTGGGTCCTCCGCATCCCAGTCGACGCTCTATCCACTGCGCCACCGCCTGGTCAGGCGAATCACTTTTTATTATCAATTCTAACATTACATATTTCTAAATGTAAGATAGCTTGTAGAGTTTAACAGTTATATTTCTAAATTGGCATTTAAGGTAAATGACTATGTGGGTTCAATTTATTTGTGATACATTTACTTTTAATGTATATTCAAAAATTATATTTAAAGTCTTTTGTATGCAATTATAGTAGAGTTGGTAAAAAAGTACACTACAATTATTGTTACTATTATCATTATTATTCTGGGAAAACTAAATTAATCATGAACATAGAATAACGGAGTATATACAAAGTAAGAATACAGCATAAGTGGCACAGTGGCTAGACCTTCCGACCAGTCGCGGGGAACCCAGTTTCAAAACCCCAAGGTTGCCGGGTTGCGTGTGAGCTCGTCTAATATGAACAAGGCTAATCAGCTTGAGCCCAAGGTTACTGGATTGAACAGGGGGTTACTCGGTCTACTGTAGTCCCCCCCCCCCCCCAAGCCCTGGTCAAGACACATATGAGAAAGTATTCAGTGAAGAACTAAGGTGCCGGAACAAAAAATTGATGCTTCTCATTTCTCTCGGTTCCTCTCTGTCTGTCCCTAATTGTCCCTCTCTCTGTCTCTCTCTATTTTTTTCACATAAAACAAAACTAAAAAGAATACAGGATGAGTGCCTTTTTAATTGCTTTCCCATTTTAGCATTATTAAAACAGTAACTGATAAGTAGTAAGCACTACATAAATAATAATAAAAAAACTAAATATATTTAAATGAAAGAATTGGAATTTATTTCAGAGTTTGGCTGAGTTCTCTTGAGAAAAAGAAAGATGGTTAAAACTGATATGTATATCTTAACATGTGGATATAAACAGTTTTCTTGTTCTAGACTTAAAGACACTTCCATGATTTTATTCTGGTTTCTGTTTTACATTTATTCTTCTATGTTGCTGTTATTTCTGGCAAAATTGTCATGTTAGAAAAAAGGTCCTGGCTCTGATTGACTTCCTCAGTTGGTTAAGAGCGTCATCGCAAAATGACAAGGTTGCGGGTTTGATCCCAGTTAAGGGCACACTCAGTAAGCAACCGATGAATGTACGCCTTAGTGGAAAAACAAATAAATTCTTCCTTTACCCCTTCACTACTTCCTCCCTTCCTCTCTCTCTAAAAATCAATAATAATTAAACCCTGAATGAATAACTCAGTTGGTTGGATAATTGTTATGGAACACAAAGGCTGCCAGTTTGATTCTCTGGCCAGGGCACTTACAGTAGCAGTTTGATGTTCCCTGATGCTCCTGCTATTCTCTCTCACACACACAAAAAAATAAAAAAATCAAAGTCCACTGCAACTTAAGCTTGTCTGTCAATGTTTATCATGTCTTTCACAAATTCCAGTGTGCATGTGTTTCTTCTACAATTTAAGTGATTGCTCCAATTACCTCTTAATGTGTTTCCTGAGGCACAATTACAATACCACATCTTACATAAATCCTTGTCTATTACTCCTTCCTAAAGTATATTGCTTCCTCTTTTTCACCTTTAAGGATATATATTCATACTTCATTAAACTAATTTTCTTCTTTAGACATTGTTTTTCTAAGCAACAGTTGCTGTGCATTTTAAAATTTAAAATAGCAGATGAGTTGATAATGTAAGTAAAGCCCTACCTTATTATCAACTCTGAAGGCACTCATTTGTTACTTTCTTTAAATTCTACTATCTGTTGATCTTATGTCACTCCATTGTCCTCTATTCGACTCATGTAATTCTGTTTTGTTTTGTGTTATCTATTGTCTCTTAGCTGTGAGAAAATAAAATTTGAATGTATTAAATAATTCCACTTTAATTCTCTTTCTTCCATTTGTGTGATGAACACTATTATTATTTATTAATTATTGTTTCTAGTATTTCTGTAAGTTTATTCAAATAATAGTCTCAAAGCCTACTTCTTGTCCAATATAATTTAAACAAGTCTATCCAAAATAAGGCTGTACTCACAAACCCACCCTTTTTTTCACCTTGCTTTTCTTTTCCATCAAACTTGAAAATATTTGTATCCTATTCTGAAATAAAATCATTTTTCACCATTTCAACTCAAATGTTTTATATTTAAAAAATTATCTATTTCTTTTATATTAATTTATCTTACTTATTTAATTTATTTATTTACTATAAATGTGTAACTATTGTTAATTCTAGGAACAACTCAATTGTTGTCATCTGAACTGGCCAATGTAGTGGCGTTTCTCGGTTTCCATTCTTTATATTTGTTCACTTGAAAGTGAGTTATCTTAGAATTAAAGTGAAACAAATCACATCTTTTGCTCAAAAATTTCTGTATTTTACTTTGCTTCAGTTTGAACCATAACTTAAAACTTTTTTGTGCCAAGTTTTTCATTTCTGTTCTTGTTTTCTAATGTACTTTAAGTCTCAAGTTATAAATTACTTGCCTAGAAAACCAATCTTCTTGATCTCAGTTAAATTCTTCTTCATTCTTAACACTGGCTGGTTGGCTCAGTTGATTAAAGACGTTGTCCCGAGTCAACAAGGTTGTGGATTTAGTCCCCAGACAGGGCACACACAGAAGCAACTAATGAATCCTCAACTGAATGGAACAACAAATGAGTGCTTCCTTTTCCCTCCCTTTCTCTTCCTGTCTGTCTGAAAAAAAGGAGGAGGAGGAGGAGGAGAAGGAGAAAAAGAAGAAGAAGAAGAAGAAGAAGAAGAAGAAGAAGAAGAAGAAGAAGAAGAAGAAGAAGAAAGGTAATCCCTCGTCATGTAGCTCTTTGAAATATTTTCTATATTTGTAAATTGCAGATAGAAATATATATTGAAATTTTATGTCTTTATCTTTCTGTCTCTCTTTATCTCTCTTTCTCTTTTTTCGCTTCGCCCTCACTCCAACCCCCATCACTTCCCCTTTAGAAAAAATGTGAACGTGCTTAAAATGGGTAGGGCAAAAGTAAGTTCACAGTTGTGAGCAAAAAACCACAATTTACTTTTTTATTATTATTTATTAATTATTGTAATATTTACCATATGAACAATGGTAAACCAATTTTTCCCCACCCTGCATTTTTTTCAAAAGAAAACATAGTGGATCACATAAGTCAGATAGATATTTTATCATTCCTTCTTGTATGTCATATATTTTGTTCCTTGTTAGAGTTTGTCTCCTTCTTAAATCACATATGTGTATTTTTGTGTTAAATTAGAATTCAATGTTTATTTACTTCTATATTTTCTACATATTTTTCATATTTGTTATATAAATATCTTTATAATAATATATTTGTATTAGTGTATTATTGTATTCACATATGACTATATAGTTTTTGTAGTACACCAAACTATTATTACACTTTTTTTTTTTGTGACAGGGACAGAGAGAGACAGAAAGAGGGACAAAGAGAGACAGACAGGAAGGGAGAAAGAAGAGAAGCATCAATTCTTTGTTGTGGCACCTTAGTGATTCATTGATTGCTTTCTTACATGTGCCTTGAGCAGGGGGCTATAGCAGACAGAGTGACCCTTTGCTCAAGCCAGCGACTTTGGGCTCAAAGTGGTGAGCCTTGATCAAACCAGTTTATTCAATGTTTGTGAAACTCTGTACAGTTTAGGTCTCATGCTTCAAGATTTATGTGGCCAAAATACTACTAAAAATCTGTTTAGAAAAAGATTTACAAGAATTTGATAGTACTTCTGTTTCTGCTTTTTAACTGTGTGAGCTGCTTTTCCTAAGCACCTAATCAGTGAGAGGCTGTGTGATAAGCATTTACATGTACATTGTCATTTAAATTTTACCAATGCATGAAGAAAAAATGATGTTATCCCCACCTCACTAATTTGTACACCAAAGCTAAGATGGTTTACAAACTTAGCCCAAAGTGACACAGTTAGCAGAGACTATTTGCCTTATTTGAATTGAGATGTTTTTGATTGTAAAGCTTGTGTTATTAATCACTGGGCTGCATTTACTTTTAGAATTTATGGCTTCCCATTTATTCAAACCATCTTTATCTTAACTGTTTCTGTTCTCAGCCATATTTTTATACCATTTTAAAATGCCTACATGGTGTATTTTTGCATAATCTATTATTCAAAAAAGGTTCACATACTTTAAGACATTATTTTAAAATAAAACATGGATAGCATATTTTCTGAGCCTTACTTATCTTAGAATTTACTTTTACTGTATTTACCTATGCACGAAAAAAATGGTTTTCTTAAAAATCTACAATGAAATGGATTTCAGGCTTGAAAAACAAGATGCTATCCATTATGAGTACAAGTTATATTACTGCAAACACCATTGTAAGTAATATTGTTCGTGCAACCACTAGGCATGAATGTTCATTTTTATTTTTGACATTTTTGTTTTGTTGATTTTTTATATCCTGACATGACAGTATAAAGTATTATTACGTTACTTCCAAATTTCAACTATTATTGTTATTTCTTTTTCAAAAAATAGCTATTACAATTGAAATATATGTCTGTAGTTACAATTCATAAGAAATTGTGTAGTTTAATGGGACCTTGGATTGTTGCTTCTGCTATATTTGCTCTTTCTTTTTCTGCATCAGAAAAATTCTATTTATATGTTGAATTACTTGCAATTTATCGAAAAGAAAAGCCTTCATGTTTCCACTCACTGTATCTGTAAACCCATGTGCACCCGAATTTATATTTGCTCTCTTTTCTACAGTTACATGAGGATGTTATTCTTTGTATGTTATCCACTAACTTTCTGTATCATGTACTCTATACTTATCTCTAAACCTTGATTCTCCATTTATGATCAGTTCCTTCTGTATCATCAGTCTTTGCTGTTGATAATTTCCATTAGCATTTAAACATAGTAAAATATCTCCATTCTTCAAAATAAAAATATGTACTTTAATTTTACTTCTGCCATTATTTTTTTTTAGAATCATTTCTAAGTGGTTTTCAATCGTCACTGCTTATAATTACCAATCTCCATCAAGTTATTCTAATTTTAGTTTCCATCACATTCTTGATAATTTATTTTCTAAAGGTAACAGCTTTCACATTACAAAACCTAATAGGCATATTTTTATTATTATCTTAGTTTCCCAATAGCATACATTTAATCTCTCCATATTTTTGAAGCCCTCTTCTCACTTATTTTGTTCAGCCCTTCTCATATTTTGATAGCTCTCTTTCAACTGATCACTAAATTTTAAAGCATCACAGAAATCATTGTTGGAAATTCATGCATTCTTTATATTTTCTCCCAGATAATTTCACATGTTGTGTGAACCTTAGGGGTACAGTTAATAAAATAATTTTAAAGAAATGACCCTTTTTATATTGTTTATAACTCTAGGTAAGTATATATACTGCCTTCCTAATATCTCCACTTAAATATTGTCTAGATAAATAAAAATTTCCAAATTATACGTGAAACTCAACACTCTTCAAACCTGTTCCTAAAATAGTCTTCCAGATTTCAGTAAATTACATTATCACTTCTCTGGTTGTTCAGCACAAAATTCTAAAAGTCATTATCATTTCTTCATCTCCAATATTAGATTAACTGGTAAAAGCTAGAGTTTTGCTTCTACCAATATATATGTTTAATTTGGATATTTGTTAATCTTCTATGTAAACCACTCAACATCTGCATTTTTAAAAGAGAAATCAATCAGAATTCTCACTTTTTGTTTATAGTTTATAATATTTCAATTTCTACAGACAATAAAAGTATGTGTTTATAATAAATGCATACTAAAAGAATAAAAAATAAAAATATGAAAGAGAAATCACAAAAAGACATAAATAGCATAAAAATTACAAAGCAGATATTTTTTATAAATACTAAAATGGCATAAATAATTTTGACATACTATATTAAAATACTATGGATTGAGTGACTTAACAGACATTTATTACTCGCAGTCCAAGAGGCTGGAAAGGTTGAGATCATGGTGTAGACGGACTTATTCTTGGTGAAAGCCTGTTCTCTGGCTTGTGAAAGTCTTTCTTCTCTGTGATCATATGATCTTTTCTCCATGCATGTTCATGGAGAGATCTCTGACCCCACTACCCCTTCTTGTAACAACACTAATACTACTATAGAGCTTCACCCTCCTAATTTCATGTAAACCTACTTACTCCCCAAAGGCTCCACCTCCAAATACATTTACATTGAGAACTAAAGCTTCAAAATATAAATGTTGAGGGGACACAAACATTAAATCTATTAAAAATTAATTAAAATATTCTACCATCAAGCTAATAAATCTAAAAATATGGATAAAATATCATTTTTTTAGAAATATGTGAATTATTCTACATTATTTAAAAGATAGACAACTTTAGAGGGGGAAGCAAGATGGCGACGGAGTAGGCGGACGTACCAACTTCCAATTCCCAGAAGCAAAGTGGATTATAACTCAATTTAAAGAACCATCATCTGGATAAACCAACTATGAACTAAACTAAGTGAACTCTTCAACCAGGGAATACAGAAGAAGCCACATTGAGACTGGTAGGAATAGCAAAAATGCGAAGAGGGCTGCCCAGCTCCCCGGAGCAAACGGCAGCCCGGAGAGACCCGCAGGGCGGGAGGAAAGTTTGGCGGAGAGGGAGGAACCTGGGTCCCAGGAACCAAGCCCCAGCCTGCAGTCCTAGAGCCTAGAAGAGGCGTTTGGACAGTTTTGAGCTGTGAAACAAGTGAGGGAGGTCCCAGGCCTACAGTGTGGAGTATTAGGTCCCATCCTACTCTGCTGAGGGCTGCTTAAGGGCATGGTGGGCGGCAGGACGCTGAAATGCAGTTCTGTCGGCGTGGGCAGAGGCCAAGCCGGTGGGAGATTGGTCTAGCCCAGAGGGTCAGAGGGGACGCGCGAAAGCAGTCCGGAAGCTGCGGGCCTGCCTTTAATCCCACTTACGGGGACGAAGCTGGAGGCCAGGAACGAACAGGCCCTGTGCAAGTCGGCCCTGACCAAAGGGACCGGGCTAGGACCAGGGACGGGCAGGGGCTCACGGCTGAACTGACGCTATCAGCCCCCCACCCCCCGGGCCGGAGAAACCGCGGTTGGACAGTATACGTGCGCGAGCAGGCTCTGAGCCCAGGAACGGGGTAGACCCCGAGACAAGTGGAAGCTCACAGCGGAGCCCACGCTACTATCCCCGCCCGGCCGGAGAAACCGCGGATTGCATACATACGTGCACGAGCGGGCTCCGAACAAGGGGGCGGGGTAGAGTCCGGGATGAGCGGAAGTATGCAGCTGAGCGGAAGCCAGCAAACACACCTACCCCAATAAACCTTGGTTTCAGACCCTGCGCAGAAGGGCCCTGGTCTCGAGGGCGGGGCTAAATCTCCGGACAGGCAAAAGCTTACAGCTGAGAGCACGTAAAAAGCCCCACCTAACCCGCGGAACTGTAACGAGCAGGATCAGACTGCTGGTTCTGGGCGGAAGTCCGGAAATAGGCTGGGTCCGCAGCTGAGCAAAGGTGCTCACCTCTACCCTTGGTACTAAGTCTTGTGGCTTCAGTGACAGCCCCTCCCATGGAGGAGAGGCAGAAATCATAGCAAAAGCCACAGTGGGCCGACTCTGGCAACGCTCATAACCAACCACCCTAGGCACCGGCAGAGGGGGTGGGGGCCTGCAACAGACCACACCTAGAGAACACAAAGGCAACACCTACTGGACTCCAGTGGCCACAACTTGCTTATACACAGAAAAAATGGGCAGGCAGAGGAATGCAAACCAAATGAAGCAAGAGAAATCCCCAGAGAAGGACCTGAATGAACCAGATATAACGAAATTACCAGAAACTGAATTTAGAATAATGATAGTTAGGATGTTCAAAGAAATTAGAGCAACAATGGATAGACATTATGAACACCTAAATAAAGAGATAACAAGTATAAAAAACGAAATTGAAATAAGAAAAAAGAATCAGACAGAAATGACAAATACAGTATCAGAACTGAAGACCACAATGGAAGGAATTAAAAGCAGGATGGACGACGCTGAGGATCAAATAAGCGAGTTAGAGGACACAATAAACAAAGGCACAGAAGCAGAGAAGAAAAAGGAAAAGAGACTTAAAAAATGTTAGGAAACTCTAAGGGAGCTTTGTGACAACATGAAGAGAAACAACATTCGCATCATAGGGGTGCCTGAAGAAGAGGAGAGAGGACAGGAAATGGAAACTTTGTTCAATCAAATCATAGCAGAAAAGTTTCCTAAATTAAGGCTGGGAAACACTCCACACATTCAAGAAGCACACAGAACTCCATTAAAGAGAAACCCAAAAAGATCTACACCAAGACACATCAAAGTTAAAATACCAAAGCTAATGGATAAAGAAAAAATTTTAAAAGATGCTAGAGAAAAAAAGGCTATCACCTACAAAAGAGCCCCCATAAGGTTGACATCAGACTTCTCAACAGAAACACTTGAGGCCAGAAGGGAATGGCAAGATATAATCAAAGTAATGCAGAACAAGAACCTACAACCAAGACTACTTTATCCAGCAAGGCTAACATTTAAAATTGAAGGAGAAATAAAGAGCTTCCCAGAAAAAGAAAGCCTCAAGGAATTCATAAAAACCAAACCAACTCTGCAAGAGATACTAAGGGGCCTCTTGTGAACAGTTTAAAGGAGGAATGAATAAAGCAAAAGAAGAATACAGCTTTAAAGAATAAAATGGCAATAAACAACTACATATCAATAATAACCTTAAATGTAAATGGATTAAATGATCCAATCAAAAGACATAGGGTAGCTGCATGGATAAAGAAACAGGACCCATACATATGTTGTCTACAAGAGACACACCTTAAAACAAAAGATGCTCATACACTGAAGGTAAAAAAATGGAAAAAAATATTTCATGCAAATGGAAATGAAAAAAAAGCAGGGGTAGCAATACTTATATCAGACAAAATGGACTTTAAAACAAAGGCTGTAGTAAGAGATAAAGGAGGACACTACATAATGATAAAGGGAACAATTCAACAGGAAGATATAACTATTGTAAATATCTATGCACCAAATATAGGAGCCCCGACATACATAAAGCAGACTTTGATGGATATAAAGGGCGAGATGAACAGCAATACTATCATAGTAGGGGATTTCCATACCCCTCTAACAACACCGGATAGATCCTCAAGAAAGAAAATTAATAAAGAAACAGCAGACTTAAAGGAGACACTAGATCAACTTGATTTAATAGATATATTCAGAACTTTTCACCCTAAAGCAGTAGAATATACATTCTTCTCAAGCGCTCATGGTACATTTTCTAGGATAGACCACATGTTAGGACACAAAAATGGTCTCAATAAATTTAAGAAGATTGAAATCATATCAAGCATTTTCTCTGATCACAATGCCATGAAACTAGAAATTAACCACAAAAGAAAAACTGAAAAATACTCAAACACTTGGAAACTAAATAGCATGTTATTAAATAATGAATGGATTAACAATGAGATCAAAGAAGAAATAAAAAAGTTTCTAGAAACAAATGATAATGAGCATACATCAACTCAAAATTTATGGGACACAGCAAAAGCAGTTCTGAGAGGGAAGTTTATTGCACTACAGGCATATCATAAGAAGCTAGAAAAAGCTCAAATAAGCAACCTGACCCTGCATCTAAAAGAACTAGAAAAACAACAACAAATAAAACCCAAGACAAGTAGAAGAAAGGAAATAATAAAGGTCAGAGCAGAAATAAATGACATAGAGGCTAAGGAAACAATACAGAGGATCAATGAAACAAGTAGCTGGTTCTTTGAAAAGGTAAACAAGATTGATGAACCTTTAACTAGACTCACCAAGAAAAAAAGAGAGAGGACTCAAATAAATAAAATTAGAAAGGACAGTGAAGAAATAACAACGGACACAACAGAAATACAAAGCATTGTAAGAAAATACTATGAAGAACTATATGCCAAAAAATTAGACAATCTTGGTGAAATGGACAAATTTCTTGAATCATATAACCTTCCAAAAATCAATCTGGAAGAATCAGAACACCTAAACAGACCAATTACAACAAATGAGATCGAAACAGTTATCAAAAAACTCCCCAAAAAAAAAAGTCCTGGGCCTGATGACTTCACAAGTGAATTCTACCAAAAATTCAAAGAAGAACTAACTCCTATCCTTCTCAAGCTATTTCAAAAAATTCAAGAGGAAGGAAGACTTCCAAACTTCTTTATGAGGTGAGCATAATTCTGATCCCAAAACCGGGCAAAGACAACACAAAGAAAGAAAATTATAGGCCTATATCCCTGATAAATTTAGATGCTAAAATTCTCAACAAAATATTAGCCAACCGGATCCAGCAATATATGAAAAAAATCATACACCACGATCAAGTGGGATTTATTCTGGAGAGGCAAGGCTGGTTCAATATTCGCAAATCAATCAATGTGATTCATCACATATACAAAAGGAAGGACAAAAATCACAGGATAATTTCAATAGATGCATTTGATTAAATCCAGCACCCATTCATTCTAAAAACTCTCAGTAAAGTGGGAATACAGGGATCATTCCTTAACATGATAAAGGCCATCTACGATAAACCCACAGCAAACATCATACTAAATGGACAAAAATTAAAAGCAATCCCCTTAAGATCAGGAACCAGGCAGGGTTGCCCACTTTCACCACTCTTATTCAACATAGTTCTGGAAGTCCTAGCTACAGCAATCAGACAAGAAGAAGAAATAAAAGGCATCCAAATTGGAAAAGAAGAAGTAAAACTGTCACTATTTGCAGATGATATGATATTGTATATTGAAAATCCTAAAGTCTCAGTTAAAAAACTACTGGACCTTATAAATGAATTCAGCAAGGTGGCAGGATATAAAATTAATACTCAGAAATCAGAGGCATTTCTATACACCAACAATGAAATATCAGCAAAAGAAATTAAGGAAACAATCCCCTTCACTATTGCAGCCAAAAAAATAAAATACCTAGGAGTAAATTTAACCAAGGAGATTAAGGACTTGTACTCGGAAAATTATAGAACATTGATAAAAGAAATCAAGGAAGATACAAACAAGTGTAAGCACATACCGTGCTCATGGCTAGGAAGAATAAACATCATTAAAATGTCTATATTACCCAAAGCAATTTATAAATTCAATGCAATGCCAATTAAAATACCAATGACATACTTCAAAGATATAGAACACATATTCCAAAAATTTATATGGAACCAAAAAACACGAATAGCCTCAGCAATCTTAAAAAGAAAAAATAAAGCAGGAGGTATCACTCTTCCAGATATCAAGGTTTACTATAACGCCATTATACTCAAGACAGCCTGGTACTGGCATAAGAACAGGCACATAGATCAAAGGAACAGAACAGAGGACCCAGAAATAAACCCACAGCTTTATGGACAACTGATATTTGACAAAGGAGGAAAGAACATACAATGGAGTAAAGACAGCCTCTTTAACAAATGGTGTTGGGAAAATTGGACATCTACCTGCAAAAAAATGAAACTAGACCATCAACTTACACCATTCACAAAAACAAACTCAAAATGGATAAAAGACTTAAATGTAAGCCGTTAAACCATAAGCATCTTAGAAGAAAACATAGGCAGCAGGCTCTCCGACATCTGTAGCAGCAGTATATTTGCCGATTTATCTCCACGGGCAAATGAAATAAAAGGCAAGATAAACAAATGGGACTATATCAAACTAAAAAGTTTTTGCACAGCTAAAGACAATAGGAACAGAATAAAAAGACAAACCACACAATGGGAGAACATATTCGACAGCACATCTGATAAGGGGTTAATAACTAAAATTTATAAAGAACTTATAAAATTCAACACCAGGAAGACAAACAACCCAATCAAAAAATGGGCAAAAGAAATGAATAGAAATTTCTCCAAAGAGGACATACCGATAGCCAATAGGCATATGAAAAAATGCTCAACATCACTAATCATTAGAGAAATGCAAATTAAAACCACAATGAGATATCACCTCACACCAGTCAGAATGGCACTTATCAGTAAAACAACACAGAATAAGTGCTGGCGAGGATGTGGAGAAAAGGGAACCCTTCAGCACTTCTGGTGGGAATGTAGACTGGTGCAGCCACTGTGGAAAACAGTTTGGAGATTCCTCAGAAAATTAAAAATCGAACTGCCTTTTGACCCAGCTATCCCACTTTTAGGAATATACCCTATGAACACCATAGCACTGTTCGAAAAGAAGAAATGCGCCCCCATTAAGTGGCAGCATTGTTCACAATAGCGAAGATCTGGAACCAGCCCAAGTGTCCGTCAGAAGACGAGTGGATTAAAAAGCTTTGGTACATATATACTATGGAAAACTACTCAGCCATAAGAAACGATGACATCGGATCATTTATAACAAAATGGATGTACCTTGATAACATTATACGGAGTGAAATAAGTAAATCAGAATAAAAGAAAAACTGAGAACAGCATGATTTCATACATAGGTGGGACATAAAAGTGAGAATATGAGACATGGACAAGAGAGTGGTGGTTTTGGGATGGGGGGAGGGAGGGAAGAGTGGGATAGGGAGGGGGGGAGGGACACAGGGAAAACCAGATTGAAGGTGACAGAGGACAATTTGACTTTTGGTGATGGGTATGCAACACAATCGAATGATAAGATAACCTGGAGATGTTTTCATTGTACATATGTACCCTGATTTATTGGTGTCACCCCATTAGAATTAATAATAATAAAATATATATATAAAATGTTTAAAAAAAAAGATAGACAACTTTAGACAAAATAAATATAAAGAAAATTTGAAACAAGTCAAAGGAGAAAAAATTAGGACTGCTTTGTTATTACCAGGAAACCATACTACCTGTGGGGCTGTATAGTGTTATTTGAAAGTGGACTTGGATTAACTGTAATGGGTTGGTAACTACAACTCCAAAGCCACAATCCTTCAATTAAAGAATTGATACGCTGAACTTCACTAATTTTATTTTCTGCAAGAAGAAAACACTGTAAAGCAAATAATAAAATAATGGAAGCCATAGGTTAGGAGAAAATATTTGTGAAAAACTTGTCTGATAAAAAATGGTTATCCAAAATATACTAAAAACTATTAAAACTCAATCATTTGATAAAAAGCAACCAAATTGAAAACTAGACCCACACCCTAACAAAACTATATCAAATGTAACATACATATGGCAAATAAACACATGGAAACATGCCCTACTTTCTATGTCAGGTGACATATTAAAACAACAATGAGATACCTTGACACATTTATTATAATGCCCCAAATCTAGAACACTGATAATACCAAATGCTGGTGGGAATACAGTCACTTTGGAAAAACAGTTTTGCAGTTTTTTTTTACAAAACTAAACATAATGTTACTTTAAAATCCAGCAATCTGCTTGTTGGTATTTAGTCAAAGGAATTATGAAATGATGTACACACAAAAACCTAAAAGTGTGTATTATAAAAGCTTAATTTATAACTGCCAAAATATGGAATGAGACAAAATGTTCTTCAGCAGGTGAATCAAATAATAAATCACAATATATCTAGGCAGTGGAATATTATTTAGCACTAACGAAAAATGAACTATCAAGACATGAAAAGACAAAAGAAAATAAATGTATATTACCAAGTGAAAGAAGCCAATCTGAAAAGGTTACATTTTATGATTTCAACTATAAAACACTGTAAAGGTAAAACCATGGAGACAGTAAAAAGATCAGTGGATGCCAGGGGTTAGGGGAGAGAGTCATGGGTAAACAGGTGGAACACAGAAGAATTTTAGAGCACTTAAAATTACTATGGATATTACTATAATGGTGACTAAGTGTCATTATAAATCTATTAAAACCCATAAAATAGGCAACACCAAGAGTGAATCATGATTTAAAATATGAACCTTGGCTGATAATGGTGTACAGAATGTAGGTTCATCAATTTTAAGAAACATACAACTCTATGAAGGGGATATTGATGATGAGGGAATTTATACATGTGTGGAGATAAATTGTACATGAAAAATCTGTCTTCTCAATATTTGTGAACTTAAAATTCCTCTTAAAAATAAAATTTATTAAAACATAAGTCACAACCTGACCTGTGATGGCACAGTGCGTAAAGTGTTGACCTGTAATGCTGAGGTTGCTGTTCCAAAACCCTGGGCTTGCATGGTCAAGGCACATATGGGAGTTGATGCTTCATGTCTCCACCCCCTTCTCACTCTCTAAAAATGAATAAATAAAATCTAGAAAGAAAAAAGTGACAAATAAACAACACTAGACTTGTTTCTCAAGTTAACAGAAGAACAAAATACAAAGTACTAGTCAGGGTAGATTTTTATTTAGAAGCTTTGGGAAAGAACCCATTTTTAAGGTCATTCAAATTAAATAAATGTGTTATTTGTTTTTATAGCATGAGCTACCTGTTTTCTTTCTGAATCTCAGGAGTCTTAGAGGCCTCTTGCATTCCTAGCCACCTATTTTCAACAATCATTAGGCCTTCTCATGCTTTGAATCTCTCACTTCTTCTTTTAAAAAATGCATGTGATTAGACTGACCAGGCGGTGACGCAGTGGATAGAGCGTCAGACTGGGATGCGGAAGACCCAGGTTCAAGACTCCAAACTCGCCAGCTTGAGCACGGGCCCATCTGGCTTGAGCAAAAGCTCGTCAGCTTGGATCCAAGGCCGCTGGCTCCAGCAAGGGGTTGCTCAGTCTGCTGAAGGATTGAACAACTAAGGTGTTGCAACGGCAATGAAAAATTAATGATCGATGCTTCTCACCTCTCTCTGGTCCTGTCTGTCTGTCTATAGCTATCCCTCTCTCTGACTCTCTCTGTCCCTTTAAAAAAAAAGAAATGCATGTGATTAGAGTAGTTCCAAGATTAATAAATTTTCTTTTAATTAATTGTAAATCAACTGAATACTAACCTTAATTATAGCTAAAAATTATCATTTTCCATGAAATATAATCACAGGTATGCTATTTCATCAAAGTCACAGTCCTGAAATTATATTGAGAAAATTTGGGGAGTCCTTTTAGGAGTCTGTGTGCCATAATTTTGATCTGTCATAATTTGTCAATTGTTGATGTAGTATATTACTTGAATTCTTAAAGCAAGCTGAATAATCTGTCTATTAGTGACATTTTAATTCAATCTAATATCAGTTATCAACCTATTGCCTCTCAACTCCAAATTCTATTTTGCCTTTCTGTGAAAATATCTGTAGTCTAACAAATAATTTTTCTTCATCCACAGAGGAATATAGAGAAATCTGGCAGGAGATAAAGGTTTTCTTAACAGTTTTTAGTTGAGTACTCAGCATGTTCCTACAGCCTGTGGCTTTCCCAGCACTGGACTCCTATCGCGAATGCAGCTTCTCCAGGGTTAGTTTACCTGCGGTGCACGCTAATGTTTCTGGTTTCTGGCTCTTGTAGTTTCTGGCAGTCAGCAACAACCAGCAGCCAGCAGCTTCTAATGGCAGCCCTTAAATGATTTTCTAATGGGAACATCTCTCTTTTATTCCCTAGATGTTTTTCAGGGCATGTTCTGGAAGGCAGGTTACCAGCAATTTTGACAAGTAGAAAGCATGATATTTTCTTAACATTCAATGATTCATAGTCCTACCCTCTCCAACGGTATGTGGATTTTAGTTCTGGAGATCATAGGTGTCTTTCTTCAATGCTTATCTCAGCATTGTGAGTAGAGACTACTTGTTACATCTTTTATTTCTATATTCTTTAGAGTTCTACTTATTCTTATTAGCTAATTTCTTACTACTATAATCTCCATGGTTATTTATTATTATACTTTTTATATTTAAGTTACCGTGTGATTCCTCTCTCCAGACTGTTGCCATGCTATTATTTATACTACTACTATTAATATTATAGTATAATTATTTTCCTTATATTTCTTATTAGAAACTGGAACTATGCTAAATAAACCCTTTTGTAGTAAGTACTCTTTCTAAAGCTTACTTTACATATTAAAGAACAGTTTTATTAAATTTGAATTAATATAAAATAGGTGAAATATATAGATTTTACAATATAGTTTTCTACTTCTGGAGCTACTTCTGCAAATGCTTCTATATTCAGATTTATTTCTTGCTCTTTTGTGTGTTTGGTAGTAGCTTCTATTCTTCATTCTTCAAAATAATTTACTTACCATCAAATTGTTTAAGCTTAGTTTGTTTTCCTACTAAAGGTTAGAGCAAGATTCTATTTCTACTTTTATGATAGTTAATGTTAATATTTTAGATACATAGTTTCCAGAAAACAATTTGTGAGGACTTATTTTCTTTGACAAGGTACTGTCATTCAAGTATTTATTTTTAACTTCTATTTTTTCCATTTTTTCTCTCTTTCTTCTTTTTCTTTAATACCTACCCATGTACATGAGGATATAATCTTGGTAGTATATGGATTCTGTGGTGTCTCAGTATTAGTTCCTGCCCAGAGCCAACTCAAGGCTAAGTCTTTTACCCCAAGCTAAGTTTTAAAACTTTTGAGTTTATTTGTTTTTGTTTTAGTTTTTATAAATATTCCTAGGAATACCCTTTCTTTCAATACCTAAATAAGCTGTTGATTCAGCTCAAGATTATCTGAATTAAAAAAAATGTTTTGTCTTGAACTAATTGATGACTTTTAAACTCAATTTTATATTTAAAATAAGGTCATATTTTTCAATTACTTCTAGGCATTTTATAAAGAAAGCTATTTAGAATTTGTAATTATTTAAATACCAGAAAAAATAAAATCCACAGTGGAGTTTTAAAAAATGGTAATGATATGCAAAACTTAAATGCCAATAAATTTGACACCAATGATAATATATATAGTTCTCCAGAAACATGCAGTTAATTTGCTATAAAAAATTACAATGGAATCATCTCATACAAGTTATATCCCCAGGCCTTATGCACATTTTACATGAGATTGCTTTTTTCTGTAGCTTCTCAAATAGAGTCCACATCTAAACAATTTTTATGACTATTGCCAAGCTAACTCTACAGTTGTCCAATTTATTATCATTTCTTTCAAAAACTACTTCAATAGCTGCCTGGTAAATCTCTCAGCTTCATTCTTCCCTTCTTCATTCTATTCTCCACAAAGCCTATCTTGATACTGTTTTTATTCAAAGTGATTTGTTTCAGAAAGGAAGGTATTTTTTCTTTGTTTCTGTCTGACAAACTCTAGTTCTTAATAGAAGGCATAGCTGATAGCAGGCCTTTAATAAATATTTATTGAATAAATGATGTACACAATATGGCCTCTGGGTGCCACTTGGACCAGAAACTTTTGTTTCAGTGGCTCATGAAGCATACATCTTCGTACTTTCCAGAATTATGCCAGTGGTTTCTAGTCTAGAGATGTTACACTTACATTATATAATAATATACATCAAACAGGTGACAGTGGAGAAAAGAAAAGTTGGAGTAAGAAGATGATAAAGCTCAAGAAAAGAGTATTACATTATTTTTTGTATTTCTTACAAAAATTACCTTTTCCAGCTTTGGTAACCCTAAAATTAAATCGGCCAAAGAAAGAATGTTCATAATATAGATAGAAAAAATTATATAATTGTAGATTAGAATAATTAACTGTTTCTTGTTTTCTCAAACGTAATTAAGTAATAAAGAACATAGCATGCAGATTTCCTTTAAGTGCTCCAATCAGTTTATGACATAATAATTTATAATTTATTTAACACATAAATTTTCTTTATGCCAATAAGATTGTTGGATAACCCATGTCTCAGGGGAAACAATAAATAAAAGATAGATTCAAAATAATTTTAAAAAATTAGGTGTTTGTGCTCTTTAGATAATAGGGCTCATTCCTGGATGTGACATTCTCCTTATCAGTGTTAAAATGTCTAAATTCTTTGAATTGATAATAATATATTTCATACAGTTTCTACATTAAAACATATATACCCTATTTTTTTATTTTACAAATAAGGATTCTTTTACAATTTCTTGTAATAACCACAAAGTTGATATACAGAAATAGTAATTCTGCAAATAATATTTATAAAAAATTCTTGAAGTAAAAGTCTATTTAACTTTTCAGTCTATATATTTATATTTTTATTATCTCAATTTTTAACTGTTTCACAAGGTGTGAATTGTTTAAATGATTGTTACATTTTGTTTAATTTCTGTTGTTTTCTTCACTTAACTGAATAATTCTAAATGTATCATTGTAGAAGTAAAGTCTCAAGGTCAGATATCATATGATGGAATTAATTGATAAATGGTAAAAACCTAACTTTACAGAGTTCTTTGTTTTAGAGATAAATTGTGACAGCTGATTTCAAACAGAACAGTATTTGATCAGCTCTATGTCTTAGTAGAATGATGCAATGACTTATAAATTACTTCTAAAAATCAAGTTATATATTCAGTATACTAAGCTTATTTATTTTTAAATTTATCTTTAATTGGATGACATGGTTTGCCAACCATACAGGTTTCAAGTGTACAATTCAATACAACATGATCTACATACCACACTGTGTACCCTCCATCCCAAGTTAATTCTCTTTCTGTTCTCATTTCCCTCCTCCTTTGCCCTTCTTTCCTTATATTCACCCCCTTTCCCTCCAGCTATTGCCACCTTGTTGTCTGTATCTATTTATTATGTATATGTTTTTTAGCTAACCTTTTTACCTTCTTTCCTTCAGTTCTTTCAATCCCTGTCCCCTGACAGCTATTCATCTGTTCCTTGTGTACATCCCTCTGTTTCTATTTTGTTCGTAAGTTTATTGTGTTCATTAGATTCTACGTAAAGTGGGGTCATATAGTATTTTCTTTCTCTGACTGGCTTATTTCATTAAGCATAATACCCTGCAGGTTTATCCATACTGTTGCAAAAAATAAGATTTTCTTATTTTTATGGCCACGTAGTATTCCATTGTGTAAATATACCACAGCTTTTTAAGATACTCATCCAATGATGGACATTTGGACTATTTTCATATACAGTACTAGCTATTGTAAATGATGTTGCAGTGAATATGAGATACATACATTCTTTTGAATAAGTGTTTTGGGGTTCTTAGGATATGTTCCTAAAAGTGGGATAGCCAATTTAAACAATTTAATTAAAAATTGGCAAAGGAATTGAATAGACACTTCTCCAAAGAGTGCACACAGATGGCCTACAGGCATATGAAAAAAGGTTCAATGTCACTAATCATCATAGAGATGCAAATTAAAACCAAAATATGATATCATCTTACATTCTTCAGAATGGTTACCATCAACTAATCAACTGTGCAGTCAATGTGAAAAACATAATATGCAGTTTCCTGAAAAATTTTTTAAAAATTATATTTTTATTACTTTAATACCATATATACTGGTTACAAATATTTGCCCTCAGTTCAAAGTATGTAAATATTAGCATCTATTTTATATTCACCTACTATAAAACAATACAAATGTACTTCATAAGTTTCAAAAAAATGTTAAATCATACTTATATATTTATAAACATCCAAATTTATTTACAGGGCAGCAAAGAGAGTGAAGTGTTTAGAAAAGGAAATTTTATAACCAACAGCAATAAGCATTCCCGTTTTATTTCTTGATGGCTTGGATTATGCCTGGAATTTTCTATCTAACGGTATCATTAAAAACTTTTCAAATTTCCTTGTATAAGATATGGTTACTAATGTTATTAATGATAAATAAAGCTTAATTAATAAAGCATTTTAATTATTTAATTATCTAATTCTCTGACCATGTCAACTGATTTTTAATTTTATTATAAAATTTGATTAGAAAAGTAATAGCTGCATTTAAATTTGACTTTTTTTCTTTTTTTTTACTTTTGTGTGCTTTATTACCTATAGAACCCAGATACATTTCATGGGAAACACTCCTTATTAGACTGACAATGTTAATTGAATTACCTTATCTGCTACTTCATGTACCATGCTGTGTTATTTTAAGGGCAAAAGCAGTCCAAACACCGAAGTTAAGGTGTTATTAATTAACTCAATTTATTATTTTGTTTCTTTAAATTTTCAAATATTTGAATATAACACCGTCACAAAATAATCAGAGACTTTAAAAATAGAGTGCTGCTGGCTCTGGCCGTTTGGCTCAGCACTAGCGCTTCCACCAAGCGTGTGGAAGTCCCAGGTTCGATTCTCAGCCAGGGCATACAGAAGAAGCGCCCATCTGCTTTTCCACCCTTCCCCCTCTCCTTCCTCTCTATCTCTCTGTTCCCCTCTGCAGCCAAAGCTCCAAGGTTCCATTGGAACAAAGTTGTCCCGCACCTTGAGGATGGCTCCATGATTTCTGCCTCAGGCACTAGACTGGCTCCAGTTGCAACAGAGAAACAACCCAGATGGGTAAAGCATTGCCCCCTGGTGGGCATGCCTGGTGGATCCCAGTCGGGTGCATGCGGGAGTCTGTCCCCACTTCGAGAGTGCCTCCCCACTTCTACCTTCAAAAAATAAAATAAAAATAAAATAAAAATAAATAGAAGCCTTCTTCTAGCCACTGGGTAAAGTGTCATCACTTTAGAAATGAAATTTGACAGGTACTATTTCTGGATAATATCTTGAAATAATAACATATCAATCTCTAAAAACTTCTTACTCAATATCATAAGAGATTTAACATTTCAAAAATAATAATCAAAATCAGTCAGATTTAATTCCATCTAAAGTTTTTTTCATGTCATTTGCTTTATTCACCTTTTTTGCAATAAGAAAAAAGGAATCCCTAGCCTGGTATATTTTATATTTCCCCTTACAAGAATTTGAAATTTTCTCTTACTTTTAAGCTTCTATGCTCTTCCATTTGTAAAATTTCTAAATTGATATGTACATGCTGAGATTCTGTCTTACTTCATTTCGGCTGTTATAACAAAAACTATATACTGGATGCACATAAACAACAGAATTTCATTTATGACATTTCTGGAAGATGGGAAGTTCAAGAACAAGGCACTTAAACAGATCTAGTGTCTGATGAGAGCTCACTTCCTTTTTCACAGGTGATTGTTCTCTTTCTCTGTCCTCACATGGCAAAATAGAATGAGGGAGATCTCTGGTGTATCTTTTATAAGGGTACAAATTATATATATATATTTGTATTTTTCCAAAGTGAGAAACGGGGGTGGGGGTATGGAGGGGAGGCAGACACCACATGCGCCTGAACAGAATCCACCTGGCATGCCCACCAGGCAGCGATTTTCAGCCCTTTTGGGTCGTTCCTCTGCTGTAATGGAAGCCATTCTGGTGCCTGAGGCAGACCATGGAACCATCCTCAGTGCCCAAGTCAACTGTGCTCTAATGGAGCCTTGGCTGCGGGAGGGGAAGACAGAGAGAGAAACAAGAGGGAGAAGGGGGAAGAAGAAGATGAGCACTTCTCCTGTGGGCCCTGGCCAAGAATCCAACCCGGGACTTCCACCCGCGGGGCTGATGCTCTTCCACTGAGCCAACCGGCCAGGGCCAAATTAAATTCTTATAGGCTCTGCCTTCATTACCTAATCATCTTCCAATAGCCCCACTTCTACATTCAGTTACATTAAAGATTATGTTTCAATATATGAAGTTTGAGGGGAAAAGTATCAGTATATTTCAGATCCTAACTGACTATTTGCAAAGAATGTATATTTAAAACAAAGTGTGTGGTGGGGGGGAGGTGTGTGTGGGGAAAGAGATGGAGATGAGTTAAGTAACTAAATAAGGAAAAAATATTTAGAAAAACTTCTGTACAATGTAATTATATTTAACAGCCATATTAGATTGTGACTGTTTCAGAATTTTTTACATTGATCAAATGGAAATAGAATATTTAACTCTTTACAATTTTATACTTCAAGCATCCAAGTATCACAAGCAGCATAACACTACATATTAATGCATTCATAACTCTGTTCTGAGAATTCCAACTGTCATTGAAATTGCTGCAGGACACATAGAATTGACATATTTTGTCTGTATTTATTTCCAATGAGTTTTGCTATAATTGAGGCTTTTGCTTATATTGTACTTTATATAATGGAAAGAAAAGTATGATTGCTTTAATTTTAACAGTTATTTTAACTACAATGAACTATATGGCACACATCTTTGAATATTTAGTAAGATAGATACACAATAATGTAATAATCTTAAAAAATAATGTGTTAATTGATTATGGCCTTTATTTTATTAAGCTTTAATTGGTTTAAAACATATAGTTACTTCTCACACATGGCTTCTTTCAATGAATGGGGTTCAAAAGACATCAAACATTAAGAGGTTTAGCTTTAATCTTTGGAAAATTAAAAGTAAAGTTCTCATTAGCTTGATAGTGAATATTTTTTTTCTAACTTAAGAATAGTCAATGTACCCATGAAATGTACAAATTTAAATTTGCATTTATCCATTAACCTAGCTTCAAGTAGATCAAGTATAAATACAGATAACTGATAAAAAATTATATTAATCCAAATAATAATGAGAAATTCTCACAAAATTCTTAGTAGTTGACACAAAAATAGATATAATCAAAAGACCTGTAAGACCATTAAAAAGATACAAAACTGGCCCTGACTGGTTGCTCAGTGGATAGAACATTGGCCTAGTGTACAGACGCCCTGAGTTTGATTTCTCGTCAGGACACACAGAAGAAGCAACCGTCTTCTTTTCTCTCCTTTCTTCTTCTCTCCCTTCTCCCTTCAGCCGGTGGCTGGATTGGTTTGAGCGTGGCCCTGGGTGCTGAGGATAGGTCTGTTGGAGCACATCAGCCTCAGGAATTAAATATCTCAGTACTCAAGAACTTGCCCCGCATGGGTTCCTGGGTGGATCCCAATCAGGACACATGCAGAAATCTGACTTACTGTTGCCTCTCATCTCATTAAAAAAAGAAAAATAAATACAAAACCAAATTTATCAAATTGACATTGAACAAATAATATCCATTATTTACAAATTCACACAAAGCATTTACAAATATTGATTAAATGGAGCCTGACCAAGTGGTGACGCAGTGAATAGAGAATAAGACTGGAACACAGAGGACCCAGATTCAAAACCCGAAGGTCGCCAGTTTAGTGCGGGCGCATCTGACTTGAGTGCAGGCTTACCAGCTTGAGTGTGGGGATGCTGGCTTGAGCATGGGATCATAGACGTGACCCTATGGTCTCTGGCTTAAACCCTATGGTCTCTAGCTTTAAGCCCAAGGTCACTGCCTTGAGCAAAGGGTCACTTACTCTGCGGCAGCCCCCTGGCCAGAACAATTATGAGAAAGCAATCAATAAACAACTAAGGAGACTAAAGAGTTGCAGCGAAGAATTGATGCTTTTCATCTCTCTCTCTTCCTGTCTGTGTGTCACTCCCTGTCTGTCTCTCTCTCTGCCTCAGTCACACAAAACAACAACAACAAAAAGAAAACAACTAATTAGATAGAGCAAGCAATAAAAAAAAAGTATCAAAATTCAAAAAATTGCCTGACCAGGCGGTGGTGCAGTGGATCGTGCATCAGACTGGGATGCAGAGGACTCAGGTTTGAGACCCTGAGGTCGCCAGCTTGAGCGCTGGCCCATCTGGTTTGAGCAAAAGCTCGTCAGCCTGGACCCAAGGTCGCTGGCTCCAGCAAGGGGTGGCTCGGTGTGCTGAAGGCCTGTGGTCAAGGCACACAAAGAGCAATCAATGAACAACTAAAGTGTCGCAACAAAAAACTGATAATTGATGGTTCTCATCTCTCTCCGTTCCTGTCTGTCTGTCTCTGTCTATCCCTCTCTCTGACTCTCTTTCTGTCCCTGTATATAAAAAAAAAAAGTTTAAAAAATTACAAATGTATATATTGGAGCCAAACTAGAAATAAATAACAATGTTTATTATATAAAGTTAAACAACATGCATTTAAGATATCCTGGTTTAAAAAAATGATAAAATTAAAGAACATTTTTAATTACATTAACATGTAAATAAGATACCTAATAATGTGTGGAATGCAGCTAATGTCACATTGCTTTAATTTTTATATATTTAATTATATTTGCTTCAAAAGTAATGTGATGAAACGAATAAAGTACACATTCGTCAAGGACTTAAGAGATGCAATAAGATAAAGAATAAAATCAGTAAATTATAAAATAATTCAATATAAAGTGACAAATAATTTAATTTGTTTTTCAAATATACTAATAAAAATAAAATTATCCTTGATTTATTAACTAAAATCAAAGATATAAGTAACTTAGGTGTAAACAAGTGGAAATCCCTAAAGATTCTAAAGACCTGTTCAAATTTAATTAGTATGCCTATAAAGAAAACCTCTCTTAAATGATAACACTGGGGAACAGTGTTGCATCAACAAAAACACTTGTTCTTACCTAACTTGAGTGTGCTGATCTCAAATCTGACATTAGTTTTTCTCTGTAAGCTACAATTTTTTTTTAATTCAAGATTTTAGATTTTCATCTTATTTTTAAATTTTCAAAATTTAGATTAACATAATGAAGTTGAATGTCTTTTTGGCCATCATCTTTGGGAAAATATAATAATTTATATAATACAATAAATACACTAATACACTAAAATATGATTGCATCAGAATTTGTTTACAATTTTGAAATAGAACATATTAAAACATTTATTTTAATTATAAAATTTGCACAAAACTTATTTAAATTGTATTCAGGCAAAAATTTGTGTTTGTAGCACTTGTGTTTGTGTACTTCTTGAGGACAATCTCTTTTGATGTTCCAGTAGTAGTCTCCATTGTTTAGCGCTATCAAGAAATAGCCGCCATTCTGTTGGATTGTATGTGGTAACACCTAGCTGGCTGAGAAGAGTATTGATATAATGACAGTAAACAAAGTGTTTGTCTTTGGAAAAAAACTCCACAGAAATTTGTTCACCCTTCCTGAAATGCGATACTTTAGCTGACCTGTGAAGTACATTCTTTTCTTGAAGCCTTGGAGGCTAAAAACTCAGCTGCTTTCTTTGATAGGCCCAAATCTTTTACTAAGTCATTCAATTTGGGTTGGCGGTTGGCTAAACTGCTGCGGGGTTAATGACTGCTTGGCATCTGAAGAAGACCCTTCAGATTCTACAACCATTTCCTCATGCATCTTATCAAAATACACTTAATCACCTGTTCACTTTCTTCGTCCTTAGTAGAAATAAAAACCATTGAAAACTGGAAGCTGGAGTGTCTCAGAGTGTGTGATAGGTCGTATTGCTGAAGGAATATTAGGAGATGCGATCATATGCCATTTTTTCTTGCCAATGCCCTTTGTATAAATCAGACAGAAAGAACAGTCAGTACTGTGACTGCTGTGATAATCCCAGTGTTATCATTTTAATTTTTATATTCTTGATTGCATTTGGGATTTTGTTAATATATTCTGTTTTCATTAGTTACACTGGGGAACAATCTTTTTTTCTCATTTTCTGCTGCATGAGGTTTTAGAACTGTTTTTATATAATGCTGCATCACTGATTCCAAATGTGAAATCCTTTTTTTTTGGTGCATGTTCCAGTTTTTATGCAATTTTAATTTTTTTTTGTTATAGTTAATGGCATGCATTGGTTTATAAATTGGAGTTAAAGGGCAACGACTCTTGGATTGAACATAACCGCAAGGCAATTAATGTTTTACAAACATCACTTTTACGTAATTGTAGATGTTTTTAAATGTAAAAGAAAATATTATCTGATAAAATCACCCTCTTATTTTGTTTTAAGTTTGAATCATGGCTACTTCGAGTAGGCATAAATGTAAGAATAGTCCTGACACCTTCTGTTATATATGTGGCTGTTATGCACCTCAAAGTCAAAGGCGCAATATTTCTTCATTTGTGACACGTGCATATATTGCCTATTTTCAAGTTCCCCTTGGTAATCAATACAAGAATTAGGCTCCTCATATTGTGTATCCCCATTGTGTGGAAATGCTTCATGACTGGACAAAAGGAAAATGCAAAGAAATGCCTTTTGGTATTCCTATGCTTTGACATGAACCTAAGGACCAAAGCAGTGACTCTTATTTCTGTCTGATTCATACAAAGGGCATCAGCAAGAAAAAACGGCATACGATCACATATCCTAATATTCCTTCAGCAATACGACCTATCCCACACTCTGAGACACTCCCACTTCCAGTTTTCAATGGTTTTTATTTCTTCTGAGGACGAAGAAAGTAAATGTGGTGATTAAGTATATTTTGATAAGATGCATGAGAAAATGGTTGTAGAATCTCAAGGATCTTCTTCTGATGCCAGGCAGTCATTACCCCTCAGAAGTTTAGCCAACCGAAATTGAATGACTTAGTAAGAGATTTGGGCTTATTAAAGAAAGCAGCTGAGTTATTAGCTTCCAAGGCTTCAAGAAAAGAATGTATTTCACAGGTCAGCTAAAGTATCCCATTTCAGGAAGCGTACAAAAATTTTTGTGAAGTTTTTTTCCAAAGACACTTTGTTTACTGTCATGATTTCAGTAGTCTTCTCAGCCAGGTAGGTGTTACCACTTACAGTCCAACAGAATGGTGGCTATTTCTTGACTCTAAATGGAGTCTGAAATGCGTTCTCCCACAAAACGGTAATGTTTATGCAGCTGTTCCAATTGGTTATTCAACTAATCTGCTAGAAAATTATAATGATATAAAAATTGTCCTCAACTTTCTGGAGTATGAGAAGCATAACTGGATAATTTGTGTGGATCTTAAAATGGTATATTTTCTGCTAGGACAAAAGAGAGGTTTCATGAAGTATTCTTCCTTTCTTTCTTTGTGGGGCAGCCGAGCTCGGGAGAAACACTGGACACAAAACAAGTGGCTGAAACATGATGCTCTGGAAGTCGGGATGCAGAATATTGTGAATAAATCTATAGGTAATCAAGACATGATTATTTTTCCCCACTTCACATCAAACAGCTTAATGAAGCAGTTTGTTCAGGCTTTGAATAGAGAAGTGAATGCTTTTAACACATTATTTCTGCTTTTCCTGCTTTGTCTTTCAAGAAGATAAAAGCAGGTGTATTGAATAGATCTCAAATTTGAACCCTAATACGTGACGAAGAATTTGCCAGGAAGATGAATAAGGAGTAGAAAGCAGCATGGCAGTCTTTTTGGCAATTACAAAGAACTTCCTTGGTAACAGAAAAGCAGAAAACTATGAACTCCTGGTTCAAAGAATGATGTTGGCTTTCCGCAACATTGGATGTAACAAGAGAGTTAAGATTTACTTCCTGAACAGTCACCTTGATAAGTTTTTTAAAAATCTTGGAGCTGTTAGTGATGAGCAGGGAGAATGCTTTCATCAAAATCTGAAGGTGATGAAAGAACGTTATCAGGAGCGATGGAACAGAAATATGATGGCAAAGTACCGCTGGATCATCAAAAGAGATTGTCTTCAACAAGTGAACGCAAGAGCTACAAATGCAAATTTTTGCGTGAATAAAATTTAAATTAGTTTTGCGCAAATTTTATGATTAAAATAAGTCTTTTAACATGTTCTATTTCAAAATTGTAGACAAATTCTGATGCAATCATATTTTCAGTGTATTAGTGTATTTACTGTATTATATGAATTATTATATTTTTACAAAGATGATGGCCAAGAAGACATTCTACTCATTATGTTAATCTAAATGTTGAAAATTTTACAATAATATTTAAACCTAAAATCTTGAATTGCAAAACAACTATAGCTTACACAGAGAAACTAATATCAGATTTGAGATCAGCACACTCGAGTTGCGTAAGAACAAGTGTTTTTGCTGATGCAACAAAAATTTTGTTTCCCAGTGTAATGGTATTATATATTACTTAATAAAAATAGTACGCAGTGATATTAGTGAATGAACTCCATATTTATATATTTATATGGATAGGTAGTCATTAAATAAGGAAACCATGAATATCATTCGTTAGAAGTGCAAAGTAAAAATGACTTAGAGGTAAACTGGCAAATAAATTCATACTCTGTTATCCATAGCAGGTTTGAAAAATAAAGGTTCACATTGTTTTTTACAAACAAAGGTTGTAGAACATAACCACAAATTCCTCCCATCTATTTATGCATGTTCTTTGGCTTTCTCCTCTCATCAAGAAGTCAAAGCTACTTCACCACTTTGTTAAATCTGAGTTGGCCTTGTGACTTGCTTTAAGTAAGATAAAGTATCAGAATTACATGATAGGAGCTCAGAGCCAAGGCTTAAAGAGGTTAGAGAACTCTTTAAAAGATATTTGTTTTAAAAATAAGTAAACTTTCTGAAATGTGGCTGTTTCCACCTTTGAAGTCTGTATGACAGGAAAACAAGCCAACTCCATTTTAGAATAGCCCACTTAGAATAATGTTCTTCCTTGCTTTCATTGAGCATCAAGTACAGTTTACCTCTTCTGTCCTTTCTAGAGAGTGATGGGCTTTCACTTTAGTAGTTATTATTATTTTTGTAATATTCAAAAAGAATAATATTTATGTAGGGTTTTTTCACTATAAACTCTTAAAAAATGCAGGGAAAGCAGTAGAAAGTGGGAATCTTAGACAAACTCTTAGGTGGTGGAAGAGGACCCAGGCAAATGAATCACAGTTAACACTGTCAATATATTTCACCAGAATATACAGATTTTTGTCCTTAAGTAAGATGTCCAGTCATGTATTTTATGTGGAAATAGATCAGCTTTATTTAAATAAATACAACTTATGAAAACAATAAGACCTTGAAAGTGAACCAAAGTTTAAATATATACAGTATAAGACATAAAAATAAAACAAACAAGTATTATTTATCAATGTATATTTCTGTTAGCAAATATTTTAATAACTCATTTAAATATTCTAATATTAAAAATAGCAAAATTACAAATAGCTGCATAAATACTAAATGACTCAAATCTATATTATAAAAGATATAAAGCCATAATAAATATTATTTAAAACACTTTATTAAGTTTTTACATATCCACATTGTTAATTGTAATTGTTTAGCTTTTTCAATAAAATTTTTAGTTTCCTGAATTTAATAAAAATTCCAGAAGAGGGTGATGTTTACTATTAAATGACAAACATTTTTTCCTATGTGAAATAATTGAATTCCATAAACCAACAAAAAAGAAAAAGCTGTATATGTCATCTTTAATATATGGGAAATAAAGATTTTTTTTTTTTTTTACAGGGACAGAGAGAGAGTCAGAGAGAGTGATAGATAGGGACAGACAGACAGGAACAGAGAGAGATGAGAAGCATCAATCATTAGTTTTTTGTTGCCATTGTGACACCATAGTTGTTCATTGATTGCTTTCTCACATGTGCATTGACCGCTTGCCTTCAGCAGACAGAGCCACCCCTTGCTGGAGCCAGCGACCTTGGGTCCAAGCTGATAAGCTTTTGCTCAAGCCAGATGGGCCCACACTCAAGCTGGCGAGCTTGGGGTCTCGAACCTGGGTCTTGCTCATCCCAGTCTGATGCTCTATCCACTGCGCCACCTCCTAGTCAGGTGGGAAATATAGATTTTAAATCTCTGTTGTAGATAAAATTTATTTTACTGTGCAATGTATTACAGTTATTTTTCCTACATCTAGGTAAGTTTTTATATCAATTGATTTTCCTTAATTAAAATTTTCTCTAAAAAACATTTTTCTTATTTAAAAATATAAGAAATTTATTTTCTCAGTCATTTTAAATGGTATTCAGCATTTTAAAAAACTCATTTATCAGCATTTTTCTTTCTAACTGTAAATAAACAATGCTACTTTTGTTAACCTTGTTTTAAACTTGTATGAAGCAATTATATTACTTTTTAAAATAATTTAAATAGATAAATTGTTTCTAAATATACATCTATTGAGACTTTTTTTTTCTTTTTTACCCAAGTGAGAGGAGTGGAGATAGACTCCCACATGCACTCTGACTGATATCCACCCAGCAAACCCAGTCTAGACCGAATACCCTGCTCATTAGGAGCCATGCTTGCAAATGAGCTATTTTCTTGTTTTGTTTTGTTTTTAGCACCTGAGGTAAAGGCTCTGTGGAACCATCCTCAGTGCCTGGGGCCAAGGTGCTTGAATCAGTTGAAGCATGTCTTCTCAGGAGAGAGACAGAGAGATAAGGGGAGGGGGAGGGGTTGAAGAACATATGGTCATTTTTGTGTGCACTGACCAGGAATCTAACCTAGGACATCTACATTCCAGGCTGATGATCTACCACTGAGCCAACCAGCCAGGGCTATTGAATCTTTTTGTGTGTGTGTGGCAGAGACAGAGAGAGTCAGAGAGAGGAACAGATAGGGACAGAGAGATAGGAAGGGAGAGAGATGAGAAAAATCAATTCTTCGTTGCAGCTCCTTAGTTGCTCATTTATTAATTTCTCATATGTGTCTTGACCAGGGGGCTCAAGCTGGCAACATCAGGGTCTCGAACCTGGGTCCTCTACATCTCAGTCCAACACTCTATCCACTGCGCCACCGCCTGGTCAGGCAGGGCTATTGAGTCTTATAGTTTTTTATTGAATTCATATCTGTCATAAATGGCAGTATTTCATCATTTCTTATGGCTGAGTAGTATTCCATTATATATATGTACCACATCTGCTTTATTCAGTTCTCTATCAAGGAACACCTTGGTTGTATCCTGGCCTTTGTTACTCTGAATAATGATTTATTGAACATAAGCGTGAATATATCTTTTCATATAAATATTTTTGAGTATTTGGGGGAGATACTCAGTAGAGGGATTGGTGGGTCATATGGTAACTCTATTCTTAATTTTTTAGGAACCACCGTATTGTCTTTCATAGTGGTTGTAGCAGTTTAGATTCCCACTAGCAGTTAAAGAGGGTTTCTTTTCCTCCACAGCCTCTCCAACATTTATTATTACATGTCTTGTTGAAAACAGAATATCTAAAAGGTGTGAGATGTTACCTGTTGTAGGTTTGCTTTACATTTTTCTAGTAGCTAGTAAAGGTGAGCATCTTTCCGTAGGTCCATTTGTTTTTTGTATGTCTTCATAAGAGCAGTGTTTGCTTAGGTCCTCTCCCTGTTTATTTCTTTTTAATTGGGTTGTTTATTTTTGAGCTTTGTGAGTTCTTTATCGTATATAAAATAATTTTTTTTTGGCTCGGCTGGTTATCTCAGTCGTAGAACATTGACCAGGTGTGTGGAAGTCCGGGGCTTGATTTCGGTTAAGGAACACAGGAAAGGAGCTCCCTATTTACATAAGCTCAGAACTGCAGAGAAATTAAAGACTGAAATATTAATGACAGAATTGTTAAAAATAGAAAAAATATTTTCAGAAAAATACCAAATTTAAATTGATAGTGATTCTAAACTTTCTCTCTAAATAGTGATGTAAAGCACTTTGAATCATTGTTAACAAAACAGAAAAACTCTGACATCCACACCAAATTAAGTCCTTGATGTTTTCTAGAATAATTACTTGTTAAAGAAAATACAGATGTGGTTTCTAATTGAGCTTTCTTTGAATAAAATATAAACTCAGGATAAATAAAATCTTTTGAATAAAATTGCTAATGGAGTTATTTTAAAATTTTTAGTAGTAATTCAAAAGTATTTTTTCATTCTCCTTACTTTGTCATTCTTTACATTTTACTTTACAATCTACAGAACAGTATGTCACCTTTATTCAATCTCATCCTAAATATTCAATGTTCATTTTCTGTCATTTATTCTCTCTAAATCAGTGGTTCTTAACCTTTTTTGAGGTACTGAACCCACCAGTTTCATATGCGCATTCACCGAACCCTCCTTTGCTGATAAATAAAATATGATTTTTTTTCCAAATTCAAGACATAGGTATATGTTTTTTTACTGGTGCACAAAATGAGCCGTGCATGAACATCACCTTGCTCAAAGAACAAAACCAACAAAGTGCATGAACTCACAACAAATTACAGTATTACTTTATTCTGGCCTCTGTGGCAGAGGCTTCTCCGAACCCCTGAGAGTGACTCATCGAACACCTAGGGTTCGATAGACCCAGCTTATAACCACTGCTCTAAATGCTCATTACTTTTACAAAGAAAAGGTGAAAACTCTTTCTTCCTGCTCAATTTGTATTAACAGTGTTCTCAGTCACAACCAAGAAATAGTTTCACAATGCTTATTGGTGTGTGTATATATATATATATATATATTTTGTGACAATATGCCCTAAAAAATGTATGAGAAAAAAATGCTGCAAATAAAGATTCAAAAAATTAAAAAGTTGTTCACCTTTAGAGTTAAAATATAATTCCTTTCTTAATATTTTAATGACTCTCAAACTTACTCAACTTCAAGTACTTTAAAATGAGCTGAAATAATTTTATCATCTATCAGCAGCTCTCTTTACTGAATACTTCATCATGCAACACTCAAATACCAAGAGATCAGTATTGTCTTGCGGTGCCTTCAGTTCCTCATGCTCTAATGTATTACTCTACCGTAATGTTTTTTTGTCTATAACTGACTGATACCAAGGATATTTTCAAGGAAACATGTATTCATTCTGTGAAACTTTGTGTCTTAGACTCATGAAACAATTGTTTTTCTCTGTGCTAATATCCATATTGTGTATTTTATAGCACATTTTATGCATCGTAATCAGAAAACACAATGTATTTATTATAGTAAGACTATTATTTTCCTTGAGAGTATATATATATATATATATATATATATATATATATATATATATACCCTGAACTTTTGCAAATAGTAGTCACTTTATAAGTGAATTATTATCTGAGTTTCTGTTAACTTCCCTGCCTCTCATGTTCTCCCAAATAAAAATATCTATACATATCATGCATATATACACATATGTGTGTGTGTGTGTGTATGTGTGTGTAATATTAATTTTGTTGTTGTTGTTGTCCACAGTTGCCTCAATCATTGAACACTTTAACTTACTGTTCTGGTTTTTATTAATGATTTCTCTATAATTTTCTTAAATATATCTATTTTAAACATTTTGTATTTTATGGCTTGGTGACTCATATTATCCTTATTATTATATTTAAACTCTTAAAATTAAAAACACAGTATTACTATTGGTATAAGTCCCTAATGATTGATAGGTCAAAACTAGAATCTACATATATAATCAATAAATATTTATGAATTTATTAAAATTGTCGGAGAAATTGAATAGATTGACAATATTTGACAAGCCATTTTTTTGAAAATGCTTTTACACACTTGAAACAAAATTTCAGCTGTCTTTTAAAAGTTTTAAGCATTAGGAGACAAAACAGTTCCTTTGAACATAAGAAATAGACAACTGGCTGATAATGTGATAATGAGTCATTTAACATTCGTTCCAATTTTTTCCTTCAGAACTCGTAATCAGAATATGTGTCCTTGATCAAGAGCAAGGAGTCCAGCACAGTTTTTAGGTGGATCTTAGAAATAACCAAAATAATATTGCTAGGATATTCGAATGATACTATTATCAACCCGAGGTATAATTCCACATTGATAGTATTTTACATCCAGAGTTTAAAGAAAATGGACAATATACTATGTATTTTTATGTTTTCTCTGTAAAGTGTAGTTATATAAAAATAGGACATTTTCTACACACTGCCTGGAATCTTCCCCCAGTGCTTTCTCACAAAATAAGATTCTGCTTGCCAGTGGGATTAAGTTTAAGACCACTACAGTTTCTTTTCCCAGCAATAGCTTTTTTTAAAAAAAAAAAAAAATATTGAATTTATTGGGGGTGCATTTGTTAACAAAAGTATACAGGTTTCAGGCACACAATTCTATAATATATCATCTATATATTGCAATGTTTGTTCAGAATCTTAAGTCAAGTATCCTTCCATCATTATTTATTCCCCCTTTTCCCTCTCTTACTTTCCCTCACCCCTCTTTTCCTCTGGTAATCACCACACTGTTGTGTGTGTCTATAAGAATTTTTTCTTTGCTTAATCTCTTCACCTTTTTCACCCAGCTCCCCAACACCCCTCCCATCTAAAAGCTATAGGTCTGTTTCCTAAAAGTTGTAAGTCTGTTTCTATTTTGTTTGTTAGTGTATTTTGTTCATTAATATCATGTATAAGTGAAATCACATAGTGCTTGTCTTTTTCTAACTGGCTTATTGAACTTAGCTTAATAATCTCCAGATTCATTCATGCTTTTATAAAAAGTAAGATTTCCTTCTTTTTATGTCCACACAGTATTCCAATGTGTAATTGTACCACATACTTTGTATCCATTCATTTACTAATGGACACTTGGGTTGCTTTCAAATCTTAGTTATTGTCAATAATGCTATGATGAACATAGGGTCACATATATTCTTCTAAATTAGTATTTCAAGTTTATTCTGATATAGTCCTAGAAAGGAATTGCTTGGGCATAACACAGTTCTATTTTTATTTTTTTGAGATAACTCTATACTGCTTTCCACAGTGGCTTCACCAATCTGCATTTCCACCAACAGTACACAAGTATTCCTTTTTCTCGGTATCATCTCCAAAAATTGTTTGTTGATTAATTGGTGATAACTACTTGATAGATGTGAAATGATATCTCATTGCATTTCTCTGATAATTAGTGATATTGAGCATCTTTCAATGTTTTTTGGCCGTTTGTGTATCCTCATTAGAGAAATGTCTGTTCAGGTCTTTTACCCATTATTAATAAGATTGCATATTAGATTGGTTCTTTATACAGTTTTTATATTAACCCCTTATCAGATGTATCATTGGAAAATATGTTCTCCCATTCAGTGGGCTGTCTTTTCATTTTGTGGATGGTTTTCTTTCCTGTGCAAAACATTTTTAATTTGATTTAGTCCATTTTTTAAAATTTTTTCTTTGTTTGAAAGGTTTTTACTGAAAGCAGAACTATCAGCAGTGTAAGCAGAGATGACAGACTTATTCTGAAAGCCCTCTTCATTGCTGGAACAGCTCATAGAATATAGATTTTTTTGAATGTTGTTAATGTAGGGTGAACTTCTAAAGAGATTTTTATAATTATAAGGATAGACAATTTTACAAATTAATCGTGCTTGTATTTGTCAACTCTCATTATCATTTTATAAGAAATGTAATTTCTTAAATTCTTCAACCTGGGAGTGAAAACATGCTATATACAGCATGGTTATTTATATAACATTTTTACTTCTTATTGCCTCATGTTTGTAAACATTAGTACTATTGATTCATCCATTATTAACAATTTCTCTGACCCTCTACTCCCTTTACCAAATTTGTGAATGTGATCTTTTTTATATCATGATTTTTAATACTATGTTATTTTTATGTAGCTATATTTTATTTTGTATTTAAAGTTTGAGTAGTAACTTATAATTCATAATGTCTAAGAATTAAAAAATGTTTCCCTCTTATCAAATATTACATGAAAGATGCACATTTTCAACTATAAATAGAAAATATAGTATATAACAACTTACTACTGTGTCCACAGTGATATAGCTCCACTTTAAATGAAGTGGTATCTCTTAGCATAGACCTGTATCAGGATTTGTACCATCATATGTTTAGAACATCTTGGACAAGAATCTCTCTGTTAGTAAGTTTCAATATAGTACCCCTAATGATGTAGATGCTAAACATTGCTCAGGATTCTTGATCATAAATAATTATATTTTATATAATTGGAACTAAGTGATTTATGAATATTAGATTACTATGAAAATAGAACACAAAGTTCATGTTCCAAAGAAAGTCCAGAGAGAAGGCAAGCAGAGCAAAAGGGGTTGAGAGAAGAAGATCAAAGAAAGGAAAGACATTAGTGAAATTATATAAACATAACACAGAGAGATAGAGGGCAGGATAGTAAATCATGGAGGAAAGAAGGGAAGGTGGTAGGGAAAGGAGGCAAAGGAGGTATCAAGGATAACAAGGGGGTGAGACAGGGAGATATATTCAGGGGTACACTTTTAACTATGTAAACTCAACAAATTAAAATCAATAAAAATAAAATAAAATGAAAAAGCATGAAAAAGAATTATACTGAAATATAACTTTTACATGTTTTCTTACCTTAAGTTAAAAATAGACTATATTCTGTGGAAAATTTTGGATTTTTTAGAAGAAGCTTATATATATAATGTATATGTTTAGCAAGTAGCTATTATACCATGGTCAATTTCCTGACCTGAGATATCATTGTTAGGGATGCTAGTATAATCTTTAAAAAAATCCAATCAAAAGATGATTGTGCCTCAGCTAGGATATGAATTATTAAGATGACAAAAATGGGTGAATAAATGGACATTTAAAATGAAAACTGAAACGTGTCATAATTGATAGAGTGCAAATAATAAGAAAAACAAAAAAAGTAAGCAACTGAGTAAAAGTTAATATATTCGTGGTCCTATGGGATGTGCTAGGGAGGGAAAATTTTAGGTCCAAAATTTGGACTTAGATATTAAGGCTATTTGACATAAACCATCTTAATATAAATAACAATTTGTATTAGAAAAGACAATTGACCAACAACTAATTAATATATACCTCTAAATATTTTCAAACATTTATTATTGTAGAGATATCAACTTTAATTAATAAAACTGAAGGTGAGTGTTAAGAAAGAAAAAAAAAAGAAGCCTTGGAAAATTTTTAATATTTCTAAAAGGATAGAAAATGAGTAAGGTTAATTAAATTTTTTGGAAGAAAAAGTGAATGTGTTTACACAAAAATTTAGTAGGAACTATATCAACAGAGAGAGAGAGATCAGTATTAACACGTTTTTCAGATCAAGTACAGAGACTAAACCATGACCACTACATTTCACTGCTAGAAGCTTATTGAAATTATTGTTGGAATGCATATATGGAAATTTGAATAGTAAATAAAGAGCATAGAGTTTGAATGTAAGGGTGACAGCATTTCTTTATGAAAGTTTGTAAAATGAATTAAATAAAACAAATGCTACTAAAATAAAAATAAGATGTACAAACAGAAAGAAGATTATGTCAGTCTCATGACATTATGGTAATAAAAGAGAGAGAAAAGCTTAGTATATTAATGAGAAAGGAGAAAACAAATAAAGATTAGGTTCTGAGAAATAAGAAGAGAGTAAGCTTAGAAATTATTTAAGAAACACCTGTATTGTTTTAGGAAGTAGAAAAGAAAGAGTGAGTATCTATATAATTTGAGATGTTTGAGTATGAGTGTAAGAAGTACTAGGAGTTTAATTTTTTTTTTTTACAGGACAGAAAGAGATTGATAGGGACAGACAGACAGAAAAGGAGAGAGATGAGAAGCATCAATCATTAGTTTTTTGTTGCATTGCGACACCATAGTTGTTCATTGATTGCTTTCTCACATGTGACTTGACCAAGGGCCTTCAGCAGACCGAGCAACCCCTCGCTGGAGCCAGTGACCTTGGGTCCAAGCTGGCGAGCTTTTGCTCAAGCCAGATGGACCCGTGCTCAAGCTGGCAACCTTGGGGTCTCGAACCTGCGTCTTCCACATCCCAATCCGATGCTCTATCCACTGCGCCACCACCTGGTCATGGCATAGAAGTTTAATTTTAGTATTTATTTAATTCCACATAAAGTAAAAGCAGTTGTGCAATTCAGCCATTTTACACCTGTTCAGCAGAATTGATACCTAATTTTTTGTTGAGTTCTATGAACCCGTTGTTAAAATGGCATTTGTAATCAAGCCTGGGCAGCCGCTCAATTTGGAAATCACAAATTTACATTCTTTACTCTTTTTTAATGGTCACACATGCAACAGCTTATTCTAAGCTCCCATAGTAATGTTTATTCTGTCCATAAGTAAAAAAAACTGGAAATGAGGATGCCAATGAAGAAATAATATAATAGAAATATCTTAACAGTTTTATTGTTTTTTAAGGTAGTACTTAATATTTTTATTAATATTTTAAAATTTTAATCACATATTCTAGTTTTATGTACCATATATATATATATTATTTTGCAAAGACAGAGAGAGAGTCAGAGAGAGGAATAGATAGGGACAGACAGACAGGAATGGAGAGAGATGAGAAGCATCAATCAATAGTTTTTTGTTGCCGTCGCAACACCTTAGTTGTTCATTGATTGCTTTCTCACATGTGCCTTGACCGCGGGCCTTCAGCAGACCAAGCAACCCCTTGCTCAAGCCAGCGACCTTGGGTCCAACCTGATGAGCTTTTGCTCAAGCCAGATGGGCCCGCGCTCAAGCTGGCGAGCTCAGGGTCTTGAACCTGGGTCTTCCGCATCCCAGTCCAACGCGCTATCCACTGTGCCTCTTTTTTTATATTTTTTTATTTAAGTATTAAATGCATGACTTAATAAACTACCTTTTGTTATATCACTTTTTTATACTTAATATGATCATTGGAGCAGAAAACTTGTTAAATATTGGAGTCCTAGCACTGAATAAAACTTATGGCTATCTAATAATGATTATTGACCTGTCTCTGTGCCAAAATTGGTTTGCATGCTCAGCTTTTAACTGAAAAGTTGGTGGCTTGAGCCCATCTAGAAACATGGACCAGCATTTGCCCTGGCTGGATAGCTCAATTAGTTAAGACTCAGAGGTTGAGTTTAATCCCAGATCAGGGCACATACAGGAAGAGATCAATGTCCCTGTCTCTGTCTGTCCTTTTCTCTCTCACTAAGATACATTTTTAAAAATTAAGAAGAAAAGCATTATTGAGCTCATGGAGAAAATTTTAATTTTGAATATAATTAAAAGGATTTGAAATAATAATTGTGTATAAGTAGAGAAAAATTAACTATAAAATTATGAAAATAAAGATCTAACTTTGACAAATATTAACTGAATTCACATTAAACCTAGCACTACATATGTCCCCAAAGTGATATAGTGATATGCAACATAAATAGAAGTTTCTCCTACCTTCACAATTATGTAATTCAAATTCAGGGACAGACTTAAAAAGAGGGTATATGCTGTGACCTCATAATTAAAAAGTGATTTGGTAAGGAAAAAAAAAAGTGGATCATTGCCTGAATTGAGAAGTCTGTAACTTGCACGGTAGATTATAAATGGAATTTAGGAATTTAGGTAACTTTGGGATATTAATTTTAAAAAAGTAATAGCATATATGAAGTACATACGTGAAGTACCAGAGATGACTAAAGAAGTTCAGCATGATACAGGAATAAGGAGAAAGAGAAGCAAGGAAGGAGGGAACAGAACTCGGCATATATTCATGTTTTGTGAGATACTGCTGTGACTTCTGACTAAATATATAAGCAAACATAATTTTACAAATAGATTTAACAGTTTGAACAACATTAAAATCAGCAAAGGACTGGAATTATGTATTAATGTAGTAAGAGTTGTTATTGAGTTTAATTAAACTTACCAGACTTGTTTTGGTGAAGTGATTAAAGTGGAACAGCTCAAAGGACACAAAGCTGGCTGTGGCAATTTACACTTCTGTAGGAGATGGATGTTAGGAGCCTAAAGTTAAGAAATGTGCACATGAAACAGTAGACAAAGATGAGATATCATAAGGAGGATTTGGCAATATATTGACTGAAAAGTAAAGCTGGTACTTCTCACTAAATCAGAAAGAGCATATTTTGATTAAAATAATAAAAAAAAAAGAAGTCAGTTTTTGGACACACAGAGATTTGTGTTCCATTTGAACATAAAAATATTATGATGGATAATTTGGAGTTGGAAATTTTATTTTATTTTGTATTTTATTTAGTGAGAGGAGGGGAGGCAGTGAGACACACTTTCACATGTGCACAAATTGAAATCTACTTTTCCCCTATGGGGTGATTCTCTGCCTATCTGAGTCCATTGTACTGCTTGCTGAGCAACTGAGACATTTTTAGCACCAGAAGTGGAGGCCATTGAGCTATCCTCAGTACATGGGTCTAAGTCTCTTGATTTAATCAAACTGTGACTGCAGGAAGAAAAGAGAGACAGAGAGAAGGAAAAGGGGTAGAGAAGCAGATGGTCACTGCTTCTGTGTGCCCTAAGTGGGAATCAAACCCAGGATATCCACAGGCTGGGCCGATGCTCTACCACTAAGCCTACTGGCCAGTGTACTTTTTATTTGTTTTAGTGGATTTTTTCATTTTTGTTTTATCATGGTTTTAACCAATCAACATATTTTATTTTATTAGAGAAACAGATTGCCAGATTACTAAAATATTTAATCTTCTCTAGTTGAGTAATGTTTCCATTTTTCTAAGTCTGTTTAACCTTTGTTCTGCCATTTATCTTCTCACCAGAGATATCTGACATTAATTAATACAGTTTAATGTATATCTCACACTATTTTTTATCTAAAAACTTAAAACACCTTTGAACATTCATTTTTCTAATTGTTAACAGTCTGGTTTATTCTAGTGATGGTATCAAAAAAAATTCTTATTATGAAAAATAAAGAAATAGTTATCTGCAAAAGCCCTTATGCTTTTTTATTTTTTTATCATGTTTTAAAATGTTAGAATGCAGATGTCACTAAATTTTAAATTTGTTATTTGCTATTTAAGCATAGAATGTCTGTTTATAGGTAATATTTATTTTTATTACAAATATCTACCCTGTATTGTGTAAGTTTTTATACTTAACAATTTAAGTGCATGCTTTCTTTTCTTCCAAATTGTTATTTTAAAATAATAAACAAAGCCTTAGTCAGTTGGATTAGTTGAAGCGTGCCAGCTGGTATATGGAGGTCCTGGATATAATTTTTGGTCAGGGCACTCAAGAGGAGTGACCTTCTGCTTCTCCACCCCTCTATCTCTCTCTTCTCCTCCTGTAGTCATGGCTCAGTTAAAACAAGTTAGCCCCTGGTGCTGAAAATGGCTCCATGGTCTTGCCTCAGGTGCTAAAATAACTCAATTGCTGAACAATGGAGCAATGCACAGATGGGCAAAGCATCTCTCCATAGGGGGGTTGTAGGGTGGATCCTGGTAGGAGCTCATGTTGGAGTCAATCTCTCTGCTTCTTTGCTTCTCACTTAACACAAAAATAAAAATAAATATAAAAAAACAGTAACTCACCACTAAAAATTAAGAAATGTTGTAGATTCCAAGATGGCGACAAAGTAGGTGAACATTCCAACTGCCACCTCTTAAAACCAAATTAGATTACAATTTAATTTAAGAACAATGATCTTGAAAAACAATTTTGGACTAAACAAAGAGGAGTCCATTATTAGGGATCACAGAATGAGCCACAAGGAGACTGGTTGGAAAGACAGAGACATGGAAAGGGCTGCCCCACTCCCAGGAGTGAGCAGAGGGTACAGAGGGACACTCACTGCGGGGAGGTCAGCTTTGAGAAGTGTAGGTCCTAAGTTCCATACTGAATGCCCCAACCTAGAGCCCCAGAGCCTAGAAGAGGTGCACAAGCAGCATTTATGTGTGAAAAGAGCTTAGGTTTCTGTCTGTGATAAAAGCGACAGAGCTCTTGGAGACGCAGGCACTGTCTTAAAAGGCCAGTGAAGCAAATCTCATTCACAGCCACTTACCTGGGGCTCTAGTGGAGGGAGGGTTGAGAGGATTAGAATTGCATGAGAAGAGCATAAATTTGAAGACCTAGGTAGAGACACCATGGGTGAATGTCACTGAAACCCTTGTGCTAAATCATTCTCCAACACCATAGTTTCCATCTTTCTTGGCCAGAGTAGTCCCCTCTGAGAAGCAACTGCTCCAGACATGTAACCCACAGCAGATTACAAAGAATGACTGACATCAATCCAGGAAGATCTATAACCAACCAGATATGGGTGGAAGACAGTACCAACCCTAGACTCAGCTAACTACAAAAGCAGCATACCCAAAGGAGGAGTCCAGCAGGCACCTAACACCGTAGAGAATAAATATTCCCAACAAGACAAACACTGTACAGTGTCTAATACACATGATCAAAGTTGACCCTTAGAGCCAGCCAGCCTGAAGGAATAATGGCACCCACAAAAAGACCAATTGTTTTCAATACTCATATGCAACAAGAGGGGAAATACTGCCCTCAAGAAGCATTCCTAGAGCAAAGAAATCAGGTGGCTTGGAGGTCAGTGCCAAGGAGTCCATCTTCTTCATAAAGATACTACGATTAATTTAAAAGTCTAACAGCACTACCTAATACACAAATAAATTGCACAAAGAAATGCGAACCGAATAAATAAACAAAAGAAATTCCCAGGAAAAGATCTAAATGAAATGGAAGTAACCAAACTACCAGACACAGAATTTAAAATAATGAGTTGTAGAATGTTTAAGGATCTTAGAGCAGCAATGGATGGTCACAATGAGAACTTAAACAAAGAGAAAGTAAACATCATGAGACATTGAAATCATACACACAAAAAGAACCAGTCAGAAATGACAAATAAAATATAAGAAATAAAGACTGATTACTGGAAGGAATCAACAGCAAGCTGGATGAAGCAGTAGATCAATCAGCGGTTTACAGGACAGGATAAATGAAAGCACAGAAGCAGAGCAATAAAAAGAGAAGAAACTAAAAAAGACTGAGGAGGCCCAGGCCAGTTGGCTCAGTGGTAGAGTGTCAGCCCAGTGTGTAGAAGTCCCAAGTTTGATTCCTGGCCAGAGCACACAGAAGAGTCCATCTGCTTCTCCACCCTTCCCCCCTCTTTTCTTTCTATCTCTCTCTTTCTCTCCTCCAGCCAAGGCTTCATTGGAGCAAAGTTGGCCCCAGCACTGAAGACAGCTTCATGGCCTCCACCTCAGGTGCTAGAATGGCTCTGGCCACAATGGAGCAATGCCCATGGTGGGTATGCCAGGTTGGATCCTGGTTGGGAGCATGCGGGAATCTTTCTGACTGCCTCACTGCTTCTAACTTTGGAAAAATACAAATAAATAAATAAGACTGAGGAAAACCTAAGAAAACTCTGTGACAACATGAAGAAAAACAACATCTGCATCATAGGGGTTCCTAAAGGAGAAAAAAGCAAGAAATAGAGAACCCGTTTAAAGAAATCATAACCAAAAATTTCCCTATATTGATGAAGGAAAAAGTCACACAAGTTTAAGAAGCACATAGTCCCATTAAAGATGAACCTCAAAAGGCCTACACCAAGGCATTTCAAAATTAAAATATCATATTACCTCTCTCATTTGAGGAATCCAATGAACAATGTGAACTGAGGAATGGAATTGAGACAGAGGAGAGATCAAAGGGACCAGAAGTAAAGAGAGCAGAGAGAAATGGAATGATAGGATGGGATAAAACTGAAGAGAAGGGGGGAGGGTGCTACTAGGAGGAGCACAAAGGAGATGTTGAGGGGAATAAGGGGGAGGGGGTATGCATTCGGTGCCACACTAGAATCTATGTAAAGACAATAAATTAAAATCAATTAAATTTTTCTTAAAATGTTTAAATGCATTATTCTACTTTTATGATAACAAGCTACCTGTAATTCAGGTTATATGGAATGTATCTCTAGGGTAATACGTGTTTGTTCTATTTTAATTCTTAATGTTTTATTTGAAAGTCTTTTTATTATACATTTAGTTTTTTCCCTTTTATTCTATACTTTGTCTTTTTGCTATTTTGTAACCATGATTTATGTATAAAAATTTCTTTAAAATACTGTAACAAAACTTTAATTAATATCTCTACCTCTTTATTTTATACAGTATTTATAATGAAATTTTTATTAGGCATATTTTGAAATCTTTCATTCTAACTTCAATATTTTATAATTTCTTAACGGTAATCTTTATTGCTTTCCTCACTATTTCTTTCCACTAGTTCTTTATGCTGCTCTAGTTTTATTTTGTTACTGTTATCTTTATTTCAATAACATAATTATCTTCATTTATATATTTCTATTTTTTAACTTTCAAACAGAGAAACTTGCTTTTTCTACTTTTTTTATTTATTTGATTGTGATTTTTTCTTTTTAGTTTTCATCCAACTTTGTCATCTTCATTATATATTTTTATTATATAAATTATTTTCTTATACTGAAATTTTTATATGATAAAGTATGTATATCTTTGCATTTTATTATAGAGAATAAAGTAAACTGCTATAAGATTGTTTTTACTTTTATTAATTGTATATATCTCATTTTTTCAATGGTAATATTTCTTTTAATACAACAAAATGCTATTTTTTTATTTTATTTTTAATTCAGCTACTCACACAAAAAATATCTTCAGATCTGCCTCTTGTCCGATAACTTCTTTTTTCATGTAACTTATTGCTATAGAGTATGACTCTCAGGTCTTGGTATGGAAGACTCATTAAGCTGTACAAACTTTTCTGATATTTGTTTAAATAATACAAAAACATACTACAAAATTTAGACTATCTTATTTACATAATGTCAGAAGATGGAGAATTTTTGTACACAGTAATTTTACATTCAGACTACAACACACAACCTCATTCAATTACTTCATAACTAAATTATACTTCTTTTAATTATAATTCCAGAATGGACATACATAAAAAGATAGCAGTGGTCTTGGCTGGCCAGCTTAGTCCATTAAAAGCATCATCCTGAAATGCCAAGGTTGTGGATTTGAATCTTAGGGCACACATGGGAAGCAACCAATGGATGCGTGACTGAATGAAACAACAAATAAATGCTTCCTCTCACTGTCAATAAGTAAATAAGCAAGCAAGCAAGTCAGCCATCCAGCTTTGTCAGGATAGCTTGGTTGATAGGAGCATCAGCCCAGAGTACAGAGGTTGCCAGTTCAATTCCCTGGTCAGTCCATTTACAGAGCTCTCAATGTTTTTGTCTGTCTCTTTCTGCCTCTCTTTAAAAAATATATCAGTGAGAATATCTTGAATAAATAAAAAGAAAAATTATCAAAACTTCTTCTAATAATGAAAAACCCCACCCCCCTTTTTTAGAAATTTATATTACTAGTTAGTGAAAATATTATTTTTTTTTTATTGCAGCTAACCTTGTTACCCAGAATTCTTGCATTTGCTTTTTTATCGCTTCATTATCAATTTGGTTGTTTTACTTACAAATTATTGAATAAAATATTTATTTTAAAAGTTATTAAATATTGTGTCACTGTATTTATCTTTTAAATAATTAAAATTGGCTGATAAATTCTGATTTGGTTTGTCTAAAAATCTAACAGAACTCTTATATAGGTACTTTGACTATGTTTTTGTTCTATAATTTTGTTGTAATTTTCTTCAACATTTTTAATAAGACACCCAATTACAACAATGCTTCCTACTTAAGGCTCCTATGGTTTATTGCATTTCTTAGGCTCTACTATAATAAGTAAAAAAGTGTGCTTCAGATAATGATATGTTGATATATTTACAAATTACATTACATGTACTTCTTCTCAAGAACAGCTAAGAATTCTTGAAAATATTATTACTTCGGTCATTTGTCTTCTAAACACAAAAATAATTTTAATGTTCCCACTAAAGATAGATTATTTTCTCTGAAGTACCGTTTTTGTGATCACCCTGCTTTTTGGTTTGTTAACTAAGAAGTTAAAGCTACTTATACCTGAAATAAATTAAAATTTTTTAAATAAGCATTTATGCCTTAAATTATTTTCAATAAAAATATAAAATATTATTAAATGTAAATTAATAGATTTATTTGATACACAACTAGAGAAAACATAAGTCTGTTAGATCTATTTTTATAATTATTTGTTTATTTTTATTCTATTCTATTCTATTCTATTTTTTTATTAAGTGATAGGACGGGAGGCTGAGACCGACTTCCATATGTGCTCTGACTGAGGTCCACCTGGCAAACCCCCTACCGGGTGATGATCTGCCTGTTTTGGTTACTGCTCCGTTGTTCAGCAACAGAGTTATTATAGTGCCTGAGCCAAGGTCATGGAACCATCATCAGAGTCCAGGGCCAACTTTGCTTGAACCATTTGAGTCATGGCTGTGAGGATGAAAAAGAGAGGGGGGAGAGGAGGAGTAGAAAAGCAGATGGTCATTTCTCCTGTGTTCCCTGACCAGAAATCAATCCTGAGACTTCCACACACTGGGTCAATGCTCTACCAGTGAGCCAACCAGCTGGGGTCATTAGTTATTTATTTTTTTAAAAAATATAATTTTACTTAAATTCTTATGGATAACTCTCAGAACATAATGGTTAGTAAAGAAGTCATAGAAAGATCAGAAAATTATGCAGATATAGACTAAAATACTTAGATATATATGCTTTCATGAAAATTTACTAAACTGTTAAAACATCTAAGCTTCTTTTCAAGAGTTATTTCCTATTTAAAGACTATAGTCACCAAGGGAATCCAAAATGTAGCACTAAGAGAAAGCTACTCTATGATGTGTTTACGATCAGACTGTTGTTAGAAGACCCCTTTTCTGCTAAAATTAAGGTTTCCTCTCAATAGTTATATATTGGGTTTTCTTTTATTCATTTTGCTTTGGAGTCATCTAATCTTATATATGGAGATGTTTGCCATCCTAAGCCTTATTAAAACTTGCACAGTTCTTATGCACATTTTCCCAAATTTATTACTAAAACTGAGTGTAATTTTATTATTTAATTGATATTGGTCCAAATAATTGTATTCAATAATTTTATAAGTGCACAGATATTTCTACTATTTTTGTTTTATTTATCTATCTCTATATTTATTTGTCATTGCAAAGTATGTGGCAATAAACATTCTTTAACTTCAAAAATCATACATAGGTGGACTTTTTACTCTGAGAAATAAATTACCAAAAATAGAATTGTTGGAACATACTGTAAATGTATTTTAATTTTTGTAGAGCTTGCCAAATGGCTTTCTAAGATATTTTAAAAACAATTTATATCTCTAAGAGAGTTATTTTTGTCTACATTCCTTCCGATATAGATGTTATCACTCAAATTTAGTCAATCAAATATGTGTAATGTTATATCTGATACTTAGTTTACCTCGTCTTTTTCTTCCCCGAAGTTCAATTTAGCGTACTTTCAGATGGATTCTGGTCATCTGAATTTTTCATAATGTGACTTGTATTTTTTTCATATATGCTTATTTCCTTTTAGTGGTTCTGCCATGTTCCTATGACAAAATTTGTCTTTGTGTACTACAAATATTTTTCTCTACTTATATGTTTTTGTTAATGTTTTTCATTTTAGTCATTATGATCATTTTTTAACCAAAAAATCTGCTTTTTAAATTAATGTCAAACGTATATTTTTTCAGTTAAGAATATATTTTGTCCCATAAAATTGTACATATATATTCAAGGATTATTATTATTATTATTTGCAGGCTTTAAGTTTTCTTTTAAAAAAACACTCATAATATATGGGTTTTTTGTTTGTTTTTTTTTTATTCTAAGCTTTACATCTATGTTTATACCATCAATTTTATTAAAAGTTGTTTTATTTTTTTGTATCAACTTCAAGCAATATATTTTCTACTCTTAAAAATAACAATTTTAGGCCTGACCTGTGGTGGCGCAGTGGATAAAGCGTCGACCTGGGAACACTGAGGTCGCCAGTTCAAAACCCTGCACTGGTCCGGTCAAGGCACATATGGTAGTTGATGCTTCCAGCTCCTCCCCCCTTTCTCTCTTTCTCTCTCTCTCTCTCACTCTGTGTCTCCTCTCTAAAATGAATAAAATAAATATAAAATAAAATAAAAATAACAATTTTAGGAACATTATAAATTACAAATTCTATTTCATTAAGAGTTAAAGAATTTTTTCAAATGCATATTTCATATTAAGAAACTTGTGGTATTTACTTCTCTTAAAATTGAAGCATTTTACCATTGAAGCATGTATAATTTTATCTATGTAGTGTTGTGAGCAAAATTAACCCATCTTTCTTATGACTAAAGAGTCCAAAATGTTATCCCCTATTTTATTTCTGGTATTAATAATTTTAAAATTCTATTTCTTTGTTGATATTTTTAGCTATTTGTCAACTTTATTGACACTTCAAAGGAACAGCATTTTGTGTCATTATCATTTACTCTTTTTCTATTATAAATTTGATTTCTACTTTTGTTTGTATTATTTCTTTATCCTAGATGCTTTGTATTTATATACTTTGATTTCTTCTTTCTTAAATTGATACTTGGATTATTGATTTAATATTATTTAAATTATATTTAGACAATTAATTTAACAGAGTGACATTGATGAATTAGAGTACATAAATTCAGAGAAAACATCTCTAGATTATTTTGACATTTTATTATGTTGTATGCCCCATTACCCAAAATCACATTGTCCTCCTTCACCTTTTATTTGGTTTTCTTTATAACCCTCCTCTACACCACCTTCCTCTCCTCCTTTTCGCTCCACTTGGTAACCACTGCACTCTTATCTATGTCAATGAGTCTCAATTTTGTGTCCCATCTATGTATGGAATCATACAGTTCTTAGTTTTCTCTGGTTTACTTATTACACTCAGCATAATGTTATCATTTCCCGTAAATGATCCTATGTCATCATTTCTTATGGCTGAGTAGTATTCCATAGTATATATGTACCACATCTTCTATATCCAATGCTCTATTGAAGGACTTTTTGGTTGTTTACATGTCTTGGCCACTGTGAACACTGCTGCAATGAACATGAGGCTGCATGTGTCTTTATGTACCAATGTTTTAGTGGTGTGGGGATATATATCCAGTAGAGTGATTGTTGGGTCATATGGTAGTTCAAATCTTAATTTTTTCAGGAACCACCATACTTTCTTTCATAATGGTTGTACTACCTTACAATCCCACCAACAGTGAATGAGGGTACCTTTTTCTTCACAGCCTCTTCAGCACTTGTTTTTACCTGTTTGTTGATAATAGCTTCAAACAGGTGTGAAGTAGTATCTCATTTTAGTTTTGATTTGCATTTCTCAAATAGCTAGTGAAAATGAGCATCTTTTCATATATCTATTGGCCATTTGTATTTCTTCCTGGGAGAAGTGTCTGTTCATGTACTCTTTCCATTTTTTTTATTGAATTGTTTGTTTGTTGTTGAGCTTTGTCAGTTCTTTGTATAATTAAGATATTAGGCACTTACCTAAGCTGTTTGAAAATATCATCTCCCATTTAGCTGACTCTCTGTTTGTATTGTCAGCAGTTTCTTTTGCTGTGCAAAAGCTTCTTAGTCTACTGGAGTCCCATTCTTTCATCTTTGCCTTCACTTCCCTTGGCTTTGGAGTCAAATTCATAAAATGTTCTTTATGGCCAAGGTCCATGAGTTTAATACCTACGTTTTCCTCTATGTAATTTATTGTTTCAGATCTTATATTTAGGTCTTTGATCCATTTTGAATTGATTTTTGTACAAGGAGACAAACTACAATCGAGTTTTATTCTTTTCCACGTGGCTTTTCAGTTTTTCCAGCACCATTTATTGAAGAGGTTTTCTTTTCACCATTGTGTGTTTTTAGCTCCTTTATCAAAGACAATTTGACCATAGATATGTGGTATTGTTTCTGGGCTTTCTGTTCTGTTCCATTTGACTGAGTGTCTATTTTTTTGGCAGTACCATGCTGTTTTGATTATTGTGGCTCTATAGTATAATATGAAGTCAGGTATTATAATGTCCCAAGCTTTGTTCTTTTTCCATTGGAGTGCTCTGGCTATTTGAGTTTTTTAATAGTTCAAAATAAACTTGATATTTTTATGTTTCATCTCTTTAAAAAATGACATTGAAATTTTGATGGGAATTGCATTAAATTTGTATATCACTTTGCTTAATATAGTCATTTGACTATATTTATTCTTTCTATCCAGAAACAAGAAATATTTTTTCATTTCATTGTATCTTTTTTGATTTCCCTTAATAATGCTTTGTAGTTTTCATTATATAAGTCCTTTACATTTTTTGTTATGGTTATTCCTAGGTATTTTATTTTTTTGTTGCAACCATGGAGGGGATTATTTTTTTGAGTTTGTTTTCTGATGTTTCATTGTTGGCATATAGGAAGGCAATGGAATTTTGTATATTAATTTGGTGTCCTGCGACCTTACTGTATTGATTTTTTGTTTCTAGTAGTCTTTTTGTGGAGTGTTTGATGTATAGAATCATATCATCTGCAAATAGTGAAACCTTTACTTCCTTTTTCAATATGAATGCCTTTTTTTCTTCTTGTCTTATTGCTCTGGATAGAACTTCCAGCACTATGTTGAATAAGAGTAAAGAGAGTGGACAACCTTGTTTTGTTCCTGATTTTAGGGGAAAAGTCCTCAGTTTTATGCCATTTAATATGATGTTAGCTGATGGCTTATCATAAACAACCTTTATTATGTTGAGATATTTTTCTTCTATACCCATTCCTTTGAGTGTTTTAAACATAAAATTGTGTTGTATTTTATCAAATGACTTTTTTGCATCTATTGATAAAATCATATGGTTTTTGTCCTTTGGGTTGTTGATATGGGGTATTATGTTAACTGTTTTATGTATGTTGAACCATCTTTGTGATTCTGGAATGAATCACACTTGATCATGATGTATTATTTTTTAATGTGTTGTTGTATTCGATTTGCTAGTATTTTGTTTAGTATTTTAGCATCTGTATTCATTACTGATATTGGTCTGTAGTTTTCTTTTTTTGTGTTGTCCTTGCCAGGTTTCGGTATGAGAGTAATATTGACCTCATAAAATGTGTTTGGAAGTATTGCTTCTTCTTCAATTTTTTTGGAAGACTTTGAGTAGAAAGAATATAGAAACCAAGTCTTCTTTGAATGTTTGGTAGAATTCACTAGTATACTTGTCTAGTCCTGGACTTTTATTTTTAGGGAGGTTTTTAATAGTTGTTTTTATTTCCTACCTGCTAATGAGTCTGTTTAGGCTTTCTGCTTCATCATGATTCAGACTAGGAAGATTGTATTGTTATAGAAATTTATCCATTTTTTCTAGATTGTTAAATTTGGTGGCATATAGTTTTTCATAGTATTCTAAAATAATTCTTTGTATATCTATGATGCCTGTGGTGATTTCTTTCATTTTGAATTTTGTTTATTTGAGTCATTTCTCTTTTTTCCTTGGTGAGTCTTTTAACGGTTTGTCAATTTTGTTATTCATTTCAAAAAACCTGCTTTTTGTTTTATTAACTTTTTCTATAGTTTTTCTGTTCTCTATTTTATTTATTTCTGCTCTAATTTTTATTTTTTCCTTTCTTCTGCTGGTTTTGGGTAGCCTTTGTTCTTTTTCTTGTTTCTTAAGATGTGAAGTTAAGTGGTTTACTTGAGCTCTCTCTTGTTTGTTCATATAGGCTTGTACTAATATAAACTTTTTTCTTATTACTGCTTTCGCTGAACCCCAGACATTCTGATATGTTGTATTATTATTATCGTTTGTCTGTATGTAACTTTTGATTTCTGCTTTTATTTCTTCTTTGACCCACTCATTTTTTAAAAGTATGTTGTTTAGTGTCCACATGTTTGTGAGTTTGGTTACCTCTTTTTTACAGTTGAAGTCTAGTTTTAAGGTTTTATGATCAGAAAATATGCTTGGTTTGATATCAATCTTTCTGAAATTGTTGATGTTATTTTTGTGGCCTAACATATGAATTCTTGAAAATGTTCCATGTACACTAAAGAAAAATTTATACTCTGGCACTTTGGATGAAATATCCTGTAGATATCTATCATATCCAACTGTTCTTGAGTTTTGTTTAAGGCCAATATTTCTTTATTGATTTTCTGTTTTAATGAATTATCTGGAGCCGTGAGCAGTGTATTGAGGTCTCCAAGGTTGATTGTATTTTTGTTGGTTTCTGTTTTTAGGTCATTCAGTAGCTATCTTATATATTTTGAGGCTACTTGGTTTGGGGCATATATATTAAGAAGTATTATGTCTTCTTGATTCAATATCCCCTTTATCATTATGAAAGGACAGTTTTTGTCTCTGATTACCTTTGCTGTCTTGTAGTCAGTATTGTTAGATATGAGTATTGCTATATGTGCTTTTTTCTGGATATTATTTGCTTGCAGTATTGTATTTCAGCCTTTTACTTTGAATTTGTTTTTATCCTTGTAGCTTAGATGTGTTTCTTGTAGGCAGCATTCAGTTGAATTTCCTTTTTTAATTTATTCTTCTATTCTGTGTCTTTTTTATTAATTTTAGTGGGGTGACACCAATAAATCAGGGTACATATGTTTAAAGAAAACATCTCCAGATTATCTTATCATTCAATTATGTTGCATTTTTATTGGTGAGTTAAATCCATTTACATTTAATGTAATTATTGACATTTGAGGATTTCCAATTGCCATTTTATATATTGCTTTCTGATAGTTTTGTATTTTGTTTGATTCTTCTCTTTGTTTTTCTATCATTTGTTTTTGTTTGATTATAATCCCTACTTCTTTTCTCTGTTGCTTCTTTTTTCAAGCCATGTGCTTCTGTGGTGGTTTTTTTCAGGGTGGTTACCATTAAGTAATAAAAAGGTTATCTATCATGTTCATTGTAGTACACTATCTCTTGAGTGCTTCCATACTCCATTCTCCTTTGCTACTGTTAATCTTTGCCCTCTTCCCTTTTTTGTTTTTGTTGTCACTGATTACATTTGATTTTGATGGAGTTTTAATTGTGGTTTTGTTTTGTTTTGTTCTTTGTATCTGGTCTAAAAACCTCCTTTAGTATTTTCTAAAGTGGGGGTTTTTCTGGTGATAAATTCCCCCATCTTTTCTGTATCTGTGAATGTTTTTATGTCTCCTTTGTATTTGAAAGATAGCTTTGATGGGTATAGTATCATTGGCTGGAAGTTCCTTTCTTTCAGAATTTTAAATATTGGGGTCCACTCTCTTCTAGCTTGTAGAGTTTCTGCTGATAAATCCGATGATAATCTTATAGGCCTTCCTTTATATGCTATATTCTTTTTTTTTCTGGCTGCCTTTAGAATGCTTTTTTTCTTTTGTCATTGGTTTGTGCCAATTTCATTATTAAGTGCCTTGGAGTAGGTTTGTTAGGGTTAAGATAACTCAGTGTTCTGTTTGGTTCTTAAATTCAAGGCTTTAGTTCTTTCCACAGCTCTGGAAAGTTTTCATCTATTATTTGTTTGAACATGTTCTCTATTCCATTTCCTCTCTCTTCTCCTTCTGATATATCCATTATTTTTATGTTGCTCTTTTTGATGGAATCAGAGAATTCCTATAAGGATTTATCATTTTTTAAAATTCATTAGTCTCTCTCTTTTTCTCTTTGTTGTGCCTGTAGTTGCCTGTCTTTTATGTCACTAATTTTCTTTTCTATCTGGCCTGTTCTATTAGGTAAGCTTGTTATCTTATTTTTCAGTTCATGCATTGAGTTTCATCTCTGTTTTATTTATTTTTATTGTTTTAATGTTCTTGGTGATGTAATTTCTGTTTATTGAATTGTTTTTATAGCTCCCTAAATTGTCTTTCTGTGCTTTCTTGTATATACATGAGTAATTTTAGGATTTTAATTTTAAATTCTGTCATTTAACTCCAAGGTCTTTAAGCTATTGAAAAATTTTTTTATAGATTTTTTTCTCATCTATCTAAGCTACATCTCTGTCTTTTGTATCCATGATATTTAATTTCTTTTTCCTTAATGGCATTAAAGAGTGGTATTGTTAATAACACTAATAGAAGTTGATAAAGAATAAAAAAATAAAGATACAGAAATAAAAAAGTAAAAAAATAAAACAATTTTTTTGAGAAAATACGGTGAAATACTGAAAATTATATTGTACTATATGGAACAAATACTACATAGAACAGAGGTGTTTAGTTGGGTAGAAGTGACAAAGAGGCACAAAATGAGGTAAGAACCCACAAAATGCTACAAGAAAAAAATTTGAATCAACAATAAAATAATTTGTTTGTAGATGATGGTTGAATGAGAGAGATAGCCAAAGAGAAAAGAAAAATATTTAAAAAAACAAAAAAGAAATAAAACATACAGTGAAAGATGCAATTTTTATTATATTAAGTTTATCAAAAACTACATAGAATAAAGAGCCGGAATTGGGGGAATGATAATGAGATAAACAGCAAAGTAAGAAGCACACAAAATGCCACAAAGAAAATTTTGAATCCAAAATAAAATAATTTGTTTGTGAGTGAGTGAGGATCAAATGAGAAGAAAAGAGGAAAAGTGAAAGAGAAAAGAAGAAACCAAAAGAGAGGGAGAAAAAAGAAAGAAGAGAAAAAAAAAGAGAGAGTTAAGGTTTTTGGAATGTAACCCTCATCGAGAGAGAGAAAAAAGAGTGAAAAAATGTAACACCTATGGGTAATGAAGTTTAAAATAAAAAATAAATAAAATAAAACAGGAAGAGGATAAAAGGACCAAGGTGGAAGAAAAAAAGATACAAAAATAAAAAGAAAACATGGAAAAATTTATAAAGACTGTGGATTTTTTCTGGTTTTCTCTCTCTTTTTGACTGATGGTGCTGTACCCCAGGTACTGACCCTGTGTCACTCTTACAGAGATTTGCTGTTGATGTGTCATTATGGCAATGACATAAACTAGGCTTCAGTCCTGTTGGTAGACAGGGCTTGTTATCATTTGTAGGCTTCGACAATGGGACAGTTTGTTTTCTTTAAGTCTCTCCTGGAGTCTCTCCTTCCTGAAGCAGCATGTTGGGGACCCAGCTGTGAAGTTGCCACTACATCTGCCTGGAGAGCAAGAGGCTCTAAGAGCTGCCCAAAACCCCCTCTATGTTCACTCAATGCAGGGTTTTGGGTGAGACCTTGCCAGCCCAAGCTGCCAGCATAATCAGGCAAGGCTTGGAGTGGATTGCTCCTTAGGTGTCTTTCCTTGAGCCTCCAGGTATGTCTAGTGTGCCTTAGCACTTCACAGGACTACTCTCCCCATGCTTTTTGGACTTTGTAACCTGTATCGGGTGGCAGGAATATGCCCCATTCACTGTCTGCAGAACAAGAGGTCTTAAAAGCTGCCAACTCCCTCTTTCATGTCCTTTTAAAGCACAGCCCTGAGTATAAAAGCTCTACTCACCAGAGCCACCAGCTAAAGCAGGCAGGGGGATGAGCTGACTTCTGGTCAGGCTCCTTTCTAACGTTCCCCAAGTATGTCTAGTTAAATTTGCCCTAGTGGTTCATGGGTCCGCTTTTCACAGGCTTCTCCCTTGTTGGGAAGCCTACAGCCTAACCTGCCCAACTTTTGCAGTGTTCTCTGAGGTCTGTATCGTAGGAATGTGTTTTTTTGCCCTGTATTAGGTGGCAGAAAGTTGCCCCAGCCACTCCCTGCTGAGCAAGAGGCCCTAAGAACTATCAAGTCCCTCTTCTGGGTTCTCTTAATTCATAGACCTGGGAAAGGAGACCTTGTCAGCCAGAGCCACTGCCAGTGTAAGCCAGACAGGCAGTGAGCAGGCTGCAGGTTAGGTTTCTTACAGCGATTCATGGGTCTGCTCTCCATAGGCTGTCTGCAAGCTGCCTGCATGCCTGCGTGTCCTTCCCCAAGCAGTTACATAGTTTTCTTTTTAGTCTGTATGGCTGGGGGAGATGACCCACCCAGAGAGTTGCTATCGTAGGGAAGCCATCTTTCATGCATGCCCTGTGCACTGCTGTTCAGGGAGCAGGGATTACAGAGAGGCTCTAATTGACAGTCAGATAGAAGGCCACTGCTGACAGTCTCTGACCCAGCCCCTCTGTCCAAGAACTTGGGCGCCCATGCCTGAGTTGCTAGGAGAAACCACTCCTACACTGCTCATGCTCACTGATCCGGAGACTGGGGGTAAATAAAACCCACTCCTCAAGCAAGCCACTCACCCACCTCTGCCGGGGTTTGCTGCTGGTGTTAGCTCTGCACAGGTTGAGCCATGCACACACTCTCTCCTCAGCTTGAATGTCTCCTAGCTTTCCCTTCCTCTCAGTTCCAAGTGAAAAAAATGTTTCCTCAGGTCAGTGAGGAAGACGGAATACTCCGTTCTCCTTCCTATTTCCTTCAGAGAGGTTTCTTAGCCATCTTTTTCACCCAATAGTATCTTTGTTTGATATATGCGCATTTCAGATGCTCCTGCATTATTTTTCTGTGTCTAGTTGTTGAATTTGTTGAAAATTCAGGGAGAGGTATTGTGACCCCTCCTCACGGAGACATTTCTCTGACGTCACCCCCTTTGTGTCTTTTTACTGGTGTGTTCAATCCACTTACATTTAGTATAATTATTGAGACTTGAGTGTTTTCTATTGCAATTTTATATATTGCTTTCTGATAGCTCTGTATCTTGTTTTGTGCTTCTCTTTTATTTTCAGTACTTTGTTTTTGTTTGGTTGTGTTCCATACTTCTTTTCTCTGTTTCTTCTTCTTTTTAAGCCATGTATTTCTGTAGTGGTTCTTACCATTAATAATAAAAAGGGTTTATATTATATTCATTGTATTATGTTATCGCATAAGTGCTTCTGCACTCCATTCTCTTTTGCTACTGTTAATCTTTGTCCTGTCCCCTTTTTTGTTTTTGTTGTCACGGATTAATCTTGTTTTTATTTTGATCTTGTTGGATGTTTTACATGTAATTTTGTTTTGTTTTGTTCTTTGTATCTGGTTGGATAACCCTCTTTATTATTTTCTGAAGTGGGGGTTTTCTGGTGAAAAATTTTCTCATCTCCTCTATATCTGTGAATGTTTTTATATTCCCTTCATATTTGAAGGATAGCTTTGATGGTTATAGTAGCTTTGGCCATAAGTTCCTCTCCTTTAGTACTTTAAATATTGGGGTCCACTCTCTTCTGGCTTGTAGAGTTTTTGCTGAGAAATCTGATGATTGTCTAATAGGCCTTCCTTTATATGTTGTATTCATCTTTTCTCTGGCTGCCTTGACGATTTTTTCTTTGTCTTTGGTTTGTAATAATTTCATTACTATGTGTCTTGGAGTAGGTCTGCCTGGGTTAAGGTAATTCAGTGTTTTGTTTGCTTCTTGGATTAGATAAAGGCTCTAATTCTTTCCACAGGCTTGAAAAGTTCTCTGTCTGCAAGCTGCAAATCAATTATTTGTTTAAATATGTTCTCCATTTTATTTTCTTTCTCTTCTCTTTCTGATATATCCATTATTCTTATGTTTCTCTTTCTTATGGATTCAGACAATTCTTGTAAGGCTTTCTCATTTTTTTAAATTCATTAGTCTCTCTCCTCTTCTCTATGTAGTGTCTCTAGTTGCCTGTCTTTTATGTGATAAATTCCCTCCTCTATCTGGCCTGTTCTATTAGCTAAGTTTGTTACCTTGTTTTTCAGTTCACGTATTGAGTTTTTTATCTCAGTTTGGTTCCTTTTTACACTTTCAATTTCCTTGGTAAAGTATTCTTTTTGTTCATTGAAGTATTTTTTGAACTCTCTAACTTACCTTTCCATACTTTTATATATTTCCCTGAGTATTTTTAGGACTTTAATTTTTAATTCTCTGTCTTTTAAATCTAATTGATCCAAGCAGTTAAAAGTTTTTTTCTAGAGATTTTTCATCAACTATCTGAACTACATATCTGTCTTTTGTATCCATGATATTTGATTTAATTTTCTTAATGGCATTTGAGAGTGGGATTGTTAATAACACAAATAACAAATAATTTAAAAAATAAAGTAAAAATAGAAAATATAGTGAAAAAATAAAAATTTTATAATGATAAGTGGAACAAAAACTACAGAGAACAGGGAGCAGGAACTGAGGAAAAATGACAAAAGAGATTAAAAATGAAGCCAAAAACATGCAAAATGACATTAAGAGAAATATGGTTCCAAAATAAAATAATTTGTTGATAAATGACAACTGAATGAGATAAAAAGAAAAAGAAAGAAATGTTTTTAAAATAAAATCCTCATATAAAGACAAGAATGAAAAATGTAACAACTATAAATAATAAAGCACAAAGGGAAAAGAAAAGAATAAAAAGAAACAAAGATAAAATGACCAAAATGAAAAAAAAAAGTTATAAAAAGTGTAATTTTTTTCTGGTTTAGAGAGGTAGCTTCTTTCTTTCTTTTTCATTTTTTATTTTGGTGAGTGATGCTGTACTACCGGTTTTGCCCTTGTGGGATCTTGAGCAGAGGTTTGCTGTTGTGTAGCTAAGGTAATGATGTAGGTTGGGCCTCAGTCCCATTGGTAGGTAGGACATGTTAGAGTTTGGAGGCTCTGACAATGGGAGTCTCAGTTAGTTTTTCAGGTACTTCTCTCTACATCTCTCCCACCTGAGCTACCAGCCTGGGGACTTAGCTATGAGGTTTGCCTCACCCACTGCTTACAGAGCAAGATTCTTTAAGAGCAGCCAGATCCTTCCTCCAGTACCATTCAAAGCACAGTTCTGGGTAAGTCTGTGCCAACCAGAGCTGCCAGCAAGAGCAGACAATGTTGGAAGCCGATTGCAGATCAACCACCTTTCTAAGGGCCCCCAGGTATGTCTAGTATGCCACAATGCTCTGTGTGTCTAATCTCCTCAGGTTCCTCCCTGTGCACTATTTGGTAGCCCTCAGCAAGCCACGTGTCTGCCCAGCCCTCACAACTTTAGCATTGCACATCCAGCGGTTGGTTCCTGCCCACTTAGGTGCACAGCACCTGTCATCTCAGTCAAAGTCAGGAATGCAGGAATGCGCTTTGAAGCCTGTATTGGCCCTGTGCAGGTGCCCCACCTGGACAGGTCCAGGCCTAAGGATCACAGCCCTTGTGCACTTCACATGTTACTGGTTGCAGAGCAGTGAATACACAAAGCCACTGACAACAGTCTATACAGATGTCCACTGCTGATAATCTCAAGCTAAGCCATTTACTCCAGAGGTGCCAGGTGGAGCTACTAACATGCTCCCATGAACACGGAGCTGGGAACACACAAAGCTGCCAGCACTGGTGCCGGCTCCCACCGTCACCTTTCACCAGTAACCTTTGTCAGAGCCAGCCTCCTGAGCTCACCTTGCATTCATGATTTCAGGCAGGGCCAGCATGTTCTCTCTGCTGCTTGATCATCCACCTTAACCCAGCTTTTTCCCTCGACCTCAGATGCTTCACTTCTCTCAGTTCCAGAAAAAAGCACCTCTTCTCAGATCCCTGAGGAAAGTAAAATACTCCATTCCCTGTCTTATTTCCTTCAGAGTGGATTGTGTATTCGGCCACCTTTTTATCCAATCATACTTTTGTCTGGTGTGTGTATATTTCAGATGCTCCTGAGATTTTTTTTCCTGTTGTTGAATTTGTTGAAATTTCAAGGGGAGATATCAGGAGCACCCCTCGCAGTGCCATTTCTCTGATGTTACTCCTGCATATTCTTTTAATTATAAAATCCAATATGAATACACAACCACTTGAAAAAATACATATGCAGGTATAATATTGACACCAAAAACACACCCTCAAAATGAATCACACCTATATTAAAACAATATTTTCAATTTTGCAATCTAAAACTAATTTTGAAAAGTGTATTTTGATATTTAATAAATAGTAGCAATTAAGATGATTAGAAATATTAATGATTTCTAACCTATTTTAAAATGGGATAAAATTATACAAATAATATTACTTTATTTAGTTATATATCCAATAATGGCTTGGCATTAAGTTACACAGTCAGATGACATTGAATGCCAAGCCATTTGACATCCTCATGAATTTAATGGGGCAAATCAGATTAACGTGATAAAATCCCCAAATTTGTAATGTGTTCTAATGTGTTATTATGATTGTATAAAAACATTGCAATGATGAGGAACCAAAAGTTATTATTTTACAGATGCCAGATCCAGTGTTCTATACAGGAAAGGATATGTCTATGTATAATCATTATATTTGCTAATATAAATTAGAATTTGGGTTAAAGAAAATGATACCAATATTGAGATAAATAAAAGTTGACTGAATTAGATGATGCAAAAATGGTTCTGACAGGTTATTTAATAGTAAATTAGTAAAATATATCCTCCAAGTCAGATAGAGATGCAAATTATTAAAGCACAGATTAAATTTTAAAGGACATTTAACAATATCTTCCAAATGGTTTATGTTGCCATTGTTTGTAGTTAAGGCCAGTTATGCAGTGCATTTATACAATGAGTCTGAGTCTTTGTGTCTGCCATGTAGGGAGAGTATCTCAGTTGTATAGTAGGAATTACATTCTACACTCATATCTGGACATGGTTGTATAAATGTGGAACCAATAAAAGAAGTAGCTTGTCACTCTGAATTCTTGCAATTTGTTCTGTAGTTTATTTAATTATACAAGCATTGTTTAGGAGCAGTTATTTGGAATCCTCTCAAAATGTAAATTAATGTACCAACCATTTTGAAATTAAAAATATAAACCATCTACAGACCGGGGTACATTGCATTTACAGCAATTACTACTGCCATGTTACCATGACATCTAATGTCCATTGACCAAAATAGCCTACAAATATCTTTGCCAGTCCTAAAAAAAAAGATGCATTTTAACAATTTGTACTATTTTTAGAGCACAGATATTTGTTTTTAAATGTCATCAACAAGAATTATTAAATCACATGTCCTATAAAAAGTTTTAAATCTTTAATAATGTCTAACTTTTTGATATGCTAACTCTCTGGAATCCTGAATAATAATAGCTTATCTTGGTTCAATTAGGCATACTGACTCATTATGAGTTAGTAAAAGGATTTAGTGATGAACTCATTATAGATAGATTTGACACTTTCCACTTTCCAGCTTATGCTGAATGAATCATACTTCCATCAGGGACAGACACTCAGGTAGGTAATCATACTTCAAAAGAGCAAAAGCTGATATCCTAAACTCAGAATAGATAGGATTTTGTTATGTGGCATGCCTTATACCTAAAATAACTTCCAACAACCCTGTAAAAATTATATATAAAATTTTTGTCTAAGCTGAGTTTAGATTAAAAAAGAAGAAAAGATAAAAACATAATAAAGGGAAAAAGGGGAATAGGGATACTAAGAATGAGACATTAAACAATTCATACTTGAAATTAATTGATAATTGACCTTTTTCTTACTTAAGACTTTTCTAATTATATTACTACTACACTGATGATTTGACCTAGATAAAATATTTTACCTCTGTGAATCACTGGAAATAAAATTTGTATTTCATTTTGTGTCTATTTATATTACTTATAATATAAAATAGCAAAAAGTCTATATCTCATTCCAGCTTTGAAACAAATAATAAAAAGAATGCACTTTTTATCCAATGACAAGAATTAGAACAATGCTAAATATTAATAGCATTACATCTACAGGAATATTTTGACTAGCTGTAAACTGAAGGGTATCTCCCTTATATTTTTACACTCCTCCAAATATATAATGCTGATATGCCTCATATTATGTAAGGCAAGTGTCACTTTTTCAAATGAGGCAAGCTCTTGATCTAGCTTTAAGATTCACATCTTGGCCTTGGCCGGTTGCCTAAGTGGGCAAGTGTTGGCCTGGCACGTGGATGTCCCACGTTCAATTCCCAGTCAGGACACAGGAGAAGACATCATCTGCTTCTCCACCTCTCCCCCTCTCACTTCTCTCTTCTACCATCTCTCTTTCTCTCTTCCTTTCCCACAATCATAGCTTGATTGGAGCAAGTTGACCCTGGGCACTGTGGATGACTCTGTGGCCTTTGCCTCAAGCTCTAAGAACAGCTCAGGTGCTAAGCAAAGTAACAACGACATAGATAAGCAGAGCGTAACCTAGTTCAAACAACCTTTTGACCTTGGTGTGTCAAAATTTGAAAAAAAGCCGAGTATAACTCGGGTGGTGCGTCACTTCGAGAAAAGCGGCCTAACCGGAAGTCTCAGAACTAGACGCTCTGTGCTGGAGTTCTATTGTTTTGGCCTACAGACCTCCGGCACAGAGTGTCTACACTACAGCAAATGTTTTATCCTTGGCTACTGCATCTGGCTGTGCAGGAGCCGAGGATGAAACGTCCTTCTCGGCATGCGGCCCAATACTTCTCTGGTATGTGGCTGCATGCGGCCACTGTCGTTGAAAATGGCTACGCATGTCAGTGCTGACATGTTTGTCATAAGTTCTCCATCACAAGCCTAGTGGATCCCCATCTGGATGCTAACAGGAGTCTGTCTCTGTTTCCCTTCCTCTCACACAATAAAATAATAAAAAGAAATACATAAATACATAAATAAAATTTACATCTTACTGCCACACAGAGATAAATCTGTCCCAGAATCTGGTAATTACCTATGGCATCATTATATAAATTATATTCTGTCAGTTCATTACAATGATGTATTTTTTATGTATTACACAAAAGACTACCACATAACAAAGGTGTTTTTATTACATGTAAGTAATCAGTCAAAATATCAAAATAAAAAGTACCCCAAATCAGATATGAAAATTCAATCAGCTTCAAAAACAGTAAAATTATATACCCATGTTTCTGTATGTCTTGATAAAATAAACTTTGGTAATTTTCTTTTGTGTGTTTGAAAAAGACAGAGAGAGAGACAGAGAGAGGGACAGATAGGGACAGACAGGAAGGGAGAGAGATGAAAAGCATCCATTCTTTGTTGTAGCACCTTAGTTGTTCAGTTATTGCTTTCTTCTATGTGCCTTGACCAGGGGGCTACAGCAAACCAACTCAACCTTTGACCAGGGGGTTACAGCAGACCAAGTGAGCCCCTTGCTCAAGGCAGAGACCTTGGGTTCAAGCAGGTGAGCTATGTTCAGACCAGATGAGCCCACACTCAAGTCAGTGACCTTGGGGTTTCCTCTACATTCTAGTTCAACACATTATCTAAAATGCCATCACCTGGTCAAACTAATCTGTGGTGATCTTTAAAAAATATTACACAAAGCCTGACCTGAGGTAGTACAGTGGATAAAGTGTTGATCTGGAACACTGAGATCACTGGTTCAAAACTCAGGGCTTGCTGGGTAAAGGCACTTATGAGAAGTAACAACAAGATGATGCTTTCCATTCCTCTCCACTTGCCTTTCTCTCTCTCTCTAAAATCAATAAAAATTAAAAAAAATCTTTAAAATTTTATAAATAATAAAAAAGTAAATTTAATTAAGTGGGAGAACATAAATTATAAGATTGGACCTTTGCTGGTTAGCTTAGTCAGTTAAAAGCATTGTACTGAAACAACAAGGTTGTGGGTTCTATCCCCAGTCAGGGCAAACACAGGAAGAAAAAAAAAATGCATGACTGAGTACAATGACAAATGCTTCCCTTCCCCTCTCCTCTGTCTCTCTTCTTCTCTCTGTCTCTAAAAATCAAAAAAATTAAGCCCTGGCTAGATAGGTCAGCTGATTGGAGCACTGTCCCCAACCACGGAGGTTGTAAGTTTGATTACCTGGTCAGGGCACATACAGGAGCAACTCAATGTTTTTATCTCTTTCACTCTCTCTCCCTGACTCTCAAAATAAAGTAATAAATAAATTAATTAAAAATAAATTATAAGATTTAAAATTACTACATTTTACAATTAAGAAATAGGCTATCTAATTTGTTAGCTTAGTAAAAATCTGTAAGTGATTATAATTACAAGGCTGAGGATGATGACAGTGGTCATGTTAAAGTTAATATGATTAATTAAGTGATTGATTGATTGCACTGGGGAACAACTTTCTTTTTTTTTTTTGCATGAGGTTTAAGAACATTTTCTATATATATCTGCATCTCTTATTTCAAATCTGAAATCCGATTTTTGGTGCATGTTCTAGTTTTTATGCAATTTTAATTTCTTTTTGTTAAAGTTAATGTAATGCATTGATTTTTAAATTGGAGTTAAAGGGCAACGATTCTTGGATTGAACATAACCAGAAGGCAATTAATATTTTACAAACATCACTTTTACATGATTGTAGTTGTTTTTAAATGTAAAATATTATTATCTGATAAAAACACCCTCTTATTCTGTTTTAAGTTTGAATCATGGCTTCTTCAAGTAGGCGTAAATATAAGAATAGTCCTGACACCTTTTGTTATATATGTAGCTGTTACACACTTCAACATCAAAGATGCACTATTTCATCATTTGTGACATATGCATATATTGCCTCTTTTCAAATTCCCCTTGGCAATCAAGAAAAGAATTGGGCTCCTCATATTTTGTGTCATAATTGAAAAAATATGCTTCATGACTGGAAAAAAGAAAAATGCAAAGGAACGCCTTTTGGTATTCCCATGATTTGGAGTGAACCTAAGGACCACAGCAGTGACTGTTATTTCTGTCTGATCCATACAAAGAACATCAGCAAGAAAAAAAATGGCATTTGATCGCATATTCTAATATTTCTTTAGCATTATGACCTACCCCACCCTCTGAGACACCCCCACTTCCAGTTTTCAATGGTTTTATTTCTTCTAAAGACAAAAAAACAAAAAATGGTGATCAAGTGTATTTTGATAAGATGAATGAGGAAATGGTTGTAAAATCTGAAGGGTCTTCTTCTGATGCCAAGCAGTCATTAATCAACCCCTCAGCAGTTTAGCCAACCGGAATTGAATGACTTAGTAAGAGATTTGGGCCTATCAAAGAAAGCAGCTGAGTTATTAGCCTCTAGGCTTCAAGAAAATAATGAACTTCACCGGTCAGCTAAAGTATCCCATTTCAAGAAACTTGAACAAATTTTTGTGAACTTTTTTTTTTTTAAGACAAACACTTTGTGTACTATCATGATACCAGTAGTCTTCTCAGCCAGCTAGGTGTTACCACTTACAGTACAACAGAATGGCGGCTATTTTTTGACAGCTCTAAACAAAGTCTGAAATGTGTTCTGCTACACAACTGTAATGTTTATGCAGCGGTTCCAATTGGTCATTCAACTCATCTGCGAGAAGATTATAATGACATAAAAATTGTCCTCAACTTACTGAAGTATGAGGAGCATTACTGGATTATTTGTGTGGATCTTAAAATGGTAAATTTCCTGCTAGGACAACTGAGATGTTGCACGAAGTACCTTTGATTTCTGTGTTTTTGGGACAGCCGAGCTCGGGAGAAACACTGGACACAGAACGAGTGGCTGAAACGTGAAGCTCTGGAAGTAGGGATGCAAAATGTTGTGAATGAATCTGTAGTTAATCAAGACATGATCATTTTTTTCCCCCACTTCACATCAAACTTGGCTTAATGAAACAGTTTGTTCAGGCTTTGAATAGAAAAAGTGAATGCTTTCAACACATTATTACTGCTTTTATTGCCTTGTCTTTCAAGAAGATAAAAGCAGGTGTATTGGCTGGACCTCCAATTCGAACCCTCATACATGACAAAGAATTTGCCATGAAGATATATAAAGATGAGAAAGCAGCATGGCAGTCTTTTGTGGCAGTTATAAAAATCTTCCTTGGCAATAAATATGCAGAAAACTATGAATAAAAATCAAATTACAGGATGATATATTTGAAGCCAACAAGTTGATAATTATAAAACGTAGTTAATCCTAACAACCCAACTAAAAACGGTATTTAGTTTTAGATAAAAAAATCAAGACCTAACTATATGCATTTATTTATTTATTTATTTATTTATTTATTTATTTATTTATTTATTTATTTTACAGGGACAGAGAGAGAGTCAGAGAGAGCGATAGACAGGGACAGACAGACAAGAACAGAGAGAGATGAGAAGCATCAATCATCAGTTTTTTGTTGCGACATTTTAGTTATTCATTGATTGTTTTCTCACATTGTCCTTGACTTAACCACGGGCCTTCAGCAGACCAAGTAACCCCTTGCTGGAGCCAGCAACCTTGGGCCTAAGCTGGAGAGTTTTTGCTCAAGCCAGATGGGCTTGCGCTCAAGCTGGAGACCTCTGGGTCTCAAACTTGGGTCTTCTGCATCCCAGTCTGAAGCTTTATCCACTACACCACTGCCTGGTCAGAACTAACTATATGCTTTTTAAAAGTTATATATTTTAAATATAAAGATATAAAAAATAAAATTGTTAAAGAATGAATATATTTTATTATGCTAACAATAAAAAGTTGAAATAGATATATTTATATTAGACTAAGTAGATTTTAGAGCAAAAGGCATTGCCAAGTCTAAAAATAGCCATGTTATAATTATAAAGAAAACAATTTTCCAAAAGAACACAAGTCAAAATATTTATGCCCTTAATATAAGTTCTTCAAAGCACATGTCAGTAGAGCAGAACTGTTGGGGGAAAGAGAGAAATCCAAAGTTGTATAGAAAACTCAACACCTTTTTCAATAATTATTAGTAAAAGTTAAAATAATTGGTCAAGTTTATAGAAGAATTAAATTGCACTTTCAAATATTTGACCTAATTGACATTCACAGAATTTGCCATTCAACAATAAAACACAGTCTTTTCAATGGAAGATAAATAAAGAGCATGACTTATCAAATAGTGAAATTTATGCTTATGTCTGAAAGTAGTGACGCCTACTTCTATCCACCTTTCATTTACCAGAGCTTCAAACTTGTGAGGTTATCTGCAAACTTAACTTCAGAGAAGATGACTGGGATGGTAAGAAGAAGAAGTGATAAAACGTTGTAGTATAATGAATAATTATATGTTGAGGTGAGTTCTCTATCACCGGGTAGATAAGTTGAAATACTCCAAGCAAGGAAAAATACTTCTCTTGGCTACCATGTGTGCTGTGGCTTTTCAACTGAGAATATTTCTACTGATTCCCAAAATCAATATACTACCTGCAATATTCCAATAGATCTGTCCATTGATAGGGGAATTCATCTTACCAGAAAGTGAATACATGAGTTCTAAAAAGTGCTGGTTTCAGATTTGAAAGAATAGAGTTACAGTACATTTCTAGCACTTAACTATTTAGGTGAAAGTAATGATTGCGACAACATTTAGCAATTGTTATACTACCAAAAGTTCAATATAAATCTATTACACTAAAAATGTCTTTAGGTTTGTCCAAACTGATTTTATTGTTAGATATTACTGTGGAGCAGTTGCTAATTACTTCTAGAACTTGGAAAATTTATATGGTAGATTATTAGGTTTTGAGGAAATAAAACAGGTTAATTGAAGGGTCTGATAAAAATATCTACTAATCTTTCCTTTTTTCTTAAATTGGCTATAATTGGCCTAAGATCAGATTTAAGAGGATATTCAAGAGATTGAGAAATAGTTTAGACACAAAAATCCAGGCTCTGTGCTACAACATTTCTATGTCCAAGAAATCTTCTGCTTATAGACAGATTCAGAGACGGCAGTGATATTTATTATTTATTAATTGTTAGTGTGTAATATAATAATAAACATGTCAGTTGTAAATTAATCATGCTTGTAGAATAATCTACATCTGTAAAAATAGAGTATATTTAATCTAGTGTTTTTAATTGCAAAGGTGATTTCTACCTACTTTATTTTTTGAAAATGCACCATAAAAATAAAGAAATATTCTAATGATAATGGTTCTAATGCAAAAGTTAGGCTTTGAAAGATGGGAATGGAATTAACCATTGTTAGAAATTTTCACTACTGGGCATTTTAGTACTTTAAAGAATCTTGTGTTTTATGCTAGAGGTACAAATGATAAATATAAAAAGCTACTTGATTATTAATTGAATCTATAGAAAACAAGCCTTAAAATTTTAAAAGGAGGACAAGAAATCAGGATGTAGTAGTTTTTTTTAAAGCAATATGACTTGATTTATTTTTAATAGTGATCCTCTTGTTTCTTAGCAATTATGTGACAGTGGTTTTTCTAGTGGTCTTTTTGCTTTCATATTGTAAGGAATTCCTATTAATAACTTCAAGATTTATATATAACAAAGGACCTATCTGTATGCTATTTATTTGGAGGCCAATTATTTTATCTGTTGAGTCAAAAATTTATTCTGATTTTCAGCCTATTTAATTCCCACTGTTCTTTGAAATTTTTCTATAATATGTTTTAAGTATTAATTTCCCATTTTATTTATTTTCTTAATAATTACCTATTTAATGTCAGAGATACTTTCCAAAATGGGTAAACACTTCTCCTTTTAAAATATGTTGAGTTTCTTTCAGAATATTTTTTGAAATTTTTTTAATGTCGTGGTTTAGTCATTTATTAATTCTTATTTTATTTAGAACTTGAAATCTCTACCTACTCTACTCTTAATGGAAAGGTTTCTAAAGTTGTATTTTACAATACATATTATAATTTTTTAAAAAATTGTTGGAATTATGAACAGCTGTGCTATTTAAATCTTACACTGGCTTTTTTCTCTTGGCTTCTTTTAACAACATTTTTTTCTAAGCACTAATAATTAGGTGAACTATTTGATTAAATATGCATTAACAAAAATCCTTAATTTAGAAGCAAGTTTTTGCCTGTCATACTAAAGTTTAAGAAAATCTTTAATTATCGACTTTGACTTAACTGTAGATCAAGATTTAATGCAGCTTGTATAGACCTAACATTTAGTTCAGAAATCTTAATGGAAGATGTGCAGAGTAAGAGTGTTCTCTTTCTAACAGAACCCAATAGAAAAAATAGCTTATTTGCAGAGAATAGAAAAAGGGGCATTAATAAAAGGAGGGATTTCAGTGGGTGTAAAAAAGCAAAGAAAAAAATAATGGAGAAAAGCATGGTTTAAAAAATGGAGTTATAAAATTGTTTGTGTGAATTATTTTTATACTATTATTGAATAACCTTTAAAACAGGAAATTACTAAAAAAATATAAAAGAGAAAATATTTTTAACTTTGAAGCTTCAGGATGCAAATCAACAAAAGTTTACCAGTGATTATTTTTATTTGACTTCCCCTATTTTCTTGATTTTTAAAAATTTAATGGTATTTTTAACATAGCAAAAGCTGCCACATTTGTCATTCTTTATATATTTAGTAAAAAATTTTCTTTATATTAAATAAGTAAAGAAGTTAGGATTTTTGATGAAAACATATTTGGGAAATACTTTCTTTTCTCTAGGAGGTATTTGCAGCTTTCTCGTAGATGAAAATGTGACATACAAAAAGAAAAATTTTACAATGCTAACATGTAAGCTTTATAAAGAAGTCTTTATTTCCCAACTAAGCAGAGACAAGTTGAATTAGAATTAATGCCTCAACTTGACCAGGCAGTGGCACAGTAGATGGAGCATTGGACTGGAACACCTTAAGGTCGCCAGTTTGAGCTGGGTTTATCTGATTTGAGTACAGCTCACCAGCTTGAACCCAAGATCACTGGCTTGAATAAGGGGTCATCCAGTCTACTGTAGCCCCCAGTCAAGGCACATTTGAGAAAGCAATCAATGAACAACAAAGAGTTGATGCTTCTCTTCTCTCTCCTTTCTTGTCTGTATGTCGCTATCTGTTCCCCTCTCTGATACTCTCTCTCTCTCTGTCACACACAGAGAAAAGGAATTAATGCCTCAACTATCACTAATCTGAAAATATATACTAATCAGAGTGACCCTGTTTTGTTCATTACAAGCCAGGTTTTAATGATATAGTGCATAGATAATTTTTACTTCTTTTATTAATTTAATGTCAGAGAGCAGCTTAGATTGAAAAATTTAAGACTATTTGCTTTATGTTTTTATCCATTTTTTTATGTAGTATGCCCTCACAAACAAAATAATTAAATGCTAATAAAATATGGTACAAATAGATAAATAAAACACAAGTATCTACTGTCACAACCAAGATTAGTGTAAAAATATATGGTGACTAAATACAGTGAGTTATATTAGATGGGATCTTGGAACAGAAAATATATTAGGTAAAAAAAATACATTTAAGTAAATTATGGACTTAATAATAATAATAATATAAATATATGTTCAATAGTTGTAACACATATGTTATAGTAATGCAGACAATAGGAAACTGAGTGTAGAATGTATAGGAACTCTTTGCTAACTGCATTTTTCTATGACTCTCGATCTTATCTAAAATAAAAGGTTTTTCTTAAAGAAATAATAAAGGAGTAATTACAAATATAATTATGTGTCTCAATGACAGGAATACAATTAAAAATGTCTCATTAGGCAATTTTGTCATTGAGTTAATATAATAAAGGGAACTTACACAACTTAGATTGTATAGCCTACTAAACCATATGATATAGGCTTTGTTGCTAGGCTACACAACTGTACAGCATGTTACTTACTATTCTGACTACTGTAGGCAAATGTACCACAACAAAAAAAACATTTGTGTATCTAAAGATAGTAATACCACAATAAAAATACAATGAATGAAGCTTGTAGGTCTGGAAGTTGCTCTGGATGAGTCAATAGGTAAATTGTGAGTGAACATGGAAGGCCTAAGACATTACTGTACATCACTGAAGACTTTGTAAACACTGTTCTGCAAGACCTACATCTGCTTTCTTCTGACAAGGTCAGAAATAAAATATTAAAATTGTCAATGCTGCTTCATAAACAGGAATTTGGTTGGATTGGTTGGAAATATCAAGGGAAAGTAGCTGGGTAAACCCTAAATAGTGACTGTCAAGAGAGAGTGAAAGGTGCACCTATTTTAGGAATAAGAAATTAAGATGGAGAGATAAAACAATGTAAGTGATTGTCATGGCAATATGGTTTTAGCTACATCATGTTGAAGCAGTGGTCAAATTAAGGTACTTTGTGGCATTCATAAAAAAGATGTTTAACAAGGAGAGAGTATGGAAGCAATATTTTGACTTTTGAAATTTGTTTTTGGTTTCATTGTTCCAAACTGGCACAAAGGGCTATTGCTTGCATTGAATTGATGGAAAATTAAAACTTACATCATTACGACTTAAAAAAATATTTCCAAAGTAAAGGGACAGGATTACCTGATAGCACTAAGAAAAGCTTTTACTAAAATTTCAGTGGCATTTAATATTTCTTAAGGTAGTTCCTGTGAACCTGTGTCCTTGTGCAGAATCTCAAGTCCTCTATGAAGAAATTATAGCAATGTACTCTGATGATCATCACGTTAAATCTGGGAGGGCTGGAGCGCCCTCTGAATATATAGAGCTGGAGAGGTGAGGCAGATTCCTCAGTGCTGAAATAGGGCAGTGGCTGACTGACTGAGATGTAATTTGTACTCTGAAAATTAAGGTGTTGTGAGTAAGAAAGAAATCCACTGCCAAGCCCCACAGATATTGCTTCATCAGAGATAATAAAATCCTCTGAAACATACACCTTTCTATTTTTTATAAGAAGTTCAGCTTCAATATAATCTTTGAGTTTACAATATAATCTTTGTGTTTAGCCTGCCATTAAGGGAAACATTGTTATCTGCCACATGCCTGTGGGTTTTTCCAGTCCAGTGATCTAATTTATACAAAGGTATATTTGCTTATAAAATTTAGGATAACAAAATAAATTAAGAAACAAAATCAGAATGAAACAAGAGCTCAAATTGTTGTTGAAAAGACTCATCTGACAGCAAATGTGAAGAACTATTGAGTCACAAAGAAACTTGTGGGCAACTTTTTTTCCCTGAAAGAAAAACTGTAAAGAGATGATCTTCAAAACAGAACAAAACAAAACATAATGTTGGTGAAACTCCCAATTGTTGATGCTATAATATCTTGAATATAAAGAAAAATGCATTTCCTATTTATCAAGAAAAAGTTGTGCTCATAAGTCACAGTCTCTCTGAACAAAACTGATAGTGTTGGTCTTTTACAGGGCTTGGGGAAGCATGAATGAAGTTGAGGGATTGGCAGACTTTCAGAAGTAGAAGTGCTTAGAAATGGTTAGCACTTATCTGTAAAAGTACATGTAATGGATTGCTGCTGTTGCTTATTGGCTGACTTCCAGAAGCATTCACTGAAATGAATTGTCATTGATTTATGAAATGAATATAAACCAGTTCCAGTGGTTATGTTTTATCTTAGTCAGGGGAAAATTGTTCTTTTCCTGAAACACTAGGAACTTTTATTATAACATTAAATAGGGTATAGATATTTCACCATTCAACATTTTTACTTGATAACAACTGTGTTGGCTTCTATAATGATATCAACACATGTTGAATTCTATATATTGTCATAGATGCCAAAGTTCTTTCAGAGTTATAAATTTACTCAAATGTTATAAAAATAACTCAATAATAGTTAACAGTATCACCTTATAATTTTTTTTTTAGTTTTATTCCTCTATTTCAAAATAAGGTAGCAATCCACCAAGAGTGTCTTACATAATTATGATTCACATTGAAATAAAGTTATGCCCTTGGTAAATAATTGTCTTTATATTTAAAGGCATTAAGAAGTGATGAAAAGATCACAGTGACCTTGAGATATGAACAGACCAACATATCAAAAAAATTTTTTTTAACTTACAACAAATTACGATATTACTTTATTCTGGCCTCCGCAGAAGAGGCTTCTTCAAACCCCTGAAACTGCCTCATCGAACCCCTAGGGTTTGATAGAACCCAGGTTAAGAACCACTGGTCTAGGAACTTCATCCCCAGCCCATCCTCCTCTTCCTCACACCCTCCCAGATGGCCTTGCCCACAGTCCTGATTTTTTTTCTTTTTTTCTTTTATTAATGTTAATGGGGTGACATCAATTTATTAAGATATGAGCTGTGACTCAGTCTGTATTTTTGTTTGAGATCCAAGTGAAAATCCAACATATGAGTTGTGACTTGGGAAGCTGCTGCTAGTTGACGTGTTGGTGCATGGGTCCAATATTGGCAGTTTGATATACGAATTGACTGACTTATGAGCTCAGTTACAGAACAAATTAAATTCATATCTCAAGGTACCACTGTATATAATTATTTATAGTGGCCATATTTGGAGTTAATAACATCTTTCATGTTTTGTGAGCACTATCCATGACAATTAATCAGGATAATGATTCTAAAAGATAAATAGAAAATTCAATATTATAAACAATAAGTCCTTTGTTTAAAAGAAAAATTACTAAATTGGAAATATGAATCACTTTTTAAAAGTTTTAATTAAAGAGGAATTGTGAGGCAAGTCACTTTTACTTAAATATACTTTTATTAATACTACACTATAAATTATTTCTTCAGTGTATGTAAAAAGATAAAAATTAAAAACAATTTAAAGCCCAGGTAACTAAACCAATATTTAATACAATTACCAATTTTGATGATAAGGTACAAATAAGACTAAATTTAAAAGAATTATGCATTTGACAATGGATGGGTAATTTATATCAGGCTAAGATTTTCAAAAAAAAGCGAACAAAAAAGTGGAACAAAGAACAAATATCTTTCTTTTTTATTTTATTTTTATTTTTTAATTCAGCGAGAGGAGCAGAGGAAAAAACAGAGACCCTGCATGCTCCCTGACTGGTACCCACCAGGCAAGCCCAGTGGAAGATGATGCTTTGCTTATCAGGGGCGTTGCTCTGTTTCTCAGCAACCAAGCTCTTCTTAGTACCTGAGGCAGACCATGGAGCCATCCTCAGCATCCAGGGCCAACTCACTCTAATCGAGCCATGGCCACAGGAGGGGGAGAGGGAGAGAGAGAGAGAACCGAGAGACAGGGCAGTGGAGAGTAGATGGATGCTTCTACAATGTGCACTGATTGAGAATTGATCCCAGGACATCCACATGCCTGGCTGATGCTCTAGCACTGAGAAAACCAGTGGGAGCAATAGCTTTCTTTTTAACAATTCAGAAAGACTGAATCCTTTAAGAAATTGTGTAGGATTCCAAGATGGTGACAGAGTAGGCAGGTGTTTTAATTGCCACCTCCCAAGACCAAATTGGATTACAACTGAATTTAAAAACGATCATTTTACAAAATCAACTTTGGACTAAACTAAGAGAAGTCTATAACTAAGGATCACCAAAGAAGCCACACCAAGACTGGTTGGAAGGGTAGAGATGCTAAAAGGGCTGCCCTGCTCCTAAGAATGAATAGTGGATGAGGGTTTGAAGGGTATCTCAATGTGGGGAGGCCCAACCTGAGAGGTGTGGGTACTCATCCCCAGCCCCGGAGTGCCAGCCTAGAGCCCCAGAGCATAGAATAGGCACCCATCCAGTATTTGGTGGTGCAAAGAGCAAAGTTTCTGTCTGTGAGAAAGAGATAGAGCTCTAAGATGCAGGCTTCCTCTGAAAGAACCTGCACAGAAAACCTCATTCACAGCCACTTACCTGGGGCTCTGGCAGAGGAAGAGCCGAAAGAACTAGAGTTGGCTGAGGTGAGTGTAAAGTTGGAGGCCCAGAAAGAGACACTATGTGCGATGGCCACTGGAACCCCTGTGCTCATTCTCTAGTACTGCAGTCGCCATCTTTCTTGGGTGGAGCAATCCCCTGTGAGTGGCATCAGTCTGGAAAAAAGCCACTGCTTCACCGTAGAGTCTCTCCTAAACCAGTCATGTCAATAGGTCGTTCTGAGAGGCCAGAAAGTACGGGGCACATCAGTGACTCAGTTTTATGGTGTTGAGATCAGTGCTCCCCCCATACTCTCTTGATTTTATGACTGGTAATTTCCTCTCAAAGGAGACTTGGTTGAAACTGTTCAGAGAGAGGGCAGACCTCTGAGTCTAAGTGGCCACACCCACTGGACTCCTGGGGCCACAACCTACTAAGGTCTGTAAAAAAGGTCTAGACAGACTGACACCTGGGCTGAGGTGTGGAGTTACACCTACCACCCTTCCTAATCCCTGAGTTGTTGCAGGCTCTAAACCAGTGATGGGCAATTTTTTGAGCTTGCTGTGTCAAAATTTGCTAAAAAACCGAGCATAACTCAGGCGGTGTGTCACTTCGAGAAAAATGACCTAACTGGAAGTCCCAGAACTAGATGCTCTGTGCCGGAGTTCTGTTGTTCTGGCTTACAGACCTCCGGCACAGTGTCTGTACTACAACAAATATTTTACCCTCAGTTACTGCACCTGCCATGCAGGAGCCAAGGATGAAATGTTCTTCTTGACATGCAGTTCTATACTTCTCTGGTATGTGGTTACATGCGACCACATGTCATCAAAAATAGCTACACATGTCAGTGCTGACACACGTGTCATAGGTTCACCTTCACAGCTCTAGACTCTAGCAGAGGTTTTTTCAGTGGCTGAACCCAATAAGCAGTCAGCAGACAGAGGCTGCAGGGGGACAGGGGGACTCAGGGAAACTTGATTGTCTAAGCAAACATTCTGCCAGGCCCAGTGTGAATAAAAGCCAGCCTAGGAGTTCAGCTTGGTATTTTCATGTACACTTGGGCCAAACAGAGGCAGCCACAAACTCTGGATTGCTTGTAACTCCAAGAAGGTTGCTGAGGGCCAGTCATGGGCAGTGTCTCCCACTTGTCTGTGATGGGTTCCTGCTAGGGTGGTTTAGGGCTGGCACATCCAGAGTACAGTTGTAGAAAGCATCAACTCAGGACCTAACAATCCTTGCTAGAGTAACTTAGTAAGGAAAATCTCTTCACACCCTGTCCCAGATGAGGTGAGTTCCACTCTCTGTGATCAGCACCAGCACAGCAACTCATGTGCATTAATTAGGGTGAAGTTTCACATTCAGCCAGCCTGGGAAGTTATTATTCTCTCCTGCTAGGCTAGATTCCACAGGGTGAAGGGAAAGTGGCTGGGAGCATAGATATTTAATGTGTGGGTCCCTGTTAGTTTATTGTTGGATCTGATCAAGGGGGTTAGTCACCTTTGGGAAGGCACAGTCAACACCAGGAGAGAACTCTCTTAGTTATCTTCCTGAGACCAGGGTCTCACCAGCTGAAAGAACTTCTGTAGAGAAAACTGTCAGCCATACTTGGTCTGAACCTGCTGCTCACCTTGTTAGGGAGAAATAAAAATTGGGTATTCAGCAATGGTGGAGGGATCAAGCTCTGGAGTAGGGGCCACATTCCCCATACAGAGTTCCTGAGCAAGAGACCCCTCAGCTGCCCTAACACACCAAGTGTGCAACCTGTAGAGGGGTTGGTTAGGTGAGGCCAATCTGAGCCCACACAGCAGTCTTATTACAGAAGACTCTGTGGGAAGACCAGGTGGCTGCAAGAGGAGGGGGAGCAGCAGAAAATTTGAGACAAATCATACAGTTCTTAGGAACTTAAGTTTTATGGAACTTCTGTCATCTCTAAGCAGGAGAAAGCTGATCCTTGTACAAAGGTTGGCCTCTTCCACAGTACCCAGGCACTGAAAAAGCAGCAGAACCAATGAAAAGTGCAGTAGCTTCAGATTGATAGCCCACAGTAGGTTACACACAACAGCTGGTGCCAACCCAAGGGGAACTAGAGCCAACACAACTGGTAATAGGTGGCAGACAGCACCAACCCTAGACTCAACTACCTACACAACCAGCACACACAAATGTGGAGTCTATTAGGCACCAGACACTGCAGAGAATAAATACACCCAACAGGACAGACATTGCACAGTGTGTAATTCACATGATCAAGGTTGACCCTTAAAGCCAGCCAGCCAAAAGGGATGGTCATATGTATGAAAAAACCAACCCCATCTAATACCCACAAACAAGACAGAAAATATTACCCTCAGAGAGCATTCTTAGAACAAAGAAAACAAGTGACCAGGAGGTCAGTACCACCAAGCCCATCTTCTTCATGAAGACCCCACATAATTTTCAAAGTCAAATAGCATTACCTCATACACAGACAGAATGGGCAGATAGAGAAATGTGACCTAAATGAATCAACAAGGAAAATCCCCCAAAAAGAACTGAATGAGATGGAAGTAAGCAAATTACTAGATGCAGAGTTTAAAACAATGATTTTGAAGATGCTCATGTATCTTAGAGCAACAATAGATGGACATAATAAGCACCTAAATGAAGAGATAGCAAGCAGCAAAAAGGACATTGAAATCATAAAAAAGAACCAGTCAGAAATGACAAATACAATATCAGATATGAAGACACTGCACTAGAAGGAATTAGTAGCAAGATGGATGAAGAAGAGGATGGAATTAGCTATTTAGAGTACAAGATAAACAAAAACAGGGAAGCAGAGAAGTAAAAATAAAAGAGACTCAAAAAGTCTAGGAAAATCTAAGAGAGTTTTGTGGCAAAATGAAGAGAAACAACATATGCATTATAGAGGTTCCAAAAGGAGAAGAGAAAGAACAAGAAATAGAGAACCTGTTTTAAGAAATCATAGCTGAAAACTTCCCTAAATTGATGAAGAAGAAATTCATACAAGTTCAAGAAGCACAGAGAGTCCCATTAAAGAAGAAACTAAAGAGGCCTACACCAAGACACATCATAATTATAGTGCCAAAGTTAAGAGACAAAGAAAGAATATTAAAAGCTTCAGGAGAAAAGTAATTAATTACCTACAGAAGAGCCCCCATAAGCATGACATATGACTTCTCAACAAAAACACTGAGACCAGAAGAGACAGGCAAGAAATAGTCAAAGTGATGTAAAGCAAGAACCTAAATTTAAGACTTCTTTATTCAGCAAGGCTATCATTTAAAATTGAAGAAGAAATAAAAAGCTTTTCAGACAAAAAACAAACTCAAGAATTTATTACATCCAAACCAGTACTGCAAGAAGTGTTAAGGAGCCTCTTGTAAAAAAAAAGCAAAGAAAAAAATAATCGAAAAAAGAGGATTATAGATTTAAAGAATAAAATGGAAATAAAAATATAAATACCAGTAATAATCTTAAATGTAAATGGATTAAATGCTCCAATCAAAAGACATAGGATAATTGCATGGATAAGAAAACAGGACCCATATTTATGCTTTCTATTAGAGACCCACCTCAGAAAAAAAGATACACATAAACTAAAAGTGAATGGATAAAAAAAAGTATTTTATGAAAATGAAAATAAAAGAAAAAGCTGAAGTAACAATACTTATATCTGACAAAAACAAAGCCTATAGTAAGGGATAAAGAAAGTCACTACATAATGACAAAGGGAGCAATTTAACAAGAGGATATACACATTGTTAATGCCTATGTGCCTAATAGAGGAGCACCTAAATATATAAAGCAGATTTTGATGGATATAAAGGGCAAGACCAACAGCAGTACTATAATATTAGGGGATTTTACCACCCCATTAACATCAATAAATAGATCCTCCAGACAGAAAATTAACACAGAAATGGCAGCCTTAAAGGACATACTAGATTAACTGAATTTAATAGATATCTTCAGAACATTTTACCCCAGAGCAGCAGAATATACATTTTTTTAAGTGTTTAAGGTATATTCTCTAATATAGTCCTCATGTTTGGATACAAAATGAGTCTCAATATTTTTTTTTTAAAAGATTGAAATCATATCAAGCATCTTCTCTGATCACATGGCATAAAACTAAAAATCAGTAATAATAGAAAAACTAAAAAACATTCAAACACTTGAAGGCTAAATAGTATGTTATTAAAATATGAATGGGTTAACAGTGCAATCAAGAAAGAACTAAAAAAATTTCTTAAAGCAAAAGAAAATGTCCTGAGAAGAAATTTCAGCGCATTACGGGAACACCTTAAGAAGCAAGAAAAAACTCAAATAAACAACTACCCTACACCTAAAAGAACAGGAAAATTAAAAACAAATAGAGTCTAGAGGAAGTAGAAGAAAGAAAATAATAAAGATTAGAGTGAAAATACATGACATAAGTGCTAAAACTCAATACATAAGATCAATGAAGCTGAAAGTTGGTTCTTAGAAAAAGAAAACAAGTTTGACAAACCTTTATCAAGAAAAAAAGAGAGAGGACTCAAATAAGTAAAATTAGAAATGAAAGTGGAGAAGTATCAACTGATACTGCAGAAATACAAAGGACTGTAAGAAAATACTATGAAGGTCCGTATGCCAAATAATTGGAAAAACTAGGTGAAATGGATAAATTCCTAGAAACTTACAATCTTCCAAAACTCAATAGAAAAGAATCAAAAAACCTAAACAGACCAATTACAACAAATGAATTTAAACAGTTATCAAAAAACTCTTAGCAAATAAAAGTCCTGGACCAGATGATTTCACAGGTGAATTTTACCAAATATTCAAATAAGAACTGACACCTATCTTTCTCAATGTATTTCAAAAAATTCAAGAAGAGGAAAGACTCCCAAGCTTCTTTTATAAGGCAAGCATAATTCTCATTTCAAAATTAGGTAAAGACACTACAAGAAAAGAATACTCTAGGCCAATATCCCTGTTGAACTTAGTTGCTAAAATTCTCAACAAATTATTAGAAAACTAGATCTAACAATACATAAAAAAATTATACATTATAATCAAGTGGAACTTATTTTGGGGAAGCAAGGCTGGTACAGTATTTGAAAATCAATAAATGTGATTAATCACATATACAAAAGGAAGGATAAAAATTACATGATAATATCAATAAATGTAGAAAAGAACATTTGATACAATCCAGTACCCATTTATTATCAAAACTCTCAGCAAAGTGGGAACATACCTCAACATGATAAAAAACCATTTATGACAAACCTACAGCCAACATCATACTCAATGGGCAAAAATTAAAAACATTGAATTTAAGATTAAGAACAAGGCAGGGATTTCCCTTTCAGCACTCCTATTCAAAATAGCTCTGGAAGTTCTAGCCACAGCTATCAGAGAAGAAGAAGAAATAAAGTTATCCAAATTGTAAAAGAAGAAGTGAAACTATCATTATTTTTTGATGACATGATATTGTACACAGAAATCCCTGAAGTCTCACTCAAAAAAAAAAAAAAAAAAAAAAAACTACTAGACCTAACAAATTAATTCGGCAAGGTGTCAGAATATAAAATTAAAATCAAACTACCTTTTGACCCAGCTATCCCACTTTTAGGAATATACCCTAAGAACACCATAGCACTGTTCAAAAAGAAGAAATGTGCCCCCATGCTTGTGGCAGCATTGTTCACAATAGTGAAGATCTGGAAACAGACCAAGTGTCCGTCAGAGGACGAGTGGATTAAAAAGCTTTGGTACATATATACTATAGAATACTACTCAGCCATAAAAAATGATGACATCGGATCATTTACAACAAAATGAATGGATCTTGATATGCACCCCCATGTTTATTGCAGCATTGTTTAAAATAGCCAAGATCTAGCAACAGCCCAAGTGTCCATCAGTGAATGAGTGGATTAAAAAGCTGTGGTACATATACACAATGACATACTATGCGGCTATGAAGAAGAAAGTCTCGTCTATTGCAATATCATGGATGGACCTGGAGATTGTTATGCTAAGTGAAATAAGCCAAGCAGACAGAAAAAAATCTCATATGGTCTTACATATATATGTAGATTCTAATGAACAAAGTGAACTGAGTAACAGAATAGAGGCAGAGCTGGGGTCACAGGGACTAGAGGGACAGCAGTCTGAAAAAAAAAGGAGTTTGAGGGGATGAGATCAGAGAAAGTAAAGGAATCAGTGAAATTATATATACATAATACAGAGATATAGATAACAGGACACCAAATCCTAGAGGAAAAGGGGGAAAGAGTTTTGAAAAGGGGAACAAAGAAGGTATAAAAAGAGACACAGGGCTAAGGGGTGAGGAAGTTATATTCATTGGGACATTTGAATTCATGTAAACACAATAAATTAAAATAAATAAACAATCAAATAATTAAAAAAAATTGTGTAGTGAATATTTGGAAGAAGAGAAAATTCAAAGAAACATATTGTGTCTGGTAAATGAGGATGTTTTTGCTTCAGGGCCATTTCCAGTTCCAGAGGACAATGTATGGATTGAGAGGATGAGAAGATTATCCGATTTTTCAGTTGTCTTACTAATGTACATGGCTCTGGTAAACACTCCAGGCTTTTGGATTTGACCATAAGAGACATATCCTGTGAGTAATAGAGAAACTTAGAAATAGACCCTCTTACAATAGCTGAAACTCAGCATAAGTTTTATTAATACATGAAGCTAGTAAAATAATTTAAATCATTCATGTTATTTTCAATTTTTTCTTCACATTGTCTGAAATTATATTTTTAATATAAAGAAATATACTAGAAAACAATAGTTAATTTTTAAAAAAGGCAAAGGCAAAATAGAACAAATGTACCACTGCTTCACATATTGGAGTTATCAAACGTGCAAGTTAAAATTATGATTAATATCATAATGTTAATGACACAATCAAGAATAGTTGAAGAGAACTGTAACTATATAATAAAAACAAATAAAAATCATAAAACTGAAAATAAAAATTATTAAGTTAACAACTGAATGACTTGTCTTACAATTAAATGCAACACAGTTGAAGAGCTAATTTATGAAATGGCATGTGTTTCAAAGGGAAAATACAGATACAAGCACAAAAGAAGCAAAAGATAGAAAATACAGAAAATAATTTTAAAAAGCCTTCAAAAAATAGTGAGACATTTAACAAATGTGTGATTTAAATCTCAGGAGGATAGAAATAATGAAGCAGAAAACACATCTGAAAATTGTGATTGATATTATTACAAAATGAGAAAAAACTAGTATAAACACAGAGAACAAAATTAAAGAAAGCATGACTTAGCATTAATTTGAAATAATATGAAACACTAAAGACCAAATAAAGTAGAAAAATTAAGACAAAATAAACTCTAAGTTGTGGACAAGAAAATAAAAAGTTATATTCTGCTGGGTATAAATCAAAAGTATACAGTAATAGCATATTTGGTTATATATATTTATAAATCACTATAATATGCATATATAGTTTACAAAGTAGTTTACTACATATTGCAAGTTATATGTATACTATATTATAATATAAAGCTTGAATATGATATAGATAATGTATATATTATACTATTTATTGTTCAACATAAGTCATATAATATTTTTATGAATATAGAATCAAGATGATATAGTTAGGCCAATTAAGCAAAAATATACTGAGTTGATTTTTATTTCAGGGTATTTATTTATATATACTAATGCTAGATTATATTTTCAGTTATATCAACTTTGTGATTTTAAAATGCACTAGAACTTAAATGTGACAAAAAGACATTTGAACACTTCAGTATAAAATATAGGAACATATTGATACAGAAATGTGTTTCTTATCCTAATATGATAGCCATTTAATCAGGAACATTATAGAATGTATAACAAATGATGGCAAACCATATATTTTATTCTAAAATATTAATTCATACATTGATCTTTAGAATTATAATGTACTCAGAGCAGAAGGTAAGTTTATGGCTTTCTTTTTTTATTAATTTTAATGGGGTGACATTGATAAATCAGGGTACTTATGTTCAGAGAAAACATCTCCAGGTTATTTTGAAATTTGATTATGTTGCATACCCATCACCCATAGTCAGATTGTCTTCAGTCACCTTCTATCTGTTTTTCTTTGTGTCCGTTCCCTCTCCCACTCACCCTCTCTCCTTCCTCCCCTTCCCCCCACCACACTGTTGTCAATGTCTCTTAGTCTCTTTTTAATGTCCAACCTATGTATGGAATTACATAATTCTTAGTGTTTTCTGATTTACTTATTTCACTCAGTATATTGTTATCAAGGTCCATCCATGTTGTTGTAAATGATCCGATGTCATTATTTCTTATGGCTGAGTAGTATTCCATAGTATATATGTACCACATCTTCTTTATCCAGTCATCTATTGAAGGGCTTTTTGGTTGTTTCCATATCTTGGCCACTGTGAACAATGCTGCAATGAACACAGGGCTGCATGCGTCTTAACGTACCAATGTTTTTGAGTTTGGGGAGTATATATCCACCAGAGGGATTGGTGGGTCACATGGTAGCTCTATTTTTAATTTGTTGAGGAACCACCATACTTTTTTCCATAATGATTGTACTACTTTACATTTCCACCAACAATGGATGGGGTTCCTTTTTCTCCACAGCCTCTCCAACATTTGTTATTACCAGTCTTGTTAATAATAGCTAATCTAACAAGTGTGAGGTGGTATCTCCTTGTGGTTTTGCTTTGCATTTCTTTAATATAAAGTGACCAGACGTCGTGCTTTTGGTGAGACAGTCCCAATTTTTAACAATTACTCCCGCATCCGGCAGCGTTTTAAAAAAGTCCCGATTTTTGGAAAGAATGCACAAAAAGCTAGGGAACGGCTGGGGAATAGGAAGGGAATATACGGTTTTTGAAGAGGAGACCCCGCCTCGACCTGGAAGTTCCATATAGACCAAATTTTTAATTAAGAAACCCCGCCCCCTCTGCCTGACCTGTGGTGGCGCAGTGGATGAAGCGTGGACCTGCAATGCTTGAGGTTGCCGGTTCAAGACCCTGCACTTGTCTGGTCAAGGCACATATGGGAGTTGATGCTTTCTGCTCCTCCCCCCTTTCTCTCTCTCTCTCTCTCTCTCTCTCTCTCTCTCTCTCTCTCTCTGTCACTCTCTCTCATCTCTAAAAAAAAAAAGATAAATAAAAAAAAATTAAAAAGACCCTCCCCCCATGAATGGTGTCCCGCTTTAGCAATTTTAAAATCTGGTCACCTTACTCTAATAGCTAATGAAGATGAGCATCTTTTCATATATCTGTTGGCCATTTGTATTTCTTGCTTGGAGAACTGTCTGTTCATGTCCTCTTCCCATTTTTTTTTTTTTTTTATTGAATTGTTTGCTTGTTTGTTGTTGAGCTTTGTAAGTTCATTTGTATATTTTGGATATTAGGCCCTTATCTGAGCTGTTGTTTGAAAATATCATCTCCCATTTAGTTTGTTGTCTGTTTTGTTGTCAGTTTCTTTTGCTGTGCTTAAGCTTCTTAGTCTGATGTAGTCCCATTCATTTATCTTTGCCTTCACTTCTCTTGCCTTTGGAGTCAAATTCATAAAGTGCTCTTTATAACCAAGGTCTATGAGTTTAGTACCTATGTTTTCTTCTATGTAGTTTATTGTTTCATGTCTTATATTTAGGTCTTTGATCCATTTTGAAATAATTTTAGAACAAGGGAACAAACTTTTGTAAAGTTTCATTCTTTTTCACATGACTTTTAAGTTTTCCCAGCACTATTTGTTGAAGAGGCATTCTTTTCTCCATTGTGTGTTGTTGGCCCCTTTATCAAAAATTATTTGACTATATATATGTGATTTTATTTCTGGGCTCTTTATTCTGTTCCATTGGTCTGAGTGTCTATTTTTCTGCCAATACCATGCTGTTTTTTAAATTATTATTATTTTTACAGGGACAGAGAGAGAGTCAGAGAGAGGGATAGATAGAGACAGACAGACCAGAATGGAGAGAGGTGAGAAGCATCAATCATTAGTTTTTCGTTGCTGTCGCAACACCTTAGTTGTTCATTGATTGCTTTCTCACATATGCCTTGACCGCAGGCCTTCAACAGACAGAGCAACCCCTTGTTGGAGCCAGCAACCTTGGGTCCAAGCTGGTGAGCTTTTGCTCAAACCAGATGGGCCTGAACTTAAGCTGGCGAGCTCGGGGTTGGTCTTGAACCTGGGTCTTTCGCATCTCAGTCCAACGCTCTATCCACTGTGCCACCGCCTGGTCAGGAAATACCATGCTGTTTTGATTGTCGTGATTGTCTATAATATAATTTAAAGTTAGGTATTGTAATGCCCCCAGATTTGTTCTTTTTCCTTAGAATTGCTTTGGCTATTTGGGTATTTTTATAGTTCCATATAAATCTGATGATTTTTTTTTAACTATATTTATTCTTCCTATCCAGGAACAAGGAATATTTTTCCATTTTATTGTATCTTTTTCAATTTCCCTTAACAATGCTTTGTAGTTTTCATTATACAGTTCCTTTACATTCTTTGTTATGTTTATTCCAAAGTATTTTTTTTGTTGTTGTTGCAACCATAAAGGGGATTATTTTTTTAAGCTTGTTTTTGATGTTTCATTGTTTGCATATAGGAAGGTAATGGACTTTTGCATATTAATTTTGTATCCTGCGACCTTACTGTACTAGTTTATTCTTTCTAGTAGTCTTTTTGTGGAGTCTTTGGTTTTTTTATGTATAGGATCATGTCATCTGCAAAAAGTGAAACCTTTACTTCTTCTTTTCCAATATGAATGCCTTTTATTTCTTTTTGTTGTCTAAATGCTCTGGCTTGAACTTCCAGCACTACATTGAATAAGAGTGGAGAGAGTGGACAACCTTGTCTTGTTCCTGATTTTAGGGGAAAAGTCCTCAGTTTTATGCCATTTAATATGATGTTAGCTGATGGTTTATCATGATGGTCTTTATTATGCTGAGATATTTTTCTTCTATACCCATTCGTTGAGTGTGTTAAACATAAAATTGTTTTGTATTTTATCAAATGCCTTTTCTACATCTATTGATAGGATTATATGGTTTTTGTCCTTTTTGTTGTTGATATGAGGTATTACGTTAACCCTTTTACATATGTTGAACCATCCTTGAGGTTCTGGGATGAGTCCCCCTTGATCATGATGTATTATTTTTTTAATGTGTTGTTGTATTGATTTGCTAGTATTTTGTTTAGTATTTTAGCATCTGTATTCATTAATGATATAGTTTTCTTTTTTGTGTGTTGTCCTTGCCAGGTTTTGTTATGAGAGTAATGTTGGCCTCATAAAATGTGTTTGGAAGTATTGCTTCTTCTTCAATTTTTTTGGAAGATTTTGAGTAGAATAGAAACCAAGTCTCCTTTGAATGTTTGAATGTTTGATAGAATTCAGTAGTATAGCCATCTGGCCCTGGACTTTTATTTTTGGGGAGGATTTTGATAGTTGTTACTGTTTCCTACCTGCTTATGAGTCTTTTTAGGCCAGGGGTCCCAAAACTTTTTACACAGGGGGTCAGTTCACTGTCCCTCAGACCGTTGGCGGGCCACCACATACAGTACTCTATACACTGACCACCAATGAAAGAGGTGCCCCTTCTAGAAGTGTGGTGGGTGTGAATAAATGGCCTCAGGTGGCTGCAATTTGGCCCAAGGGCCGTAGTTTGGGGACCTGGCTTTCTGCTTCATCATTATTCAGTTTAGGAAGATTGTATTGTTAATTTTACAAAATTAATGATGTATAATATGCTGAAAATCTTGAAGCAGATTAAATTAATAGACTAATGTAAAACAAATTCTATTTTAAACTGTTTTCTTAAAGAACAAGAATAAGGCAAGGATGACTGCTTTCACCACTCTTAATCCATATAATACTAGAACATCTAGCCACAGCAATTAGAAAAAAGGAAGAAATAAAAGATATTCAAATTAAAAAGAAGAAAGTAAAACTGTTATTATTCACAGATGTTATGAAACTGTATATAGAGAACACTACCAGAAAACTACTAGAACTGATAAATTAACTTGGTAAAGTAACAGAATAAAAAATTAATATTTATAAATCAGTGGCATTTTTATATTCTAATAATAAACAATCAGAAAGAGAAAGTAAGAAAACAACTCCATTTACTACTGCAACAACAACAACAAAAGTACCAAGAAATTAATTGAAACATTGTGGTAAAACAACCTATACTTAGAAAATTATAAGGTACTGATGAATAAAATAGAGGATGATACAAATAAGTGGAGGCATATACCAAGCTCCTGGATAAGAATAATTAACATCATTAAAATGTTCATACTTCTCCAAACAATCTATAAATTCAATACAATTCCTATTACAATACCAATGACATATTTCACAGATCTAGAACAAATATTCCCAGAATTTATGTGCAACCACAAAGGACTCTAAGTAGCTTCAGTAATCTTGAGAAAAAAAAAACAACAAAGTTGGAGTTATTATACTACCTGATATCAAACTATACTACAAAGCTATTTTAATCTAAACAGCCTAGTACTGGCATAAGTACAGGCATAAGGATCAATGGAACAGAATAGAAATCCCAGAAATAAACTCATGCACTTATGTTCAATTAATATTTAACAGAAGAAGCAAAATATACAATGATATAGAGTTTATTTGATAAATGGTGTTGAAACAATTGGATATATAGGTGCAAAAAAAATAAAACTAGATCACTAACTTACACATACATAAGAATAAACTCAAAATGGATTAAGAACTTAAACGTAAGTTGCAAAAGCATAAAAATTCAAGAAAAAATATAGGCAGTGATATCTCAGATATTTCTTGTAGCAATATTTGTTTTCTGATATATCTCTATGTGTAAGGGAAACAAGAAAAAATAAACAAATAGTATTACAGCAAAATAAAAAAATATTTTGCATATAAAAAATAATAAAACATGAAAAGGCAACCCACTGAATGGGAGAACATATTTGCAAAATGATTTATCTGATAAGGGTATTCAAAATATATAAAGGTATTACACAACTCAACACCAAGAAAACAAAAAATCCAATTAAAAAATGGGCTAAGAATTTGAATACACACTTCTCCAAGGAAGATAGATAGATGGCCAATAGACATATGAAAAGATGCTCAATATTACCAACCATTAGAGAGTTGCAAATTAAAATCACAATTAGTTTTCAATTCATGTTTTTCAGAATGGGCTATCATCAATAAATCAAAAAACAAATCTTGGCAAGGATGTGAATGAAATGAAACCCTCCTGCACTGTTGGTGGGAATGCTGATTGGTGCAGCCATTGTGGATAGCAGTATGAAATTTACTCAAAATATTTAAAATTAAATAGCATTTTGACCCAGCAATTCCACTTTTGGGAATTTTTGTAAAGAAATCCAGAATATTAGTTGAAAAGAATATATACACCACAATATTCAATGCAGTGTTATTAGCTATAACCAAGAACTGAAATAGACCAAGTATGTATTAGTAGGTGAGTGAATAAAAAAACATGGGTACATTTATGCAATGGAATACTATGAACCATAAAAAAAGAAGGAAATCTTACATTTTGTGACAGCATGGATAGACCTGGAGAAGATTATGCTAGGTGAAATAAGCCAGTCAGAGAAAGACAAATATCATATGATTTCACAATATGTCAAATCTAATGAACAAAATAATTTAACCAACAAAATTTAATCAGACACATAGATACATAGTGCAGACTCACAGATGACAACGGGAAAGGCATTTGGGGAATTGAGTGGAAAATGGTGAAAAGACTAAGAAAAAAAATTGTATGTATATATATTTAAGACACACAGACAGAAACAGTATGATAATAGCCAAAAGAAAAAATGGCGGTAAAGAATTATGAAAGAGGGATTAGAGGGGATAAATGAGGAAGGAAAGAGACCTTAATTTGGGAAATGGATACACAATGCATTATGCAAATGATGTCTTGTTGCGCTGTAAACTTGAAACCTGAATAATTTTGTTAACCAATATTATCTCAATCAATTGAATAAAGTAAAATAAAGTTATAGGGTAGATACTAGAATAACCACTTTATAGAAGAAAAAATTTTTTGAAATATATTGGATGCTTTTTTTGTCAATATTGATTGTCAAGCATTTTTAAACATACTAGAATTATATGTTTTTCTGGTTTATTGTACTTAATGAAAAAAGCTGAGTTTATTGCATGTAGATTAAATGTTTGACAAGTATGCTAAAATTAGTGGTACTTTTATTCTTATGACAAATAAACTCAGTATAGTGACATTTTTATCTCAAAATTATAAGATATTTAATCAGAATATAATATAAGTAATATTTTATCTATTTTAAATGGGTAAAGTTTATTTGTCTTAGTTATTATAATGTATGCGCTATCATTGAAATGTTTTACTGCATGATATTTTAGTGGTGTTATTAAAGTCATTTAATTTGAGCTGTTTTTTCCAATTTTAAATTTGTAATTAAAAATAGTGAATGTTAAAAATCCAGCTTTCCACATTCTATGGAAAGACAAGAATTGTCCATAATATGCATTTTTTAAAGATTTAATTTAGAATATTTTCTAATCATTATTCAAAAGTATTACCTGAGTATATATTAATGCTTATTTGAAACTTTATTAAGTGCATTATGCCAAATGATCCACAGTCTAGTTATAAATAAATAAAACCCAGGCTGATTGACTCAATGGATAGAGCATCAACCAGTTATATAGATGTACCTGGTTCAATCTCTGATCAGGGCACACATGAGAAGTGACCTTCTGCTTACATTTCCCTCCCTCTCCCCATTTCCATTCTCTCTTCCTCTCCCACAGCCAGTAGATCAATTGGTTTGAGCAATTGGTTTAAGCGCTGAGGATAGCTCCATTGGTCGGAACGTCAGATGCTGAGGATAGCTTGGTTGATTAAGCATCGGTCCCAGACATTAACTTTGAGTCTATTTTTACAGGATCACTTGTATTACTAATTGCAGTTTATATCAAAATATTTCTCTCCTTCCCCCCCAAAAGTGACATACTTAAAATAGATCATCATAAGTATTTAATAAAGGAACATCTTTGCAAAATTATAAACAGGACCAGGGAACCAATAAGAAATATAAGGCACTACAAGATCAACAAAAGTAAGCCACTATTATTCTCTTTAAGGTACAGTGGTGAGGAGATATGCTGAATCATTATTGAAGTACAGTAAAAGTTATATGCCATTGGTTTCTTAAGAGACTATCTAGCAGCAGCTGTGGCCTCCTGTAAAGAAACAGTCAATGCTTAACCATGGACCCTTAAGAAAGGAGTCTTAGAGTAATTCAAATTCTTCTGTTGGTGGATCCTGAAAGTAATTCAATTGGAAAGTAAAAGACAAAAGGAAACAGATGTTTCTGAAGTTCAAGCAGTTGTTTGAGGTTATCCTTTAGGGGGACAGAGAATGACAGAATAGAGAGTGAGTCTTCAGGTGTGTACAGAGAATACCTACACTATAAGTTCATAACTGAATAATCATGAGGGTGCATACATTCACATTTATTCTTTGTTAGAAAATATATTTTACTAGGTCCTATAATACATGTTTAATATTTAGAAAGTATAAGTATGACCAGAACTTTTGTTGTATCAATTTTTCATCTCTTTTATTTATATATTTATCTTATTCCTCAACATGGCATTTTAAAACTCTGTTGTATTTGTTATACTGTCCATCAAAAATGACTGATCTCCTTAAGAGAAAGAAAATGCTTTATAAATTTGTTCTTTGAAAGAAGAGTAGGTAATTTAATTCCTATAGAGAATTCAATAAATATTTTAAGTTCACTTTATTTTTCTGCTTCATTCCTTCATTATTAAAATAGATTAATTTTTCACCCTTTATAAATCTAAAGTGACTAATTTGAGACTATGTTGAGAAAAATCATTGATAAATTTTAGAAGTCATAAACTGTGCCACTTTCAAAGTACAACTAAATTACTTTTCTTTTTATTTATTGAACATATTTTTAAAACTTAGTTTGCATATAGTGAATTATGCTTTTCACAAAAATTAGGTTTTAGAAACTTAGCTTGCGTATCGTGAATTATACTTCCCACAGAAATTAGGAGAAATTTCAAAGTGAGTATGAAGAATAAAATATCCCCTAATTTTTTAGAACAGTATTATTTACAAATTACTATTTTTCTTGATTGATGATTCAAAATTCAGTAATTTATCTATTTAACTTATGGTAATTTGTATCAACATTTTGAAATTTAATATAACATGGTGACCATAATTAATAATGCTGTATTGCATATTGTATATTTGAAAGATGCTAAGAGAGTAAATCTTAAATATCCTTATCACAAAAAAAAGAAAAAAAAATTGCAACTATGTATAATGATGGATGTAATTAGTTTAAAAGCAATATAACATTATATGTCAATTATAAATAAGTCTATAGAATACAAACAAATGGTAAATATATTGAGTGCATGAGGCAGAAAGCCCCATACTCTATGACCTGAAAAACAATAAAAATGATGTGTAGCTTTCATTTAATACATAGGAATTAAAGTACACTTTACCTCTGATAACTTTGAGAGAACTAGTAAAATAGAAAATGAATGAATGAAATGATTAAATAATATAAACAAAAATATCTAAAAACAAGAAACGGTCACATATACAAAAATGCAACTCAGTAGTAAAGTGATCAGTGATAATTAAGTTTAACAGAGAAAGATGAAACATAAGCTTCAACTGAACAGAGTTCAAGACAAGACATAATACTAAAATCCCAAAACTCTCAAAACTTGCAGCACCCAGCTAGATACCTCTCAAAATAAAATAGAGATGATTAAAGTCAAAGTATTGGTTTTAAATGATATATAAGGAGCAGTTAAGACTTTCAGATTTTTCTTCCAAATCATTTAAAGATGTGGGAACAATACTGATCCCATTTACCAAGAGACAAGATTTACTTTCAAGGAAGTTATTATCAAAGATAATAAGTGTACAAAACTAGAAATAACAAGATAAACATGTCAGATATTAATAATAATATACCTACTCCATAATGGAGTTCAGAATGGTGACAGCATTTTCCCTGGAGAGAGTTCCTCCCTGGGGAAAAGAATTATAAACTATAGATACTAATATCAATCTCCCATTTATGAAGGCTCTGCTGTCATGATCTAACAATTTCCAAAGACCACACCTCCTGACACCATCACCTTAGGCATTAGGTTTTAAAATATAGATTCTGGGGAGGCTGTTTTCAGTCTATAGCAAATATATTAGTTAAAAACATGAAAGTGCATAAAAAAAGTTATTGAAATGAAAGCTGTTCTCTCTGGAAGAGTAAGAGTTGGAGTCAACAAGGTGCAAAAACTGTTGCTATTCTTTGGGTCTGTTACAACAATTTTACTTGAAAGAAAATATAACAACACATGCAGTAGAGCATAATATTTTTAATAAAATAAATTTCCCTCCACTCATACAACTACTGGGCTGCAAAATGAATTTTCAAAAGGTAAACTCTGATTAAGTGTTTCTATTTACTTCAAAAATTGCATGTATGCATACAGGGGAACATTCGTACAATGTATTCTCCACTCACTTCAGTTTCAATAAAACACTATAAGATCCTTTCACTTTGTTGTGTTTATACTATTATTTTAATATTTTCATATTATCTTTTGGCCTTTCTATGCATAAACTATTTCATTGATATAAAGATCATATTTTAAAGGCATTAAAGCAAAGTAATGTTTTATAATAATAGTAACTTTCTAGCATATTAAGTTTATTTTTTTAATTAGTTACCACTACATACAATAATAATGAAATTTACAGAATATTAGATTGACTAAAATATAAATTTTAGTAAGGTTCTTATTAATGGACTTTGTTTATTTCCTGATCTTTAAAAGAAAAACACTATTAAATGACGCAATACAGTTATAAAACTCTTTTATTTTATTTATTTATTTGGCATGAAAAAAGGTATCACTAGAGTTAAAAATATAAAATAAAGCTTTTAGTTCAAGTACATGTGCAGTTTTAATTTAGGTAAATGAATTATTTAAATTAACATTTAGATAAATTTATCAGTCTATAAGAAGGGTATTGCAATTTTTATATTTACCATTAATCTTTGAAAGTATCTGTAGTTGTACTTCTGAGGAACATTTTTTAAATTTCAAAACATTACTATCATTACCAGGATTATTGGTTGAAAATCACTTTATAATGTTTTTATTCATATTTCTTTAATTATTAGAAAGTGAGAAATATTTAAATGGTTCGTTTATTGTAATTTCATTTAATGTGAATTGTTTATGTTCTTTTCATGTTTTCCATTTTTATAATCTCAAATATATACTGGTACATTAACTCTTTTAAATATTAATAACATTGTTTATTTTTTTATTTAGTGAGAGGAGGGGAGGCAGAAACAGATTCCTGCATGCACCCCAACCAGGATCCACCCGGCAAGTCCACTAGTTGGTGATGCTCTGTCCATCTGAGGCATTGTTCCATCACTCAGCAACCGAACTCTTCTTAGCACCTGAGGTGGGGGTCAGGGAGCCATCCTCAGCACCTGGTGCCAATTTGCTCCAATTGAGCTATGGCTAAAAGAGAGGAGCAAGAGAGAGGAAGAGAAGTGAGAGGGGGCAGGGGTGCAAAGCAGATGGGCGCTTCTCCTGTGTGCTTTGACTGGAAATCGAACCTGGGACATCTACACACAGGGGCAAATGCTATACCACTGAGCCAACCAACGAGTGCCACATTATTTCAAAATACATTTTGTTAAGTATGATGTAACCAATGTTTTTTATTCAATAATTTAAACATAGCACACTTTATATATTCTAATTAAGTCTAGTGAAAAATTCTAAAGTAACTTATTGAGAGAGAGAGAGAGAGAGAGAGAGAGAGAGAGAATGAAAATATGGGCAATTAAAAGATTGCCTTAGGAAATAATTACTGTTTTGTATATTTCAAACAAGGTAGTTCAAAACTATATTAAGAACACAAAATTATATATGTCTCTCATAATCATCAGAATGTGAAACATTTCAAAATATTTGCAAATCATTTATAGTCTAAATATTGCTACATGAATATCTTATACAATAAGATAAATCCGCAGCTACCTACATTTTTCCACATCGGTGAAATCTATTTTTTATTATTATGAATGATACAAATTTGTAATCACACTGGCAACATACTGGTATGTATTGAAATTCTTGAAATTTGCATCAGAGTGGCCCATACAACCTCACCTAGACAGTGACCATAACCTTATTGTATTTAAAACTTTTTTTACTTTGGTGATAAAATCACCATGACACACAAATATAAAAGTAGGAAATTAAACTAGATAAGAGAGTAGCAATGACAGGCAAAGACAGTGTAAAAGAGATAGGCTATATCTACATCTGCCAGAATCAAATGAAGTTGGCTGCAACAGGGAGAGCTGAGCAATTCCATCCTGCCACTGATATCCCAGCAATCGCATTTCAGGAATTGTCAAAATGAAGCCTTAACTGATCCTAATTTCCAGGATGATATATAGCAGCAGATGGTGCCTTCATGAAACTTTTGTTTACTTACAACTTTAATAACCTAGCTTATAGAGATGGAAAAATTCTATAAATTACCTTTAAAAGACATTTCATTAACCTTTAAGACAACCTCATTTTGACGTTTGGCATTTGTACTCTAATTTGAGAGCACGCAGCAAAGCGATCCTCAGTTAGATCAGCTATTTCCTTATCAGCTCTCAGAAGAAAATTCATGGTGACATTAGAGCTATTTATACTTCACATCTTTCATAATATATTTTATTTGGCAACTTACTGAACATAGAATATAAATAAGGTAACAGTGTGCTGACTTTTGGTAATATAAAAAAAAATAAAGAGACTTTATTCTCAAAGTTTCCAAGTATAATTTTAATTAACCTTTCTAGTAATGATTTATTTGACATGTTTGAATAATAGATTTCAAGTTTACCTACATATATATCACTCACTATTTTATATTGTAGATTTTACTAAAATAAAATTTTAGAAAATAAAAATTCTTTTTCCAGTATGAGATTTAAGTATCATTGAAATATTTTCATGACTGGACAGTTTTTGTAATTACAATTGAAGAAATATAATGATAAGATTTCATATATATATATATATATATATATATATATATACACATACATATATATATAAAACCTTCAGTTATAAATTTTAAATTATAATACAGAGGACTCATTAAATGTAATTAATAATAAATATGAATATTTTTTTAGTCTTTGGTAATGAAGGAGAAAACACAGGCTCAATCACTTTAGACATTCTTTCCAGGCACTATTGATGACACTATTTTTAAAAAACTTATTAAAGGGAATTTAACAAAACAGCTGTTTATAAATTCGCATGAATACATATACAATCCATATTTATTCTTAATTCTGCACTATTCTCTTTCCCTACAATATGAAGACCATCTAAACTTCCCAAAGCTCTTCTCATAGGAAAAATTATCAAAACCCCGCAGTTGGCTCATCCCTCACTCACTGACTTTCTGCGGCACTCTTTATGTGAAGCTATATAAAACCGTCTATTTTTAGCTTGCAGCTGTACGGTACTGACCAATGCATGAACTAAGTTTAGCTACTTCTCTCTTTTGTCAATGCTTATGCATACATCCTTCATATAGCCATAGATGTAAGCTGAGGAAAGGATGCTAGTGGAAGCTTGGAGAATGATAAGAGAATTTGGATCACCTAATCATGAATCTTGCCTGTGCTCTCTGGCTTTGCACAGACTTGATGATAGATGCACCGCATTTATTTTATGATGTATTGCTGCTGGAGGTGTCAAATCTTTTAATCTGGTTTGTGTGACATAATCCAGCTCATGAGGGGACACTAATATCATGGTTGCTTGATATATCTTTCTGAATATCATGGTATATCATGAGCTTTTTAAAAAATGGTGTACAATTTTTTGCTGCAGATGCGAGGCTTTTCTCTGTTACCCTAGAAATCTCCCTGGTAATTTTTCTTTGGAGCTTTCCATAGCCCTTACAAGGCATCTTATTTTATCACAGATTCTTCTAAAATCATAGGGTTTGACTGATAACTTGGCCTGAGCAGCAGGTCTGCCTTCACATACTGGACCTGCTATGAAGTTCCATTTTTCTCTAGACCATATTCTAAGTTAACAGTCTTTCTCTACACATAAATTGATAGGACCAGTATTTGTAAGTGTAGAATGCATTCCTACTTCCAAAATCCAAAGAAGCTTCCTAGGATTCTAGATGTTGTGCTTCTTTCTTACTGGTAGAAGGTAAAAGATATTATAATGGGCCATAACCATTTTGCTCAGTGGATAGAGCAGTGGCCCGACATATGGATATTCCTGGTTCGATTCCAGTCAGGGTACACAAGAGAAGCAACCATCTACTTCTCTCCCCCTCTAAATCTCCTTTCTTTCTCTCCTCCCCTCCTTCAGTCAGTGGCTCAATTGGTTCGAGCCTCACCTTAAGCTCTGAGGATGTCTTGGTTGGTCCCAGCTCATGAGCCTCAACTGTTAAAAATAGCTTGGATGATTTGAGCATTGACACCAGACAGGGGTTGCCAGTTGGATCCCAGTTGGGTCACGTGCAAGAGAGTCTGTATCACTATTTCCTCCTCTCACTTAAAAAAAAAAAAAGATGTTATAATGTTTCCTTTACTATACTTTAGAGAGCATGTTTGGTTGTACATCTAGACACACTAACATTTCCACTGTAATGGTAGTTCTATAAAATATGTTTTCAGTTTGTCTATTACCATTTATACACTCTGTAGCTCATATGTCTTACAGAAACTTCCCATACTTTTCACCTTTTGGGAACCTACTCAAATAATACTCGGTCACTAAAATAGTGGAATTCTGTGAGAGTCTTTAGAAAGTCCAGCTGTTCCAAGATATATGAAACATATTATGGTAGGAATAGGACAAAAAACAGTAAATTTAGCTTTTATCTTGTGCATGTGAACACAAAGTTGTCCTTTTGCTTGACAGGGATCTGTTAGAGTTATATTTGTGCAAAAAATAATGATTTAAGTAAAGACATGAAGAGATTACTACTGTTGCATAAAGAACAATTTAAAGTGGCAATAGTTGTCCTGTCTACAAATATAAAATTATTATTTTTATTTTCTCAGTTAAGACAGGGGAAGTAATTTTCAGTAGGTTTCACTTGATCTTCTCTAGTATACTAGCTCTTAAACAACAGATCAAGGAACCAATGTCATTTTATCAAGTCCCCTGTATGCCCATTAAAATTATGTATTTAGGCACTGAAAAAATTGCCTGCAAGTATACCCATGAACTCAGTGGTTTCACTGTGAACCAGATCCATAATTATATTTCATTTATTGCATAGGTCCTATAAACTTCTCTAATAAGGCAACCATGACAATGCTTTGAGTCCTTAGTTATTAATATCTATTTGGTCACTGGGCTCAACAATGTTGTGTATGTTTAGTATTCACTTTTTTTTCTGGTTTACATTTACTTGAAAAAAAAATAACTTTAGGACATTTAGTAGAGAGAATAGAGGAATTACTATTGTGTATGCTTGGTATAGTGTCCCAGGATCCTTCTTTCAGTAGGTTTCCGTGCAGAGAACTGATTCAAGTTTTAAAACTGAGAGAGGGATTACACCAGTTTATTAGTGTTGCTGCCTGCTCTCTCCTGAATATTCACCTTGGATGGATTTATCTTTTGTTTTATATGGAGAAATATCTTCTTTTTTAAATACCCACATATTTTTCCCCTTGGAACTTCATGTTTTATTAAATTTCTTTATAGCTCTCTGTGGTTCAAGCCTATATAACTGACAGTTATATACCTCTGCTCATTACAATAATTGGATTCACCTGGCTTCATTTGATTATGCACCACCACCTGGCTTTCATTATTTTGGAGAGCCTTATCTTGCTGATTAATATCAGGGAACCCAGTTCTATTAATGTTTCCCTTCTCATCAGTCCTTGTCTACAAAAGATAGCTACCACTGAGCTTCTTAATGATGTTGGTTCTTCTCCCTCCAGTGTATTTCTGTATCTTCACCGGTCTTTTCCCCATGAATACCAAATGGGTCAAGGCAAATGACAGTGCTTACTGTAAACCCCACAAGATCTTGTCCTTACTCTCTACTTCGTTGGCAGTGATGTCTTCACTGGAACAAATCAATGAACATGATCTGCAGCTATTGATTCCATGAACATATTTTTTCAAATACTCAGCAGGGAGAAACAAAAGCAGTTTGTTTTCCAATAGAATAAAAAGGACAGTAGCACTTCACTGTCTAGTCTCAAGATTATTTGAACTACTCTGTTGTCTTTCATATTATAGTCCATAATGTAGAGTCTGCTGCATCTGAACGTGTCTGGCCTACGTGCAGCTGAGAGCAGAGAAAGGGCCCTGATTAGCCTTGAGTGATCTGTCAGGACAGGTCACTAAGACAACTAGAAATCTATTCATGTTATTGACACCAGATGCAGGGCGGCAAGCACACAGTGCTACCACAGGTTCAGGATGTCCAGATATGCTTGTAGGATAGGGCATTACATAGTTATCACCTCCACCCCCAGCACAATACCCTCTTGTTTAAACATATAAAATAAATGGGTATTCCAGGTTCGGGGTCATTGCATTTCCATCAGAGCACAATGTCCCACCTGGCCTGAACTTTATCTATGCCTCTTTATTTTTGTTAATCCTCCATCATCCCCACTCAAGTCTTCAGTTCTGTGTGTTGGTTTGTTGCACCATAGCAACTTTGATCATCTTGATATACCACATAGCAATATAATGAATCTCTAAATTGACAATATTTCAACTGGTTCTTGTGAAAAGGATCTGATGTTATTTGAGTGCCTATTAGATATCCTGGATTTTCTATAAAAATACATTCAATCCAGGGAGTAAAAATAAATTTCATCAATATTTAGAGAAAGTTTAACATGCTGACATTTTCACTGGCCCACTGTCTTGGGCAGGCTGGCGGATGACTTCTAACTAAGATCACAATACCAATCAAGTTTGTGACAGATCCTTTACTTTCAAAAGGGTCATGGTTAGGATGATAACCTCCTTCTATGCTAAAAGACAAGTTGTTGTAAGCTATTATCATATGCAAGAATTAAAATATAAGGCAAATATTTGATATCAAAAGGTCCCTATGGGTCTGACACAATTTTAAAAAGACACACTCACAAGCTGATTTATATCAGAAAAGCTAGGAACCCTAACCTAACCCCAGGAAATGTTGTGTAAAGGTTGACTCTTTTTGTCAAAAATTCCAATTAAAAAATTGTCAGTTTGTAGAACTGAAACTTAAAGGGACTATTAGGGATGTATTTCTCTATATGCAGCACTTCCTGATCAACATAATTCTTTCTGGCTCTTATAGAATGGGGAAACACAAGCATATAGCATATCCATTGCTACTATACATTCTCATGTCTCATGTAGAAGAAACAAAAGGATGTAGGGATAACCCAAAGGGCCTTACCAATAAGATCATTCTTAAATTTATATTTCTGCATAAATTAAGTCTTTTTATTCAGGCTCCTTTTGAGATTTTCTCTTTACACTTGTTTTGAGCAATTTAATTATAATGTGCTGTGATGGAAATTTCTTTGTATTTCTTTTACATGGAGTTTTCTGAGCTTCTTGGATCTGTGAATCATGTGGTTTCACTCTCTGGCTGCTGGGAATAAGTCAGTGTACCCAGCCTTGTGAGGATGCTTGAAAATATTGCTTCTAAATGGTTTGGGTAATTCTTCTCCAGGTTCAGGTATTATTTTTATATGCATGTTTTGATTGGTACTTTAATATATAACAAAAAAGGACGCTCTGAAGAGGCCTACATTTCTCTCTGTGTGCACCAATCTCCTCTACTTATTCTGTCCTTGAATTCTAGCAGCCTTGTCCCGTTAAGATTCTCAGCTCCATTTTCTCTACTCAGGGTGCCCACGAAGCTAAAACCTGGTTTTCTCTCCCTTGATATATTTCTGGGTATTATCTCAAGGCATTAAATTAGGGTGAGAACAGTGTTCATTCACCTTGTTTGTTTCCTATGTCTTTAAGATCACTGATCTTCATTGACTTTGTTATTTTGTTGTTGTTAAAACAGAAAATAGTAAATCTGGGTCTACTACCCCATCTTGGCAAGCATTGGAAGTCTATAAATTCACAACTGACATCCTCTTATATTTCAGGGTCCTGCCAATTGCCAAATATTTAATCTGAGATTGCTGAAGTATTTGCTCAGCTTCTTATGTTTCCAGTGTGTTGTCTGGTTAATTCCAGCTGACTTAATGTTAGACTAGCTGCTTTATTGATATTGATATATATCTCCATGGCACTGACTCTTGGAGAAGACACAAAATTTACTAATTAATTATATGTTTTGTTACCATGGTACTGCATAAATATGGGGTGGTTTGTACCAGTTTGTAAGTATTTTTCGTATAACAGTGAGATTGATGATTTGCACCTGCCCTCAGTGAGAACTCTGTAAGACTCTGCCATTGAAAGCTAATAACCTAACAAGAACATGCCTTCTAGACCAACAGAGTATTAGAAATTTCTGATGAAGCCCTGGCCAGTTGGCTCAGTGGTAGAGCATCGGCCTGACATGTGGAAGTCCTGGATTTGATTCCTGGTCAGGGCATACAGAAAAAGCACACATCTGCTTCTCTATCCTCCCCGCTCCTCTCTCTTTCTCTCTCTATTCCCCTCCTGCAGCCATGGCCCAAATGGTTAACCCTGGGTGCTGAAGATGGCACAATGTTCTCACCTCAGGTGCTGAAATAACTTGGTAGAATAACAGCCCCAAATGGGCAGAGTATTTCCCTGTAGTATTGCCATGTGTATCCCAGTCCAGGCATATGTCAGAGTCTGTCCTTTGGCCTCCCTGCCTCTCACTTTAAATCAAAATGCAAAAATAAGGCAAGATGAGATGAGATGAGATGAGATGAGATAGGATAAGAAAAAGAAATTCCTGGTGCACTCTATTTTGGGCTTCCTCATTTAGAGTTGTTTCATCAGTTTCAGTAGTTGTCCATTCCAGAGAGAAAACTTTCAGCATGTTTCATCAGAAGAAAGAATTGGAATCTGTACCTGAATTCTTCTACCATTTCATTGGAGGTAGTTTTTTGCTGTTTGCATACCCTTGCCATATTGTGTCTTTTTTTTTTTTTTTTTTCAGTTAACTGTATATAAGCATTTTTCATCTGAGTCTAATGAGTTTTTTGGTTTGGGGATTTATTTAACATTGATCTTTTATTTTTTGAAAGGGTCACATTCTTTATAATCTGCTTAAGATTTTAAAAAAAAGACTTGAGAAAATAACACTCACATTTTTGGGTAACTTCCCTAAGATACTTCCTTCTTTTCAAATCTCAGTCTCCATGGAAGCACTGAGCCCCTTATTCTGTATTCTTTCATTATATATAGAGAGACTCATAGAGAGGAGGTTGTCCTTGTTGCCCTTGTCAGCTTTCTCTGTAGTCCCCTTTACCCATAAATCAACAAATAAACTATAATCATTTTTTAAAATGTTTTTATTCATTTTAGAGAAGGGAAAGAGGGAGAGAGAGAGAGAAGAAGAAGAAGAAGAAGAAGAAGAAGAAGAAGAAGAAGAAGAAGAAGAAGAAGAAGAAGAAGAAAAAGAAGAAGAAGAAGAAGAAGAAGAAGAAGAAGAAGAAGAAGAAGAAGAAGAAGAAGAAGAAGAAGAAGAAGAAGAAGAAAAAGAGCATGAAGCATCAACTCCCATATGTGCCTTGACCAGGCAAGCCCAGGGTTTTGAAATGGTGACTTCAGCATTATAGATTGACACTTCATCCACTGTGCCAGCACAGGCCCCATCATTTTTTTTTTAAGAAGTGAATGTGCAGTTCTCATTTATGGCCATTCTTTTCTCACTTATTTTTTTACCTTCAGCTGCCTATGCTAGTGCTTCAATTAATTTTAACAGCTGTTTTATGTATTTTCAAGCACTGTGGTTTTTCAGAGGGTAAAATTTGGTCTGCTATAGTGTACATTGTAATTGCTAAAACTGAGAACATGAGGTAATGTTAACAGCTTGTATATAAGACCATATTGCAGAGCATGCTTCAACTCTATGTGAATATAAGTCCCTGAATCTGCACTGCCTAGTATGAAATTAATTAAAATTAAATTGAATTACAAATTTTATTTCTCAGCTTTACTAGTTGTATATGACTAATGGTTACTTTAATGGATAGTGTGGGTATATAATTCTTGCACCACCACAAAAAGTCCTATTTGACTATAGTGGAAAAGCTACATAAGACTTGTCAAAATTATGGTATCAAATATTTTCTTTCCAAATTTTTGTAATTATATTGAAATCTAAAAATCTATTCAGAGGCAAAATACTCGTAGAAGAATAATATTTTTTAAGAAGAATGGAAAGTTTTCAGAATGATCTGACCACACTATTTTAGCCTCATAATTTTTAAGCTAAATGAGAAGGGCTTAAAAATTATATCTGTGAAAGCTCCCCTAGCTACATGAGCCCCATCTCATAACTAAATGACATAATGTTTATGTGGATTTGCTAACTGATGGTAATCCACAAATCTAGGCCAACCATCATGTACTTTAACTTCACATCTCTCCCTAGTCCCTTGAAGCCTGAAGCTTAGCACAATCTAGAAACCCAAACAACAATCTTGACAATTTATTAGTCTATCAAGTCAGATAGATCCTAGAGTGAAGGTGTAGCATATACCTTCAAATTAATCAACTTACTCAGATTTTTCTTACATAAATTACAGTAAGTGAATCTTATTATTTGCTTTTATTGTCTGATCTACAATCCAAAAGCCATTTTGCATTTTTAAAATTTTTTATTTGTAACAACACATCCACACATATAAGTATATATATATATATAGCAATATATCATGAAAATATATACATTAGAATTTAACCCCACATTATCTCTTTAAAAATTATTTTTGTCTACTTCATATTTAATTTCTTTTGGTCTAAAGCAAATTTATTCATTTATCAAAACAGACACATAACTAATGCTAATCAAGACTTTTTAACTATGCAGTGTTGCTATTATCGCATAAATATTTTGAGCCATTGGCACAGGATGAAACTTCAATTATTCTGTCCTTCTGTTATGGATTTTCTTCCTTGCTTTAAGTACTATGATTTTCTAGGAGCCTTTTTTCTTTTTTTATAAAGTGTTTTCGTGTATAATTAACTAATTCCCTGATACTGGGTTTCCATGTTTCATAAGTTCAGCTTGTTTTGTGTTTTTGTGATCTGTTTTGATGTTTGACTGCTTTAAAGCCAGTAGTCACGGCCACAATCACAGCCGCCTGACCCGTGCAGGTTCACATTGATTTGAACAGTTGGTAATGAAACACAGGAGCCACGAACTGGTGAACCATCAGCTTTAATTCTAGCTTACACCCGGCGGGCAAGCAAAAACACACACTGGGCTCTAAAACCCACACATCCAGTGCTCACAAAGCTACTGACTTATCTGAGTTTCCTAGAATCAAAGGTTTCTAGCTCACCAGACTTATTCACCTCTGTTTCCCATCTCCTTCTCCAGCACAAACTGCACAAACTGACTTCTCCCTCAGCACTCTGCCATCTTGGCTGCTTCTCCTGGCCTCCATGTGGCCTTCATCTGCTGTCCTCTCTAATACCTCAGGAACCAAGAGCGAGCAAGCTCCCGGTCTGTCCCGCTTTATAATGTAGAAATCTAAACCCTTAATCCAATCTACAGACGAGGAGTCTCTGATACAAAGTCACCCATCTGAGGCATAATGGGATTCCTTAGGAGAGTGCACCACCCATCATCCAATCAGTCAAGAGTGTGGGGAAAAGCTTACTCTTAAAACCAAGCCTTAGGCCATAATGACCTGGCCTGCTTACATTACAGCCTTTCCCCCACACCCATCCCAAACATAAGGGCAAATAATATCACCTGGGTGATGGGCTTCCATGTGGGCAGCACCATCTTTAACAAAGTGAGCATATTATATTTTATCTGCCCAACAACTGCACATTGATTTGTCATTTATTTGTTTAATGTTTAGAACACCACCTAAAGGCTATTTGAATGTGAGGGGAATAAGCTATAAAAATAATGACTATCTTAAAGTTTTCTCATGAGTTTTACATTGAGATATTTGCTGATACATTGAATATTATAATTAATTTTACTTTTTTTGTGGCAGAGACAGAGAGAGTCAGAGAGAAGAACAAATAGGGACAGACAGACAGGAAGGGAGAGAGATGAGAAACATCAATTCTTCATTGCAGGTCCTTAGTTGTCCATTGATTGATTTTTCATATGTGCCTTGACCAGGGCGCTACAGCAGATTGAGTGACCCCTTGCTCGAGCCAGCAACCTTGGGCTAAAGCTGGTGAGCCCTGCTCAAACCTGATGAGCCCATGCTCAAGCTGGTGACCTCGGGGTCTCGAACCCGGGTCCTCCACGTCCCAGTCCGACGCTCTATCCACTGAGCCACCGCCTGGTCAGGCTAATTTTACATTTTAAATGCTTTATATTACTCTATATCTTCTATGTAAATTACTGTGTTTTTTGATTCATATAATAAACCATAGAAAATTTTAAATCTACTTTTTTTTGCTGATTTTATTGCTGATTTAGAGAGAGAAAAAGAGAGGGAGGAAAGTAATGGAAAACATCATCTCATAGTAGTTGCTTATCTTGTATGACTTGACAGGGCAAACCCAGGGTTTTGAACCAGTGTTCCAGGTTAGCGCTCTATTCACTGTATTATCACAGGTCAGGTAAACCATAGTTAACTAATTGAATTACTTGTTTACTGCCTTATACCAACAGCGATTTAACATATTTTCCTTCATATTAAAACATTGTCACTTTATCGCTTTTATTTTTATTGATTTCTGTTCACAAAAAATGTAATATTATTACCTGCATAAAACATAAATAATTAATATATTTTCAACTTGAAGCAAGCAGTTCTATTTACTACCAAAAAGGACAGGAGCTATTTGTCTTCCTGCTCAATTCCTTCTTTTTTTCTTCACCATTGTTGTGTTAGTTTTATCTCTTTTTAAACTTATTTATATTTATTAATTTTCAAATTTATTTTATTATATAAAAATTATTTATTGATATTTTTTAGAAAGACAGGAAGGGAAAGAGAGGGAGAAACATTGATTTGTTGTTCCACCCATCCACAGACTTACTGTTTGACTCCTGCATGTGTCCTGACCGAAAATAGAAACCATAAGATTGGTCCATTGGGACAATGCTCCAAACAAGTGAGCTACTTGGCTAAGGCTTTTTATTTTTCACTTATTAAATTTATTGGAGTTACATTGGTTAATAAGATTATATAGTTTTCCAGTGTACATTTTTATGATCTGTACATTGCATTGTGTGCCTACCACACAGAAGTCAAATCATCTTCAGTCAGCATATTTGGACCACTTTACCTTTTACTTCCCCCATTCCCATTCCCTCTGGTAACCTCCATACTGTTATCTGGTCTATGAGTATCAGTTTTATATCTCATGTACCAGTGAAATCATATAGTACTTAGCTCTTTCTGATTTACGTATTTTGCTTAGCATATTTTCAAATTCCATCCATGTTTTCATGTGGTTCATCTTTGTATCTGGCTGAGCAGTATTCTATCGTTTATATGCAACACATCTTTTTTATCCAATCTTCTATCAAAAACACCTCAATTGTTTCCATGTCTGGGCCACTGTGAATAATGAGGCAGGGTGTCTTTTTAAACATTTTTGCTTACATGAGAACATATAGATAGGGAGAATTCCTCTTGGATATTTGCTTAGAAATAAAATTGTTTCATAAAATACAATATTCATTCATAGATATTACTAAATTCCTTCTATGGTACCAAAAAAAATGTTTTTTACATCATCATTATCACATAGAATATTGCAAAAATGCAAAAATTTTCCTGTACTGGTGTGTTATTTTTCCTTTAGTTTTAATGTGCATATATGTGATTGTAATACATGTAGCAGCTTTCAATAAATTAATTACCAAAAACTTTTAATTTCAGGCTTTTTCTACAATTATTGACACTTTAATTTATTACTTATTTTTATTTCATTACCTCCAACCCATAAATTTTAACTAGTGTTTAACTAGTATTTTGTTATTGTTTTATTATAGATATGTTTTGTTTTCATTCTCATTGATTATGTTGTTTCATTGTCATTGTTTCATTGTCATCCAGGTTATTTAATAATGTGTGAAGTGTGTGTGTGTGTGTGTGTGTGTGTGTGTGTGTGTGTGTGTGTGTGTGTTAGCCCTGAATGTTAAACACTGTTAGTGTTGACAACATTAAATTTATAGGTTGTATTGCATAACACATTATGTATGTAAGATAAATATATTTCATATGCCCATTCAAAAGTTAAAAAAAATTGAATTACAAAACTATTAAACATCATGATCTGTTTTATTTTTCAGTAAATCTATATGATTTAAGAAAGTCTGATTACAGAGCTCACATTTATAAACTCAAGAGTATACTGATCACTGATAACAAACTTGTACAAGGAAGAGATGGACAGAGCAGTCATAAAATTATATTCATGAATATTACAGTTCTTGACTACATTTTATTGAGCCCGAAAGAGTATTTTCTATGAAAAGATAAAAGATGACTTTTGTTTTTATTTATAGGATTACTCATAAGTAATCATAAACATTAGATTATATTATTAAGAATTAAATATATTAAGTAAAACTTAATTTTTGACATTGTCAAGGTTACAAATTTTGTTACACAGACATACTTAAAATTGTTAAAAAAATTTTTTTGTGAACAACCATTCTTTGGAGACTTTGGATAAATATGTATTAATTATGACAAGCTTTTGAAAGTAAGCAATAACAACCAGAATGGGTAGTGATAAAATAATAGATGCTTTTATAAATAACCAGAATTAACAAGAATCATCCATAAATAGAATTCTATTTTACATATGGATGTCTTCTTTTATTTTATTTTATTCATTTTAGAGAGGAGACACAGTGTGAGAGAGAGAGAGAGAAAGAGAGAAAGGGGGGAGGAGCTGGAAGTTTCAACTCCCATATGTGCCTTGACCAGACCAGTACAGGGTTTTGAACTGGCGACTTCAGTGTTCCCAGGTCGACGCTTTATCCACTGTGCTACCACAGGTCAGGCTCCATATGGATGTCTTTTAACTGAGTTTAAGAAATTGGTTACCCACGTTAAGTGATATAAGGTAAGTTCACAAGACATTAGACAAACTGATGGATTCTGAGGTCCAGAGGAGGAATGTATAAGAAGTGAATGCTTAATGAATATGGGGTTTTCTGCTAAAGTAATAAAAATGTTTTGAAACAACAGAGAGAGTAGTTGCACAACAGTATAAATGTACTAAATGCCATTAAATTGAACAGTTTGAAAGGGTTAATATTAGCTTATGTGAATTTCACCAAATAAAAGAAAGTCCTGAAAGGAAGAAAATATATACATACATACATACATTCATACATACATTCATAGATACATACTTATATACAAATTAAGGATAGAAATAAAAGGTTATTATCAAGCCACTAAAAGGTCCCCCTGGGTGCAAAAAGTGTAGTAAATTCTCACATATCTACTTATACTAGAGAAACTGTCATCATTTATATATGACTCAAATTACAGATGGCACCAGACTAAATGGTTTAACTATATAACTTTTTGACTTTACGATAGTGTGAATGCTGTAAGTTTTCAGTAAAAACTAAAGTTCAAATTTGAATTTGAATCTTTTTTTAGGCCAGTGATATGCAGTGCAGTACTCTTTCTCATGATGCTGGGCAGCTGAGAGCCACAGCTCCCAGTCAGCCATATGATCACGAGGTTAACAACAGTACTCTATATTGTATTGTAATGTCAGTAATTTTGGGACATTGTGTTTTCATTTATTACAACCAGTTATGTCTATATAGCTCACATTTGTTTCTCTGGATCCTAGTGAGTAGAAGAGGAGGAAAACAATTACTTCTGAGAAAAAACTCAAAATAATTGCCCAAATGTGGGTTAATATATTATGAACACATATAAGGTAGGCTAGGCTAAACTATGATGTTCTTCTATATGTTTGGTACAGTAAACACTTTTCCAACTTCTGACATTTTTACTCCAGATAAGTTTTTCAGAATGTAACCGCATTGTAAATCAAGAAGCATCTGTATTATAGAGGTAAACCATAAATAAATATACATATATAGCCTGACCAGCCATTGGTGCAGTGGATGGAGCATTGGCCTGATAAGCAGAGGAACCAGGTTTGAAACTGTAGGTTAATTGGCTTTAGCATTGGTTCATCTGGCTTGAGCACAGGCTCACCAGTTTGAGCATGGGGTCTCTGGCTTGAGCTCCAAAATCACTGGCTTGAGCCCAAAGATTGCTGGCTGCAAGCCCAAGGATGCTGGCTTGAGCCTAAGATTACTGGCTTGAGCAAGGGGTCACTGGATCCCCGGGTCAAGGCACATATTAGAAAGCAATCAACAATCAGCTAAGGTGCTGCATCAAAGAATTGATGTTTCTCATCTCTCTCTCTTACTGTATGTCTGTCCCTACTTGTTCATCATTTTATCTCTGTTGCTGTTTCTCCCCCTTCTCTATTACTAAAAATAAATAAGTAAGTAAATAAATAAATAATATATGTACATACACACAAACATATATGTATATATATATATAGTGTGTGTGTGTATATATATATATATACAAAAAATACTGAAACTATAAAAAAATCATTTTGTTTAAGGAATGGTATTTATAGAATGAAGTGTCTGAATATAATAAAGCTACAGAAACTTGTACAATAGTTGAAAATAAAATTTAAGAATAAAAATGTCACCTGACCTGTGGTGGCGCAGTGGATAAAGCGTCGACCTTGGAACACTGAGGTCGCCAGTTCAAAACCCAGCACTGGTTCGGTCAAGGCACATATGGGAGTTGATGCTTCCAGCTCCTCCCCCCGTTCTCTCTCTCTCTCTCTCTCTCTCTCTCTCTCTCTTTCTCTCTCTCTATGTCTCCTCTCTAAAATGAATAAAATAAAATAAATATTTAAAAAAGAATAAAAATGTCTATGTGTATAAAACAAACTTTATCTACTCTCTACTCTAGCTATTGTTTCCATTTTCAGCAGCGTGCCACAATACAGCTTGACTGGCTGTAAAGTAAACCCTGACTCCTATTTTTCTTCCTTCCTTCCTTCCTTCCTTCCTTCCTTCCTTCCTTCCTTCCTTCCTTCCTTCCTTCCTTCCTACCTTCCTTCCTTCCTTTTCTCCTCCTCCTCCTCCTCCTCCTCCTCCTCCTCCTCCTCCTCCTCCTTCTTCTTCTTCTTCTTCTTCTTCTTCTTCTTCTTCTTCTTCTTCTTCTTCCTCTTATTTTTTGTAATGCAAGTGACTGACATAAGCTTGATTGCCCATACATTTATTTCAAAGTGGTCATTCATTTCAAAGTGGGCTATCACAAATAAACAAATAGATTGACAACTGCAGGTCAAAATAAAGATCCAGATTACCTTCCCTACTACTGTGGTGCTTTTGATTTAGAGATCTTGGTGATTTCAATAACTGATCATTTGGGCTACTTGTTCTCTTTTGTTTTCCTTCCCGTGCTTTAAATTCTTACTCTTATTATTTAAATTTACCAATAAAGAATAAGCCCTTGGAGACACTAGGCCCCCATCCTGTGTACCCCAGTACTGTGTGCTTATTCTCTTTGTACTAATGACCACACTGTGTGGCTCCAGATGTGCTGTAAAATTTCAAGATCTTTTAAGTAATAAACCTGTACTTATTTTAATTTTCCTGATGGTTAATACTGAAAGGCATCTTGCTATCATGGTAAGAATAACAAGAGCTAGTTTAGCTACAACTCTGGTTATTGGTAGGTTGAGATAAGCATGAAACACATGGCTCTAAAGCATTTTATTTTACTTTATGCCCTTGGATTTCTTTGCTATCTTTTTAGACTTTAAAATTGCAGAACCCATATTTTTTCATAATACTCTGGTGCATTTGATGCATTACTTGGAAGCTTCACAGAATTGAGTGGTCCCCTAGTAAGTGAAGTCCCTGCAGAACACCTGACTGCAGTAGAGCTCCTTTGAAATGTGGGCCATCTAGCAGATCCAGTGATAGTAGTGGAAATGAATATTTTATGACATCTGTGGCAAGCTTCAAAAAATGGAGTCATAGCATAGATTTCTAAAATTCTGTAGTATCCCCATTTTTCTTCCTGTGTCAAAATGTCTACTATCTGAAAAATAGATTTTTATAAAGCTGCTCAGTCTTAGTAGAGACTGGAGAGTTAACCAGGGAAAAACAAAGGACTATAAACAGCACTGTTCATCATAAGCACAAATTATGTGTTTTTAGAAGGCACAGGGTGGCCGTGGTGGTGAATATAGAAGCTTTTTATGGGCTTGACAGAAAGGCTGCCTCTAACTATGGCTTATCTAATGACTATCAATGATAAATTTTCAACCTTCAATGATAAACCCTAAATTCTTAACATGGGTTCTATTGAAACATGTTCTCATGTCAGAGGCAGTAATAAATATTAATGGTATGAAGAAAAAGATATTAATGGCAAATTATGTAGCATAATCACTAAATCTTACATTTCTATTTAGCCAGACACATAGTTAAGATGATTCTCACAGTTAAAATCTGCTGTGACCAATCAAAATTTTTCTGACTTTTTGAAATATTTTCTTCAATGTAAAGAGGTAGAATATGTAAAATGACCTAAGAAGCTATCTTTGTTTATCTCTAAAAATTATAATAATAAACCTTTTTTAAGGAGTGTTTAAGTATTATTATATATGTTTTGCATATTTATGAATAATAACACATGATAAATCTGGCTCTTGAAGTTCTTAATAAAAAGATACATTATATTTCTTTTATTAAAGTAAAAATTAATAACAACTATAATTATATTTATATTGAAATTAAATTATCAAGATATATAAAATATGTATCATAACCTTTTACTCTTAGATCGTTTTGGCTATTAGAAAATTAACTTCATAATAATAATTTACAATGTTTTATAAAAGATGAATATATAACAACAAATTAGTTGAATTGGCATTAAATCATAATCGTATTTCATTTGAAAATTAATTTATAATTAGTATGCAAAATATTGCTATTTTCACTGGATTTTCCTTACTTTCTGAAAAAAAATATTAAAATAAGACTTTGATAATATTCCAAAGAAATGTTTAGCAAGTCATTATATTAATACTTAATGACCATAAACACCACGAATATTTTGTCAAATGTTAAAGAATGTTTTCCAGGTTTTTCAATATTTTATTTTACTATACATTTAATCATTACACATGCATAATGTTCATGTGTGTGCGTATAAATATATTTTTGAAACTTTAAAACATAAGCTCTTTGATAATTAATTTTTATCAATTCTTATTATTAAATAATGTTGACTGTAAGTAAAAAAAATATAAAGATCACTAAAATAGGTCCTTGAAATTCTTCTGATAACAAATTGACTTTCTGCTGCAAAGTCTACTTACTTACATATAAATTCTTGGGAATTTCAAGAACAAAGATTAATCAATTTATTTGATAAACATTTACAGTATTTATTATGTACTATGTTCTGTACCCTCATGTACTATGTCACATTATAGAAACTGGACCTATACATTGAAAAAAAACTATTTTTAATAGCTTTAAACTAGTATGTTAATAGGACAAGATAGATATTAAATAATAAAATTTAAGTGATATTTAGAGAACAACTTCTAGTATGTGTTTTATTTGTGTTCCCTGGATTTCCAGCAAGATATTAAAAGAATTCAAGTTTTCTCATCAAAGATATTTTATGTATTTTCAGCTTTAAATTAAGAGATAATTGCCTGGCTAGGTGGTGGTGCACTGGATAGAGTGTCAGCCTGAGATACTGAGGACCCAGGTTCAAAACATCGAGGTTGCTGGCTTGAGTGTGGGCTCATCTGGCTTGAGCACAGGCTAACCAACTTGAGTATGGAGTCACTGTCCTGAGTGTGGAATCATAGATATGATCCCATGCTCACTTGCTTGAGCCCAAAGGTCACTGACTTTTGTCCAGGGTTATTGGCTTAAACTAGAGGTCACACACTCTGTGGGAACCCCCTGTTAAGGAACATATGAGAAAACAATCAATGAACAACTAATGTGCTGCAACAAAGAATTGATGTTTCTTGTCTTTCTCCCTCCCTATCTGTCTCTGTCTGTCTGTCCCTCTCTCAAAAAAAATAATAAGAGACATTTTGTGAACATTTTTAGAAAAATGTCTATAAAATTTTGTTTTAGATAAGTTTTTAAACTGCTTTAACTTGTTGAAGTCACTCATTTACTCCTTAGTTCCAACTGAAGTCAATTTTAATTTCTTAAAATCTAACAAATAATTTAGTCATGACCTCTGGGAGATTAAATTAATGAATTAATTTAAAAAGTAATTGAGAATTAATTTAAATAAATACAACTTTGCTCAAGGAACCTAAAATATCATGTATTTCAATTATAATTTAATTATTATAATTAAATAAAAAGAAATTAATAAAGCTGGAGTAAATTTGTTCAATATTTAGAATTAAAAACTAAGCAAAGTTCTTCAAGAAATAAAGTTGTTACTTTATAGTACGCTTTTTATTGAAATAATATTTAACAAAACTTTTAAGATTATCATTCTGGTTTACTGATGAAAAATCTCTGGCACAAAGAAATATAATATATTTTCCAAAAGAACACATTGGATAAAAAAGAAAAAATCATTTGAATCTATATAGTATGGTTCTAGAATCAATATTTAATTGGGTTGCCTAACACAAATACTATAAGAGTATATCTGTATAGTAGCATTTAGTATTTTACTCAACGTAAAGGGAAACAATGCTTATTGCAGTTCTCTATAGACATAGACAGATGCTGATGCATATAATGAAATTTTAAAAATTAAAGTAAAATTTATCACAAAAGTTGATGAATTGATAAAGTCAAATTGCCCTTTGTTAAGTAAATTTGGAAATTATCTTCTAACATGAATATGTGGACATTGCAGTTGATTCAGTGGCAGCATGAGGGCATCCTAAGATCATGAATATATAGTCATTTAATTGCCTATGATGGCCTTTGAATATAGTTTGCAGATATGTTTTTTTTTGTTTGTTTTTTTACTAATAGAGAATCACTTGAAAATAATCTCTCTTCCCGCAGTAACTGAGAGATAATTGAAACTCTTACTTCAAATTATTTATTTGTTAAATTTTACAGAATACTGCTCAGACCTATTTTTTGGGTTATTACTTATTCCCATCATTTGTCCTACATTGGATTAATATTAATGTAATAGACAGGTTTGGAGTATTTATTCAACCTTTCTCTAAGGATGCTTCATCAAAGTAAAGAACTACTTGTCTAGCGTCTAAGTTTTCATTCTGTCTCATCTTTTCTTATATGAGAAAATAGAGGGGCTATTGATACATGCTTGCAAGTTAGGATCTCTGAACTGATAATTTAATCCGAGGTATATAAATCAGAGATAACAGATCTAGGTGATTAAAGATACTTTCTTATTCTCACTAAATTGAAATGAAAACCGATCTTTTAATCTGTTTAATATTCTAGAAAAATACTGTCCTCTATTTTTAAAAAATAATTATTAGGCTTTGTGATTTATTTTCTATTTAAAAAAATACATTATAGACTAACATGACATGAAAATAATGTTTGAAAAATTAATTATTCTATTAATTTTATAATGACATAAAATATATTTAAGCAAATATTTTATTGCTAAATAAGAATATTTAACATTTACTAAAATAATATATTTTTATAAATTTGATGTTAGAAAAACTTTATAGTGTACATTTTGAGAACAAACAAAACTGCATTTGGTAAGTAGTATGATCTCTTGTATTAGCAAACTTATTCTTAAAGGAAAAAAGTAATAACCATTCAAAAGAGTATAAAATAACTGAATTTAACAACTAATATATAGCTAATAAAGTAGAGAATTAACAACCACCTGGAAGACAACCTGATTGTTGCTTACTATGGATTTACTCATTAATCTTCTAGTTAGTATCAACATCAAAAAGTGATGTTGTGAAAAATAATTAAAACATGAAATTTATATGATGAAATATATAGCATATAAAAATTATAAATAAATATTGCTAAATATTAATTTTCAAAAAGTTATCAGCTCTCACCCTACATACAGCAATCATATCAAAATATTTTAACAACACTGTTCAGCTTTTCATTTCAAAGCAATTCTCAGAGCTTTATACATTTTTATTTGTTTTTATATTTTTATTTATTTATTTTTTATTTTATTTTATTTTATTTTTTTACAGGGACAGAGAGAGAGTCAGACAGAGGGATAGATAGAAACAGACAGACAGGAAAGGAGAGAGTTGAGAAGCATCAATCATTAGTTTCTCATTGCCATTGTGACACTTTAGTTGTTCATTGATTGCTTTCTCACATGTGCCTTGACCGCGGGCCTTCAGCAGATGGAGCAACCCCTTGCTGGAGCCAGCGACCTTGGGTCCAAGTTAGCGAGTTTTTCCTCAGGGTCTCAAACCTGGGTCTTCCGCATCCCAGTCTGACGCTCTATCCACTGCTCCACTGCCTGGTCAGGCTATATTTTTTTTTTTTTTAAGAGAGGCAGAGAGAAAGAGAAAGACATCAACATTGAGCTGCATCTGTATGTGTTTTGACCAAGGAATCACACCAGCAACCTCCACATTCAGGCTTTGTGTTCAAATCAAGCTATCAAGCCAGTCTCTGTTCTTGTGTTTTATTTGTTTGTTTGTTTTGTTTTGTTTTCTAAAGTGAGAAGTGGGGAAGAAGATAGACAGACTTCCGCATGTGCCTGACCATGATCCACCCAGCATGCCCACCAAGGGTCAATGCTCTGTCCATCTGGGTCGATGCTCCATTGCAACTGGAGCCATTCTAGTGCCTGAGACAGAGGCCATAGAGCCATCATCAGGGTCAAGGTTAATCTTGCTCCAGTGAAGCTTTGGCTGCAAAAAGGGAATAGAGAGATAGAGAGAAAGGAGAGGAGGAGGTTGAAGAAGAAGATAGGTGCTTCTCCTATGTGCCCTGGCTGGGAATTGGGCCAGTTTTTTATTGATTTTTAGAAAGACAGAAAGAGAAAAAGAGATGGAGAGAAGGTGAAGAAAAATATTCTTTTTTATTTTTCACTCAGTCATGCATTCCTTGGTTGCTTCCCATGTGTGCCCTGACTGGGGATCGAACCGGCTACCCTGTCATTTCAGAATAATGCTCTTAACCAACAGAGCTAACTGGCCAGGGCCCAGAGCTTTATATTTAATTTGTATGTTAGATATAAATATAAATTTAATTTTTGTGAGAACCAAAAATAAAATGAATAAAAATGGTGTACAGAGATATGTTGTAGAATTGGGCAGCTAAAACCTGTATAATTTTCTTAACCATTGTTACCCCAATTAACTCAACTAAAAAAATAGAAAACTTGAGTAATGTTATCATCATAACAATGTAGCAGAAAATACCCCAAATTAAAATGGAGTTTTTAAACAAGTCAATTTTTTTGGCCCTGGTAGGTTGGCTTAGTGTTTGGGCATCAGTCTGCTATGTGGATGTGCTAGGTTAAATTCCCAGTCAGGGCACACAGGAGATGCAACCTTCGGCTTCTCCACTGCTCCCCCTCTCTCTTCTCTTTTTTTTTCTCTTCCCCTCCTGCAGTGATGGCTCAGTTGGTTCAAGCACATCAGTCCTTGGTGCTGAGGATGGCTCAGTGGGGGGCCTGTACTTCAGGTTCTAAAAATAGCTCTGTTGGAAGCATGGCCCTAGACAAGGATTGCTGAGTGAATCCCAGTTAGGACACATGCAAGAGTTTATCTTCTATCTCCTCTCTTTTCACTTGGAAAAGAAGAAAAAGAAAAAAAAAAAAAAAAGTTAATTATTAACAGAGTTCCAATTTTTTAATGAGAGTCCTTTATTTTTGCTCAGTTTATGATAGAGATCTGTTTCCATGTCTCATATAATGGCATATCCAAAAGGCAATGGTAGCCATTTTAGTAATATAGGTTTAACCTATAGCTTAATTCCTTCCAGCCAGGTCATCAAAGAATGAGCTCTTATTTTGGGAATGTATAAACATGACACAGATGGTTATACTAGTAGTCACAATGTTTTTTTTGTTGTTGTTGTTGCTGTTTTTTTATAAGGACAGAGAGAGAGTCAGAGAGAGGGAGAGAGGGATAGATAGGGACAGACAGACAGGAGCAGAGAGAGATGAGAAACATCAATCATCAGTTTTTCTTTGCGACAGCTTAGTTGTTCATTGATTGCTTTCTCATATGTGCCCTGGCCGCGGGCCTTCAGCAGACCAAGCCACCTCTTGCTGGAGCCAGAGACCTTGGATCCAAGCTGGTGAGCTTTTGCTCAAGCCAGATGGGCCCGCGCTCAAGCTGACATGCTTAGGGTCTCGAAGCTGGGTCTTTCGCATCCCAGTCCGATGCTCTATCCACTGCGCCACCACCTGGTCAGGCACAATGTATTTTTGAAGTTTATGGTCCCAAACATGAGTGACATTCACATGTAGCTTTCCATCTAGCAGACCAAACATGGTGAGTTGTTCCTTCAGAGTGATCTTAAGACACCTTAAGTGTTCAAGAAAACGTCACAATAGAATCTCTAATGAATACGGGATTTCTTCAAAATGGTGCTACTTTTAATTATTTTTAAGAAGCTTTCTGGAGTAATAATTGAATATTTTTTTTTAATGTGCATCCTGCTGGCAGTTATTCCTACCATGTGAGTAATTTCTGTTAAAAAGTCTAGTAAGAATTTGTACGTATCTTTGGCTGAGCTGATTAATGATCTTACTTGGTCATGAAAGTCATTAAAGTTAATTTCAATTCTTTGCTCATGGTTGTAATAAATGATAAAATTTCCCTGGATTTTTCATGGGCCAAGGAAAAGTTTATGCATTGCTAATATATCTTCTGTACCTGTATTAATTTGCTTTGGGCCAAAAGAAAAATCAATAAAAGAAATACTTAGAAAGCCACTCGTATTTCAGAGGTAGATCAGATGGTATATGATATAGTCAGTTGTTAGGGTGGAGACACTGGTAGGTAATCTTGACACATAAAATGCAGGACACTCCTTTAAATCTGAATATCAAATAAACAACAAATATATTTTTTTCACATAGGTGCTTCCCATATAACAGTTAGTACAAAAAATAATTTATTCTTCTACTACTTATTCTATTATTATTTATTAATTATTATATTATTTTTCATATGAACAAGTGTAAACCTACTTTGCTCACTCGTGGATATACGGCATACTTATATTAAACAACTACTGATGTAAAATTCTAATTAGCTGGATAATCTATACTTTTATTTGCAATATTTAGCAACTCTATTTGAGAGTTAGTTAAAATCAATATTACATCATGGCCCTATCTTATTTTTTGAAGTCCTGTTGATCATTGCCTTAATTTAATATTGTAAGAACAAATTAAATAAATTTGATCTCAGCCTCATTGGCCAGATTACTCATAATAGTTTATGCACAGATAATTTGTCCAAAGCCAAGATGTTATTGGAATGTGCAATAGATATTTTTGAAGCATAATTATTCATTGTCACTTTTATGAGAGTGCATATTTTAATATGTTGATGGTACCCAGCTGGTAAAGAGAGTGCTTGTAGTGTTTATTATTATTATTAATTTGTTTTCAGAGAGAGATGAATAGACAGGCAGGGAGAGAGATAAGAAACATCAATTCTTCATTGAGGCACCTTAGTTGTTTATTGATTGCTTTCTCATATGTGCCTTGCCTGGTGAGCTCCAGCTAAGCCAGTAACCTTTTACTCAAGCAAGCAACCGTGGGCTCAAGCCAGCAACATTTTGGCTCAGCCAGTGACCATAAGATCATGTCTATGATCCTACATTCAAGTTGGCAACCTTGGGGTTTTGAAATTAGGTCCTCAGTGTCCCAGGCACTGATGTTCTATAAAAAGTGCCACTACATGGTCAGGCATGGCTACATAATCCATTTTTAAAATAGACTTATAAATATATAAATATAAAATATAAAGTAAAATGTTACTATGCAAAAAATATAATTGAAAGACATGGGATGAACAAAAACACGAAGCTGGCATGTTCCAAAAGGAAAGTTCATATTAAAATTGCTTAGGAGATGTTCAACATCACTAGTCATTAGAGAAACACAAATTAAAACCACAATGAGATATCACCTCACACCAGTCAGAATGGCGTTCATTAACAAAACAACACAAAATAAGTGCTGGTGAGGATGTGGAGAAAGATGAACCTTCCTACACTACTGGTGGGAATGCAGATTAGTGCAACCACTGTAGAAAACTGTATGGAGATTCCTCAAATAATTAGAAATGGAACTGCCCTTTGACCCAGCCATCCCACTTATAAAAATATATCCCAAGGACACCATATCACTGACTGAAAAAACAAAATGCACACCCATGTTTATGGCAGTATTATTCACAATAATGAACATCTGGAAACAGCCCAAGTGTCCATCAGTGGACGAGTGGATTAAAAAGCAGTTGTGCATATATACAATGGAATACTATGGGGCTATGAAAAAGAAGGAAATATTACCTTTTGCAACAATATGGAGGGACCTGGAAACTATTATGTTGAGTGATAGCAGCCGGGCAGAGAAAGAAAAATATCATATCACCTCACTCATTTGAGAAATCCAAGGAACAACGGGAACTAAGGAACAGAATTGAGAGAGTGGAGAGATCAAAGGGACCAGAGGAAAAGAGGACAGAAGGAAAGGGGATGATATGAGGGGATAAACCCGAAGGGAAGGGGGTAGGGCGTAATAGGGAGGAGGACAAGGGAGATGTTGAGAGGAATATGGGGGAAGAGGGGATGCATTCATTCGGAGTGACTCTAGAATCTATGTAAATACAATTAATTAAATAAAAAAATGCTTAGAGGAAATAGGACTGAAACCAGCTAAAGGTGTCAGCCCTGAGCTCTGGGAGTAAGTGTAGATATAGGAATTGTTGCAAGCATTGACTGGCATGGTGTGCCTACACCTTGGTAAACTCAGATTAGCATATTGGGATTTTTGTGGTCTGGGTTACTAACAATGAGAGGAATTCTGCTGCAGAGACACAAATTCTTTGATTTAGCACAGACTTCGTGTCCTTGGTAAATTCTGAAGACAGCCAGAGGTCAGTCTCCCAGGATCAGCTGTAGCCTGAGTATGTGGCTAGGCTTTCACAAACAATTATTGTGATTTAAACTCCCCTAATGGTCAGGTCCCTCCCCAATGCAAGTTTTTACAGACACTTTTGTAAAGGTAAACTTTTTGCTACATTTCAAAGTGAAGGCCAGGCAGCTATAAGGAGAGAGAATAGTAAGCAAATAACTACAACTTTACAGTGGGGTATAAGAATGTTCTGTTTGGGTGAGGAGAATTTGAGATTTACAGGAGCTAATTTAACCCTCACATTCCAGCTTTTTGTTGTTTATGGAAAAGGGCTAAAGGGCTCTGTCTTGCATAGCTGCTTCCAGTTGATTAGGGTCAGTGAAGTATTTATGGGGAAGGGGATGGATGGAAGTCAGCTGATTTTTGATAGTGGTTCTCCAGAGCCTGCAACGGGGTGGTGGTTTGAAGTAACGTAATCTCTCTGACAGACTCATTTGCAAATGCCCATAGACAGTCCTGGAGGAAAGAAGAAAAGAGACACACAAGACATGGTCTAAAAGTTAGGGTAACGGTGAGGAAAAATATGGAACCTATAAAAGCTAGCAGCCATAGACACCAATTGAACTTGTATAACCAGGTGTCACAAGCATTGAACTGACACTCTCTTATCTTAGCTGCCTTTTCATTCAGTTTATGAGCCACATCTCTAATGAGACCTGACTGATTGACATAGAAGCAATATTCTTCTTCTAGGAAGAGGCAAAGTCCTCCTTTCTTGGCTGTGAGAAGATCCAATCCTTGCTTGGTGTGTGAGATAACAACTGTGAGAGGATCTATTTGACTTTGTAAGTTGATTAAGTTTTTTGTAATATTATCTAGGCTTTTTGTAGATTTTCTGACAGGGTTTTAGAGTATTGTAGAGTTGTGGCTAGTCCTCCTATGCCTGTCCCAACCCCTGAAGTTATATTGAAGATTACTAAGAGAGACATGAGCTGTACCACCATCCTGTGCCAGAGTTGCTGGATCACAGGATTGGGTAGCAACTGGTTGTTGGGGGCTATATCAACATTGGAAGAGAGATATGTTAAAGTATAGGCTTCTATCCAGTTAGTAGGAAGGCAAAGGTCGTCATTCTCACTGTAAAGAAAGAATATTTCCTATTTTGATAGGTAGGGAAGGAGATGAATTGAGAAGATGTGAGAAAGAGGATAAGGAGGTGTGCTCTTTTCTTGGGGTTCTGATGTCCAGACTGATAATGTAGATCAGGGTCCCCAAACATTTTACACAGGGGGGCAGTTCACTGTCCCTCAGACCATTGGAGGGCCGGACTATAAAACCAAACTATGAACAAATCCCTATGCACACTGCAAACATCTTACTTTAAAGTAAAAAAACAAAACGGGAACAAATACAATATTTAAAATAAAGAACAAGTAAGTTTAAATCAACAAACTGAACAGTATTTCGATGGGAACTATGGGTGTGGATGCATCCTGTGCTCTTCTCACTGACCACCAATGAAAGAGGTGCCCCTTCTGGAAGTGCGGTGGGCTGGATAAATGGCCTCAGGGGACCGCATGCAGCCCAAGGGCCATAGTTTGGGGACCGCTGATGTAGATGCTGTTGCATCTATGATAACAGGAGAGAGATAGGTAGCAGCTCATCAGGTGCAGTGAAAATGAGAGGAAACACTGCGGTGGGAGATGATCCAAGGGAAAATAGAGAGGGAGAGATAAAAGCAGTTAAAAGAAGGAGCTTATAATATAGGAAAGAAAAAGAAAACAGGCTGGTTGGAGGAAGCAGCCATTTGTCTCAGGAGAGACGTGGTGGTTTATCCGTTGATATTAATGTGTGGTTGGATGTTGCAGAGTAATAATAGTGAAGTTGCATACTGTTTTTGGCAAATAGCCTACTAAAGTGTTCCCTGAACTTATGGAGAAGCATAGGGGGGCTTGATTTAGTGTGTAGAGCAAAAGAACCTTTTTGTAGGGGAGAGTTAGGAGTGAGCATTTTTAAACTGTTGATGTAAGTCTAGAAAAGTAAGGAGGCTTGGTAAGCTTGGGCAGTCATATAGTTATCCAGAAGACAGCTTGCCACTTCAGAAAAAATATTACCCTTTTGTTCTGTATGAGCTACAGTAGTATTTGTTTTATTTAGGAGGGAGTATGTGTCGTTAAGAGTTCATTCCAAATTTAAAGGAGTTAGAAATCACTTTAGAGTGGTGTCAGAATTAATACTGTTTAAACTATTGAGAAGGCCTAACCAGGTGGTGGCGCAGTGGATAGAGCGGTAGACTGGGATGCGTAGGACCCAAGTTTGAGACCCCGAGCTGGCCGGCTTGAGCGCGGGCCCATCTGGCTTGAGCAAAAGCTCGCCAGCTTGGATCCAAGGTCGCTGGCTCCAGCAAGGGGTGGCTCGGTCTGCTGAAGGCCCACGGTCAAGGCACATGTGAGAAAGCAATCAATGAACAACTATGGTGTCGCAACAGCAATGAAAAACTGATGACTGATGCTTCTCACCTCTCTCCTTTCCTGTCTGTCTGTCCCTGTCTATCCCTCTCTCTGACTCTCTCTCAGTCCCCATAAAAAAAAAAAAAAAAGACTACTGAGAAGGAAAGAAGTAAGGCTTGTTACTCCTAATTGGGGTTTCCAAACGGAAAAGTGACTAGACAATTGGGGTTTGAGGTAGAAAAATTGTTTCCCAAAGGTAGTGTAAATCCCCTATTAGGTAAGAGTCCCATAGAAATGTGAGGATATAAACCCTTAATGGGAGAGGGGCAGTAGAAAGAACAGAGAGGATTTGTTGAGACAGTGTGGGAGGTATTTCAAGATGCTTAGTGTCAGATAGAGGAGTAGAAAGGGGACAATCACAAATGTTTTTTCCAGAATGTAGCAAAGGTAAACTATATGTATCCAATAAGGTAACTTTGGGATTTTTGAGACAGAGTTCTTCCCTGTGACCTGAGTTTCTCCGGGATAAGTTTTAGCCTGGAAAGGTGAATTTACTTGGGCACAGTCTCTTCAGTTTTGCATCTGTGAGGATGGTTATTAGTTCCTGGAATGAGCCCTGCCATTTCAGCTGTAAGGGAGGTGAGATGTGTGTCTTTTAGTAGGATCTTATCCCTTGGAAATAAGGGAGTGGGGGGGCAATTTTTCTGTGGGTGGTTGTAGCCAGACGTAATCTGCATGTTTCCTACAAAGTTATCTCACAAGGTTTAGAGTTGGGATATAGTCCCTATAAATGGTTTCTGTGGTAGGGAAGTTTTCTAGTAGGAAATGTCTTGGATACATGAGTTCTAAAAGACTGAGGTATATATGGCTCCTTGGGCTTGCCTGAATTATTATTAGATCTTCATTAGAGTGACTGGGAGAAGAGAGGTCCAAGGTTTTGAGTTTTTAATGCTTAGTTTTGTTAAATGTGTTTTGATAATAGAGTTGGTTTTTCCTAACCTTTTTGAAGATTGGCATTTATAGGAGATATATATATATATATCTGTTATCAGACTGAAATGAGGTTGCAAGGACAAAGGACAAATTGGGGAGTTATGTATTGAATGAGGGCCTGGGACATGTGAGTAAAATCTATCTGCCTGTCTTACTCCTGCACCTGGCCTCTTGCTTGATGTGTTGGGAAGGATGTGGGCCCGATGCTTCCCTGTGAAGAGTCTAAATAGCAGATGGAGTAGGCTTTGGTTATATGTTGGAGAGTAGTCATTAGAGTAGGGTGGTAATAAGGGGTTTCAAAAATTGTAGAAGGGGTTTGTATCTTATATGAAAAAATATTATGAATAGATTGTAAGATAGAGAAAGCTATTAATTCAGCTTGTTGGTATGTGACTACTAAGGGGAGGAATTTGGCCTTAATAGTTTTGTGGAGGGAAAGGTTTGAATTCAGAGGGAGCGAGAGTTTGTGTAGTTTTGTGAGATAATAAGTCACAAAGATTGTTATAGGAAAGAACTCTTATCGGTTGTTTAAAAGTGAGGGTTTTGCATTCTTATCTCATCCTAGGATGGGGGTTAGTCAGATAGGAATAATGAGGAAAGAGTGTGTAAAGTGGTGATTTTCTAGACAACAGAGGAGAAAGGGGGTAATCACTGGGTTGGAGGAAACACTGTGGACCCCAACCATTGAGATGAAGGAATGAAACAGCAGTCCTAAAAATTTAAAGAGTGTTAAATATGTGTCCCTCTTATTTAATAAGAAGGAAATGGCGTTACTGGAGACTGGTAGAGTTAACCAAGGCTCTGCCATTCAGATGGTGGAGGTGGAAGCCTGTGACAAGGTCAGGCTTGTTATTCTTTTTCTTTTCCCCAAGGATGACAAGAGGTACTTCTGCATTCAGACCAGTGCCAGAGAGAGACGCCTGGACAAGAAGGGATGGCTCTCCTGTTTGAGAGACTTATGGGTTGTCTGAATTCCAATGTTTTGCACAACTATAGAGAGGGCAGTGTCTGTCTGGTGGCCAGGGATTGGGACAGGAGCAGTTCCAGTGTGCTTCCTGTCTGCACTTAAAAGAAGCATGTGGGGCTTAATTTTATTATAAATATATAATGTTGTGGTTTGTGGAGGAGACTGTATTAAAATTGCCATTACAGGTAAAGGTGGTATAGGAATGGCTAAAGCATCCCACCAGGTAGTGAGTGTTTCAATCAGGACAAAACTGAATTTTAAACCTGGAAGTGCCTAGATTTAATGTATATAGGGTTTGACTGTAACTGAGGTGAGTTAGGGCTTGTCCTGTATATTAAAGAATGTAAAAATGGGTGAAAACAGAGATGGTAATTTATATCAGCAAGCTTTACAGTAACCAGGACAACTGCATTGTGTGTAAAACTGCCTTATAAATGTGTTTTCCTCTGTACTAACTTTCTACAACCTGCATAAACATTTCTCAACTTAGACAAACCTTAACTTTCAGTGAGGACTAAATAATTTGATACTTTTATGACCTGTTGATGGAAAAAAAAAAAGGACAAAGTCATGAGCTAAACTTGACAGGCTCAGATGAGCCCTGCACAATGAACTTGTAAATTTAGAATTTGTCCTTGGGAGTCTTCGCAGATGACTGAAAAGAAAGGCAGGGGTGGAAGTAGAGGTAGGAGGTTGAGGGGGGAATAGGCTGCCGCAGTTTGGATATTAAAAGTGTCTCTTTTTCCTTTAGTGTCCAGAAAGGGGGTTGAGATTTTCCTCTGAGCTTTATAAGAGAAGTAGGTGGGAAGCCTGAGCCAAATCAGGGGTCAGGGTTAAGGAAAGTAAGGGTGGTATTTAATTTTGAGAGAATATTACAGTCCAGTAGGAGGGTAGGTAGGGTAGGAGGGGAGAAGTTAAAAGGAGTATGTGCAACTAAGAGATCCTAATGTGCATTATAGGAGTGTGGTCAACGTGGGTCAAAAAATTTGGCCATCAATCCCTACAACAGAGACCATAGACTATTGGAGGGGTACCCCAGTAAGGCAGAATAAATTATTCCCATATTTATAAGGAAAGAAATTGGCCTACCGGCCATCATGAGTCTTTCCCAAGGCTTAGAATATCTGGGTGTCTGTTCACAGGCACTCTCAGTCTTCAGCAGCTAGGCCTATCAGCTCTGGAAAGGAGGCGTTGGCACCAGCCAGCATGGGAAGGGATGGAGTCTTACCTAGAGGGGTCTGATCACAGTCTGACTTCCAATGGGGCCCATCACCAAGGAGGCAAAGCTGGGGGGGTGCTGGCCTGGATTTGGACACTTGCTAGCCCAGTGACCTTTATTGCCACACTTAAAGTAAGCACCTGGTGGGGATGATTTTTGACATTTTGACTGCCCTTAGTGTTCTGAATTGGGTCTGCAGGCCCTTGATTGCAGAGATGAGCATTTAAAAGAAAGCTGGTTTTTGCTTTGGGGTTTCTTTGTCCCTACAGTTAAAGACTTTGAAGGTCAGTTTTAAAAGATCACATTGGAGAGTTTGAGGGCTATTTTCTAACTTTTGCAGCTTGTGCCTGATGTTGGGTGCTGATTGGGAAATGACATTAATGTAAAGGGCTCTAGTTGGCCTTTGCGCTAGAGGGGTCTAGGAAAGTATATCTCTGTGATAGATTGGTTAAGGAAAAAGAAACATGGATTCAGACAATGTCCTTGACCCCAGCTACCTTTGGTAAAGGTACCACTCTTAAGATGTACCAATCCAAGAAAAAGGAGGGAGCAGGGCCAAAGACCTTCCAGGCGGGTATGCACTGGTGAAGAAAAGGTCTGAGGCTGCACTGTGGGGAGGTGGGAGAGTTGCAGTGCTGAATTAGGAGAGGACTCTGGTTGTGAAGGGGTTGCATCCTGGGTTTCAGGAGGTTGAGGAGCTGAGGAAGCAGCAGAAGAAGTTGGGGGAAGGGGGGTTGAGGTCAGCAGGATAAAAGGGGGGAGGAATATTTGAGAGTAAGAACAAGAATTGCAGAGAGTGGGTTGTGGTCAGAGTGCAAAAAGACCTGGACATAAGGGATTTCAGACCACTTCTTTCTTTGCTGACAGTCTGAGAACTGGTGTGAAACAGAGTGTTCAGAGGATATTTTTAGGAAGTAACTGAAAGGGGTTGTTTTGGGGATGGTGGGTTAAAAATTCACCATGATGTGATTTGTGAGTGTCTAGCAGTCTACAAGGAGGGAATGGACTGTACTGGATGGCAAGATGGGTGTTCTGACAAGGCAGGTGTCCCCACTGTCTTAGGCCCACTGGGCCTAGAGACTGGCAACTTTCTAGGCGTCCCAATATGGTAGTACAGCTGAAAGCAAATATCTGGGAAATGCTAGAAACACCCCTCTGACCAACCTCACATTTTCAGAACCATCTTGAACTGCAGGATAAGAGATGCAGGAGGGGCTCAGAAAATTCCCACTTACAGAGATGTCATAGATTCACTCATCCATGTGATTGTTGCCCAGTGTGGATGTGGCAAGTTGAAATGAGAGGCTAGTATTTCTGTGTCTTGTTTTCAGTTCCTCTCCATGTAGGTTCAGGAGGTTGGCCAAAGGGTTGGAGGGACTATACTGCTCACAAAAATTAGGGGATATTTCAAAATCAATATGAAGCAATAAAAAAAGAAGCATTTGAATTTTTTTAAACAAGAACATCAGAAAAGCAAACTACATGTCAAAGAAAGTTGTTCAATTATGCAAATGAGATGCAAAACCAACTTTTATTTCATTGATGAAAATGCTCTATACAAAAGGCTCAAAGTGTTGAAGTTTCTTCACATTCTCTAATCCCCTGACTTTTGTGAGCAGTAGTAGTACCTCACCTCCATAGGCAAGGGAGGTAGAATCCACAGGTTAGGCTATCTATGTCCACCACTTCCTGGGCAGCAAACCTCACCCCTCACTGGGTCAGGGTTAGACCCTCGATTTGACTCTGGCACACACAGCTCCTGGGTTTCACTCCCAGAATGAAAGGCAGAAACCTTTGGATGAACTGAAAACACAAGGATGGTATATTCCAAAAGGAAAGATTATTTTAAAATTGCTTGGGGGCAAGCAGATTTAAACCAATAAAAGGTGTCAGCCCCAACCTGCTGCAGGGTTGAACAGCAGATATAGGGATTGTTGCAATTGGCTGGTATGAGGTGCTTGCACCTGGGTAAACTCAGATTAGCATATTGGGGGTTCTGTTGCCTTGGTTACTGAGTTAACCAGGGGAATTCTGCTGCAGAGACACAAATTCTTTGTTGTAGCACAGACTTGGTGTCCTTGGTAAATCCTGAAGACAGCCAAGAGGTCAGTCTCCTAAGAATAGCTGGGACCTCAGTCTGTGGCTAGGCTTTCACAACTATTGTGATTTAAACTCCTCTAATGGTCAGATCCCTCCCCAGTGCAAGCTTTTTCTGACATTTTTGCAAAGGTAAACTTTTTGCTACATTTAAAATGAAGGCCAGGTAGCTTTTAGGAGAGAGAATAGCAAGCAAATTACAGCTTTACAATGGGGGATCAAAATTTTCCATTTCGGTGAGTGGAATTTGAGTTTTATAGGGGCCAATTTAACCCTAACAATAATTAATATCACACGCATAGGATTTCTATTTTTTCCATCTCAATAATTTATTTACAATTAGATCATCTGCATTTAAATGTGTTTGCATATTATTATCAAAATATTTTGAAATAAGACACTGATAGTTCATTTAAGCCTGATTAGAAATAAAATTCAGTATAATATAGATCAATGTAGTGCCACATTCAAGTAGGGTTAATTAATAGCTCAGAAAATAACTTCTAATGTATTGTTGTGATTTGACCTATGTTGGATTAATATATGAGTAGTAAAAATTATTGAGTACCTGTTTTCTGAGAATGTTTAATCAAAATAGGGTTAGTTTCTTGACAACTATGCTTTTACTATATAGTTGTTGTATAATAATTGTTAACTGTATTCTATTTTTCTTTTGTAATTTTTTTCTCAATGGGCTAAACAGCTGTTGACATAGAATGAGTGCCTTAATCTTATATAATCTTTGTTGAAAAATTGTAGCCTTTAATGTTTGTACTTAAAATGAAACCTGCATTTACTATTATAAGTGCCATTAAAAGGTGTGATTTTACAAGTTAGTTATAAATTAATTTTCTGTATCTGTCTATATTGACTTCCAAAATTTATTTCAAACAAAAACCTTAGTTAAAATTGCCAATATAGTAATTCTCATGTGTTCATATGGCACATTTATAGATACTTATCAATTCATTTTGCATGTCATTGCAAAACACAGTGCATATTCAGGATGAATTAAAATTTATTTGTCGATAATTACCAATTAGAATTGTAGCCAATTCCTATTTAATGAGTGTAATTCACAGTAACTGTTTAGTGTAAATCTGACCTGAGTCCTTACACTTGTCTTTTTTTAAATTTTATGATATCTTCTAAGGAAGTATTGTTTTATTTGCATTTTAAGAGACTGAATACATAAATAGAAAACACTTCAGACAGTTTGACAAGAAGCTCAGTCCCTTTTTAATTGACTTCCTGAAAGACAGAGATAATAAAAAGCAGAACAATGAAATGCAAACATAAGAGATTACCTATGTTTCACTTTACTGAGTAAAGAGTGTGGCCTAATTACAGCCATTCCAAAGAAGTGTCCTCACTCAAGGTAAATACAAAGTAAACAAAATGCCAAGGTATGTTCCTGAAACAAATGTGATGGGCATATATTGGCTCAGTGTGCAGAGAAGGAATTTTGGTCAGACCATGACAAAAAAGACAGATGGTTGAACAGAATCAAAAGCACATTCTTTTGTGACTGGGAACATTTTACTGGCAATGCTAACTGCACAATGCAGACTTTAACTGAAACAGTACTTTATGTTTCTCTCCCCATCCCAAAAGAAGCCCAATAGATAGGAAACTGACACATAACAGAAGAGGACATTGTTTGCCAGGTTATTTCAGTGGAATGAATACACACAGCCTGGAGTGAGGGTGCCCTCCACAGTGATCCCCAGAGTATTTCTGTATGTGCTGTGATGGTTATTTACAGAAGAGTTAGCTAAAATAGCTAACTATTAAAGGTATCCAAAAGGTCTGAGAAAATGTGTTTAAAACATATCATTTTGTATTGCTGCTGATGGTAATATTTTTTAGATCTTTTAAAAATAATAAATATATTCTGTTAGAAGTATATTTATCCAGAAAGATATTAATTTGAGCTCTGAAAAGCAATGTGGAATTATGGCATCCCCTTTTGAATGAGGAGTCATTGAGTTCCACTTGAAGCTCCCTTTTTAATTTCCACCCTTTTTTTCAACTGAGCTGAGTGAGGGCACATAGTGGCTGGGTCTTTTGGGGCCTTTCCATTGAAATCTTGCACTAGAGAAATTGTGGAACACACACACTTGGTTTAGTTTCTGTGGTCTGGTATTTTGGCAAGACTGTCCACTTTATAAACAAAACTCTGGTCCTAGCTCTTCCTTCAGGATCAGGATTAGCTGCATGGTGACTTAGTTTGGAGGAGACTGCCTTTACAAATTTAAATCAGATTTTTCAATAAGTGAAGTGAGGTGATTTGAAACTCCTAGTCTTTTCTAGAGCTAAGACAACATCTGCAGGTATTAATATATCTTAATTGGATGCAAATATTTAATCGTAATCTAAAATAGATTCTGTACACATATCCTCTTTAACTTTGACAATGGAAGAAATGTAATTTGGGAAAAAATGGAAGAACAAGAGTGATGGTGTCCTAGAAATTCTGTATGAAGAAAAAATTATTCATTTCTTTGACAAACTGTAAAGAGGTATCATAAAATTTCACAAACCACACTCTACAGAAGCTGCTGCTTTCATATATAAAAGCACCCAAATTATTGCTGGGTCCACAAGTTTGAAACTTACTGCATCTTTCTATTTCTTTGAGCCATTTGGAATCTGCCAGAGTCTTGCTCTACTATAAAGGAGATGTTAAAATAGAAAATCATGAGAAACAAACAGTTTTTCTAGAGGCTATGAGCACCAATGACACTGAGATGGTTTACGTAGTTTGTTTGTTTGTTGCTTTTTTTTTTTATCTATGCTCTCACAACACATCCATAACCATCAAAGTAGTTCCTGAGATAATTCAAAAGCTTTTAAAGACTCTGGATTTCTATGTGCAAATGAAATGGGAATTCACCAGCAGGGTACCCTTGGTTTCCAGAATATATTCAGATGATATTAGTTGCATTTGGAAAAATGATGAGAAACTGTGTATAGATATCACATTGCTCGGATTTGAGAGCATGAGCTGAATAAAAGGGAAGCTAGTTTTATATTTAAAAGAGAAAACAACTGGGCAGAGTTGAAGGAAGTCAACCACAATGACAAAGTGGTCAGGAAATGGAGCATCTCAGTCTAGACTTGATAAAGCCAGTGTGGGGCAAACTAATATGTTTCAAGTTTGTAACCTGTGTGTTAGGTTTTCTCACCTATATTTTGCCTAATTATTGCATTGGCACTGGCATCACCGTGTTTGTTAGTCTATAAAAGTCTGCTGTACTTACCCACAGGGCAGCAGATTGCAAATTGCCTGTGCTGTGGGGAGGGGCGATTATTTGCTGGAAAAGGTTACCCCCCAAACTGTTTTGCCAGAGAAGCTAGAATCTAGAGAGAGAGGGAGAGAGCTGAGGGGCTTGGGAGCCTTGCTGAGGTTGGTGGGTGCTGAGAGAGAGGATGGCAGTCTTCCCTGCCTGCTTGCTCATCCGCCATTACTAGACTTTAATAAAAGAAATGGGCCACCATTTTCTGGCTCCACGGTTTCTTTATTGTCTGCCTGAATCCAATGAGAACCTACGTGGCCATGGGGGTGGCCACTGACCCTAGAATGAACATGCAGGGAAGTGAGATGTGGCACACTCAAGTCTTAAAAATCATATAGGGTCCTGGTCAGTTGGCTTAGTTGGTTGGAGCATGATATAATACCACCGAGACTGCAGGTTGATCCCCAGTCAGAGCACATACAGAAGCAACTGCAACTGGAAACAAAACTGGACTCAGGGTTACCTGTCACCCCTTTTGCCAATTTAAAGAAAGATGAGGACTGAGTAGGTACAAAATGTGTCTTTATAAAGAAACCAGTTGCCTTGAGAAAGCAGGGGATTTCTGTTCACAAAGCTTCTTTAACATTGGCCCAGTTCCGGAGGGTTTTATAGTGTTCAGGGGCTGTTAATAATAATATCTGGGGCAAAACAGAAAATAAGTTCATATAGTTAGTCACCATAACAGTGTGTGAGTTGTGGGAGTCCGGTTTGCCAGATGTTCTTCTGATATAGCACAGGCATAATCAGTATGATCTTCATTGGTGTCCTTGGTAAATATCAAGGCATCATGGATAGATATCTTCGAGGAACAGCTGGAACCTGGTGCCTCTGGGACCATCTGCTCTGGAAATTATCTGTAAAAAGACTCCTTATTTTCTCAGAATACAAAGAAAAGATTAAATATTGATGAACTAAGTTTCTAGTTATTTTATAGGCCTTTACTTTTCACAGTAAATGCTGTAGCTGGGCTTTTATAAACAACTATTATGACTTAAACCCCCCTAGTTGTCACATCCCTCCAAAATGTAAGCTTTCCCTGGCATTCTTACAAAGGTAAAGTTTTTGCTACATTTCAAAGTAAAGGCTAGAAATCTATTAAGAGAGACTAGCAAGCAAATTAACTATTTCTAACCCTTACATATCTCCTATTGATTACAACTAAGTTACTATTATTGAAGCCAAATTTCTAACTTTTGAGTTCCCTTATAACAACTGAGTGCAAACTTAAGTGACATAACGAGTGAATGTTTTTCTTTCTCTCTCTCTCTCTTCCTCTCTCTGTCTCTCTAAATTCAATAAATTAAAAAAAAAACAAAAAACTCACACACACCACTTTCTGTTCTGCCCACTTCCATAATCAGTTTGAGCTCTATCTAAACTGGTCCATGATACCACTACCCATACTTGCTTTAGTCTTTCTAACTTCATGGTGTAATTTGTACATATTATCTTCCCTCCAACTGAAATTTTATCTCAGTTTGTGATTTGTCTACGTATGATAGAACCCTTGAACATAGCCGAAACAGAATCTCCTTAATTTGACAATTTAATTAAAATAAGTAATATTGGTGCTATTCCTAGATGAAAATGAGTAAAAATACAAAATCTTGAAGAATGGGTTTTATATTTTCACTTTATGTTTTTATTTGCTGTACTTAGTCAACTTAAGAGAGGCAATAGGCAGTAACTTTTTATAATTCAGATAAAGTCTATTAACCATCTTTTTTCTATCTTCATAATAAAAATTTTTATACTAATTTTATAGATAGAATAAACTTTGTATCTAAATAAAATGGGATAAAAATCTCAAATTTGTAGAGTAGTAGAAAAATACAAGGTGGTGAGTCAGAAGTTCAAATTAACTTACAAACTTGCATAGAATACTTATGATTGAGAAAAGATATTCTGAGTTAGAAATTTTGAGTAATAAATGAACTGTGAAATTATAGCATATCCCATTCTTCTCAATGTGGTTTCACCAATTTGGGCATAAAATCATTCAAATAAAATAAATTTCAATTTATTAGGAAGTTTTTATTTGAGCTATAAAAAAGTGACATTTTCTCTGCAGGTTTATCTTACAACATGCAGCTCATAATGGGAAGTTCTTTCAAACACTGCAAGGGAATGATTGGCAGAAGGCATTGTTTCATGTGCTCTTTGATGCCCATTGGCGTGAGACTTGAAGTTTGAAAGAACCCTTTGTAAGTTAAAGGTTGAATAGTCTAAAAAGGCAGGCTATACAGCATCTAAGTATCCCAAGGGGGATTTGTTCCTGCTCTTTGAAACCTGTCCTTTGGACAAACTAAAATGATTTCAAAGGGAAATGATTGCCAACATGGTACATTTTACTACGGAAGAACAGTGAGCTATACAATGAGGTAAAGGTCAACTGTGGTTATTGGTTAAATTTTCAGGAGAAATCAAAATCTATTACTGCTGAAGGAAAGAAATGTGTCTCACCACAACGTTCACCTTCCTCTAATAGAAGATAATTGAAACTACAGTGTGTCCGTGAAGTCATGGGGAACTTTTGACCTGTCAAAAGTCAAAAGTGCACCATGACTTTACGGACACACTGTATTAGGTTAAAAAACTACTAATAATACTCTCTTAGTTGTCTTTATATTGCAATAGTAGAAAAGTTAGGGTAGCATTTTTCATTGACTCTGGTAATTTTTTTTAATTTTAATGGGGTGACATTAATAAATCAGGGTACATTTGTTCAAAGAAAACATCTCCAGGTTATCTTATCATTCAATTATATTGCATACCCATCACCCAAAGTCAAAGTATCCTCTGTCACCTTCTCTCTGGTTTTCTTTGTGCCCCTCTCCTCCCCCCTTCCTCCTTTTCCTTCATCCCCCCACACCGTAACCACCACACTCTTGTTCATGTCTCATAGTCTCGCTTTTATGACCCACCTATGGATGAAATCATACTGTTCTCAGTTTTGTTTTTTTTTCTGTTTTACTTATTTCACTCTGTATAATGTTATCAAGGTCCATCCATTTTGTTGTAAATGATCCAATGTCATCATTTCTATGGCTGAGTAGTATATTCCATACTATATATGTACCAAAGCTTTTTAATTCACTCGTCTTCTGACGGACACTTGGGCTGTTTCCAGATCTTCACTATTGTGAACAATGCTGCCATGAACATGGGAGCACATTTCTTCTTTTCAAACAGGGCAATCGTGTTCTTAGGGTATATTCCTAAAAGTGGGATAGCTGGGTCAAAAGGCAGTTTGATTTTTAATTTTTTGATGAATTTCCATACTGTTTTCCACAGTGGCTGCAGCAATCTGCATTCTCACCAGCAGTGCAGAAGGGTTCCCTTTTCTCCACATCCTCGCCAGCACTTATTCTGTGTTGTATTGCTGATAAGTGCCATTCTGACTGGTGTGAGGTGATATCTCATTGTGGTTTTAATTTGCATTTTTCTAATGATTTGTCATGTTGAGCATTTTTTCATATGTCTATTGGCCATCTGTATGTTCTCTTTGGAGAAATTTCTATTCATTTCTTTTGCCCATTTTGTGATGGGTTGTTTGTCTTCCTGGTGTTGAGTTTTATAAGTTCCTTATAAATTTTGGTTATTACCCCCTTATCAGACGTGTTGTCGAATATGTTCTCCCATTTTGTGGTTTGTCTTTTTATTCTGTTCTTATTGTCTTTAGCTGTGCAAAACATTTTAGTTTGATATAGTCCCATTTGTTTATCCTGTTTTTTATTTCACTTGCCCTTGGAGATAAATCGGCAAATATATTGCTTGGACAGATGTCGGAAAGCTTACTGCCTATGTTTTCTTCTAGGATGCTTATGGTTTCACGGCTTACATTTAAGTCTTTTATCCATTTTCAGTTTGTTTTTGTGAATGGTGTAAGTTGATGGTCCAGTTTCATTTTTTTGCAGGTAGATGTCCAATTTTCCCAAAACCATTTGTTGAAGAGGCTGTCTTTACTCTATTGTATGCTCATTCCTCCTTTGTCAAATATGAGTTGTCCATAAAGGAATAGATTTATTTCTGGGATCTCTGTTCTATTCCATTAATCTATGTGCCAGTTTTTATGCCAATACCAGGCTGTCTTGAGTACAGTGGCCTTGTGGTATACCTCGATATCCGAAAGAGATATACCTCCTGCTTTATTTTTTCTTTTTAAGATTGCTGAAGCTATTTGTGTTCTTTTTTGGATCCATATAAATTTTTGGAATATGTGTTCTATATTTTTGAAGTATGTCATTGGTATTTTAATAGGAATTGCATTGAATTTATGAATTGCTTTGGGTAATATAAACATTTTAATAATGTTTATTCTTCGTAACCATGAGCATGGTATATGCTTCCACTTGTTTGTATCTTCCTTGATTTCTTTTGTCAATGTTTTTTTAATTTTCTGAGTACAAGTCCTTAACCTCCTTGGTTAAATTTACTCCTAGGTACATTATTTTTTTGGTTGCAATAGTGAAGGGGATTGTTTCCTTAATTTCTTTTGCTGACAGTTCATTGTTGGTATATCAAAATGTCTCTGATTTCTGAGTATTAATTTTATATCCTGTCACCTTGCTGAATTCATTTATAAGGTCCAGTAGTTTTTTGACTGAGACTTTAGGGTTTTCTAGATACAATATCATATCATCTACAAATAATGACAGTTTTACTTCTTTTTTTCCAATTTGAATGCCTTTTATTTCTTCTTCTTGTCTGATTTCTGTAGCTAGACTTCCAGAACTATGTTGAATAAGAGTGGTGAAAGGGGGCACCCCTGCCTGGTTCCTGATCTTAAGAGAACTGCTTTTAATTTTTGTCCATTTAGTATGATGTTTGCTGTGGGTTTGTCGTAGATGGCCTTTATCATGTTAAGGAATGTTCCTTGTATTCCCACTTTACTGAGAGTTTTGAGCATGAATGGGTGCTGGATTTTATCAAATGCCTTTTCTGCATCTATTGAAATTATCATGTGATTTTTGTTCTTCCTTTTGTTTATGGATGAATCACTTTGATTGATTTGCAAATATTGAACCAGCCTATCCTCCCCAGAATAAATCGCACTTGATCATGGTGTATGATTTCTTTCAAATATTGCTGGATCCAGTTGGCTAATATTTTGTTGAAAGTTTTAGCATCTAAATTCAGCTGGGATATTGGCCTATAATTTTCTTTCTTTGTGTTGTATTTGGCTGGTTTCGGGATCCAAATTATACACGCCTCATAAAAGGAGTTTGAAAGTCTTTCTTCCTCTTTAAGGTTTCTGAAATAGCTTGAGGAGGATAGGAGTTAGTTCTTCTTTGAATTTTTGGTAGAATTCACTTGTGAAGTCATCAGGCCCAGGACTTTTCTTTGTTGGGAGTATTTTGATAACTGTTACAATCACATGTTGTAATTGGTCTGTTTAGGTGTTCTGATTCTTCCAGATTGACTTTTGGAAGATTATATGATTCCGGAAATTTTTCTATTTCACCTAGGCTGTCAAATTTTTTGGAATAGTGTTCTTAGCAGTATATTCTAACAATACTTTGTATTTCTTTTGTGTCAGTTGTTATTTCTCCATTTTCATTTCTAATTTTATTTATTTGAGTACTCTCGCTCTTTTTCTTGGTGAGTCTAGTTAAAGGTTCATCAATCTTGTTTACCTTTTAAAAGAACCAGCTCCAAGTTTTATTGATCCTCTGTATTGTTTCCTTAGCCTTTATATCATTTAATTCTGCTCTGATCTTTATTATTTCTTTTCTTCTACTGGTCCTTGGCTTTATTTGCTGTTGTTTTTCTAGTGCTTTTAGATGCAGGGTCAGGTTGCTTTCTTGAGATTTATCTAGGTTTTTCTGGTATGCCTGTAGTGCTATGAACTTCCCTCTCAGTACTGCTATTGCTGTGTCCCATAAATTTTGAGTTGATATATGCTCATTATTGTTAATCCATTCATTATTTAATAGCATGCTATTTAGCTTCCAATTGTTTGAGTATTTTTCAGTTTTTCTTTTGTGGCTAATTTTTAGTTTTATGCCATTGTGATCAGAGAAAATGATTGATATGATTTCAATCTTCTTAAATTTGTTGAGACCACTTTTGTGTACTAACCTGTGGTCTATCCTAGAGAATATACTATGAGCGCTTGAAAAGAATGTATATTCTACTGATTTAGGGTGAAAAGTTCTCAAGATATCTATTAAATTGAGTTGATCTAGTGGATTCTTTAAGTCAGCTGTTTCTTTATTAATTTTTTTTCCTGAGGATTTCTTGAGTGATGTTAGTGGAGTATTGAAATCTCCTACTATGATAATATTGCTGTTGATCTCACCCTTTATATTCATCAAAGTCTGTCAGATATAAGTATTACCACAGCTTTTTTTTCATTTCCATTTCCATGAAATATTTTTTCCATTCTTTACCTTCAGTCTATGTGCATCTTTTGTTTTAAGGTATGTCTCTTGTAGATAGCATATATATGGGTCCTGCTTCTTTATCCATGCAGCTACCCTTTGTCTTTTGATTGGATCATTTAATCCATTTACATTTAAAGTTATTATTGATATGTAGTTGCTTATTGTCATTTTATTCTTTAAAGCTGTATTCTTCTTTTGCTATATTCTTTTCCCCCTTTGAACTGCTCACAACAGGCCCCTTAGCATCTCTTGCAGAACTGGTTTGGTTTTAATGAATTTCTTGAGGGTTTTTTTTTTTTTTTTTTGTCTGGGAAGCTCTTTATTTCTCCTTCAATTTTAAATGTTAGTCTTGCTGGATAGAATAGTCTTGGTTTTAGGTTCTTTTTCTGCATTACTTTTAATATATCTTGCCATTCCCTTCTGGCCTCAAGAAGGGAATGTTTCCTTTGAGAAGTTGGATGTCATCCGTATGGGGGCTCCTTTGTAGGTGATAGCCTTTTTTTTCTCTAGCGCCTTTTAAAATTTTCTCTTTATCACTTAGCTTTGGTATTTTAACTATGATGTGTCTTGGTGAAGATTTTTTGTTTGTTTGTTTCTCTTTAATGTAGTTCTCTATGCTTCTTGAACTTGTGAAACATTTTCTAGCCCTAATTTAGGGATGTTTTTAGCTATGATTTGATTGAACAGTGTTTCTATTCTTTGTTCTTTCTCTTCATCTTCAGAAAACCTTATGATCTGGATGTTATTTCTCTTCATGTTGTCACAGAGCTCCCTTAGAGTTTCCTCTAAATTTTGGAGTTTCTTTTCTTTTTTCTGCTCTGCTTCTGTGCCTTTGTTTATTTTGTCCTCTAACTCACTGATTTGATCCTTAGCTTCATCCATCCTACTTTTAATTCCTTTTATCATGGTCTTCAGTTCTGATACTGCATTTGTCATTTCTGTCTGATTCTTTTTTATTATTTCAATTTCCCTTTTTATACTTGTTATCTATTTAGGTGTTCATAATGACTTTCCATTTTTGCTCTATGTTCTTTGAACATCCTAACTATTATTATTTTAAACTCTGCATCTGGTAGTTTGGTTATATCTGGCTGATTCAGGTCCTTCTCTGGGGATTTCTCTTGATTCATTTGGGTTGCATTTCTTTGCCTGCCCATTTTGTCTGTGTATAAGAAGGATGTGGCCACTGGAGTCCAATGTGTATATCTTCTTTTTTCCCTAGGTGTGGTCTGTTTGCAGACCCACCACCCCCTCTGCCACTGCCTAGGATGGTTGGGATGGGTGTTGCCCGCACCAGCCCACTGAGGCTGTTGCTTTGATTTCTGCCTCTCCTCCGCGGGAGGATATGTGTTCTCATGCCAGGTTCTACAAGCCTCAGCCTGTCTGGGCCTTCACCTCTTCCCCACAGGTGGGGTTGCACACTGCAGTTAAGCCACAAGCCCAGATACCAAGGGTAGGGTGAGTACCATTGTTCAGCTGCTGACCCTACCTATTCCTGAGCTTCCGCTCAACCCCTGCAGTCAGAGTTGACTCACTGGTTTCTTGGCTGCATGGGGCTGCTGGAAAGCCTCCACCTGTTCCCGGCTTTAGCCTTGCCCCCGTGGTCCATGCTGGCTCACACAGGGTCACAAACCTCATAGGCCAGGTGATGCTGTGCACACACCAGCCTCTGCTCAGCAGCAGATGTCTGCCCATTCTTGGCCTCCCAGTTTTCCCCCACAGGTGGGGTTGCAGGCAGGCCCGCAGTTTCTGGACCGCTTTCGCATGTCCCCTTCATCTCTGCTAGGCTAGACCGAGCTCACAGTGGGTGGGCCTTCGCCCCCACCGACAGAACCATCTTTGTGTCCTACCACCCCTGTCTCTCCAGTAAGCTCTCAGCAGTGTGGGTTGGGGCACTGCAGCTCAGACCCTCACACTCCATACTGTAGTCCTGGAAGCTTTATGTCTAAGCAGCTCTGCTAGAAGTGCTGTGAGAGAGCTTGTTTGGCTGGTGTCCTGTCTCCCTTTGCTGGTATTGCTAGTTCTGGGGAAATATTCGTTTCAATTAGGGACAGCCACCCTAAACCCTGGGTTAAGTCACTTCTCTAATCAAAAATGAATATTTCCCCTAGAACTAGTAATACCAGCAAAGGGAGACAGGACACCAGCCAAACAAGCTCTCCTGTAGCAATTAGATCAGAGCTGCTTAGTAGGAGGGAGCTCCCAGGCCTACAGTATGGAGACTTAGGGCACTTCCTACTCTGCTGAGAGTTGCTGAAGGGTATGGTGGTGGAAGGACGCTGAAACATGGTTCTGTTGGTGGGGGTGGAGGCCCAACTGGTGTGAGCTCGGTCTAGCCCAGCCTGGGAAGAGGAGACGTGCGAAAGCAGTCTGGCAGCTGTGGACCTGCCTGTGATCCCACTTGCGGGAAAAAGCGAAAGGACAGGACCAGGAAGAGATCTGCTCTGCAACCCTGTGCAAGCCGGCCCTGACCGCGGGGACCGGCCTAGGACAAGGAATGGGCGGGTGCTCGCGGCTGAGCTCATGCTACCAGCCCCACCTGGCCAGAGAAACCACGGTTTGCCATCCTGTGTTCGTGAGCTGGCTCTGAATGCGGGGGCAAAGTAGACCCTGGGACGAGTGGAAGCTCGTGGCTGAGCTCATGCCAGCAAACACTCCCAGCCCAATAAACCCCAGTTTGTGACCCAACGCAGGAGGGCTCAGGCCTCAAGGGTGGAGAAAAGCTCTGGAAGGGCAAAGGCTCACAGCTGAGAGCATGTCAAAAGCCCTGCCCAACCCGCAAAACACTGGCGAGCAGGCTCTGACTGCGGGTGCTGGGTAGAAGCCCAGAAACACGCTGGGTGCGCAGCTGAGCAAGGTGCTCACCTCTACCCTATGTGCTGAGGTTTGTGGCTTCAGTGACAGCCCCTCCTGCAGAGGAGAGGTGGAAATCACAGCAATAGCCGCAGTGGGCCCACTGGCAATGCCCCTACCCAACCACCCTAGGAAGCGGCAAAGGGGCTGGCAGGCCTGCAGAGAGACCAAACCTAGAGAACACAAAGGCAACACATACTGGAGCCAGTGGCCACAACTTGCTATACACAGACAAAATGGGCAGGCAGTGGAATGCAAACCAAATAAATCAAGAGAAATCCCCAGAGAAGGACCTGAATGAACCAGATATAACCAAATTACCAGAAGCAGAATTTAGATTAATGATAGTTAGGATGTTCAAAGAAATTAGAGCAACAATGGATAGTCATTATGAACACCTAAATAGATATAACAAGTATAAAAAACGAAATTGAAATAATAAAAAAGAATCAGACAGAAATGACAAATACAGTATCAGAACTAAAGACCACAATGGAAGGAATTAAAAGCAGAATGAATCACGCTGATGATAGAATCAGCGAGTTAGAGGACACAGTAAATAAAGGCACAGAAGCAGAGAAGAAAAAGGAAGAGACTCAAAAATGTGAGGAAACTCTAAGGAGCTCTGTGACAACATGAAGAGAAACAACATTCACAAGATAGGGGTGCCTGAAGAAGAGGAGAGAGGACAAGAAATGGAAACTTTGTTCAGTCAAATCATAACAGAAAACCTCTCAAATTAATGCTGGGAAACATTCCACACGTTCAAGAAGCACACAGAATTGCATTAAAGAGAAACTCAAAAAATCTACATCAAGACACATCATAGTTAAAATACCAAAGTTAATGGATGAAGAAAAAAATTTAAAAGGTGCTAGAGAAATAAAAGGCTATCACCTACAAAGGAGCCCCCATAAAAATGACATCTGACTTCTCAACAAAAACATTTGAGGCCAGAAGGGAATGGCAAGATATAATCAAAGTAATGCAGAACAAGAACCTACAACCAAGACTACTCTATCCAGCAAGGCTAACGTATAAAAATGAAGGAGAAATAAAGAGCTTCCCAGACAAAGAAACCCTCAAGAAATTCATTAAAACCAAACCAATTCTGCAAGAGATACTACGGGGCCTGTTGTGAACAGTTCAAAGGGAGGAAAGAATATAGCAAAAGAAGAATACAGCTTTAAAGAATAAAATGGCAATAAACAACTACATATCAATAATAACCTTAAATGTAAATGGATTAAATGATCCCATTAAAAGACATAGGGTAGCTGCATGGATAAAGAAACAGGACCCATATATATGCTGTCTACAAGAGAACACCTTAAAAAAAAAGATGCACATAGAGTGAAGGTAAAGGATGAAAAAAAATATTTCATGCAAATGGAAATTTAAATAAAGCCAGGGTAGCAGTACTATATCTGACAAAACAGACTTTAAAACGAACGCTGTAGTAAGAGATAAAGAAGAACACTACATAATGATAAACGGAACAATTCAACAGAAAGATATAACTATTATAAATATCTATGCACCAAATATAGGAGCCCCAACATACATAAAACAGACTTTGATGGATATAAAGGGCGAGATTAACAGCAATACTGTCATAGTAGGGGATTTCAATACCCCACTAACAACACTGGATAGATCCTCAAGAAAGAAAATTAATAAAGAAATAGCAGACTTAGAGAATACACTAGATAAACTTGATTTAATAGATATCTTCAGAACTTTTTACCCTAAAGCAGTAGAATATACATTCTTCTCAAACTCATGGTACGTATTTTAGGATAGACAACATGTTAGGACACAAAAATGGTCTCAATAAATTTAAGAAGATTGAAATCATATCAGGCATTTTCTCTGATCACAATGCCATGAAACTAGAAATTAACCACAAAAGAAAAACTGAAAAATACTCAAACACTTGGAAACTAAATAGCATGATATTAAATAATGAAAGGATTAACAAGAGATCAAAGAAGAAATAAAAAAGTTTCCAGAAAGAAATGATAATGAGCATGCATCACTCAAAATATATGGGACACAGCAAAAGCAGTACTGAGAGGGAAGTTCATTGCACTACAGGCATATCATAAGAAGCTAGAAAAAGCTCAAATAAGCAACCTGACCCTGCATCTAAAAGAACTAGAAAAACAACAGCAAATAAAACGCAGGACAAGTAGAAGAAAGAAAATAATAAAGATCAGAGTAGAAATAAATGATATAGAGGCTAAGGAAACAATACAGAGGATCAATAAAACCAGAAGCTGGTTCTTTGAAAAGGTAAACAAGATTGATGAACCTTTAACTAGACTCACCAAGAAAAAAAAAGAGAGGACTTAAATAAATAAAATTAGAAAGAACAGTGGAGAAATAACAACTGACACAACAGAAATACAAAGCATTGAAAGAAAATACTATGAAGAACTCTATACCAAAAAATTAGACAATCTTGGTGAAATGGACAAATTTCTTGAATCATATAATCTTCCAAAAATCAATCTGGAAGAATCAGAACACCTAAACAGACCAATTACAACAAATGAGATCGAAACAGTTATCAAAAAACTTCCAAAAAAGAAAAGTCCTGGTCCTGATGGCTTCACATATGAATTCTATCAAAAATTCAAAGAAGAGCTAACTCCTATCCTCCTCAAGCTATTTCAAAAAATTCAAGAGGAAGGAAGACTTCCAAACTCCTTTTATGAGGCGAGCATAATTTTGATCCCAAAACCGGGCAAAAACAACACAAAGAAAGCAAATTATAGGCCTATATTTCTGATGAATTTAGATGCTAAAATTCTCAACAAAATATTAGCCAACCGGGTCCAGTAATATATAAAAAAAATCATACACCATGATCAAGTGGGATTTATTCTGGAGAGGGAAGGCAGGTTCAATATTCGCAAATCAATCAATGTGATTCATCACATAAACAAAAGGAAGGACAAAAATCACATGATAATTTCAATAGATGCAGAGAAAGCATTTGATAAAATCCAGCACCCATTCGTGCTCAAAACTCTCAGTAAAGTGGGAATACAGGGAATATTCCTTAACATGATAAAGGCCATCTACGACAAACGCACAGCAAACATCATACTAAATGGACAAAAATTAAAAGCAATCCCCTTAACATCAAGAACCAGGCAGGCATACCCTCTTTCACCACTTATATTCAACATAGTTTTAGAAGTCCTAGCTACAGCAATCAGACAAGCAGAAGAAATAAAAAGGCATCCAAATTGGAAGCATTTCTATATACAAACAATGAACTGTCAGCAAAAGAAATTAAGGAAACAATCCCCTTCACTATTGCAGCCAAAAATTAAATACCTAGGAGTAAATTTAACCAAGGAGGTTAAGGACTTGTACTCAGAAAATTATAAAACATTGGTAAAAGAAATCAAGGAAGATACAAACAAGTGGAAGCATATACCATGCTTATGGCTAGGAAGAATAAACATCATTAAAATATCTATATTACCCAAAGCAATTTATAAATTCAATGCAATACCAATTAAAATAACAATGACATACTTCAAAGATATAGAACACATATTCCAAAAATTTATATGGAACCAAAAAAGAACACAAATAGCCTCAGCAATCTTAAAAAGAAAAAATTAATGCAGGAGGTATCACTCTTCCGGATATCAAGGTTTACTACAAGGCCATTGTACTCAAGACAGCCTGGTACTGGCATAAGAACAGGCACATAGATCAATGGAACAGAACAGACAACCCAGAAATAAACCCACATCTTTATGGACAACTGATATTTGACAAAGGAGGAAAGAACACACAATGGAGTGAAGACAGCCTCTTTAACAAATGGTGTTGGGAAAATTGGACATCTACCTCCAAAAAAATGAAACTAGACTTTCAACTTACACCATTCACAAAAACAAACTCAAAATGGATAAAAGACTTAAACATAAGCCGTGAAACCATAAGCATCTTAGAAGAAAACATAGGCAGCAAGCTCTCCGACATCTGTAGCAGCAATATATTTGCCGATTTATCTCCACGGGCAAATGAAATAAAAGGCAAGATAAACAAATGGGACTATATCAAACTAGTAAGTTTTTACAGCTAAAGACAATAAGAACAGAATAAAAAGACAAACCACACAATGGGAGATCATATTCGACAGCACGTCTGATACGGGGTTAATAACCAAAATTTATAAAGAACTTATAAAACTCAACACCAGAAAGACAAACAACCCTTCTCCTACTCTGCACTGTACCTCAGGATGAATAGCTTTCTATCATTTTGATTAGTATCTGTCAGCATTTGGTCAATGGGAGGGAAGTAGGAGAAGTTGGGGTGTATGAGGAAGGGAGGAACTCATGGATTTATTTTCCTCTCTTTTACTTTTGTTGAATCTCTAGCAGTAGTTGTGTAAGTATGTGGTTGTAGTTTTTCTTTGTTAGGTTCCCTGTACCAAAAATACTATAGAGACTTAATAACTTTAAAAAAAGTTTGTTTTTGACAATTCTAAAGCATGAGTAGATGAAGGCAGAGACAAATTTCAGTGTCTGGTGAGAGCCTGCTTTCTGGTTTACTGATGGCTACCTTCTCCCTATTGTCTCAAATGGCAAAAGGGATGAGGGAGATCTATGGGTTCTCTTTCATAAAGGCACTAATCCTACATGAGAGTTCCATTCTTATGACCTGATAAACTCCCAATGTTTAATACTACCTACATACCTACATACTAATACTACCTACCACACTAGGGATTAGGCTTCAACATATGAAGTGGGAGTTTGGAAAACACATACAGTCTATAGTATAGTCCCTCTGAATAGATTTGTTATGATTCTAGATTTTGATAGTGACTCTGGGCTCTGAGTTTATAGCACACTACATCTTCCATTTGTCATTTTACCCTAGGAGTAAACAAAGCATCCTGCTACAAGATTGGGTTGCTTTACACCCATTGATTTAACTTCCCAACCTACCACATCAGTAACCAGTATGCTAAATTTTCTCTCTTTAAATACCCAGAGGGGTTACTTTTCTGACTCAACTTTACTCCTAAGTACTTATTTAAAACTGTGTTATTAATATTCTTTTATAATTTATTGTTATGGAAGCATTGAGTTTATTTCAGGGGAGCACTAACAGTAGAACCAGATTTGTTGTTAGTGAATTTTACTACCAAAAACCTAATAATAGCATTTGGAAGTTTCTATACTTTCCTAAAGCAAGATCTTCAATAATGTGACTAAATCTTCTTATAACTGTGATATTTTAAGCATTTCTGAGAACCTGTATTATCAGCCCTATTAAAAAACATTTTCCAGTGAGGTTTACTTTTCCTTACAGAGATATCTCAATACATTTTGTTTTAATTTTATCTATTAAACAATAAAACTCAGAACATTTTTAGATTATTTGCCTTTGTAAAAAGCAAATTTCTTGAATTGCAAGAATGGTATTTTCACTTTCTGACATTGAACTGACCCATTATAACAAGCTTACTAAACAATATGCACTTTTGTTCATGATGTTTTAACTATTTTTCTCCTTTATTTCAAATTTTTGCTCAACCTTTCAAATTTGTTCTAATATTCTCATTTTTTTTTTCTCTTTTACTTTACCACATATTTTGATATAGTTTTCTTTTACAATGTACTTGGTTTATCTTTGCAAAGCTGACCAAAATTATCTTAGATGTCAAAATAAAAACTATAATTAATTTTGCAATAATTTGGTATGTTTGACTGGTTATAAATGTGGAAATAAACATGGTATCTCAATGGACCTTCCAGTTGCTGTTTTGTTGTATTTGTTTTTCACTCTGCTAACACTTTAATTAATTTCTCAGTACTTATATAATTAGATATGTATGTTTACTTTTCCCCTCAAATTAAAATTTATATTTAAAGAAAATTATCAGCAATTGTAGAGATAATGCACTTGGCATTTTATTTTAATTTAATTTAACAGATTAACCTTATATCTGCCTACAATATTTTCTCTCAAAAATTTTTATAATCATAAAATTATTTAAAAAATCTGTTCATGAGTAATCATCAAAATAACTTGAAATACAAAATTTCACTTTTTATGGTTATCTACTTCTAATAAACTAAATTTGGGTAGATTAAATTCAAGCATTTTAACATTATAAAGCAGAATAATATCCATATAACTCTTTATTTTGAGCCATTGATCAGAGTAAGGAAATTTACAGGTCACATATTCTAATTTTCACATTTAGTATAACAACAATAATAATGGAAGTAATTGTGTTATATCTATATATCTATATACGCACACACACACTGACACACACACATATATAGTGCTGGAAACCTGAAATGTTTATAAACACATACAAAAAGTAACTAATTAATGAAATATCTTAATAATGATTATTATTGCATGCAACAATAAAGCAAAGTGTCTTGCAATATTTATTGTTAAACTTTATTTAATATTGTGTTACTCAGAAACCAGCTTTAAAGTGGGTTTATTCTCCAACATGAAGGCATTCTACTGTCACACCTTATAGACATAATGCTAAATGTGTATTTTGTTTTATACACATATCATTTTTTAATATATTTTTTTTAATGTACATCATTGTGTAAGTAGCCAGTTGATGTTTGTATTCCTAAACAGTGGTTCCACAAATCAAGCTTAAGCAGTCTTATCTTAGACTGCTACTCTTCCCCAACCCATTCTAAATGATGAACACTACCTGTGATACTCCTAATTCACAGCAGCAGGCAATAATTTCCTTTGGATACTCATTACCACTAATTATTCCCAAGGTTGACTATTAGATATGGCTTGTGAACAATGGAGATGTAAACTTGAAAAAAATTAATTCTAATATTTCCTTTGAGATTTATTTGTACATTGGTGACAACATAAATTAATGGAATTTTCTTTAAAACAAATAGAACCAAAAGCATAGGCTTGTTCTTTTTTTAAAAAAGAAATACAAGTATTTTAAATTAAATTTTCACATATTTTGGAGGGCTCTTAAGTGATTATTTTAAAATATAGAAATAGTTGTAAATCCTGTAGATAAGGTAATATGAAGCAGTTGATAGTTATCTGTTTTTTTCTTTCTCTCAGACTGAAGCCATTTTCAAAAATTTGACTTTGAATATGTAACAATTATATATGTTTTAGCAAAAACATCACTAACAGTAAAGGAGATGAAAGAAGGTAGAATAATAAAAGAAAGAAGATGCGGATGAGTAAAGGAGAAGGGGATGGAATCTGATGAAGAAGAAGAAAAGGAGGTGGAGGAGGAAGAGGAGGTGAAAGAGGAGGAGAAGGAGGAGGAGGAGAAGGAGCGGGGGAAGAAGGAGGAGAAGGAGGAAGAGAAAGAAATAAAACAAAGCATTTAACACATTTATACCAAAATTTCCTTTCACAAATATTTAAAGTGGTTGTTTTGAATATTCTTTCATTAAGATTATAAATTCATTTATTTAAATGCAATATATAATTGCTGGTAAATGCCATCTGTTTGCAAACTTCTTAATATTAAAGATGACACACTTTGTACCTTTTTATAGATACATAATTTGGGGTTTGTTAATGTTTTTGTTAACTTTTGCCTCAAATAGTATTTGTAATATAAAGGACACATATGTCAATAAAAATGTGTGAAACATATACTCAGCTGCTCTTCCAGTCTGCTTTTTAATGCTGGTGCATGACAGTTGACAATGATCCATCTCTTAGTATTCTTTGTGAAAAAAAAAGTTACTGTGGATAAATGTTATAATCAATAAATACAAATAGAAATATTAAAAACAGAGAAGAACAACTTTGTATACAAAGTACACAGGGTGTGTTTTTCTTAAGGAAAGAGTAGATTTGCCCTCAAGGGAAATGACTAGTTGACTAGGACAAAAGTGTAAGAAAAAATGTGGGTTAATATATAAAGTATGTGTGCTTACTGCTTCCCTATAGTCATTTTCTCTTTATATATCCTATATCCTTTAAGGCGACCAAATAATCTTCATTTGCTTACTGCTCAGTCTTCTCAGATACAGATTAATTTAATTTATGAAGTCATTACTTAAACATTTCTTTAATCATAAATCTCATCTCTCCTAAAAGAAAAATTCCTCATCTGTCAATATGTTTGCCTACAAAGGTGTGTGTTAAGAACTAGAAAACAGCTTGGGCTGGTTGGCTCAGTGGTAGAGTATTGGCCTGGCGTGTGGAAATACCAGGTTTGATTCCCAGTGAGGGCATACAGGAGAAGCTCCTATTTGCTTCTTCTCCTCTCCCCCTCTCACTTTTTCTCCTCTCTCTCTTTCTCCCTCTTCTCCTCCTGCAACCATTGCTCAATTGGAGCGAGTTGACCCTGGGTGCTGAAGATGGCTCCATAGCCTCTGCCACAGGTGATAAGAAGAGTTCAGTTGCTGAATAATGGACCAATGTCCCAGATGGACAGAGCATCGCCCCCCAGTGGGCTTCACATGAGGATTCTGATCAGGACACATGGTGGAGTCTATCTCTCTGCCTCTCTGCCTCCCCTCTACTCACTAAATGATAATAATAAAAAAGAAATAGAAAGCAAGGCAGATTTTAGTATAATACATACATAATACAATTTTTATTTTTTTATAAAATTCATTGTGTTGCAAAGCACTATAGTTTATTGTTCAAGAAGTTTTTAAGAAAGCTTAATTTACCTATAGATAAATAAATTTACTGAACAAGTGCTCCTAAAACCCAATTGGTGAAACAGTAGTAATTATTAAATTTCTATCATTTTTTAAGGATGAGCTATTTGAATTACATGTACATTTTCTCCACATCAAACAAATATTTAAGACGTCAGAAACAGAATTAAGTTTTGTTGATTCTTAATGCTTTATTTCATCACAGAAATGACAAAACCATCACTTAGTCTTTGACATAAATCGATATAAGTAATTTACCTTTGCCCCACCCAATAATGCATGATTGTAATGGAAGGTAAAATAATTTGACAAATCAGAGAAGCTATAGTAGCATAAAAGCTTAAAGAATAAATTACCGAACTAGAAATTCATAAGAGACATAGAGAGTTTAACACTATTCTCTTAAAGTGATTAAATTATAATATGAATAAAATATAATTTCCTGTTGGGCCTCAGTATTTGTCTGTTATAATATTATAGTATATTTGTCTTCAGATATTCTCAATGTACTCTGATCCAATCTTCTCTTATTTCCTAGGTTGGTGGTGGCAGCATTTGTTAATAAACCTTTTTTTATTTTTACATTTAGTGGGTTAAATGTCATAATCTCTGATGTGTGTTGTCACTTTCTCTAAATAAAATTCAGCAGCAGCAGTTATTTCAAAATGGTATTGATCAACGGCCAGAAATTCATGAAAGAGGAGAGGTAAAAAAAAAAAGTAATAATTAAAACAGGACAAGGAAAATTGATAAGGGAGCATGACATACATATCTTATGATTTTTGACAAATTTAGGAGTCACTTTGGACCTCTGCCTATAGAAAAATTGAAGTAATTTTTCTTAGCAAAATTTATAATCTTTTCATTTTTCTTTTTCTCTGTCTTTTGGGTGTTTTCAGTATCTTTTTTTTCTGTTTCTTTCTCTTCTACTATCATATGTCTTTAAAGCCTTTCACCCAGTCCTCTAAAAATCGTTTGCCATTTTATCAGGCACTGCTCTGACAAATATGCTTAAAGTTCTTAATGTCTCTGTCCTATAGACAATTTTACAAGGGCTCTTATTGACTAAAATTTTAATATTTGAAGCATCTTTAAAGTGCATGGCACTAAAAAACTATTTTTAGCCTAACTCTTTTTTTTAGAACTTTGTTTTTCTCCAGCTTTCTGGGACTTTATTATAATATTCTGTTTCAGATTTCTTTTCTGTGAAATCACTCAACAATTGTATCTGTTTTAATTTAAGGTAACAGATGCTTCTTTAAGGTCATCTTTTATTTTTGAAATCATTGAGTGAAAGCAAGGATAAATAAAACCATACAATAAAGTTCAAAAGTGAACATCTAAAAAATATCATGTTTAATATCTGTGTTTGAGATCCCAATGAAAATGCAAGAGCTTAAGTGATGGATTTTTCATTCTCTTTTGGGCAGTCAATATATTTATATAATGCCTGACTAGTGGATCTGAAATTAGAATTCATGCTATTTAAAGTATCTAATAATTAAATGCGTCTTAAAGAAACTGCTAAATACTCATTCCATGTCATTTTGTTTTAATAAGTAAATTATATATATCTTCTTCAAAAATGGGATATTAGAATGTATCTTAAAAAACCCAGCCATATTATGAAAGCTAATTTATATTAATGCTTTCATAAATACGCATAAAATTACTAGCCTGAGAATGTATTCTACAAATAACCTTGTTCCATGAATTAGTATTAAATGGCCCATAATCAGAAAAGGTAAAAAATTAAAAGGACAGGATTAAGATCGTAGATATTCAAATTGGCAGAATTTCTTGATAAGAAAAATTTTTTATTTTTAAACAAAAACATAAGCCTTTAGTCACATATATTTGCCACTGCTCTGGTGTTAGAAAATGCCTTCTTACAAAACTACACTGTTCTGGGCATTGTGAATGTTAGTAACAGTGAGGTAGAGTGTCTTGGTTTCTCTGCATCAGAATGTCATACATAAAATGATAGTAACATGTTTCCAAGTAAAAGAGTCTAAACCTGGGGAGAGAAAAAATGAGGTACAATCACAAGAAATAATGATAAATTTATTCTGTATTCCCAAACAGGGCAACTGTAGATGGAGTTGGTTTTGTTAGTAAGCTTCTACCACGTAAGTTTCAAACTATAAGTATTGCTTCAAATCCTTGGACATTAATTGTAGATGTGTAGCCAACTTCTTGGTTCTACCTTAACTATAACCCAATAACACTTCAGCAGTTAGCTCAGAATTAAGGACATATCTGTTAATCTGTCATCACTATCAACCCTAATCATATTTATTTATCTCTTGAAATCTACATTTAATGACTGATGTAATGTCATTTAATTGTTCATCCCTTGTATCATTTTGTAAATATGTTATACTCAATGTTATTCCCATTACTGTCTTATTCCCAAATGCAATAATCAACTAAAAGAAGATATATTTTTCTCTCTTCCTTTCTAATACTATTCATTTATTTTGTAATAAGAAGTGTAAACTTATAAAAATTATGAAGCAATAATAAAACATAAGAATCAAAAAGAAGTAAATCAGGTCATAGCAGTCCCTTAGAATTCACCATATCATTCAAAAAGAGCATTAAAGACATCCTTTTACGTAAAGGGAAATAAAAAAAAGGAAGAGAACTTGATAGAAGAAAGAGTTAAAGAATGTAATAATGGTACACATGCATTTAAAACTATATATTAAATATACTTGTATTTAAAAAAAAGATAAATGCAATTTTCAAAATTTATGCAAATGTTGTTTCATTACATAGTATCAATTCTTTAAAATATTCCTACTGAGGTTATAAAAATTATTGGAGGAACTAATACCTTAGAGTTATAACATCTTTATTTTAATATGTGTTTCTAAATTAGATATTGACAAATGGTTCTTAATTATATTTTGGAAAACAGTACTTGATTCCAAGATCTTTATGTTATTGTATTCTTTCATAAAGATGAAAAAAAACTATATAAAAATACTGTTTTAGCAAAGTCCCCAGTTTTTCAAAACTGTTGTTTTTTGTTTGAAATGAATTCAGTGCTCATCAACTGTCTTTTTATGAAAATGTAACAATTGTGTCTTGAAGATATTAATTAATAGCAATGATTGAGTGATTACATGGAGAAGATAATACTTTTGAGAAGAGATTTTTTCTTATTTACATTCGAAGTGTGACATATCATGCTATGCAATGCAGGTATATATGGTAAAGCACCAGGATTGATCAGGAAATAGAAAGGAGTGAAAGAAAGTATAGGTCATAATCTTTATTAAGGTTTCAACAGAAATGACATTGCTGGACAGGAAAAACAGGTTGATATTGAATAGTGGGAATAACATAGGTGGGCTCTGGCTATAGATGTAGTTTCTAATTTTCTAGTAGTTGCCCCTGAGTCACACATGACAGGGGAAGCATTGGCTTGGTAAGCAGGAGTTAGATAACAGGGTGATTCAGATTATGTGTTCTGTGTGGCAGGGGTCATGTACACAGCTTTGGCTTTTAAGTTGAACCTGTAATTAATGGATGCCAAGTAAACAATCTAATAAAAACACAGAACACATCACTTTCATATAACTTTTATTTTGATTCACATATTCTTTTTTTTTTTAAACAGGGACAGAGAGAGTCAGAGAGAAGGATAGACAAGGACAGAGAGAGATGAGAAGCATCTATCATCAGTTTTTTGTTGTGACACCTTAGTTGTTCATTGATTGCTTTCTCATATGTGCCTTGACCATAGGCCTTCAAAAGACCAAGTAACCCTTGCTTGAGCCAGGGACCTTGGGTCCAAGCTGGTGAGCTATTTGCTCAATCCAGATGAGCCCTTGCTCAAGCTGGCGACCTTGGGGTCTCGAACCTGGGTCCTCCGCATCACATTCCGCATCCCAGTCTGGTGCTCTATCCACTGAGCCATGGTCTGGACAGGCCACATATTCTTTGTTGTATAATAGTTTTGATTTATATTTACAATAGATTTAGTTATTAAATAATCCATGCCATGAGTCTTGCCTTTATAACTAAAAATGAATGGGTTATTTTTTGCCTTTTATTTTGTCTTTAAAAGTTGGGTAAACCTGAGGCAGATAGTTAATTATGGTGGCATTAAATTTTCCCTCATGGAAACTTACTACAAATTATAATAAAAGGTCAAAAACCCACAAATAGTGTATAAAACATAAAATAAGTGTCAAGAGAATTTAGAAGCTAGAAAGTAGATACACAAGGTTATGTGACAATAGCAAAAGATGCAATCTAAATTGACATAAAGTAGGGAGCCACAGGAAGAGAGGCTGTTTGCTCCACAGTTTCTCTTCCCTTCTCTCACAGTGCCCAGAAATTGGAGCTATCAAGTTTTTATTTTATAAAGGTTGAATTTAAATTTTAAATGAACTCATGCACATTGTTTTTTTTTTTTAAGCACTGTATCTCTTAGAATTCTAAATGCCCCCCTCAAACCAGGAACTTAACTGAAAATAAGTACAAAAATCTAGCAGAATTTTGGAAGTTTAATAAAATAAAATGTAGTTTAAAAAGGGAGCTATGTGGTGAAAGGTAAGTGGGAGATCAGAGCAAGAATGAGAAACAGTCCCATTTTCCTTCTCATAACCCAGAACAAGACAGCCGACTATTTATATACAGGCCTAAGATTTAGGATTCCCTACTTGAAAATATATGAATGCCTTATGGAGAAAAGCATTAGCCAGTATTATCTCAGGACAATTAAAAATCTGTGTAACAAAGACACTGACAAAATATACGCAAAAATTTAATTCATTTTTATGGTATGTCTCTTTGTTGTATATGTACAGAAAGACACATCATTAGATTTGAGAAAATGATGTTTAACATTATAGAAAAGGCATGACCTGGCAGTTCAATTGGTTCAAGGGTCATCCTGATATGCCAAGGTTGCAGGTTCAATTCCTAGTCAGAGCTCACACAAGAAACTACCAACGGCCTGACAAGATGGTGGAGCAGTGGATAGAGCATTGAATTGGGACCCAGAGGACCCAGGTTTGAAACCCCAAGGTTGCTGGCTTAAGTGTAGGATTATCCAGCTTGAATGTGGGGTGTCTGGCTTGAGCATGGGATCATAGATATAACCCCATGGTCGCTAGCTTGAGCCCAAAGGTAGCTGGGTTGTAGACCAAGGTAGCTAGCTTGAGCCCAAGGTCACTGGATTGAGCAAGGGGTCATTGGCTAAACTGGAGCCCCCAGTCATGGCACATACAAGAAAACAATTAATGAACAACTAAGGAGCCACAATAAAGAATTGATGCTTCTTATCTCTCTCACTTGTCTATCTATCTCTCTCTCCAATTCTCTAAAAAAGAAATTAAAGAGTAAATAAATAAATAAATAAATAGAAACAACCAATGAATGCATAAATAACTGAAACAGCAAACTGATGTCTCTTTTTTCTTTCTCCTTCTTTTTTTCTCTCTCTAAAAATAAATCAATAAATAAAAATTAAAGAAAAAGGAAATTCTGTTCTGTCTGTAATATAGCAGCTTGATATAAAGTAGTGATAAAATCAAACAGAACAAGATTATTATGAAATGCAAGAAAAAACAAAATCCTGTAAATAAATAAAAAGTATTAGAAAAAACAATCATTCTAAAATTTGTTTGCACTGAGACATTTGTTAGTTTGTATGGTGTATATCACCTGGTACCAAAAGCTCAAAGCTTTTTATTGTCATATGAAAAGTGGGCTACCAAAGAACAGCCAGTAGAGTATAGTTTAGAGGTGTTGACATTGAGAATAACATCCATTAATTTAGAAAAGTATAATGAAAACATTAGGTAAAGTACGCTAAGAATATTCAAAATATATAAGTCTAGCAGAAACATAAATATAAAGCCTTTTCTTAAAAAAATCACTGGATTAATTAAATGCCAAATACTTTACATCAAGATGCACCATCCATTTAAAAACCAATATATTGATAAAATTATATAATAGCTTTATTTTCTAAAATATTTTCAGTAGGAAAATTGTCATGAACATGTTATAAAAAATATGTGAGATGAGAGGCATTACTCTGGCCATCTCTGGAAAATGCAATATGTCACATTGAGCAAAGCTTGATGAAATATACATATATTTTCAGAAGCATCTCTTGGATATTAGTAGAGTATGAGTGTCCAGATGGCAAATCTTGAACCTGAATAGAGTGAACAGAATATTTTTTAGTCGATTAATCATCTTATAAGATCAGACTTGCCAACAGTTTTCCATCATCAAGTGGGGCTGTGAATTTAGAATCAAGTATGAACAATTCTCAAATGCCGTAGTTTTTTTGCATTAGTAGAAATTCTACACTTTATGATGGCACATTTTATGTGTCAACTTGGCTAGACTATTGTACCTAGTTATTTAATCCAATACTAACTGAAGTTTTGCTGTGAAGGTGTTTTGTTCTTGTGGTTAACATCTACAATCAGTTGACTTTAAATAAGATTGCCTTTGAAAATGTGAATGGAACACATCCAATTAATTGAAAGGCCTGAAGAGAAAAAACTGACTTTCCTAGAGAAGAGATTTATTTTAAGAAATGGGCTTATGTAATTGTAGAAGCTACTAAGATCTAAATCTGTGGAACAGGCCCACAGGCTGAAATTCAGGGGAAAATTCTACAATTTTGAGGTAGAAGTTTTTTCTTTCCAAAAAATTTATTTTTTCTGTAGTTAAATCCTTTTAATTTTTTAATTAATTTATTTAGACAATTAAATTTAACAGGGTGACATTGGTCAACCAGAGTAAATAGATTTAGAGAAAACATCTCCACATCATTTGAACAGTTGATTATGTTCTATACCCATCTCCCAAAGTCAAATAATCTCTGTCAACCTATATTTTGTTTCTCTTTAAGCCCTTCTGCTTCCAGCCACCCCCCTCCCTCTCCTTGCTTCCCCTGCTCCTGGTAACCACTGCACTTTTATCTATGTCCATGAGTCTCAGTTTTGTGTCTCACCTATGTATGAAATCATACAGTTCTTAGCTTTTTCTGATTTACTTATTGCGCTCTGTATAATGTTTTCAAGGTCCATCGATGTTGTTTTAAATGATACTATGTCATCATATCTTAGGGCGGAGTAGTATTCCATTGCATATATGTACCACATGTTCTTTATCCAATCTTCTATTGTAGGGCATTTTGGCTCTTTCCATGTCTTGGCCACTATGAACTATGCTGTGATGAACAAGGGGGTGCTTGTGTCTTTACATACCTATGTTTTCAACTTTTGGGAGTATATACCCAGTGGAGGGATGTTTATTTATTGACTTGAGATAGAGAGAGGAAGGCAGAGTGTGAGAGAGACAGGAATTTCAATCTGTTCCTTTATTATTTAAGTTCTTTCAACTAATGGGCTTGGTTCTTTTTCTTTTTTTAAAAATTTTCTTGGAGAATATAAATTTATATATATGCTCAATGTCGTAACTTTAGTAATAATAGTATTATACACTAAGCAAGAAGTGGTTAAAGAGTCAACTAACTATTCCTGTTAATAAGGATTACTTTCAGAATATAAAAAAAAGCTCAATCAATGCCCTTGAAAGCATAAAGATCACAGAATTTCTAGCAAATAAACAAAGAGTATTTCCTAGAGGAAGTATCCTATTTTATGGAATAATTGTTTCTAGCAGATTCACCCTCAGAGCCTATGATTGCTTGTGTTAAAAAAAACCCAACAACTTAGAATGAAATAATTTATAAGGCATGTTCCCCTAAATATCCAAAACTGTAAATTCATCAAACACATGCAGAGTTTATCACTATTCTCACAAAGTGATTAAATTAGAGTATGAATAAAATATAATTTCTTGTAAGGCCTCAGTATTTCCAGGCTTATTGTAGGAATTTATCTTCAGATATTCTCATTATACTCTGAGCCAATCATTTCTTGCTTCCTGAGTTGGTGGTGACATTTGTTAATATGATATTTTTATTTTTATATTTAGTGGGTTAAATGTCATAGTCACAAATGTGTGCTGTCACATTCTCTAAATTAAATTCAGCAGCAGCAGCAGTTATTTCTAAATTGTATTGACCACATGACAGAAATTTAAGAATGAGGAGAGGTAAAAGAAGTAATAAAAAACAGAACAAGTGAAATTGATACCAAAGCATGTCATACATGTTCTATGTTTTTTGAAAAAGGTAGATGTCACTTTGGACCTCTGCCTACAGAAAAATTAAATCAATTTTTCTTCATGCCTTCATGAATATGTATAAAATTACATTTAGCTTGAGAGTATATTCTATAAATACATGTGTCTCATGAATTAGTAATAAATGTCCCATAATCAGCAATATTAAATAGTGCTCTTCCCATATTGAGAAAGATAAAAATTTTAAAAGACAGAAATAAGATTGTAGTTATAACTGACAGAACTTTTTTTGGATGAGAAAACTATTTTTTTTCAAATAAAACTTAAGCCTTTGGTCATATACATTTGCTTCTGCATTGATGTTGGAAAATACCTCCTTACAGAGCTACACTGTCATGGCACCTCCTTACTAACTACACTGTTAGTAGCAGTGAGGTGGAGTGCCACGGTTTTTCTGCACTAGCATTTAAGTCCTACATAAAATGACAATCACATGTTTCTAATAGGAGAGCCTAGAACTGCATAGAAAGAAGAAATATCTGAGAAAAAAAGAGGAATATTTAATAATGGAAAAGTGATATATCACAACAATTGCAACCTCATATCGTAATTAGACTCAGAGTGAATCCTAATACATGAATAGTCCTGGAGAGCAAAATATGCAATATTATTTCTCTCCCCTTGCACCTGTGGATTGCATTTATTTGTACTTTTGAATAATTAATAAAGCTACAGATTGATAAAATCTCTGACTCATGTAATTCTAATTAGGTAATCTTTGATAATTTAATTTTTTGTATAATCATGTGATTAACTTAACAAATTTGAAATGTAAAAAATAAGCATGTAAAAGAAAACTAAAATCCTGTTCAACCATGTTTTTGAAACATAATTTTGAATTCTAATTATTATGATTGTCATTTTTATTGTTAAATGCAATACCGTGACTGTTAGCATTATATAAACGTCAGTATTACAATGATCACATATAATTATTTTAATCACAATCTAAGACAAATCTGTTAATAAATGCTCTCTGAATTTCAGGTTATTTAAGTTCTAAAAACAGTTTACAATTTATTATTTCATTCATTCAAAATCGAATATTTTGATGACCGTTTGAATAACCTCTTTTTCTACCATTCATACATGTTACATATTCTTTTTTTTTTTTTTTTTTTTTTTTTTTTACAGGGATAGAGAGAGAGAGTCAGAGAGAGGGATAGATAGGGACAGACAGACAGGAATGGAGAGAGGTGAGAAGCCTCAACCATTAGTTTTTCATTGCCGTTGCGACACCATAGTTGTTCATTGATTGCTTTCTCACACGTGCCTTGACCTGCCTTGACCACGGGCCTTCAGCAGACCAAACAACCCCTTGCTGGAGCCAGCGACCTTGGGTCCAAGCTGGTGAGCTTTTTGCTCAAGCCAGATGGGCCCCGCTCTCAAGCTGGCGAGCTCGGGGTCTCGAACCTGGGTCTTCCGCATCCCAGTCTGATGCTCTATCCACTGAGCCACCGCCTGGTCAGGCAATGTTACATATTCTTAAAAAATGTATTTGAATATTTAGTTCTTCTCTTTACTTTCAATATGTCTTGAATTCATCTTGTTAAAAACACATTACTGCTATAAATCATTTTAAAAATGAATGAGGAGATTGGGTAATTTAGAATGATTATTAAATTATTCATATTTTCCAATTCCAAATGATTTGTATGCCATTCTGAAATGACCAGTATTATATTCTTCTATTTTTTTTGGTTTTATGAATAATAAAAAATACTTTAAAAAGTTATTAAATTTATTTTAAAACATGAATTTACACTGGATTTAACAAACACTAAGAAAATAAGAGTATATAATTATTTCATACTAAACACATATTTAAGCATGTTTATTAAAATTTGGTTATTTTCTGAATAATATGTTTAGTAAGAAGCTGAGTAGAGGAGAAAAATTTATTCTTGTTAAACAATATTTCCTTCATTTATAAAAATTATTAAAATAAGCCAACATTTATTTTGTTCGTAAGTTAACTACCTCAATTATTTGCTTATGTTCTTCGCTTATTTTAGCATATTTAACTAAATGTGGCCATAATTACCGAAGAATTATATTAGTAGTAAGCAATAGAGTTTTAAAAATTACTGTCTCCCGTTGCATAACATTTTTTTTAATTTTATAGAATTCTATAACATTAGAAAAACAATTGCCTTAGTTCATAATTTGAATCAAGATAATGTAACTATTTTTTCTGAAATATATATCTCTAATAATATATCGTTTTCAATGACTGTAAGTTAACAGCTAACTTGGTATCATTTGCAGACAGTAAACCAAACTGGTTTTCCATTCTCAGACATATGCTCCATATTCTTCTATTTTTTTCTTCTCCGAAAGGTCCCTGTTTAGAAGATCCAATTTATATGCAGTCTATATGTAATATAACTTTTTTATCTTAAGTTTCCAAGGCAACTCAAAGACAACCCCCACCATCCCATCCCATTCTACTTTACACTAATAAGAAACTAGCTTCTAGCCTTCTCTGGAGAACATGGATGAGACAAATGAGAATCAGGTGTAGCTCTTTGTACACTAGGCAAATGAGGTGGGGTTTGGGCCTAGCACCTGTGACCAGATTGCAAAAATACCCTGTTTATTTATTCGGTCTCCAACAGGGTAATATCAGTAGTCATGTTTGGTGTTAAGAACTTCAACCACCCTGACCAGGCAGTGGTGCAGTGGATAGAGCATCAGACTGGGATGCGGAGGACCCAGGTTCAAGACCCCGAGCTTGTTATCTTGAGCACAGGTTCATCTGGTTTGATCAAAGCTCACCAGCTTGGACCCAAGGTCGCTGGCTCAAGCATGGGGTTACGCGGTCTACTGTAGCCCCATGGTCAGGGCACATATGAGAAAACAATCAACGAACAACTAAGGTGTCGCAATGAAAAACTAATGACTGATGCTTCTCACATTTCTCTGTTCTTATCTATCACTCTCTCTGACTCTGTCTCAGTAAAAAAAAAAAAAAATCAGCCAGAATGCAATTAAATTCACTATGGCCAGAATAATTTTCACACTGTTACACATATAGTATTTAAAGTGTAAGGTGATATACTCTAAAATTTTTAGAAGAAGTTGATTGGCTTCTGTGAAATTTCACTAAGTTTAAGTCATAAAATTTTCCAAATTAAAATTGACAAAATTTAAAACAAACGTTGATTTGAGTAACACAGCTCATGCATTTAACTACAGGGCGATATTAGTAATCATGTTTGGTGCAAAAGAATATTAAAGGAAAACTCATAAATTTGTGAGATTTTATTACCATAAGTTAAGGGAAAAGCAAATGAGTTCTAAATGGCGCAAGTTAATGTACCAGGGAAGGGTAGTCAACAGTGCAGGAGTATATAAAGCACATTATAATTGTGATCAATAAACTGTAAGGGTGTTCCAATTACAAAAGCAGTTACTTTAGGACAGACATAATTTGAGAGTTATTTTAGGAAGTTTCAGCCTATCTTCAAAGTTATGAGTGAGTGTGAAAGGAAATCATAGAATCCCATTACATAATGAAGAAATGAAAGAAAAGAGTAATCAACAATAATTTTTAATGTACCTAGTTTATATATGAAATGTATGCAATTAAAATGTTTTGACACATATAAAATTAATATTTGTAGAATCTTGTATCTTTAGGAAGATAAAAATAAATTCAATTAAACAACAATGTAATTTTTAGACTAAATTAAATATAATTGTTTAGTCTAGTATAGATCTGCTCACTCAAGAAAGAGAATTCAACTTAAACCACTGAATCAAAAAATACTGAATTGGATGTTCTCAGCTATCATCTTTCAGGTTTTAACATGATGTTTGTCATTTGATAAGTAAAGTAATTATTATTTCCTTTTTTCTATCTATTAGTTTTCAAATCATGCAAAAAATTTTATTGAATCATTTTGACACATTTTGTTGCTTCTGTAAGTATAGCAAATAGCTTTCTTTATTATTATTATTTTTTGTGCCAATACTTGCCTCATACATAGAAAGATTTGTTAAAATAACTAAATAAGTTTTGGCCTTTTCCTGTTGCTTTTCTTCTGTGGGGAGAGGGTTAGTAATCTGAAAAATATATGATTGAAAATAGAAAATAGTTTACTGCATTATGAGTGTATTGAATGATATTCAATAAAAATAACTATTAGAAAGAAAATAAACAGGACTCACTGAATAGAGAGAAGCAAAAATTATAAAAAATGATTAGATATGTAAAAATACATGAATAAAATAATATTACAGAACAATATCATACATTTAGAAAGTTATTTATTGCTTTTATTGAAATTTTAAAATCTAATAAAGTATACAAGAGGAAAATTGAGTATTTTGACATCCTGCCCATGATTGCACTGTATCTGCTAATGTCAATTTGTAGTTAATCAGGACTAGAAGTCACATTTCTTGATACACTGTGGCATCTAGACATTAACTTGTTTCTCTGTTAGTCCCTTACTAAATTCTAAAATTCTAACTGACCAAATTGATCTGTTTATGCACTCAGAATATATATTTACACACTTGTGTTGCAGGTCATAATACTTATATAAATTAATTATTACTAGGTTTTATAAAAATGAAATCTTAAGACTATTTTTTTTTTTGTATTAAAACACCCTATGAACACAAGTAATCATTCTTCAAATAAACAAAGCAGGTGTTCCTCAGAGACTGATGGGCTTTGAACCTCTAGCTCTTCTTTTTTCCATTTTAAGATTGAAGCAGGGAATTTATAAAGAAAAGAAGCCTCTTATTTTCAGATTAAAGATATAATGAAAAGGGAGTTTTGGGTTCTCCAAGATACCACAAAGTATCTCAATCTTTAAAATTGGCATTTTATCCATCCTCCTGAACCAAACAATGTCTCTTAGCATGATCTCCATATGTACTATATGAGTCAAATGCTTTTCTGAAGAATTCTTGGGAAATATTACCTTATAGTATAAAATTGGTTTCTTTTATCAAAATAAGAGTAAATACAGGACAATAATGATATGAATGAGGAGCACCAATCATGAGGATTTACTTGGACTGCCTCCTCTAATTATGCTCCTTAATAAAAGATTATACTAGCTTGGCAATCAGCAACAACAAGCTGATTGCACTGATATATTTTTCTGCTACCAAACTATTGTTCTTTCCTAAGATGCAAGCTATTTAGTTATGTTTCCATGTGTTGTAAATAAGTATTCTTTTATTTATTTATTTTTATTGACCTTCATAAGGGACTTTGACTTTTACGGTTAACTTCATCAAAAGACATTATCCATTTTGGTACCAAATAGCCATTAAATGAAGTGGGCATCTTCACTATGTTATTATTTTCTAGACTAAACTATATATTTAACATGATTTAACTAATAAAATTAAAATGTGAACACATTTAATTTGTTTTGTAAGGGGGTAAAATAATTAGTTTTCTTTCAACTCTGAGGCACCCAAGTGTGTGAGAATTCCCTACCTCTTCAGATGACACCATTGGACTATGGGTCTTTCCTCTATTCTTGCTTTTTGCCTGGCTAGAATGCTTCTTGAACATAAAAATGAAATATAACCCCATCGGAACCCCTAAGTTTCTAGTCACTTACCTAAGTTGTTCTCATATATTTGTTTGTGGGAAACAGTTTCTAATAGTTTCAGGTAACTCATTTGTTTAGAGCATCGTCCAGATATTTTGCGGTGGAAGATTTGATCCCTGGTCAAGGGCACATATGAAAATCAATCAACAAACACATAAATAATAGAATAACAAATTGATCTCTCTCTCTCTCTTTCTCCCTCAAATCAACAAATAACAATTTTTAAAATGGGGAAAGTGAATGGGTAAAATAGCCTACACTAAATAACTAAGTCAGGCATTGTGGGTCCCTAAGCATGCTATGTTATATGAAATGAGGGAAGCCTCAAGGAAGAGAAAACATGAATTGATAGAGTCTGGTTCTTCAGTCTAGCTCAGTCGATAGAGCATGAGACTCTTAATCTCATGGGCGTGGGTTCAAGCCCCATGTTGGGCACCAATTGTCGTCACCCAGCCATGACAAGTTTATTATGGGGTCCTTGAATGAGAAAAGGTATGGAATTAAATAAGTGATAGAGACTTAAAGATAGCAAACAGTCTCCATTGTTTCTTATCCATAACCTCACTTAGCCATAACCTCTCTCTGCTTCCCCAAGCACATCCTTATTTTTAAATTTTAATGGGGTGACACAAATAAATCCACTTTTATTCATAGAAAAAAATGTGGTCTATCAGCAATTCAATTAAGTTTCCAAGGCAACTCAAAGACAACCCCCACCATCCCATCCAAATCTACTTTACACTAATAAGAAACTAGCTTCTAGCCTCCTCTGGAGAACATGGGTGAGACAAATGAGAATTAGGTGTAGCTCTTTGTAAACTAGGCAAATGAGGTGTGATTTGGGCCTAGCACCTGTGACACGATTGCAAAAATACCCTGTTTATTTATTTGGTCCCCAACACCTGAGAAATATAGTAATATTTTTATTTTATGGAAAGAATTAGTTAAAATCCTTTCACATGAATAATATTAATTTTGTTAATAAAATTTTAAAAATAAATTTAGTCAGGCTTGCCTTATGGCGGTACAGTGGATAAAAGACTACCTGAAATGCTGAGTTCACCAGTTTGAAACACTGGACTAGTCTGGTCAAGGCACATATAAGAAATAATTACAAATTGATTATTCCTGCTCCTCCCCTCCCAAGTTATCTCTAATATAAAAAAAAAATATTTAAAATAAGGGAATAAATTTAGGCAGAATTTTAATATTCTGATAGCTTTCTCAGTAAGCACACTTATGTTTTATTAGTAAATCCTACAGTATTTATATACTGTTAATTTCACTCTACTTTGTTATTTTATGAACTTATTTTGTTTTTATGCTGCTATGTTTTAATAAATATAATTTATAAATTTATTTTTTTCATTGAACTTATTTAAACATTGCATACTTCTCTCCTTTCATTGCACGTTTGAATATCCAAAATATTCAAACCCAATGCATATTTTATTTCTTAAGTTTTATTCCTTGTCTTTAAATGTTTTTATATTAAGCTAATATTAGTAAAAAATAATACTAAATTAAAGTGAGTTAATATTAATTTTAATATATTAAGTTTTCTCCATTTAAAAGCTTCTATTTCAAAATGAATATGAAGTGTTAAAAAAAGCAATTATTTTTCTTTAATAAGAACATGAAAAAACAAATGACACAACCAAGAAAGTTGTTCAGTTATACAAATGAGATTCAAAATCAACTTTTATTTCATTGATAAAAATGCACTAACAGAAGGGTGAAAGTACTGGAGTATCTGCATGTTCCCTGATCCCTTAAGTTTTCTAAGCAGTGTACTTTGCATCAGAGCCTGACCTGGTTGTGACACAGTGCATAGAGCATCGACCTCAGATGCTATGGACCCTGGTTTAAAACCACGAGGTCACTGGCTTGAGCAAAAGCGCATCCAGCTTGACTGAAGGCTCATCAGCCTGAGCACAGGGGTCACATGGTTGAACATGAGATCATAGACATGACACCACGCTTGCTACCTTGAGCTCAAAGTCTCTGACTTGAAGCCCAAGGTTGCTGGCTTGAGCCCAAGGTCACTAGCTTTAGCAAGGGGTGGCAGGCTCAGCTCAACTCCCTTGGTCAAGGCACATATGAAAAACTAAAGTGCAGCAACCATGAATTGATGCTTCTCATTTCTCTCCCTTCCATCTATCTGTCCTTACATATTCCCTCATTCTCTTGCTAAATATACTTATATATATTTTGCATTAGAGTTATAAACTCTTCAGTTTTCCCTGTTTTCATTTAGTAATATTTCTTTTTATTTCAGAACATGGTAAAGTTTTATAAATCATTTACATTTTACAAAATAAAAATCATATTCTTAAGATAATGTCTGAAAAAAATAATATAGATTGAGAAAACTGGCTTAATACTTATTTAGCCATATCTTATTAATAGACATGTGCTTCACCAAATTTTAGGAAAATGATTACTTTTTCTATTATTGTACAATTATGTTTACTTTCCACTATATTCATTTTTATTTCATATATAGTTGACCCTTGAACAACATAGGCTTTAACTGTGGATCCACTTATACGTGGACTTTATTTACTAAGTAATATAAATGTATTTTCTCTTATATTTTCTAAATAACTTCATTTTCTACAGCTTAGCTTATTTTAAGAATACAGAATATAATGCTTACAAAATATGCATCAACATTTTATACCAAGGAAAATTATTCTGAGAAATACAGGTAGGTATTTTATAATGTTAAAATGTTTCCATTCCCTAAGAAGTTATAACAATCCTAAATTTGTTAGGAGTTAATATAAGATTTAAAAGGTAAAATTAAATATAAATAAAAAGTAAGAAAATCCATAATCATCATGTAACATATATTTTCTAAATGATAATAAAAGCTGACCAAAATATAAATCAGTTAAAGCATAAAATATTCAAACAATAATCATAAAATATATTGAATTGATACATATCAATAGTAGTAAAATGCAATATATTTATTCAAGTAGATTCTCAAATTTATAAAAATTGACCTTGTTATAAGCCATAGAGAAATTCTCTAAACTTTAGGATTAAAAGTATAAAGAGTAGGAAATTTAATTAAAAATTAATAAAACAAAATATGAATGAATAAAGGCCTGATCCTGGACCATAAACAATAGCTCAATATATTTAAAATAATTCAAAATAAATATGTTCTTTGATGACAGTGAGATTGACATACAAAGAAATAACAGTTAACAGAAAATTTATTATATATTTAGAAATTATTTAACATTTAAAAGCTATTGAAACACAAAAAATGATGGGTTCAAAAATTTAAAACCATAAGGCAATCAACAAAGTATTTAGAAATAATAAAATAAAATTAAAACATATCAAAATGTGAGAGGAGAGGGTAAAACATTGCTTAAAAAGAAATTTATAGTACTTGAAACTAAATCTAAATTCAATGACCTAATTTTCTAACTTAACTAAAAAAAGTAACTTATAGGATAGAGTACAAGTAAAAACAGATATTACTGAAATAGAAATTGAAAAAATAAAATTACAATAAAATGTGTTTTTTTAGATGAATTATAATCACTTAACCTCTAGTATATTATTAAAAATAAAAAGAATATACAAATGACCAATATCAAAAATGAAAAATATTATTAGAGCTTCTAGAGACATATAAAGGAAAATGACTATATATTATAACATTTTATAAATTTTAAAATTCATATAGAGAGGGAGAGCAAGATGGCGATGGAGTAGGCGGATGTACCAAATTCCAACTCCAAGAACCAAAGTGGATTATAACTCAATTTTAAGAACTATTATCTGGATAAACCAACTTTGAACTAAACTAAGTGGACTCTTCAACCAAGGAACACAGAAGAAGCCACATTGACACTGGTAGGAATAGCAAAAACACGAAAAGGGCTGCCCAGCTCCCCGGAGCGAACTACACCCTGGAGAGACCCGCGTGACAGGAGGAGAGTTTGGCGGAGAGGGAGGGACCAGGGTCCCAGGAACAAATCCCCAACCTGCCGACCCAAAGCCTAGAAGAGGCGTTTGGACAGTATTGAGCTGTGAAACAGTGAGGATACTGTTAGTGAGAAAGAGACAGTTTTCTCAGACCCAAGATTTTTAAAGGGAGAGCGCAGAAAACCTCTCTTACAGCCACTCACCCAGGGCTCCGGGGAACGAGTTCAGAGGAGAGGACCAGAGCAGTGGGAAGAGAGAGTAAACTGGAAGTCAAAGGGAGAAAAACTCTGAGGGACAGCCACCCTAACCCATGGGTTAAGTCACTTCTCTAATCAAAAACAAATATTTCCCCTGGAACTAGCAATACTAGCAAAGGAAGACAGGACACCAGCCAAACAAGCTCTCCCACCGCACTTAGAGCAGAGCTGCTTAGATGGAGGGAGCTTCCAGGTCTACAGTATGGAGTGTTAGGGTCTGAACTGTGGGTCCCCTTCCTACTCTGCTGAAGGTTGCTGGCGGGATGCTGAAACGCAGTTCTGTTGGCAGGGCCAGAGGCCCAGCTGATGTGAGCTCAGTCTAGGCTAGCAGGGGCAGAGGGGAAGCACCAAAGCAGTCCGGCAGCTATGGGTCCTCCTGTAAACCCACCTGCAGGGGAAAAGCGGGAGGCCGGAAGAGGCAGAGATCTGCTCTGCAACCTTGCGCAAGCCGGCCCTGACCCCAGGGACTGGGCTAGGACCAGGGACGGATGGAGGCTCACTGCTGAGCTCACGCCAGCAGACCCAACTGGCCTGAGAAACTGCAGTTTGCCATCCTGTGTGCGTGAGTTGGCTCTGAACAAGGGGGCAGGGCTAAATTTCACAGCTGAGCGCACGCCAGCAGCCACGCTTGGCCCAATAAACAGTGTTTTGAGATCCTGTGCAGGAGGGCGGGGCTAAAGCTCCAGACGGGCAAAGGCTCACAGCTGAGAGCACGTCAGCAGCCCTGTCGAACCGGAAAAACTGTGGCAAGCAGGATCTGATCATGGGGGCTGGGCGGAAACCCAGAAACAGGCTGGTTCCGCAACTGAGCAAAGGTATTCACCTCTACCCTTGATGCTGAGGCTTGTGACTTGAGTGACAGCCCCTCCCGTGGAAGAGAGGCGGAAATCTCAGCAACAGCCGCAGTGGGCCAGTGCTGGCAATGCCCATACCCAACTGCCCTAGGTGACAGCAGAGGGGGTAGCAGGCCTAGAGAACACAAAGGCAACACCTACTGGACTCCAGTGGAAACAACCTTCTTATACATAGACAAAATGGGCAGGCAGAGAAATGCAAACCAAATGAATGAAGAGAAATCCCCAGAGAAGGACCTGAATGAACCAGATATAACCAAATTACCAGATGCAGAATTTAGAAGAATGATAGTTAGGATGTTTAAAGAAATTAGAACAACAATGGATAGTCACTATGAACACCTAAATAAAGAGATAGCAAGTATAAAAAATGAAATTGAAATAATAAAAAAGAATCAGACAGAAATGACAAATACAGTATCAAAACTGAAAATCACAATGGAAGCAGGATGAATGACGCTGAGTATCAAATTAGTGAGTTAGAGGACACAATAAACAAAGGCACAGAAGCAGAGAAGAAGAAGAAAAATTGACTCAAAAAATGTGAGGAAACTCTAAGGGAGCTCTGTGACAACATGAAGAGAAACAACATTCGCATCATAGGGGTTCCTAAAGAAGAGGAGAGAGAACAAGGAATAGAAACTCTGTTCAATCAAATCATAGCAGAAAATTTCCCTAAATTAAGGTTGGAAAACATTCCACATGTTCAAGAAGCACACAGAACTCAATTAAAAAGAAAACCAAAGAAATCTATGCCAAGACACATTATAGTTAAAATACCAAAGCTAAGGGATAAAGAGAAAAAATTAAAAGCTGCTAGAGAAAAGAAGGCTATCACCACAAAGGAGCCCCCATAAAAATGACATCTGACTTCTCAACAGAAACACTCGAGCCAAGAAGGTAATTGCAAGATATATTCAAAGTAATGCAGAACAAGAACCTACAACCAAGACTACTCTATCTAGCAAGGCTAACATTTAAAATTGAAGGAAGAATAAAGAGCTTCCCAGACAAAGAAAGCCTCAAGGAATTCATTATAACTAAACCAATTCTGCAAGAGATACTAAGGGGCCTGTTGTGAACAGTTCAAAGAGAGGAAAGAATATAGCAAAAGAAGAATACTGCTTTAAAGAATAAAATGACAGTAAACAATTACATATCAATAATAACTTTAAATGTAAATGGATTAAATGATCCAATCAAAAGACATAGGGTAGCTGCATGGATAAAGAAACAGGACCCATACATATGCTGTCTACAAGAGACACACCTTAAAACAAAAGATGCACATAGACTGAAGGTAAAAGGATGGAAAAAAATGATTCATGCAGTGGAAATGAAAAAAAAGCTGGGGTAGCACTACTTATATCTAACAAAATGGACTTTAAAACAAAGGCTGTAGTAAGAGAAAAAGAAGGACACTACATAATGATAAAGGGAACAATTCAACAGGAAGATATAACTATTATAAATATATATGCACCAAATATAGGAGCCCTGACATACATAAAGCAGACTTTGATAGATATAAAGGACTAGATTAACAGCAATACTGTCATAGTAGGGGATTTCAATACCCCAGTAAAAGCACTGGATAGATCCTCAAGAAAAAAAATTAATAATGAAACAGCAGACTTAAAGGATACACTAGATCAACTTGATTTAAAAAAACATCTTCAGAACTTTTCACCCTAAAGTAGTAGAATATACATTCTTCTTATTCACTCATGGTACATTTTCTAGGATAGACCACATGTTAGGACACAAAAATGGTCTCAATAAATTTAAGAAGATTGAAACCATATCAAGCATTTTCTTTGATCACAATGCCATGAAACTAGAAATTAACCACAAAAGAAAAACTGAAAAATACTCAAACACTTGGAGACTAAATAGCAGGTCATTAAATAATGAAGGGATTAACAATGAGATCAAAGAGGAAATAAAAAAGTTTCTAGAAATGAATGATAATGAGCATACATCAAAGCAAAATTTATGGAACACTGCAAAAACAGTACTGAGAGGGAAGTTCATTGCACTACAGGCATACCAAAAAAAGCTAGAAAAAGCTCAAATAAGCAACCTGACCCTGCATCTAAAAGAACTAGAAAAAAAAACAGCAAATAGAGCCCAGGACCAGTAGAAGGAAGAAAATAATAAAGATCAGAGCAGAATTAAATGACATAGAGGCTAAGGAAATAATACAGAGGATCAATGAAACCAGGAGGTGGTTCTTTTAAAAGGTAAACAAGATTGATGAACCTTTAACTAGACTCACCAAGAAAAAAACAGAGAGTACCCAAATAAATAAAATTAGAAATGACAGTGGAGAAATAACAACTGACACAACAGAAATACAAAGCATTGGAAGGAATACTATGAAGAACTCTATGCCAAAAAATTAGACAACCTAGGTGAAATGGAAAAATTTCTAGAATTGTATAATCTTCCAAAAATCAATCTGGAAGAATCAGAACACTTGAACAGACCAATTACAACAAATGAAATCATAACAGCTATTAAAAAACTCCCCAAAAAGAAAAATCCTGAGCCTGATGGCTTCACAAGTGAATTCTACCAAAAATTCAAAGAAGAACTAACTTCTGTCCTCCTGAAGCTATTTCAAAAAATCCAAGAGGAAGAGAGAATTCCAAACTCCTTTTATGAGGTTAGCGTAATTCTGATTCCAAAACCGGGCAAAGACAACACAAAGAAAGAAAATTATAGGCCTATATCCCTGATGAATTTAGATGCTAAAATTCTCAACAAAATATTAGCCAACCGGATCCAGCAATATATGAAAAAAATCATACACCATGATCAAGTGGGATTTATTCTGGACAGGCAAGGCTGGTTCAATATTCGCAAATCAATCAATGTGATTCATCACATAAACAAAAGAAAGGGCAAAAATCACATGATAATTATAATAGATGCAGAAAAGGCATTTGATAAAATCCAGCACCCATTCATGCTCAAAACTCTCAGTAAAGTGGGAATACAGGGATCATTCCTTAACATGATAAAGGCCATCTACGATAAACCGACAGCAAACATCATACTAAATGGACAAAGATTAAAAGCAATCCCCTTAAGATCAGGAACCAGGCAGGGTTGCCCACTTTCACCACACAGAATAAGTGCTGGTGAGGACGTGGAGAAAAGGGGACACTCCTTCACTGCTGGTGGGATGCAGACTGGTGCAGCCACTTTGGTAAACAGTATGGAGATTTCTCAAAAAATTAAAGATCGAACTGCCTTTTGACCCAGCTATCCCACTTCTAGGAGTATACCTTAACAACACCATAGCACTGTTTGAAAAGAAGAAATGCGTCCCCATTTCGTGGCAGCATTGTTCACAATAGCGAAGATCTGGAAACAGCCCATGTGTCTGTCAGAGGACGAGTGGGTTAAAAAGCTTTGGGACATATATATTATGGAATACTACTCAACCATAAGAAATTATGACATTGGATTTTTTACAACAAAATGGATGAACCTTGATAACATTTTATGGAGTGAAATAAATAAAACAGAAAAAACTGAGAACAGCATGATTTCATATATAGGTGGGACATGAAAGTGAGACTATGAGACATTGACAAGAGTGTGGTGGTTGTGGGATGAGGGGAGGGAGGAGGGTTTCGGATAGGGAGGAGGGGGGCACAGGGAAAACCATATAGAAGGTGACAGAGGACAATTTGACTTTGGGTGATTGGTATGCAACATAATTGAAAGACATGATAACCTGGAGATGTTTTCTTTGAACATATGTACCCTGATTTATTGGTGTCACCCCATTAAAATTAATGAAAAAATTTCACAAAGAAATGACCAACTTTTAGAACACAAAGTTTTTTTAAAAATAAAATAAATCTAAATTAACCTATAATGATTAAAGAAACCGGTTATATAGTTTAAATTTTTAAACAAGAAAATTCCAAATTGAAATAGATTTACTGTTCTACTTTAATAGACTTTTAAATAAGAAACACCACCAATTATAACCAAACGTTTCCAGAAAAGTGAAGAGGTTTTGCTATTTATCAAGTCATTCTTTGAGGTCAGCATTAATATGGTAGCAAAACCTCTAAAAGGTATTACAGAAAATCTACAGATCAATCTACAAATGAAAATGTATGTAAAAGTCCCTACCACAATTATAGAAAGTCAGTTTCAACAATATATCAGAATAGTAATGATGTGTTAAAATTTAGCCTAGAGAGGTATATTCTTTTATCATTTCAAAACCAATCAAAGTAATTAATAATGTTAACAAGAAAAAAATGAACAAATAGTAACCTCTAAATATACAAAAAATAATTTGACAAAATTCTACCTCAAATTGAATGCTATAATTAAAAGGAAATTTTTGAAACAAAGAACCTCTAAAGAGAATATAACACTGATATATATATTTTTTTCCTTTGGTGAAAGAGTAAATTGTGTGTGGTTTTTTTCTTCTTTAAGATTATGAAGAGGCTCTGACTGGTGGTTCAGTGGATAAAGCATCTGCCTGGTGTATGGACGTCACAGGTTCAATTTCTACTCAGGGCATACAGGAGAGGCATCCATCTGCATCTCATCCCCTCCTTCTCACCCATCTCTTCCTCTTCCCCTCCTTCCCCTCCTTCCGCCAGTGGCTCTATGGTTTAGAGCATGGCCCCAGGGCACTGAGGATAGATCCTTGGAGTGCAAGAATCTTAGGTGTTAAAAATAGCTCAGTATTTCAGCATTGGCCCCAGACGGTGGGGGGGGGGGTTGGAAGTGGGGGAGAAAGGGGAGTTGTCAGGTGAATCCCCATCAGGGTGCATGCGGGAGTCTGCCTCACTATCTCCCCTCCTCTAGCCTAAAAAAAAAAAAAATATATATATATATATGTATTAAGGTGAAAGCAAAGATATCAAGCCTTATTACTCATTTACATTTTACTTTAAATATTGCCAAAGTAATGACAAGACACATATTGGTTTAAAAAGCACACAGATTAAAAAAGAAATAAACTATCTTTAGTCACACAGAACACTATGGAAAATTGTAAGAATACTACAAAAAGTAGTTATAAAAATCTAACAAGCAACTTTAGCAATACACCTGGACTGAATTATTATCTAGTAACAATGAAATTCATGTATTTAAGTAAAAAGCAATGCATTTTACAATAACAAAGCATGTAATATTCTGGAATATATTTATAAAATATTTGAATGATCTGTAAAATAAAAACTATAAAATATTGGTAAAAAAATAAAGACTTTAATAAATTGAGAGATGGACCATGTTTTTACATCAAAAAGTTTACTATTGATATTAATTTTTCCTTAATTTTTAACCAACTTTATGCAATCCTAATTATATACATATTGCCTTTTATGTAGAAATTTGAAAATAGATTCTACACTCTACATGCAAATATGAAGGATCTTAAAACAACATTTTTGAAAAATAAGAATGAAAAGAAATAGAACTTAATAGTACCTGATACATTAAAAATGCACACTAATCAAAGCAGTCTGGTATTGACATGAAGATAAACAAAACAATTAAATTTAAAGGAATTAAAACTCCAGAAATAAAACTACACTATATGGTCAACTGAATTCTTACAAAGTTGTCAAAGGTTATTTTTTGGAGAAACAACAATCTTGTGAAAAACTAACATGGTATATTCACAGAAAATATATTGACCCATACTATAGTCTATATACAAAGAATATGTTAACAAAGATGACTTCATTGTAATTGCCAAAATTACAGAATTAATAGAATATGATAAATGGTAATAATCTCAGCAATCTTGTTTCACAGTGATTTCTTAAATACAACACAAAAATATAAATGATAGGAGAAATATTGTAATTAATTAATGGTATTTTATCAAAATTTTAAAATGCTAAACTTTTTGCTTTTAAAAATAAAATCACACATTATGTTTATTTTAAAAAAAATATGTCTCACAAAAGAATTTACATGAAATAAGAGCACTTACATTTTAATAATAAGAAGACAAGGAATTTCATACAAACTAGGCAAAATGTTTGAATATATTCCTCAACAGCAAACATATACAAAGACAAATAAGTACATGCAATGATGTCAAGGATCATTAGTTTTTATGGGGGAAATAAATAATAAAATTACAATGATATAGTACTATTATAATAATCATGTTTTAATTTTTTTGCTTTTTCTATGTCACTTTAACATCTTTGCATCAGATAGATCGAAGACAGAATGTAAGGATGTACCTCCCAGGTTTTGCTAATTCCTAGAGATAGAGAACAACTTTCCTGTAAATGCACCTTTGATAATACAACTCAACTAATCCAAATTCCCTATGTTACCTACTCTCTCTTATTAGTATTCTGCAGTCCAGGATGCTTTTCTTCTGTCCTACTACCAGGGCCAGGTACCAGACAATTAGAGAATATCCCTATACCTCAAGCCTTGCTGAAATTATTCAAACTGTTCAATCCTAAACCTGTTTAATTGCTTACCATTCTTCATACATTCCATCTCATGAAAATTACAATAAAGGCTTTTGCCTATGCTTTACCCTCATTCCTTCTGCCTCATGGCTGACTGGGTACTTCCTGTGTATCTATTTATGGTGTGCTCTTTACTCTTGAAAACTCTGAGAAATAAACTATTATTTTTCTTTTTACTTGCTTTTTATTTTTTAGTGAGAGGAGAAGAGGCAGAGGCAGACCACTGAATCTGCCCCAACTGGGCTCCAACCAGCAAGCCCACTAGTGGACCATGTTCTGCTCTTCTGGGGCATTGTTCCATTGTTCTGTAACCAAGTTCTTCTCAGCACCTGAAATGGAGGCCATGGAGCCATCCACAGCACCCAGGGACAACTGATTCCAATCAAGCCATGGCTGCAGGAAGGAGAGAGAGAAAGGGAGAGAAGAGGGAGGAAGAAGGGTGGGGAAGCAAATGGGCACTTCTGTGTGCTTTGGAAATTGAACATGGGACATCCACATGCCAGACCAGTGCTCTATCATTGAGCAAACTGACCAGGGCCAAACTTTTTTTTTTTTTTACAGAGACAGAGAGAGAGTCAGAGAGAGGGATAGATAGGGACAGTCAGACAGGAATGAAGAGAGATGAGAAGCATCAATCATCAGTTTTTCGTTGTGACACCTTAGGTGTTCATTGATTGCTTTCCCGTATGTGCCTTGACCGCGGGCCTCCAGCAGACAGAGCAACCCCTTGCTGGCGCCAGAGACCTTGGGCCCAAGTTGGTGAGCTTTTGCTCAAACCAAATGAGCCTGAGCTCAAGCTGGCGAACTCGGGGTCTCGAACCTGGGTCTTCCACATCCCAGTCCGACGTTTTATCCACTGCGCCACCGCCTGGTCAGGCCAAACTATTTTTTAATTATAGTTATCTTCTGGCCTCACCATACCAGAATAAAAACAAAATTCCTGAAACACTTTCAAATAACTACACTTACAACAGAATGCTTACATTGAAAAATAAATAGCTATATTAAGTGTTGGCTACAATGTGAAACAATGATTTCTTCGGTATTACTGGTAGATATATAAACATCTTCAATATCTCTGAAAATATTTCAGCAGTTTCACAACAGTTAAAAACACACTATATTCCATTACTGCTGCATAGCGAAAAGATATAAAAGCATATTACTGAAACAGGACTTGAAGCAAATGTTTATTTCTAAGAACATGTAGAAGCAGCCCAAATGTTTCTCAACAAGAAGTTGAATAAACAAATTTTAGTATATCCTTATAAAGAAATACTATTCAGTTATATGGAAATTTAAATAATTGATTGATACAACATTAAAGTTGTTCAAAATAATTATGCAGAGCAAAAGATGTAGTGTAAAGAAAATATAGCCTGATTCAATTTATATACAATCTTAAAATGTGAAAAATAATCTATAGTGAGTTCATTAGAACAATGTTTGTTGTATTGAACAGGGAAGAAAGTGAGAATAAACTGCAGGAAGAGATTGTAATGGGGCATGAAACAACTTTTAGTGGTAATGAAAATGTTAATTATCTTAATTTGGTCAAGATTTCAAACTTTCATGAATATGTCAAAGTGCATTAAATTTTATACTTCAAAAGTATGCACTTTGTTTTATATTGATTAGACATCTGTAGAGGTCATAGATGAATGAGAAGGGGATGATTTGGCTTCCTCACCTCTAATTCAAAATAACAAAGAATGCCACTCTCACATAGCTTCTATAATGTTGATTTATGTTGAATATAAATATGACCACATATTAAGATAATTAATATTAATTTAGAATCATTTTAAACTATAACAGTATGGTTATTATTCACATTAAAGAAAAGCATGCATAGATTTACTTGCTAATGCAACACTTCATTAGCATTAATTGAAGATAATTGTTTGTCAGTCAAATTGAGATTTTTATACACAGATTTTACTCAATGAACAATTAAAATATTACTAAGTAGAGCAATCAACATTATACTTAAAATTGTTTTTATGATATTATTTACCTGTAACTTTTCTGTTATTTCTGTTTTGTGATTTTTATATGTTCGAGACCCTAAAAGTGAAATCCAGGATGTGAACTCAGGTTAATAACAGAAACTGCCAAAGCAGTTTGGCTCTCACTACTTTCTGGGCTGCATGCCCCAGCTCCAGCTTCCACAGATATTTGGGATGTCTGACTCAGCTCTGGTTCCCAGGCTTTTCTAGAGTAACATCATCATTTTGGGCTGCCTGAGGCATCAACTGACATCACCTCCTTCATATAATATGCTTGGCCTCCTGCCATTACTGTCCTTAAGTAGTATATCTACTGCAGTGGGACAAGTAGGTCAGAACTCCAGAACTGCAGTTCTGCAGGAATGCTTGGAACACATCATGGAATAAAGCATGTCTCATCTCCCTAAAGCTCCTCTTGCTTTCTTCACCTTGAGAATCTCACCACCTAAATCATCTCTTGCGGAGTGGGTGGGCTCTGACAATATACAATATAATAGCTCATATTTATATTCTATTTTTTCTTTTCTAAGTGAGAAGAAGAGAGAAAGAGAGACAGACTCCAGCATGTGCCATGACCAGAATCCACCCAGCAACTCCCAGCAGGGGACATGCTTAGCCTATGTAGGGCCGTGCTCATAACTGAGCTATTTTAACTGCCTGAGGCAAAGGCTCTATGATACCATCCTCAACATCCAGGGCCAATGCATTCAAACCAATTGAGCTATGGTTGAGGGGGTGGGAGAGAAAGAGAGAGAGAGAGAGAGAGAGAGAGAGAGAGAGAGAGAAGGGGGAGGCAGCAGGGTGGAGAAGCAGATGGTTATCAAAACTGGGACATCCATATTCCAGGCCAACAGTCTACCACTGAGCCAACAGGCCAGAATGATAGCTTATTTTATTTTATTTTATTTTATTTAAAGAGAGAGAAAGTCAAAGAGAGGGATATATAGGGACAGAGAGGAACAGAGAAAGATGAGAAGCATCAATCATCAGTTTTTTGTTGCGACACCTTAGTTGTTCCTTGATTGCTTTCTCATGTGTGCCTTGACCGCAGGCCTTCAGCAGACCAAGCAACCCCTCGCTTGAGGTAGTAACCTTGGGACCAAGCTGGTGAGCTTTTTGCTCAAGCCAGATGAGCCCGCGCTCAAGCTGGCGACCTCGGGGGTCTCAGAACCTGGGTCCTCTGCATCCCATTCCGACGCTCTATTCACTGTGCCACTGCCTTGTCAGGCTTATAGCTTATTTTTCAAAAGCAATAAAACAATGTCTCTAAAAACTGAATTATTTATTAATTTTCATTTTAAACAATTAATTTTTGTCAAATAAATGTACTTATTAATTGTATGCACAGGCATTTGAAGCTCATATATATTTTAAAGAAGTTATCTTCATATTTCTTTGAAACTTGCTGTTTTTCCTTCTTTTTTTCTGTTTTTTTTCTTCTTTCTTAGCAGAATATTAGAGAAATTGAAAATGGAAATGGACTCAAAATTAATTAAGATGTTCCATATAATTAAGTGCTCCTCTTACAAACATAGTAGTCAATTTAAAGAAAAAGAAACTTTTATGAAGTGCATTTTTAAAGTCCAAATATTTCTGTTTTATTGTAAATGAACTAACCAAATGGTGAACTACATGAAGAAAATACTTTGAAATTCTGTTATATTAATAAACAAGTAAGTTATTACAATTATAGTATTACGGTTGTATTGTCAATATTCATAAAATATCTTTAACAGTTAATCAGTTATTTAAGCAGTAAATCTTCAGTTATCACTCTAGCAATGGAAAATATTCAAATTCCTCGGCAATTACTCTTATTATACTGAGATTTTTAAAAATAATATATGGCACATTGCGATATTAACATACAAGAGGATTTAGCTGATTGACTTCTTATAATTCATGTTTTAAATGCACACACACACACACACACACACACACACACACACACATATATATATATATATATATATATATATATATATATATATATTATATAGTAAGATGGTCAAAGGTTATTTTCATAATGTAGGTCAGGTTTTGTCCTAATTTCCATCACATAAAATATTTTTAAGCTTATCAAAATTTTTTTGTGAGTGCATCTTTAAGAAGGTTACCTTCATTAAAAAAGTTATGTTTAGTTACTCATATGCTTTGAGGCAATTCTTCATTAGACAATATTCAGATGTTTATTATCAAAATAAAATAATTTATTAAAAGCCTTTACAACTGATATGAACCTTCAGTTAAATAAAACACTGGCATCTTGTTACTTTGACAATGTTAAGAAAAACACCTAAAAACTCAAAGAGAATCTATTTATATATTTTTTAATTTAATAAAACTTCTTAGCTTCAAGACAGTTCACAACATTAGAAAAATTAATCTACCTTAGACCCTTATGAAGTAAAACCAATGAAAATGTAGTAATAATTTTGAAAGACACTAGTAATGATTTTAACCTTATGACTTTTTCCACATTCTTTGACTTGCAGCAATGACTAAAATGTTAAAAAATTAAAATATACTTGTTCTGCTGTGGCACAGTGGAATGCTAAGGTCATCTGTTTGGAACCATAAGCCCAGTCAAGGCAAATACAAGAAGCAGCTACAACTTGGTACTTCCTGCTAATATTTCTTTCTCTCTCTAAAATCAATAAATAACATCTTTAAAATATAAAATAAATACAAATAAGTAAAAAATAAAAAAATTATGATTGAAGTGTAATTCCATTTAGACACCATCTCCTACAAAATACTTTGCCTAAAGGTATACAACAAACTAATGGAGAAATAGATCTGAAATAAGCAGAACATTCTCAGTTTCATACCAATCAATATGTGTTCATAAGCCTCAACTAGTGTGATATCTGAGTTAATTCAGAGAAGAGAGCAGTTTGTTCAGTATATATGTATCACAGTTTTCTTCTTTCTGATATTGAATTAACATAATTGTCAAGAACAACATTGTGAACTGTGTAGCTATATTGAATACTGCTGCATACTGAGTTTGACAAAAGTGGGTTTAGAGTTGAGAGTATGCAAAACTGTTCATTCTTTTATTATTTTTATTAGTTATTATATAATTTTCCATATGAACAAACATAAACCTACTTTTGTCCCACTAAGTATTTTATATCTCACTTCAATTATTCACTTCTTAAGCTTTTAGTTTTCAGAAGAATTAATAAAAAATATTTTTAAATACTAAAATAAAAAAATGATTATTTAAAAGCCACCACTTTCACATAATCTTTAATTTCTAGCTATTCTTTCTGAGCCCTTTTTTTAAAAATCTTATTAATCTTCTATCTTTCTACCTATATTGCTGCTATATATCTTCTTTCTATTTTTATGACTTGTCTGCTCCTTTCCTTCAATGTATTTTTATACTATTGAAGGAAGTTAAGAAGCTTAAAACTATTTACTTCTTACAAGTATAACAGAAAGATAAATGAAAAGAAAAAAATAACCTTCAGTGGCTATTTTTATAATCTGATTAAATGGGATTTTTAAAAGATTTTTTAATTTCTTTTTTTATATTTGTAGATATGGTATTTATTGACATTTTATTATTTATACTTTTTATTTTATACCTTCTTTTATTAGAGAACATTCACTCTTTGAACTTATTTATTTATAAACAAATGATTTAATTACCTTGTAGATAGTTTGCTTATATAGTGACTATTTTTCACCACCCTACTAAAGTTTTCCCTTTTAATTATCATTATTTAATATGTAAAAATGATTAAAAATAAATAGTGTAGAGTAGATTTAAAATATTAACGTTACTTCTTAGAAGACTAGAGATTATCTTACTTCTGGAAATTATTTACAATAAAATAATATTAAGACTTATTTCAAACATAAACATAAGCACATATTTTTTATTTGTGTCTCAAAACTTTATTTTATATCCCTGTACTTAAAAAAAATTTATCCACATGCTAACAAAAAGAATTTTTTTTGGTGTTAGCTTCTTAATATTGTCTGTGCTATTGGCTTGCCACTTAGTCCCCGAAAGTAACTACTGTTGGACCATAGATAAAAGAAAGAAAATATTTTTTTTATTTAAAAAATGCATTTTAGCACAAAATATTAGTTGTTTTTATTATTGAAATTTAATTACTCAAGAAAGAAGACACTAGTTATTTCATTAATTTACCTTTAACTGATTCATTTTATAAACCTTTAATGAACCCTTTTTTATTAAGTTAGAATCTGAGGCTTCTGGTATCCTGAAGTGTATGAGTCTATTTATGGTAAAAGAAATGAAAAAAAGCATTATAAAATATGATATGACCTCTTATTAGAAATATATTCAGAGAACTCTGCAGGTTTCTGGTAATTTTAACCATTATTATCTAAATTTTTGTATCCAAAGATAGTTATCAGATTATTTGAAGTCTAAGCTATAAACTAAGTAGGAATTTCTAGTAGTAAGATAAAATAAAGAGTTAGGAATATTTTAGAAAGGAGGGCAAGTGTTGGAGTAGGAGCCAGTGGATGGTGGATGACATAGGGACTGTCGGAGCATACCAGCTCTGCAGGGAATGATTTTGGCAGTGAGCTTTCTAAGGTACAAAATGCAAGGGGAATCAGAGGCAAGTGGTGCATGCTTCAAGGCTTTACTTCTGCTTCATTTCTTCTGCTCCTAAACTCATAGTGCAGACACAAGTATATACAAGACTTAGAGTCAATAGTGGCAGCATACAACCATTACATCAACCATTACATCAGTGTTGTGATGTCAACTTGCTGTCTTAGCTAGGCCATGCCTTAAAAGGCAGTCTTCCAGGCAGCTGACCTAGAAATGCCTGGCAACAATGGCTGAATCAGCTATCCCAAATATGCATAGGAGCTGGCACCAGGGCCTGTAATGTTGCCCAGAAAACCAGGGGAGCTGGTGATGCTTGCAGTTTCTCATATGAACCAGAGCTCACATCCTGGCTTTCATTATGAAAGTCCTCACATGGACAAACCAGAGAATAGAATGTAAAGTATGAATTGGGAAAAACAAAAGCGGAGTTCTGATCATGGAATTGTTGTATGCTAAAGTAAATGCATTAAAATTTATTTTGTAAACAAGGAAGAAGCAGTGTTGAAGAATTCAAGCATAGAGGTATTATAAAAATATTTTTTAGAAATATTATCTCTTGTTATAAAGCCATAAGAGTTGAGGATGTAAGCAGCATGGATAACTCAAAAAAGTGACAATGATTGATTAAATTAGTAGTTAAGTTCAAAAGATAAAAAGTAAACATAATAGATTGGGCCAAGTTATTTATCTCAAAAGGTAACAAGGTAAATGAAAGGACCTGAAGCTATCCAATGGATTTCTAGTTGATAAAAATGTCTAGATATTTTTTTGCCTAGCATGAAAGTTGCCCATCTCAGAAAGCTAATATCACTATGGGAAATTTGGAAGCAGTTTACAACTTTTTAAAATCATCAAATAGTGAACAACCTTTTATTTAAATCTATTTCATAAATAAAGTTAATATTTAAAGAGGTGTTGTTGTTGTATTAGCTCTCAAGCTCAGCTTAATTTATATCTAAGTTAGTGTATACACACCTTTGAAAGATCAGGTGTGTGAAAGTATAAATAAATCAAATGTAAAATTTAAGTACTTATAAGAAATTTTTCTGTAACTAAGATTATATGATAAACAAATTGGCAAATGTTTTATTTATTTTTACTATTTGACATTTGATATATATAAGTATCACTGAGGAATTATATTGTCTTTATTTTAATTAAACATTAATTACATTAAAAATGTGGGATTGGTTGGCCCGGTATGTGGAAGTCCTGGGTTTGATTACTGTCAGGGCACTCAGGAAAAGCCACCATCTGTTTCTCTACCATTCCCCCTCTTCCTTCCTTCCTTCTCTCTCTCTCTCTCTCTCTCTCTCTCTCTCTCATTCCCTCCTTCAGCCATGTCTCAAATAGTTCTAGCCAGTTGGCCCTGAGTGTTAAGGTTTCTTTTGTATCCTCACCTCAGGTGCTAAAATGGTTTGAGTACCAAACAATGGAGCAGCCACCCCAGATAGGCAGAGCATTGCTCCCTAGTGGACTTGCCAGGTGGATCCTTCTTGGTCCACATGCTGAATTCTGTCTCTCTGCCTACCTGCTTCTAACTTAATATTTAAAAAAATGTAAAATTCTATTGATTAAATTTGAAGTTATGTATTTAATTTTTGTTTCATATTTCAAATTGAGATAGAGAAGAAACAGGTAGTTTAAATGTTATTATCATAACTGGAATTAAAATGCAAATACATTCATATAACCATTGTTTAAACTTCAAATTTATTACTAAAATCATAATTATGTTTTCTGTTGAGGATTTTTTTTTTACAGGGACAGAGAGAGAGTCAGAGAGAGGGATAGACAGGGATAGACAGACAGGAATGGAGAGAGATAAGAAGCATCAATAATCAGTTTTTCATTGCTGTTGTGACACCTTAGTTGTTCATTGATTGCTTTCTCATTGTGCCTGGACTGCGACCTTCAGCAGACCAATCAACCCCTTGCTGGATCCAGCTACCTTTGATCCAAATTGGCGAGCTTTTGCTCAAGCCATATGGGCCCAAGCTGAAGCTGGTGACCTCGGGGTCTCAAACCTGGGTCCTCAGTGTCCCAGTCCAATGCTCTATAAATTGCGCCAATGCCTGGTCAGGCGTTCTGTTGAGGATTTTAAAGAAATTTTAGGATGTGCAACTTTAATTAAAAATACAGGGAAAACAGTATGGTGACTGCCAGGGAGAAAGCAGTAGGAGGAGATAAAGGAAGGTAAAGGAGAGATAAATTGTAATGGACAATTATAAATAATGATATTTATAAAGATGCTTTTACATGTGGGTACTGAGGAGAAGATCAAGGTGTGCATTATTAAATCCTGTAACAACAGGAACATAATAACTTTGCACAAAATAGTCTTGAAATTACAAAGCCTGGTTTATCAGAAAAATAATCTTTCTTTTAAATATGTACGAAGTTTTAAGCAGACAATTTTCTATATTTTATCTTCCTACTGCATGCTATCATTACATCTTCCTGGATAAAAAGAACATAATGAATTATGTAAATTTTTTATTGTGTTATTAAGCACTTTGTACCTTGATAATCACTTCTAGATTCTTTGCAACTTGAAAATAATGACCTCCAGGATGCTTGCAACCTATTTGTAACCTATTCAAAGAATCAATACAAACATTGCTCTACATGATTAAACAGTATCCTCCAATTAAAAGCACAACAATAATATGTTGAGAAGCAGAAAGAACTGATTGTGTTTTGTACAAATTACTTTTTAAAAGAATAGAAATTTTTTGAATAAATTTGATCATATCAAACTAACTAATACTATCGAAATTAGCCATATTGTTATTTTATTGACCTTGGTAAGAGTAAAGCATTATTTTAATACATCTTATGTACTATGAAATATGTAGTATAATGTGTGTTCTAATTCTGTTACCTAAAAATCAATTTGTATATAAAATATTATATCAGAACACCATAGATGAAACATCACAAATTATACAAACTATCTGAAAGCATATGCTTTCTTTTGTTTTTGTTTATGATATTCTATTACAAACAGACTTTGACATTTATGACTTTTATTTATACTTTTTTGTAATAAAGCATTTCTAAGTCTATTGATATTCTGTTCATACTTTTTAGATAGTCCATTTTTTAAAATTTATAATGCTTCGATTAAATGCTACCCTCACGTTGCATTTATATTAATTAATATTCTTGATATATACTTTAAAATAACAAAACAAGGTCTAAATGAAAGAAACAATGGTTTCCTAAGTTTGTGGGGTAGCACCTGGCATTTTAATTTAATACTATGAAAATATTTCCCTTTAACAATTCTTAACCTGTAAAACAAATGGTAATTATATATATTGTTTATATATATATATATATATATATATATATATATATATATATATATATATATATATATATATATAGTGTGTGTGTGAAGCTTAATTAAAATACATCAACATTAAATCTAGTAATTAACATTTTCAAGTTTTATATACATGCACAAATAAATAAAATATAAATTAATCTTTAAGTTGAAAAAATAAAGAACAGAAGAAGCCCTTGTAATTTAAAAGTCACTCAAACTACATTAGAAACTGTTAGAAAGACTCACTGCGGAAACTTTTTAGACAATTTGTAATAAAATCTCAAAAACTTTTTCTTTCATTTGAACTTGGTCTCTGCTAACTAAACTTCATTTTCACTTTAAAAGCCACAAAATATGATCAATATAAAGAATATATAAAAACAGAAAAATCGGAGACAGAGAGAATGAGAATTTGAGAGACAGAAAACAAAGAATCGGAAAATAAAAAAAAAGTAAAGTTAGGACCAGCAAGAACAGAATAATAGTGTTCTACTTTGTAAATAACACAATGTGTAAATAAAAGAGTTGGTTGGGTTTGACTGACATAATAAGCAATACAAAACCATTTTTATCTATCATAATTTTTATACCTTTTAGAGAAGAGAGAGAGAGAGAGAGAGAGAGAAGGGAGGAAGAGCAGGAAGCATCAAATCCTATATGTGTCTTAATGAGACAAGCCCAGGGTTTCCAACTGATGACTTCAGCATTCCAGATCACTTTATCCACTGAGCCACCATAGGTCAGGCCTATTTATCACATTCGTTGAACTCCCAAGTTCTAGTGGCTTTTCTGTAGACTTTGTTCAATTATTTACAAAAATATATAAATAAATGAAAACTTTTAAACGTTTTCCTGGATAACTATTTATCTTGCCTTACATATTGGTTAACTACCATAGAAATAATGAGTCATGATCTTTGACTTGTTCCTTATTTTAGGGAGAAAGCATTCAGTCTTTCACTATTAAGAATAATGTCAGCTATAGGTTTTACATGAATACCTTTTATGAAACAGAGGAAATTTTCTTTTACTATGAAACTGCTAAAAGTTTTAGCACAGATAGATTTTTGAATTTTTCAATTTTTTTCTGCACTGAAATGATTATATTTTTTATCTTAATAGTATAAGTTGTATTTATTCTTATTCAATTGTTAAACCAACTCTACATTTTTGTGATAAACTCACTTGGTCATGATTAATTTTGTATATAGTGTTAATTTTGACTTGCTACATTTAAAAAGTAGCAAAATTTTATTATGGAGTAGTTTAAAATTTACAGAGAGGTTGCAAAGAGTACAGAATTTCTATATACTCTTCACTCTGTTTTTAGCTCTTGCTACCTCAATCAAATATCCTAGTCATCAGAAAATTACATATATATATTCGTCTAACAGTTATTAGGCCAAAACTAGTCACATAGTTCTACCCAACCAGAAGACAGCAGGTAAAAAAATCTTATCATGCTCTTGAATGCAGAAAGCCAGAAAATATGTCAGGTTTCTGAGTCATCAGTACTGAAAATTGGCATCCATAAGAGCCTGAATTTCTCCAAGAAAAATTTTCTTTCAACAGCACCATACCATAAAACTTTTAAAACAGTGAAGGGTATGCACTTCGGCATATGCTAAAATTATCCTTAGTTGTCCTGTACATCTGATACATTCACATAATAACTTTGTCTTTTTATTCATGAAAATTAATTGTGCTACCTTTGTACAATGAATGTATTTTTTTATAAAAAAACCCTTAAGATTCTATCTGCATCTGATTGTGTTTTGCAAACCTTCCTTTTCCAGTTATAACTTTCTTTCTTAATACTGTATAAGAAATAATAAAGAAATCTATCATTCATTATTTCAAGTAATATTTTCATGAAGCTGTAGTTACAACACTTATCTTGGACACTCCCACAACTCTCACTATTCACTGGAATATTTTTACATGGGACCTACTTTAGACATTATTAATCTCTTTCTTTAGATAACTGTTCTATCTCGGGGGAAAATCTTCAGACTTTTAAACTGTTACACCAATATCATTAGAGACAAAACTGAGTATTTAAAAAGGACTAATGATAATTTTCTCACGTTTGTGTATGATTTAATTTTTTCAGAATAATGTATGCATGTTAGTCTTTCTTAAACAACTAGGATATTGAACACCTGATAAAAAACAAGGCAGTGTAATTAATGTTCTGCATCTAATATTCCTTTCTTTATAATTTTATAAGTTGTAAAACTCTGTCATTTAATTGTTTCACTACTTCATTATTTTCCTATCAAATTATTTATTTTTGTCCATCCCATTTGTAAGTTGCATTTATAAGTGAAAATCCTCTCATAGCTCATTGCTTTATAATAAGAAATAAATTTGATTTTAAGAGGCATCATTAATATATACTGAGTTAAACTGAAGTCATGTTGTTAGAGAAAATACTTTTCTTTATCCACACTTATTTTAATTTTCTGCACATTACATTCATCAGTCTTATTTAATATACATATTTCTCAAGAATTTAATGATATGTTATAATTGCCTACTTATAAGATAGAAAATCAATTTCATATACATGTGTTTATATATATATGTGTGTGTAGGTTTTTGCATTTATATATGCATATGACACCTATATGTATATATGATATGTATCCTAAAATTTATTGCTTATAAAAATTTTGATATTATCTGTTTACTTAGTTATGATTGAAGCAGACATATTGGAATGATAATATAAAGGGGTTGCTATTTGTCAAATTATGGTCTTTGTTTTTAGATGTTTTAGCTAAAATACTATAATTTCTGGCATTCACTAGACTGATTTATTTTAATATTAATAAAAATAGATTTATATTTAGTTTAATAATTTAACAATAACTGAGTAACAACTATATACTGTTTCTCTCTGTCTCTTTACTCAACATGGTTAGGTGCAACAAAAGTTTGTTCTTCTTAGTGGTAAGTTGTACTCCATATTAGGTTATGCTACATTTGTTTATGTAGTCACTCAAAGTATATTTGATTGTTTCCAGTTTATGGCTATCAAAATTAAACTACTATAAACATTTGTGTTTATGTCTCTATGTATAAATGTTTTTTTTTGGATTTTTTAAAATTAATTTTAATGGGGTGACATGGGTAAGTCAGGGTACATATATTCAGATAAAACGTCTCCAGGTTATTTTGACATTTGATTATGTTGCACACCCATCACCCAAAGTCAAATTGTCCTCTGTCACCTTCAGTCTGGTTTTCTTTGTGCTCCTTCCATCCCCCCACCCTCTTCCTCTTTTAAATAAAAATAAATAAATAAAATTTAAAAAATATGTTTTTAATAATTTTGGTTATAAGCCTAACAGTCTAATAGATACAATAAATATATTCTTTTTTCTTTTTTTAATTCAGTAAGAGCTGGGAAGCAGAGACATAAACTCCCACATGTGTCCTGATGGGATCTACGCACCAAGCCCCCTAGGGGGTGATGCTCCATTGCTCAGCAACTGAGTTCATTTTAGCCCCTGAAGTGGAGGCCATTGAGCCATTCTTAGCACCTGGGACCGACTTGCTTTAATGGAGCCATGGCTGCAGGAGGGGGAGAGAGAGAGCTAGAGAGAGCAAAATGAGAGGAAAAGGGGCGGAGAAGCAGATGGGCACTTCTTTGTGCCCTGATCAGGAATTGAACCTGGGACATCTGCACACTAGCTAATGCTCTATCACTTAGCTAACTGGCCAGAATAATAAATCTATTCTTTTATCTTTAATAACTATATTCTTAACATTCAACATGCCAAATTCTTATCCATTATGTTTGTACCCATTTACATTAAATAGATATCCTTACTAACAATTGCTATGTTCAAAATTTGTTTGATTTTTTAATTTTCCATTCATCTGAGATAGGAGAAGGTAAGGAGGAGAGAGAGAGAGATAGAGAGCAAGATAGAGAGAGAGACCTCAACTCATTTTTAGTTATTCCATTTTTTAATTGTGCACTCATTGGTTACTTTTCTGATATATTGGATTGGTGTTTTATCTATTGAGCCACCTGGCCAGGGTTTGGTATATTAAATCTCTAATTTTGTTACTTTATCAGATAAATAGTGACATTTTATTGTTTTTTTTCTACAAAATACAGCCAATTAATACTTATTTTGTGCATATTTTATGGATATATATCTCTGGGTCAGCTATTCAAACTATTTACTGCTATTTTAATAGTTGATTGTTTCATTTTTGAGCTATACATGTTGTTTATATATTTTGATGCAAATAGTTTGCCAGAAACATTTTAACAACTTCTGTTTCCTAATCTGTGACTGTGTTTCCCTTTTCATTTTGTTAACAGTGAATATTGAATATACTATTTTTTTGGTATTTTATGAATCCAAGTTTTTTTCTTTCATTTTTAATGCCTATCATCCTATTAAAATAGTTGTGCCTAAATATAAAAATATTTTTCTAATAATAGTTATTTCTAGATATTTAATAATTGACTGTCTTACATCTAGCTCAGTGGTTGTCAACCTCAGCACTATGAATATTTAATCTGGGTAATGTTTTTTCATGGAGGCTGTCCTATTCATTGTCTCCTGAGTACCTTTTCCTGTACTTAAAACGTTCCGTTAGCATCTCCTTCCAATTATATTCCTCTACTTCAGTTTCTTCATTTATATAACATCCCAACTAATGGTATCTATCATTCAGGGTTCACCTGAGGATTAAATGGTGAAAAGTAAATAAAGTGCTCAGAAAATTGCCAGGTGTACTTATGTGATATATCACTTATTGTAGAAATAAACTAACAATTAGCTTATTCTATGAAGATCATGACATATTTTAATTGCTGGGTTTTTGTTGTTTGTTTGGCTCAGTGGATAGATCCTCAGCACAGCATGTGGATGTCCCCAGTTCAATCCCTGGTCAGGGCATAAATGAGAAACAACCAACTGCTTATCTCTCCCTCTCTCTCCCTCTTCTCTCTCTTTTCTTCTCTCAAAGCTAGTGACTCAGTTGGTTCTAGCATCAGCCTCAGATGCTGAGGATGGCTCAGTTGATTTAAATGTCAGTCCCAGATAGGAGTTGCTGGGTGGATCCTGGTCGGGAAGCATGTTGGAGTCTATTTCCCTATCTCTTCTCCTCTTACTTAAAAATAAAAATATTTCTTATCTCCCAGATACATTATTATTTGTAATGAGAAATTCCTTTTTACACTCTGCTTCCAAACCAAACTACTATGCTTGCCATTTTGCTTTCCTTAAACACACACACACACACACACACACACACACACACACACACACACAAAATGGGAGCAGGTCAGTTCCAAATTTATCAATTCAACTATGTGCTCATTACTGCACCCATTTCTCTTAGTCATTGTGTCCATATAAACTACTGTAAGCCTTAGAACTACGAGACAATCATTTACAAGCCTTATAATTTATCGTCCAAATGAGATACTAGCAAGAGTCAAAGAGACTGTAATTATTGTTTTAGAATATGACCTTTAAATGGCGAGAATCCCAGGCAATGTGTCAAATTAGAGTAATTTTAGACATAATTTTGCTAGCCCCATGTTGAGCAAACAAGTGTGTAACAAGCGTGTTAGGCTTGCTAGCTGGCATTTTGCCTGATTGGTGCATGAGCACAGGGCAGCATTATGTGTATATAGTCTATGTAAGGCTGTGGGTGCTTGTCCTCAGGGCAGCAGATTGCAAATTGCAAATTTCTTGCCTGCTTGGGAAGGGCTATTATTTCCTTGAGAAGGGGTCCCCTGCCTCCACCTGTTTTGCCTATCATTGCAAGACTCTAATAAATATAATGGCCCACCATTTTCTAGCTCCACAGTTTGTTTTCCGTCTGCCCCAATCCAATTTGAACCTGCATGGCCATGACCACTGGCCTTATACCCCAGAAGAGCCAGAATAGAACCTGAGGTTCTTGACCTAGAGCTTTCTCTATTGTGTCCTCAAAAATATTCTTGACTTGTTATTTGACACTACATACCTGAATACTGACTACTTCTATTTCACATTACTATGGCATTCACTCAAAGCAAGGGGACAGAAGAAGTTGATCTAGTGGGAGAAACTGCGATTCATTTTCTCTTTATCTTTTTCTCATCTGCTCTCCCACTTCAAATTTCCTCAGTATTATAGTAAAGTTAAAAATGCACAGCCAATGACACTTTAATCATTATTAAAATATGCAGAAAAATTAAGTGACTTTTTTATATTATGCCCTAATTCACTGTTTATTCTGTGATTCTTACAGGCCCAAAGAAGTGTCCCATAGCTGGCCTAGAAAAGTGTCCACTTAATTCACTTTGATTTAAAGAAAATCTGACTATAGTGTTTGCAACCTGAAGCAGAAGATAAAAAAACAGCATTATCGCCCCCTAGTTATTTCACTGCATGTTTCTGACTTGCTAAAATATACACATAATATAAAGCACATATTCATCTCTTTTTGAAACATTTCCAATCCACTACTAGCTTCTGAGTATTTGTACATTTCTTTGTGCTGTTAGTCACCTATCAATATTATTTCCTGTGGTTTTCCTATTGACTTGGCCATGTGTGACTTTCTTCCTCCTGACACCTTTTTCTCATAGCTCATTTTTCTCAGCCATACATATGTATAGGTATCCACATTATGTGCCAGTATGTCCAGAAATGTTTAAACTTGTTTTGATATACCTCTTAACTGGAGACTATTATTAATGTTAGATTGCATAAAAACCTGTTAATATATTGTGATATGGCATTAATCTTTATTAAAGCAATCTTTTACTAATAATTTCCCAAATAAGTGATTTATTAAGTGCTATGCATGCACAAATTATTTTCCCCATAAACACAAAATACACTTGAGCTACCTTTCCCTCTTCTAGTAATGAAAATCTTTCATATTAAGGAACAGATTCACGCCATACAATTGTATAAAAAGGTAGCATGTCTTTCACTTTTTTATTCTTCTATGTCTTTATCCAAATTATCATAAATCAGTAATGTAATAGACATTAAGGAGGATAGACTTCATTTCAGTTAATATTATTACTACCATAATGACAACTTCAGAAAATGTACAATTATAGCTGGAACCAGTTATTTCTTTTACTTTTTTTTATAAATAAAAAATGTGGATAGTTGAATACCTGCAATGTGTTTAACCCTGTGCTGTGCTTAATGTATTCCACATTTATCTATCTTATGAACTATACTTTAGTAAATCTTCATTTTTGTAATCATGTTAAGCAGATAAGTAACCTTCCCTTTTAGAATGTTTTATTTTCATAATCATGAATATACTCAGGTCCTACCTATGTTACTTCTGACTGCTATTGTTTAAATTTTATTAACGCTACCTTTTTTTATTTTTTTTTAATTTAGAGAGAGGCAGGGAGAGAGCTATCCCTGTATTTGCACTGACCAACAATCGAACTGGCAATCACTGCACTTCAGGACAGTGTTCCAACCAATCGAGCTCATCAATTTTTGTTTAATCAATATCTAAAGCAAAAATTTGTGACATGGGTTTAATGAGAAAGGTTCTGCTGATATGCAATTGTCCTAAAATTAATTTTAAGCTGGTTGTGTGAAGGAAGCAGTGGGTATTTCTGAGCATGTGATATTGTGTATGGACTTGTGTATAACAGAAACAAATGAAATGCAACCCTTTTAATGGAAATTAGGTTCTTTCTTAAATTAACTTCAGTGAGCATTGCAGAAAGAGAGCAGTAAAGACTCCCATGTGGAGTTACTTAACAGTAGATGTCACTACTACTTAACAAAAATGAGCTTAATGTGTGACTTTTATCTCTGACTTTTGCAAAATGTTATTTTTTTTTCTAGTATAATACATCTGCTAGAGCAGTTTCTTCTGCATTTTGATGGGTGTGCAGGAGTTTAACATAAATAATTATACTCTGTTTCATCTTTCTATACAGTCATTTAGCAAAATGCCATTTTCACAGATATTTCAATTATTAGGCTCTAAAAATTTTCAGCACAAAGCCCATATGTACTAAAAAATTATCTGTAATCTTTATAAGATAATGGTAATTTTAGAAGTGCAATATCAAATTACTAGAAAATAGTAATGCCTTATGTCCTTCAGAATGGATTTCTGTTTATTTCCAGGGAACATGATGGAATTTGAGCACAAATACCAAGGAAATATAAAAAAGCAATTGAAGAAGGGCTGGAGCTTGTGTTTAAGTCAACAACATCTGGCTTGGGTGATTTGGACAAATGTTTTTGTTTTATCTTGTTTTAGGTTTGAAAATTTGAGGAACTTGTTCAAATCTCTCAACATTTGTCACTCAAAGACACCATAATTTCTCTTTTATGCAATAGTTTATAAAAATAATAGCATTATCACCAAAAAAAGAGACTGTATACTAATTTAGCTGTGCAATTCATTCAATATTAATATTTTCTTTTTGAAAATATATGGTAATAAATTGTTTTCAGATTTCAAAAGACAATGAGTGTGTGAAGATTCATAGTGATTAAAAGAAAAACATATTTGAATGAAATAACTACTTTAATTATAAAATTAAAGTTCTGTAAGACAATAAAACTTTAATTTGGGGTATTTTCTTATAAAGAGAACTTAATCGCACTTTTATCATACATGGTTCATTTGACCTATTTTAAAACTTGCTACTAGGTTCAATTACAGCAATATAAAATACCTTAATTAATAGTAGAGTTAATAATTTTTAAAATAAAATCTTACACACTTTGAATGAGAATCCTGAGCAAGAATGGAGACTGTGGGTTGTCTAGCATGACACTGAGGAAACACATAGTAATTCCTTTACTTTCACAATTACAGGATATTTTTAAAACAAATAAAACCCTCATACTAACTATTCATTATTATGACCAGATTTATAGAATTAAGGGTAGAAAAGTCAGTCACCTTTTTTTATTTTTATTTTTTTAAGATTCAGTTTCTTTTTCTGACAGTTCCTTTTTATATCTTATCGAACAATGCTGTAATCCAACTCTGGGAAAATGTATAGTGGTATAAGACTTCATTTAAATCTTGTAAAATAATTAACCTTCTGTTTATTCATCATCTGCCTGTCCTAATTAGCTTCTGTTAAGCTATATCATCGTCTACTGCCTTTTTTTGCACTTTCTTTCCAACATCTATTTGTTTTTCCCTGCAGGCTTTTGTTTCAATATGAGTTTGCTCTGTACCTCCGTATGTAAACAAAGCAGGCATGTACCTGTTCTACTGTCTGATCACCTCATAACACATTCTTTATGTATGGAAGTCACCCAAGTTGGCTCTGGACCTTCATACATAACCACGCCATGCACTCTTTATACCTTCTATTTTCTCCCCATGCGTTTAAATAAGAGATTGCTCTGTAAGGCTTGTCAAATATTCAGCTTTGCCCCAGAAGCAAGGTGCAATCTGTTATCTGTCCTGGAGTTCCCATATTATATGGAAATTTTATCACCCCACTTAAATCTTCAACTGAGATTTTAATCAGAGTATTGTACTACTAGCTATGTCTCTTCTCTGCTTTTACATTATTTTCTTCACCAGGAAAATGTAAATAATTTTCAAGAGTGGTCTGTTGTTTTATATATTATCTTTCCAGTCTATGTTTTGGCATAACCATATGTGCTTATTCGTGCCAAGTACCGCATTTTAAATTGCAAGATAGTTTATACTATATAATGGTGGTTTTAAAATAGCTATTTTAAGTGGCAGAGTGAAAAATCTCACTTTTTTCTTCTTTCTGACTTATTTTAATTTCATACTCTTAATAATAAATTATACTGAAGCTTTGAATGCAGCTGATTGATTCAATGTGATAGCGCAAGTATGGAGGAGAAAGACTGAAGAAACAGTAACAATCTGGCATGAATGTTAATTTATATATTCAAACCATATTTGCCTTTTTATTCTGCATAATTTAGTTAACCTATTTTATTAGTTAATTCCTAATGTACAGTGCAATAAGTCACTCTTAATTAATTTATTTTTTTATTATTCACAGAACTCACTAAAACAAACAAACACATTAATAAAGAAATACAGCCTGACCAGGTGGTGGCGCAGTGAATAGAGTGACTGACTGGGATGCAGAGGACCCAGGTTTGAAACCCTGAGGTCACAGACTCATCTGGTTTGAGCCCAGCTCATCAGCTTGAACCCAAGATCTCTGGCTTGAGCAAGGGGTCACTTGGTCAGCCGTAATCTCCCCCACCCCGGTCAAGGCACATACGAGAGAGCAATCAGTAAACAACTAAGGTGCAGCAATGAAGAATTGATGCTTCTCATCTCTTTTCCTTCATCTCTCTCTCTCTCTCTCTCTCTCTCTCTCTCTCTCTCAGCAACCCTGGCTTAGTGGTAGAGCATCAGCCCAGAATGTGAATAATGAATAATCTAGGCTCAATTCCTTATCAGGGCACACAGGGGAAGTTTCCATCTGCTTCTCTACCCCTCTCCCTCTCACCTCTCTCTCTCTCTTTCCTCCTCCTGCAGCTATTACGTCACTGAAGCAAGTTGGCCTTGGCACTTAGGATGGCCCCGTGGTCTCCACCTCAGGCATTAGGAAAAGCTGGTTGCTAAGCAATGGAGCAATGCCCCAGATGGGCAGAGCATTGCCCCCTAGTGGAATTCTCAGTTGGATCCCCGTCAGGGCACATGCAGGAGTCTGTCACTTGGCCTTCACTGCTCTCAATGAATTAAAAACAAAACAAACAAACAAAAAACCCCCAGAATATATTTATCATAGCTATTACAGGGTTAGGCTTATGACCAAAAGTATTAAAAACATATTTATACATAGATACATAAACACAAATGTTTATAGTAGTTTAATTTTGATAGCCATAAACTGGAAACAATCAAATATACATTGAGCTACTACACAAACAAATGTAGTATAACCTAATATAGAATACCACTTATCGCTCAAAAGAACAAACTTTTGTTCTAACCATGTTGATTAAAGAGAGAGACAAAAATAGTATGTAGTTGTTACTCAGTTACTGTTAAATTACTAAACTAATTTAAATATGTCATCATTAATATAAAATAAAGCAATCTAGTGGATGCTAGGTGGATCTTGGTAGGGGTGGATGTGGGATTTGTCTCTGTCTTCCCCCACTCACTGAATAGGAAAAAAGAGAAAAGAATAAAAGAGAAAAAAAATGCAACCTCACTATTCTAACCATGTCCTGCTCAAAGTGAATACTTGAAGTATAACAATAAAATGGTTTCTCTGTACCTACATGCTATCGCTGTTTTCAAAATTACAACATATTTTTTTCTGTTTTTTTATATTGGAATTATGTCTTCCTTGTAAAGTTCTCTTTCTTTAATTTTTTTCTCCATAAATGTCAAATTAAATTAAAATTCTTTCTTGTAACAGTATAAATTGAAATATTCATACGTCACTAATTCTTATTAAATTATTTAAACTTTTCCACAGTCATCTTTTGTTTTATGGACAGAACTAGGGTCAAATGATTTCTAAATTGTTTTAAAGTTCTGATGCTCCTCAAATCAGTTTATTGAGGTGTCTTTTATCTTAGTTCTCTCTCCTTGTGAAAGATTTGTGATGCTCAAGAAATGTATACGTAATTTTATGTATATTAAATTCTGAGTTCTTGTACATTTGAATATTATTTTATTTTATTTACTTAGAATTGGAGGGTGGTCTCTTGGATATAAATTTCTAGGTGTAAAATATATATTTTAAATCTTTACTAAGTTTATATATTTGTTTTTCTCTATGAGTAGTTTAAAATATTAAATTATTTTATTTTTCAAAGTTAATTTTTTTTCAAGTATATTATTATCTCTCTCAAAATTCATTAGAATTAGTTGGCAATTTGATAGTGTTTCTTTCTTTAAAAATACATACTATTCTTAAGTGATTATAATAACTTAATATATTCTTAAATATAGAATATAGCTTTTTGAAATATTCAGCAACACATTGCTTCTTCATTTATTCTTCTTTCATAGAAGTTACTTTTGTATTTGTTTATGCAAAAAGCCTCTAAAAATGTAGAAGAGTCACACTGGCTGATGCCTACTTTATGTTATTTTCATGTATTTTCTCCCTCAATCTCTTCTATGCCCACCATTGGCTTCTCCACAGATGGTTTTGTTAAAAGAACCATAACTGCGGTTTGAGCAATGGGGCACCAACAGATGGGCCAATGATACATACACGACTTCTATTAATATGATGCGCAAAATAGGTAAAAATATGTCATGCCAATAACTGCAACTTTCCAATTATCCTGCTGAGAAGTTATGAGTTTTATCTGCACTTTTTGGACTGAGTACATATGGGCAAAATTGGACCATACTGAGTGTCACCAATGGGTGGCCAATTTAGGGAAGACATAGCTGTTAGCCCAGATGTGCCATAATCATGACTTGTTTTTTTTTCTTTCTATTTAAAAGACACATTTCTTTTATCAAAGTTTCTATTTACTATTGTTATCCTTGTTGTTTTTTTAGTATGTTTAACTTACTGTACTTTCAACAAATTTCTGGAAGAAATCTCTTATGCCACAACCTTACTCTGTATATTTAAAGCATCCAATGAAAGCATCTATATGTCATGAGTCAATAGATTACTTATTATATATAATATTTTCTTAGTAATTTTATTCTTCTATTTTTTCTCAATTTTTACAGCAAAATTGTATATTTCCCACTATTATAGTATTTTCACATCATGTCTTGAGGTTTCCATCTTGTTTAACAATAATGACTGTTTTTGAAATAAATCTAATGATAAATCTTTAATTTTGTCATATAACTAAATAAGTAAGCTATCACATTATGAAAAAAATATGGAAGATATTATAATTAAAGGTGGAATGAAATATAAAAATGCTATAAAATTATGGCATTATTTTTTCTTATTTCCCTTCCAACAATCCCCTATTTTCTTCTGTGTCTTGCTGTTAAGTTGATTAGCATAACAAAACACAACATTGCTTAAAAGTAGACTAAAAATAAAGATATTTCTTAACATCCTGAGTTTTTCTATAGCTTTATTCTGAAATGTTATATTGGTGAAGTATAAAGTTTTGAAAAAGAAAGGAGAAAAATCAGGCTTAGCTCTGTGACTATGCATTAACAAAGGTCAAATTTCAGCAAATGAGAAATGTTATAAATAAGAGTCAAGGTTGATTTTAAATGAAATGTGTTTATTGTTCCTTCTAGTGACAAACAAAATAAAAAGTATTTTATACTTAGTTCATCAGTGATAAACATTTCAATAGCTGTAATGTACTTCATAGAATGCTTTTGTTCTAAATACTCATCAGATTTTATTAAAGATCATTTCATTCAACTTTACCTTTCAACTAGATGTGAACAAATAACATTTAATATTTAACAATTTCTGTTTTCCAAAAGACTCTCAATAATCCATATTTAGCTAAAACTGTTCATGTAGCAAATGTCTGTAATTCAGAACTAGATACTGAGCTACTGAATGTTTCAATAACTTCTACTATTTTTACTGCCATAAACCAAATAGAGTTTTAAAATTATTTATACTAACATCCTTTACAAATAATTGATCACAACTATTACATGACATGATCATTTACTTGGGTTATTTGCATTAATTTACACCTATATATTTGCATACAGATAAGCTATTATCAAATTATTTGTGTGGTAGAAAATGGCAATATCAAGAATATTTAATATAATTAGAATTGATTCAATAGCAGATGGTAGTATAGTATTCATTTATTTAGCTTAGATATTTTTTATGATAATTCTGGATTAGTGAATCAAACTAAGTCTACTTCAAATTTCAGAGTACATCATATATTTTACTGTAAAAGCCTAATCCCTTGTGCTATTGGGGGAGTATAGATTCTGGATGCTAGGATAATAAACAAAACCACTATACTGCCTGTAATTTTTCTATTGGTAGAGACAAAAAATTATAATAGAATTTTAACCTATACCATTCAGTGTTAAGTACTGAAAAATGACTGGGAAGGTGAAGCAAAATTCTGGTACAGAGCAAAAGTGCACTGTGGTCAAGAAAAGACTTCCTGATAAGGTAATACATATGAAAAGAGAGTGAACAACCCATGATGATATAAGAAAACAATAAGCATCAATAATAATAATAATAATAATAATAATTGTTTTAAAAGAGAGAACTGATTGCTGTATATTAAGACCTCTAGTGTGGCTGATGTGTTAATAATAGCATGTCTAATGTGTTTTGCATCAAGATACAGTGTTAGAAGTTGAGACATAGATAAGGGATAAAAAAAAATATTAAAACCTTAGGACTCTTAAGTACTTAGGGTTTTACTCTCACTGAAAAGGAAAAATTTATATGGATTTACGTAAAGAAAAGACATGATGTGACCACAGAGTTTTAGTACATTATTCATGTGGCACTGCAAAAACGGACAAAAAGCAAGGAGACACTAAAGCTTGAATTACTAAAATATGTGTAAAAATGGGAAGAGAGCTAAAAGTGAAATTCAAATATAAAAAAAAATTATTCACTCAATTACATATGAATAACATAATTGTACTGTAAAATAGAAGGGAGGAGAGACAAAATTGGGAATTTTGTACTACTATATTTTGTCCATTTAACCAAAGACTAAAGCCATAAATGACAGTAAACAAACATGGTACTTAAGTTAGTACTTTTTATTAACAAATGTGATTTAAATATTTTAAAATTATATTACATATACTATAGTATTGAGCAATTAACTAAATATATTGTAGCTAAATATGTTCAAAATTCCAGTAGAAACACTTATATAACTTTTATTTATTTTTAGAAAGAAGCAGGAGCAAGAGACAGTGATACAGGGACATCAAGTTTTTCCATGACTGGGTATTGAACCGGCAACCTCTGCACTTCCAGACGCCACTCTAATGGAGCTATCTGTCTAGGGTTTACTTTCTTTCTTTTTATTTTTATTTTTAAATAGACAGAGGTGAGGGGAAAGAGAAGAGAAGGGTAAGGGGAGCATTTGTTTGATGTTTCATCCAGTCATTCATTCATTAGTTGCTTCCCATGTGTGCCATGATTGGGGATTGAACCTGTAACTTTATCATTTAGAGATGACACTCTAACTGACTGAGCTAATTGGCCAACGCCTATAACTTTAGGTGTAAATACCACATATAAAAGTAGATGTATTTGAAGAATATTTTTAAATAAAATAATAAATAATATTTTAACCTGACCAGGAAGTCGCACAGTGGATAAAGAATTAGACTGGGATGCGGAGGACCCAGCTTAGAAACCCTGAGGTAGCCAGCTTGAGCACAGGCTCATCCAGCTTGAGCACAGGCTAACCAACTTAGGTGTGGGGTTGCTGGCTTGGTCATGGGAACATAGACATGACCCCATCCATGGTCGCTGCCTTAAGCCCAAAGGTCACTGACTTTAAGCCCAAGGTCGCTGGCTTAAGCAAGGGGATACTTCCTCTGCATTAGCCTCCCCTGTAAATTCACATATAAGAAATCAATCAATGAACAGTAGAAGCTGCAATGAAGAATTGATGCTTCTCATCTCTCTCCCTTCCTGTCTGTCTCTCCCTGTCTCTCTCTCTGACTTTGTTAAAATAATAAATATATAATAAATAAATAACATTTTAACTTCTGTTCTAATAGTTTCAATTATATTTTATTTTTCATGGTCTACATTTTCCCCATTTTCTCTTTAATATTTAGCCGTACTTTTTAAAAATTATTATTAATTTTAATGGGGTGACACCAATAAATCAGGGTACATATGTACAATGAAAACATCTCCAGATTATCTTATCATTCAATTGTGTTGCATAACCGTCACCCAAAGTCAAATTGTCCTCTGTCAATTCCATCCGGTTTTCCCTGTGCTCCTCCCCTCATCCCTCCCCCCACCCTCCCCTCCCTCCTCCCACTCTGTAACCACCTATCTCTTGTCCATGTCTCATAGTCTCATTTTTATGTCCCACCTAGGAATGAAATCATGCTATTCTCAGTATTTTTCTGTTTTACTTACTTCACTCCGTATAATGTTATCAAGGTACATCCATTTTGTTGTAAATGATCTGATGTCATCATTTCTTATGGTTGAGTAGTATTCCATAGTATATATGTACCATAGCTTTTTAATCCACTCATCTTCTGACGGACACTTGGGCTGTTTCCAGATCTTCGCTATTGTGAACAATGCTGCCACGAACATGGGGGCGCATTTCTTCTTTTCAAACAGTGCTCTGGTGTACTTAGGGTATATTCCTAAAAGTGGGATAGCTGGGTCAAAAGGCAGTTCGACTTTTAAGTTTTTGAGGAATCTCCAAACTGTTTTCCACAGTGGCTGCACCAGTCTGCATTCCCACCAGCAGTGCAGAAGGGTTCCCTTTTCTCCACATCCTCGCCAGCACTTATTCTGTGTTGTTTTGCTGATGAGCTCCATTCTGACTGGTGTGAGGTGATATCTCATTGTGGTTTTAATTTGCATTTCTCTAATGATTAGTGATGTTGAGCATTTTTTCATATGCCTATTGGCCATCTGTATGTCCTCTTTGGAGAAATTTCTATTCATTTCTTTTGCCCATTTTTTGATTGGGTTGTTTGTCTTCCTGGTGTTGAGTTTTATAAGTTCTTTATAAATTTTGGTTATTAAACCGTTATCAGACGTGTTGTCGAATATGTTCTCCCATTGTGTGGTTTGTCTTTTTATTCTGTTCTTATTGTCTTTAGCTGTGCAAAAACTTTTTAGTTTGATATAGTCCCACTTGCTTATCTTGCCTTTTATTTCATTTGCCCGTGGAGATAAATCGGCAAATATATTGATGCTACAGATGTCGGAGAGCTTGCTGCCTATGTTTTCTTCTAAGATGCTTATGGTTTCATGGCTTACGTTTAAGTATTTTATCCATTTGGAGTTTGTTTTTGTGAATGGTGTAAGTTGATGGTCTAGTTTCATATTTTTGCAGGTAGATGTCCAATTTTCCCAACACCATTTGTTAAAGAGGCTGTCCTTACTCCATTGTATGTTCTTTCCTCCTTTGTCAAATATCAGTTGTTCATAAAGGTGTGGGTTTATTTCTGGGTTCCCTGTTCTGTTCCATTGATCTATGTGCCTGTCCTTATGCCAGTACCAGGCTGTCTTGAGTATAATGGCCTTGTAGTAAACCTTGATATCCGGAAGAGTGATAACTCCTGCTTCATTTTTTCTTTTTAAGATTGCTGAGGCTATTCGTGTTCTTTTTTGGTTTCATATAAATTTTTGAAATATGTTTTCTATATCTTTGAAGTATGTCATTGGTATCTTAATTGGTATTGCATTGAATTTATAAATTGCTTTGGATAATATAGACATTTTAATGATGTTTATTCTTCCTAGCCATGAGCACGGTATACGCTCCCACTTGTTTGTATCTTTCTTGATTTCTTTTATCAATGTTTTATAATTTTCCGAGTACAATTCCTTAACTTCCTTGGTTAAATTTACTGCTAGGTACTTTATTTTTTTGGCTGCAATAGTGAAGGGGATTGTTCCCTTAATTTCTTTTGCAGACAGTTCATTGATGGTATATAGAAATGCCTCTGATTTCTGAGTATTAATTTTATATCCTGCCACCTTGCTGTGTTCATTTATCAGGTCCAGAATTTTTTTGACTGAGACTTTAGGGTTCTCTGTATACAATATCATATCATCTGCAAATAATGACAGTTTTACTTCTTCTTTTCCAATTTGGGTGCCTTTTATTTCTTCTTCTTGTCTAATTGCTGTAGCTAGGACTTCCAGAACTATGTTGAATAAAAGTGGTGAAAGGGGGCACCCCTGCCTGGTTCCTGATCTTAAGAGGATTGCTTTTAATTTTTGTCAATTTAGTATGATGTTTGCTATGGGTTTGTCATAGATGGCCTTTATCATGTTAAGAAATGTTCTCTGTATTCCCACTTTACTGAGAGTTTTGAGCATGAATGGGTGCTGGATTTAATCAAATGCCTTTTCTGCATCTATTATAATTATCATGTAATTTTTGTCCGTCCTTTTGTTTATGTGATGAACCACTTTGATTGATTTGCAAATATTGAACCTGCCTTGCCTCTCCAGAATAAATCCCACTTGATCATGGTGTATGATTTTTTTCATATATTGCAGGATCTGGTTGACTAATGTTTTGTTGAGATTTTTAGAGTCTAAATTTTTAAGGATATAGGCCTATAATTTTCTTTCTTTGTGTTGTCTTTGCCCAATTTAGGAATCAGAGTTATGCTTGCCTCATAAAAGGAGTTTGGAAGTCTTCTTTCCTCTTGAATTTTTTGAAATAGCTTGAAGAGGATAGGAGTTAATTCTTTGAATTTTTGATAGAATTCACTTATGAAGCTATCAGGCCCAGGACTTTTCTTTTTTGGGAGTTTTTTGATAACTGTTTTGATCTCATTTGTTGTAATTGGTATGTTTAGGTTTTCTGATTCTTCCAGATTGATTTTTGGAAGTTTATATGATTCAAGAAATTTGTCCATTTCACCTAGGTTACCTAATATTTTGGCATAGAGTTCTTCATAGTATTTTCTTACAGTGCTTTGTATATCTGTTGTGTCAGTTGTTATTTCTCCACTTTCCTTTCTAATTTTATTTATTTGAGTCCTCTCTCTCTTTTTCTTGGTGAGTCTAATTAAAGGATCATCAATCTTGTTTACTTTTTCAAAGAACCAGCTTCTGGTTTCATTGATCCTCTTTATTGTTTCCTTAGCCTCTATGTCATTTATTTCTGCTCTGATCTTTATTATTTCCTCTCTTTCACTGGTCCTGGGTTTTATTTGCTGTTGTTTTTCTAGATCTTTTAGCTGCAGGGTCAGGTTGCTTATTTGAGCTTTTTCTAACTTCTTATGATATGCCTGTAGTGCAACGAACTTCCTTCTCAGTATTGCTTTTGCTGTGTCCCATAAATTTTGAGTTGATGTATGGTCATTATTATTCATTCCTAAATACTTTTTTATTTCTTTTTTGACCTCATTGTTAATTCATTCATTCTTTAATATCATGTTATTGAGTTTCCAAGTGTTTGAGTATTTTTCAGTTTTTCTTTTGTGGTTAATTTCTAGTGTTATGGCATTGTGTTCAGAGAAAATGCTTGATATGATTTCAATCTTCTTAAATTTATTGAGACCATTTTTGTGTCCTAACATGTGGTCTATCCTAGAAAACATACCATGAGCGCTTGAGAAGAATGTATATTCTACTGTCTTATGGTGAAAAGTGCAGATATCTATTAAATCAAGTTGATCTAGTGTCTCCTATAAGTCGGCTGTTTCTTTATTAATTTTCTTTCTTGAGGATCTATCCAGTGTTTTTAGTGGGGTATTGAAATTCCCTACTATGATAGTTTTGCTGTTAATCTCACCCTTTATATCCATCAAAGTCTGCTTTATGTATGTCGGCGCTCCTTTTTTTGGTGCGTAGATATTTATAATAGTTATATCTTTCTGTTGAATTGTTCCCTTTATCATTATGTAGTGTCCTTTATCTCTTACTACAGCCTTTGTTTTAAAGTCCATTTTGTCAGATATAAGTACTGCTACCCCGGCTTTTTTAAATTTTCATTTGCTTGAAATATTTCTTTCCATCCTTTTACCTTCAGTCTATGTGCATCTTTTGTTTAAGGTGTGTCTCTTGTAGACAGCATATGTATGGATACTCTTTCTTTATCCACACAGCTACCGTATGTCTTTTGATTGGATCATTTAATCCATTTACATTTAAGGTTATTATTGATATGTAATTGTTTATTGCCATTTTGTTCTTTAAAGCTGTATTCTTCTTTTGCTATATTCTTTCCTCCCTTTGAAATGTTCTCAACAAGCCCCTTAGTATCTCTTGCAGAATTGGTTTGGTTTTAATGAATTTCTTCAGGCTTTCTTTGTCTGTGAAGCTCTTTATTTCTCCTTCAATTTTAAACGTTAGCCTTGCTGGATAAAGTAGTCTTGGTTATAGGTTCTTGTTCAGCATTACAATTCATTATATCTTGCCATTCCTTTCTGGCCTCAAGTGTTTCTGTTGAGAAGTCCGATGTCATCTGTATGGGGGCTCTTCTGTAGGTGATAGCCTTTTTTTCTCTAGCAGCTTTTAAAATTTTTTCTTATCTATTAGTTTTGGTATTTTAACTATGATGTGTCTTGGTGTAGATTTTTTTTGGTTTCTCTTTAATGGAATTCTGTGTGCTTCTTGAACGTGTGGAATGTTTCCCAGCCTTAATTTAGGAAAGTTTTCTGCTATGATTTGATTGAACAAAGTTTCCATTTCCTGTCCTCTCTCCTCTTCTTCAGGCACCCCTATCATGCGAATGTTGTGTCTCTTCATGTTGTCACAGAGCTCCCTTAGAGTTTCCTCACATTTTTTGAGTCTCTTTTCCTTTCTCTTCTCTGCTTCTGTGCCTTTGTTTATTGTGTCTTCTAACTCGCTGATTCGATCCTCAGCGTGATTCATCCTGCTTTTAATTCCTTCCATTGCAGTCTTCAGTTCTGATACTATATTTGTCATTTCAGTCTGATTCCTTTTTATTATTTCAATTTTGTTTTTTATACTTGTTATCTCTTTATTTAGGTGTTCATAGTGACTATCCATTTTTGCTCTTATTTCTTTGAACATCCTAACTATCATTATTCTAAATTCTGCTTCTGGTAATTTGATCATATCTGGTTCATTCAGGTCCTTCTCTGGGGATTTCTCTTGATTCATTTCGTTTGCATTCCTCTACCTGTCCATTTTGTCTGTGTATAAGCAAGTTGTGTCCAGTGGAAGTCCAGTAGGTGTTCCCTTTGTTTTCTCCAGTTGTTGTCTCTCTGCAGGCTCCACTCCTTCTGCCGCTGCTTAGTGTGGTTGGATAGGGGTGTTGCCAGTGCTGGCCCACTGCGGCTATTGCTGTGATTTCTGCCTCTCCTCCACGGAGGAGCTGTCACTCAAGCCACGAGCCTCAGCACCAAGGGTAGAGGTGAGCACCTTTGCTCAGCTGCGGACCTAGCCTGTTTCTGGACTTCCGCCCAGCACCCGCAGTCAGAGCCTTCTTGCCACAGTTTTGCCTGTTGGGCGGGGCTTCTGACGTGCTCTCAGCTGTGAGCCTTTGCCCGTCCAGAACTCTAGTCCTGCCCTCGACACCAGGGCCCTCCTGCACAAGGTCGGAAACCAAGGTTTATTAGGCCTGGCGTGTTTGCTGGCGTGAGCTCAGCTGCGAACTTGTTCCTAGCTTTACCCCGTCCCTGCGCTCGGAGCCCGCTCGCGAACGTAGAATGGCAAACCGCGGTTTCTCTGGCCAGGCAAAGCTGGTGGCGTGAGCTCAGTCACCAGCCCTCGCCCATTCCTGTTCCTAGCCCCGTCCCTGCTGTCAGGGCCGGCTTTCACAGAGTTGCAGAGAAGATCTCTGCCCGTTCCTGGACTCCCGCTTTTTTTCCGTTGGTGGAATTTCAGGTGGGCCCGTAGCTGCTGACCACTTTCACGTGTCCCCCCCGCCCCTGCTGGGCTAGGCCGAGCTCTCACGGGTTTGGCCTCCGCCACCGCCAACAGAACCGCGTTTCAGCGTCCTGCCGCCACCATCCTTCAGCGACCCTCAGCAGAGTAGGAAATGCCCTAAGTCTCCATACTGTAGGCCTGGGAGCTCCCTCCCTCTAAGCAGCTCTGCTCTAATTGTTGCAGAAGAGATTTTTGGCTAGTGTCCTGTCTCGCTTTGCTGATGTTGCTAGTTCCAGGGGAAATATTCATTTTCATTTTGGGAAGTGACTTAGCCCAGGGGTTAAGGTGGCTGTCCCTCGGAGTGTTTGTCCCTGTGCCTTCAGTCCACACTCTCTTCCCGCTGCTCTGGTCCTCTCCTCCAATCCCGTTCCCCGGAGCCCCAGGTGCGTGGTTGTAAGAGAGGTTTTCTGTGCTGTCCCTTTAAAAAGAAACTTGGGTCTGAGAAAACTGTCTCTTTCTCTCAAACAGTATCCTCACCTGTTTCATAGCTCAATACTGTCCAAACGCCTCTTCTAGGCTCTGCGACTGTAGGCTGGGGCTTGGTTCCTGGGACCCCTGTCCCTCCCTCTCTGCCAAACTCTCCTCCTGCCATGAGGGTCTCTCCGGGCTGCTGTTTGCTCTGGGGAGCTGGGCAGCCCTCTTCGTGTTTTTGCTATTTCTACCAGTCTCAATGTGGCTTCTGCAGTGTTCCTTGGTTGAAGAGTCCACATAGTTTAGTTCAAAGTTGGTTTATCCAGATGATGGTTCTTAAAATTGAGTTATAATCCACTTTGGTTCCAGGAGTTGGAAGTTGGTACATCTGCCTACTCCATTGCCATATTCACTAATCCCATGATTTAATCTAAAATCCCTCAAATAAGCTGCATCTTGGATCAGTGTACCTAATATGATGGGTGGGGGTGGGGTGGAGGCACTGTGTTGTGTGTGACAGGGTGGGAAGAGGGTGACCTTTGGTGGTCAACCCCGGCAGTAGGTTTTTAACCATACTTTTATCTTATAAAATTCACTTAACAATGACATATCTTTAATGAATACTTTATCACAAAACATTTATTGTTATATTGCTAGAATATACATTTCTACTTACTTAAAACACAAGGAATTTTCTTAATACCTGTATATCACCATAATATACAGTGGAGTATAATAAAAGAATAGTAAATATGAAGATGTCAGCTATATTTTATACTTCTGTGATTTATAACATCCAGAAATATTGTTGTAACTATAGTGATGTAATCAGATCTCATGAAGTCTTCAAAAATTAATTTTATGAATTAGTATTTCTTTTATAAATTCACATTCACTGTGGAAATAATAAAGCATACCTTAAGAATGTATTATATTCTGAGATGTTAAGTAATAACATAAAACAAAAAAAATCAACAGGACATGAAAATTAAAAATCTAAAACATGAAGACAAACATCAAAATTCAAAAGATCATTTAATACTTTACAGAATTTCTGATTTTTATTTCTCAGTGTAGTACTTTCATATAAAAACATTTATTGATCTGCTTTGATGACAATCACTCTCTACCTTCTAACATGTTTGAGAAATGACAATTTTTCACTGCATTGTATTTGGTTAAAAATTGTGTGTGTATGGGCTGGGTGGTGTGAAGAACAATCAAATCGATGGGTATTTGAATATCAATGCAACAAGACACACAAAAGTTACAACACAGCATTAGGAACTTGGTTACCTAAAGAAGGTAGGTGGGAACTAGGTGAAGATAACAGTCTTATGGAGTGAAGTCACTTCTGACTGCCCCTTTTTGTACATTTCTGAATTATAGAATCATGATAACATTTCACATATCCAACTAAAACAACTAATTTTAGTAAAAATAATTGAAAAACAATACTGGAAATGAAATTTAAAGAGAAACAAAGTAATTAACCATATTTTAAGTGAATTTTATAATGGCAAAAACGAATGAAAAGATAATGAAAAGTAACCAAGTAAAATTTGAAATTGACTCTATATTTAATCTAAGTATTCTTAGCCTAAAAAAGAAATATAGAAACTCAAATTTATAGATTTTGGGAGTTTTTACATACCCATAGGCTATATTGAAACTACTTTCTAATAATTCTGGATTGATGAACAAGTAACACTGGGGAACAAAATTTTTGTTGTATGCACAAAAACACTTGTTCTTACCTAATTTGAGAGTGCTGATCTCAAATCTGACATAGCTTTTCTCTGTAAGCTACAGTTTGAGGGTTTTTTTTGCAATTTAAGATTTTAGGTTTTCATCTTACTGTAAAATTTGCAACATTTAGTTTAACATAATAAAGTAGAATGTCTCCTTGGGCATCATATTTGTCAAACTATAATAATTTATATAATGCAGTAAATACACTAATACAAAAAGATCTGATTGCATCAGGATTTGTCTACAATTTTAAATAGAATATACTAAAACACTCATTTTAGTCATAAAATTTGCAAAAAACTTATTTAAATTGTATTCAGGAAAAAATTTGCGTTTGTAGATCTTACATTTGCGTACTTGTTGAGGACAATCTTTTTGATGCTTCAGCAGTAGTCTGCTCATCACTAACAGCTCCAAGATTTTCTGGAATTTTATCAAGGTGACTGACTGTTCATGAAGTGAATCTTAACATTCATGTTACATCCAATGTCATGGAAAGCCAACAGCATCCTTTGAACCAACCAGAAGTTCATCATACTTTTCTGCTTTTTTTTGTTGTTGTTGCCAAGGAAATTCTTTGTGACTGCCATGCAGCTTTCTCCTCCTTATTCATCTTCCTAGCAAATTCTTCATCACGTATGAGGGCTCAAATTTGACGTCCATCGAATATACCTGCTTTTATCTTCTTGAAAGACAAGGCAGAAGAAAGCAGAAATAATATGTTGAAAGCATTCACTTACTTTCTCTGTTAAAAGCCTGAACAAATTCTTTATAAACCCAAGTTTGATTTGAATTGGGAGAAAAATAATCCTGTCTTGATTAACTACAGGTTCATTCACAATATTTTACATCTCTATTTCCAGAGCTTCATGTTTTGGCCACTCCTTCTGTGTCCAGTATTTCTCCCGAGCTCGGCTGTACCACAGACACAGAAAGCAAGGATACTTTGTGAAACCTCTCTGTTGTCCTAGCAGGAAATTGACCATTTTAAGATCCACACAAACAATCCAGTTATGCTCCCCATAATTCAGAAAGTGGAGGACAATTTTTATGTCATTATAATCTTCTCGCAGATGAGTTGAATAACAAATTGGAACCGATGTATCAACATTACCATGTGTAGAACACATTTCAGACTCTGTTTAGAGCTGTCAAGAAATAGCCATCATTCTGTTGGACTGTAAGTGGTAACACCTAGCTGGCTGAGAAGACTACTGATATCATGACAATAAACAAAGTGTTTGTCTTTGGAAAAAAGTCCACAAAAACTTGTTCATGCTTCCTGTAATGGGATATTTTAGCTGACCAGTGAAGTCCATTCTTTTCTTGAAGCCTAGAGGCTAACAACTCAGCTGCTTTCTTTGATAGGTCCAAATCTCTTACTAAGTCATTCAATTTGGGTTGGCTAAACTGTTGAGGGATTAATGACTGCTTGGTATCAGAA